>OX465297.1:91472814-92672814 GCA_949987735.1 Leucophora obtusa | reverse complement strand
ATGCACCCTATCAAAACACATATTCCTTATAGACTCCTACGACTAAACACGACGACTTTATTAACAAAAATTAAAAATTTCCGAGGGTCCAAGGCCCCACCAAGGTCCCTTTTTTGATAGAGATAACCTTGTCACGGGAGTGTTATAAAGATAGGCGTAGTCGAAATTTTCGTCCATTTTGCTCTATCTTAGTTTTCGAGATATGGTCCATTTTAGAAAATCGGGAGGGGGAAAAATGGCGCCATCTTTAAAACCGTGTAATATCATAAACATGAAAGAAATATATTTTAACAATAAATTCCGTAAAATTTAAAAAATTTGCTATAAATAATTTTGAGAATTAAAATTCAAAACTAGTTAAAGTATTGCGGTTTTTTAGTATAGTGTTAAATGATAATATCTAAAAAAAATTTCTTAAAAATTAGCCAAACCGATTTGAAACCCGTTTGACAGATTTTTTACTGACGTATTATTTTAAGTGCACTCAAAATAATAGTTCTGTTGGCCGAACAGAAAAATTTGTTACTTTAACAAAATTTATTCGTGTTTTTTGGCTTAAAATAAAATTTGTTGATTTTAAAAAATTTTTTGTTTAATTTAACAAATCTAAATTTAAGTAAGAAATTAGTAAAACTACAGTTTTATTTGTAATTATACTGAGTCGTAAAATTTGTTCAAGGGCCCTCCCCGATCCTAGTCCGTATCATCTAAGGGCATGTAAGGGCACTCCAAGAGAGCAAACATTTTGTCCGTTTTGCTCTATCTCGCTAAGTTTTCGAATTTATGAAGTGGAAAATGGGCCATTTTATGAAGTGTAAAATTTTTATTAAAAATTTCCGAAGGTCCAAGGCCCCACCAAGGTCTATTTTTGGATAGAGATGACCTTTTCACGGGGGCAATATACCGTTAGGTTTAGTCACTTTTTGAACTAGTGCAAAGGAAGGTCTTTTTCCCCATTTAAAAGTAAAAAAAAATTCTTCGCAGCCACCGGGAATCGAACTTGCGATCTCATGATTGCTAGTCTAGCTCTCTACCGCTGAGCTATTCTTTGATATGAAAGTTGACTGTTATAAAAACACCACTTTGTCATTGCGAGATATTGTGCTTTATTATCTTCAATAAAAGTACTTTTTAAACAAGTGCAAAAGGTGCATTCAGTATTGTTTTCCGTACTATTTTCATAAGCGGATAATAAAATGATTTTCATTATTTTTATTTTATATATTATTAAAATTGAAAAATTAAAAAATTATTTGATTTAAACAAATTAATTATAAATATTGGAAAAAATAAAAAAAAATTAAACATTTTTTTTTTTAATTTTGTTCCCTCCAGGAATCGAACCCGCTATCATCTGTTTAGAAATACCAAATGATACCAAAATTACTTTAGGATCACTTTTAGTGCAGTTATACTTTAGAAGCTATTAGGGTTTGGGATTTCCCGGACTTTTTTATTTCCCGGGAAACGGGAACGAAAAAATTTTATTCCCGGGATTCCCGGGAATCCCGGGAAATGTTTTTGAACAAAATTGTTAATGAAAACCACCTATATAAATAATTTTTGTTAAAAAAAAAACACTATTTCAGTACAAATGCAGTCTGTGTAGTGAGAATTCAAAGTAAAAAATATCAGAATGTTGAACATTTGATTTCACATAAATTAATCGCAGCACTGCCAAATGAATTGCATGATATCAGCAGAAAGCACCCACTACTGGACTGTCGGAAACAAACCGTTTCATCACACTTGGCCCATTCGATATGGTGGTCACAATGTTATTTTCCAAAGATAATTAAAACTCTTCTAGTCTTATTTCTACAATTCTTCTTATTTCATCAGCATTACATCTTCCTGATATGTAAACCAACCCCAGGTTATAAAATGAATTATTTCCGATTATACATATGTTCAAATATCTCTTTTGTGATATTCTTGTCCATTCATCTAAGATTATAGTAAATCTCCTATTGTTAGAAATATTGCTCAATATTTCTTTTATCATGATATCTTTTACATGATTGTAGTAATTTAATATAATGTTCTTTACATCGGTTTCTTTTTTTGCAATGCCAGGTTTTTATTATAAAAACTTTCTCGAATAAACGAAGATCTAGTTATGGTGCGGATTGCCCTACCATAAAACCTTTAATGCCTATTCAGATTACACTTTGTTCTTCGGGTACTTTGCTAATTTTAGCTTGTTGTTGTTTTCTTCAAGAGAAGTTGCATGACCATCAATTTTTTTTTTTTTGTGAACCAAATTTAGATGTAGGATAACCAAATTTAGATACCACCGTTAACCATTAGTCTTTTCTTTTCACATTTATTAATGAAAACGTTACTTATAAAATTATTGACCCTTAATATAAAGAAGTATTTTAAATTTAAAGTCGACTTTATTTTTAATCAAACGGTTTTGTTTATTTTGTGTATGAAAACCTTACAAAAATATTTATATTTTCAAATATTTTGATTGGTTGAAAATAAATTAACCAATCAGAATGCTCCAAAAATAAACCAAGTCAAGGTATACTGCCACCCAATATTTTAACTAAAGTCGACTTTACCTAAATTATACATTTGAAAAATTTAGATAGTAAGGGCGATTATTTGTAAAAAACAAGCTTTTTTTTCATATTTCTTTTAAACATTTTACCAAGTTTTTAGATTTTACTACTTAAATTTTGAATAAGTTATGCGAAAAATCTTTATTAGTTGAAATGCTCCTAATTACTTGGCAAAGATTTTATTTGTGTGTCAAATAAATGTATTCCCTTTTAAAGATTTTAACAATGAAATTTTTGTTTTGGTATTTAAAATGTTTTTTATGCTAAAATTTAAAAATCCTATTCGAAACAAAAACAATTTAAAAAATTTAATATTTTTAATATTTCCCGTTTTCCCGGGAAAAATATATTATTTTCCCGGGAATTCCCGGCAAACTTTTCCCGGGATTTCCCAGGAATTCCCGCCCGGGAATTCCCGAACCCCAAACCCTAGAAGCTATACATAACTGATTTTTTTGATGTTGTTCAGTAGCAATTCCAAAAAGCTGTAAGAATATACTAACGGATAATTTGGGAGCAATAAAAGAAGTGATTTTTTGAAGTTGTTCAGAACTGCTTCTCAAAAAATCAGTAAAAATACACTAACGGATACTTGTAGAGCAGTGAAATAGTTTGTTAAGCATTACTTATTCCTTTTTTTTTTTGCTGGGGTAGTTAAGCAAAATACTCAGCTACATATCGTCACTGCGCCTAAGAAATTAACTATGCGCCATTTTTCGGCTTTTTTATTATTGCATTAAAAAGAAAAAGGGATTTTTAGTTAACCCTTTAATGACCCAATTATTAAAGCTGCAAATGCAATGAAATGTAACTTGGACAACCGAACTTGGCTGACAATTTATTGCGACAACCGAATTGGGAGCTTAATTCGGTTATCACAACTCATTTCGTTTGGGGCAAACGAATTAATTGGATTGACAAGTTTTTTTCTGTATTTGTTGTAAAATAAATTGTAAATTCTATTTGGAATTTGTCATATTTGATCTTAAAACCATACAAAAATAACACTCATTGTAACAATCTTCAAATCAACTAAAATTTACAATGAAATAATTTATTGTCACAATGGATTTACAGTCTAAGCGAAGATATTTTTTAATTAAACGTAATTTACCTCCGTTTTTCGTTAAAATTTGCTTTGTTATTTAAATAAATTTTATAATTGTTATGATTTTAGTTAAAAAAAATCCTTTACCAAATTTCAGTTGGACAGAAAACGCAAAGCAAACGCTTGAAATTAAATTAGCTATGTGTAGAAGAGCACATAGGCTTTTTTAATGAACCTTTTTAATACAGAAAACATATATGTAGCTACTTCTGAACCAATTGAGATATCGAAAAACGCTTTGGTATGAAAACGCACGACCAATAAGTGTTATATATCACTGGAAAGCTTATAAAAAAAAGGAGATGATCTAATGTAGAAATAAGCACAGCATTTCATATAAAAAAGACGGATTATGTAAAAAAACTCATTTTTTAAACTTTTTGTATGGGAACACATTTTAAATTTACGAAATTAAAAAAGAGTATATCACAGAATTAATGTATCCGTCAAAATATGAAGTTTGATATACATATTTCCTAAGTTTAGCACAGAAAGCAGCCTAAAATCTTTAACAATGTACCAAAAAAGATGTTTGGAGAAAAATTTTGCCAAACCTTATGTAGTACGAATATTGAAAAACGCAAAAACACGTATCCGATTAAATTTAACTAGGAATAATATGCAGTGGTGGAAAATATAATAGAAACGATTCAAGTTTTTTTTCTAATTTTATTCTCGTTGCCTTTAATTTTAAAGATGAAAATAAAGGCAACGAGTATAAAGGAAATATCGTTAATGCACACGTATGCTCATATATGAGTCATGTATGGAGATTTATGTATCTATGTACGGTCATGAATGCATGTTTATGAGCACCCGAGTAAAAATATTTATATATTGTCATATATCATGTGATTGGGCTACATCTGACAATGAATGGAGTCACATTAAAGCCCAAATTAGTTTGGAAGTATCGGAAAAAAAGTAGCGTATCATTCTCATAATGAATAAAAAGAGTATAAAAAATAAAAATATTGCATTTTTTATCTTTTTCTTGTGCATAGAATTAAATGTCAATAAAATTTCAATAGAAAATTTCTATTTTCAACAGAACATTTTTACGATTTTACTTGACAACAGTTTCAATGCATAGAAAAAAGATAAAAGTATATTTCTATATTATTTTATCACATTGAATTGATTACAGATACGTTTTTTTACTTTACGATTAAACTAATGAAGCCTTAAGACACATTTCATTATATACAACTACATCTGATATTATTTTTTCAACGAATTTTTTGTAAGGTAATTGATATTATTACATATCTCCAAATCTGACTCCATATATAATTACATAAGCCTTATAAAACTAATCAAATTATATGTAGTGATCGATATGATTATATATAATTTGATACTAAGTTTTATAACACTGTATATGTCGTCGTACTAAAAATATAATTTAATTTAATATAACATCAAAATTAGTTATCTGCAAATTCAGAGTTAATTACTCCCTAGCCAAATATTTTCACGTGATGTTTTTGCATGTAAAATCATATTAAAAAAATGATGCGTACGATTTAGAAGACAAAAGTATTAAAATAAATTTTTATTTTATGTTTTAAAATTTGGGTCTTCAAAATTGTTAAAACCATAGACATTTCAATGTCAATTTAATAGCTGGTATGCATAAAAAGTATGCCTACTATCAGACAAAATTTTATAAAATCAGATATTTTTATATCAAATTAGATATAATTTGATGTCCTGGATATGGACAAATCTCGGATCAAACTGTATCAAATTATATCTAATTTGATACAATTAGACACATGTAGATGACCCATTTTTCCGATCAAGTTGTATGTCGTTGTATATGGGGATTTATCAAAAAAGATATACTTATGTATGACACCATATTAAGATTTTTACCCGGGCATGTACGAATATGGATTCATATATGTCGATTTTTAGCTGGGCTCTTAAATATACAGAAATATAGAATTTAAGTTATATTTGAATTAAATTTTTGTTAATAGAAAATTCCAACTTAACCTGCTAAAATCAGCAAAAATTTTGCTACCAGTGTTGCCATTTCAGTGTTTTTCGGGTATTTTTTGGTGCTTTTTTCCTTCCCGTACTCGGTGATTTTTTACAAATACCCGTTTATAAAAAGCGGGTATTTACAGTGCTTTTTCAGATCTCTGGCAGTGCTTTTAGTGCTTTTTGTACAGTTTATATTTTTGATATTTGTTCTCCTTTTTTCAATTGTTCTTGAATTTTCTGTCAAAGTTGAAAGAATAATACGAAATATACAAAAAATACATTTTTTCACAATGTTTGTAGTACAATTTTAAATAGCAACTTCGTTATATTTAAACTTCAAAATTTTTAAATATTAGTTTGGTGCTTTTTTACCCCTTTTTGGACATTTTTTGAACCTTTTTTACACGATTTTACAAAGCTAAAATCTGTTTTAAAAATCTTGACTTAAATTTTTCAAAAAATTATTATCATGCTTTTTTACCCCATTCTTGGTAAATTTTTACCCTTTTTACCCGTTTTCAAAATGCTCACGATGCTTTCCTGCCTTCAAGAGTTGGCAACACTGTTTGCTACATAATTAATAGGCCAAAATATCACAAAAAAAAACAAAATTTTTTCAAATATTTCCATTATTTCAAATATTTCAAAAATATAGCCAAGTAATATACTTTGCTATATATTTAGGGTCATATGCATAATCACTTTTAAAATTTATAAGTGACTTTTAAAACAAATTTTTCATACAAAATTCATTTTATAAATTTGTTATAAGGTTTTCAAATTATTATGCATAGGCACTTTAGAATATTTCAAAATATTTATTTCTAAAAAATATCCAATTAACAGAATCAACTATTCTATCGATTGAGATACTAAAGTACCAATTTACTTAAAAAGTATCATTGGTACTTAGGAAGTACGATTTAAGTACGTAGTAATCAGTACCACATTTGTTCCAAGTTCTTGATACTGTTTACAAAATGCATAGAATATTTGAAACTTGTAATTAAAAAATTTTAGGTACAATAAGGGAATAATACATATTAAGGCGGGTCAATTTGTATGGAGGCAAAAATAATAAAAAATCGTAGGGGGGGGGATGATTCTACAAAGAATTCTAAGCAACTTTGCTCTAGAAACCATAGCTCTAAAATGGATTTCGATCTTGCGGAAATTTCAAAATATCTTCTGAGTAGTGCCTCACTGCAATGTTTGTGTAAAATTTGCGTTAACATGAAAGTGTTGTGAACGAGTATAAGAGTTTTGGACTTTTTAGATAAGAGTCTTCATCTGCTTTCCTTATTATAAGGAAAAAATCTCAAAATATTTATATTTTTGATTAACTGCTAAGCAGATGACATAAATCAGCCTACAAATGCACGCACGCTACAGGTTGGAAATGTTAAGATATTTTGATGAAATTTGGTATACCGACTTATATCATCCCAGGGACAAAGCACATTGAATTTGATTGAAATCAGTCAATATTCGTTGAAATCGGATATTTTAATGTAATTCGGTGCATCGACCTATACTGTATCTGCCCAACTTCGAAACCTATTGATTATGGTTAAAATCGTTCAGTGTTTAGACCTACACTCTCAAAACAATTCCGTTGTGACAACCGCATTTTTTCCAACCGAATTCGTTCGGTTGCTGCAACCTCGTGATTCGGTTGCCTCAACCGAATTCAGTTGTGACAGCCAATAATTCGGTTGCCGCCACCGAATTGAAATCAAATTCGGTTGCTGTATAATAATTTAAATAAAATATTAAACTGAAATATAGAAGACAAAATGCTTAACCCTCTAACCGGCCTAAGCTTTTTTGCAATGAAATTTATACCATGTGTTCCTCACGAAAAATAAACAATAAGTTCTTCTACAAAATTTTTTTTCGTTGCCTACTTTAGGCGATATGGGCCAAAATAGTTTAAGGGTGAATCTCGAAAACTAGCGCATAAAAATTACTAGGTTTAGGCACAAATTATTTCTCTTACCAAGATGTAATAACAATAAAAAAATTACATTTTTTGTGCTGTTACTTAAGAAGTTGTAGCAATTTTCGTTTTTCGAAAAATGCGAAATTGGGCGAAAACGCACCAAAACTTCAATATACCCAGCAAAACCTTTCATTACCATGTAATGAGTTTTAGGTATTGAAATCTTAAGTGTTCACTAGTTACCTTTTAATTACTAAACTACTTATTTTAACATGGTGGTGTCATTGGAGGAAAGTCATTACACTGATGTTACCTGTAAGTAGTTTATCAACTGTTCTATAAATAGATGTTGAATATAAATTTAAAAAAATATAAAAATTTAAAAACCAATAGGAGCTGACACGTATTGATCAGCGTACCCCACGATTGTCAGGCAAACACTCTAACCATTAGACCACGACATCGCTATAATGTTTAATACTTTAACTTATGTACACATTTATTGTGGCAACTGTTATACATGTCTATTTTTCACAAAACTTGTTGTTATTAAATACTGCTTAATGAACATCAACATTTCTGTAAATAGATGTTTAATATAAATTACAAAAAAAAACAAAAAAACAAAACAATGGAAGCAGACACGAATTGATCAGCGAATCTTATGTCTGTCAGGCAAAAACGCTAATCCCTAGGCTACGCCATAGTTATGGTTTTTAATGATTTATAACATATATTATTTGTTTCAGCTATTGTGAATTAGTAATGTGTGGGGTATAATTATGGGTAACTCATTACATTCAGTTTAAAAGTAATTCAAAGGGTAAGGAGATATGAGATCTAAGTAATGCATGAATAATGACTAGTCATTACCAAGTTTTTGCTGGGATATATGTATATTATATACTATATATATATATATACTATACCAAATATATTCTTTTTACCAAATTTCAGAAAAATCCGTCCATTCGTTTTGAAGTTAAGGCGATGTCCTTTAAAGGTATCCTTATGGAATCCTGTGCGTCCTTGGACCAAAGTAAGGAACTTTTTGAATAGATTAAGCTCCAATCTTACTTCATGGTCACTATCAATTGTTTTAGTCAATTTAAATATGTTTTTAAGATTTTTGAAACTTTTGGTTGTTTTAAAATATTTAATTTTTGAAATTTTACGAAATTTTATCTTTGACACTTTCTCGCTTCCAAACCGTGCATTGTATACAAAAAAATTCTTCACAAAAAATTTTACAAATTTTGTTTTCTGTTGAAAAAGCATAATTTCCCAGCAAAACCTTGGTAATGACTGGTCATTACTACATGCATTACTTAGATCTCATATCTCATTACCCGTTGAATTACTTTTAAATTAAATGTAATGAGTTACCGATAATTATACCCCACACATTACTATTTCACAATAGCTAAAACCAATAATATATGTTCTAAATCATTAAAAACCATAACTATGGCGTAGCGTAGTGGTTATCGTTTTTGCCTGACAGACATGAGGATCGCTGCTCAACTCGTGTTAGCTTCCATTGTTGTTTTTTTTTTGTAATTTATATTAAACATCTATTTATAGAAATGTTGATGTTCATTAAGCAGTATTTAATAACAACAAGTTTTGTGAAAAATAGACATGTATAACAGTTGCCACAATAAATGTGTACATAAGTTAAAGCAATAAAAATCATAGTGATGTCGTGGTCTAATGGTTAGAGTGTTTGCCTGACAATCGTGGGGTACGCTGATCAATACGTGTCAGCTCCTATTGGTTTTTAAATTTTTATACTTTTTTAAATCTATATTCAACATCTATTTATAGAACAGCTGATAAACTACTTACAGGTAACATCAGTGTAATGACTTTCCTCCAATGACATCACCATGTTAAAATAAGTAGTTTAGTAATTAAAAGGTAACTAGTGAACACTTAAGATTTCAATACCTAAAACTCATTACATGGTAATGAAAGGTTTTGCTGGGTTCTTATTATAAAATACCCATTTGGCGCATTTCTGGTCAATTTAATATACCCCGCCTGGAGGCGGGCTTGCCGGTTAGAGGGTTAATAGAGAACTTGATTGGTTGAGTGTATGTACAAAACTGAATCTTTATTAAAATTAAAAAACCTTAAGTGCTAAGTATAAATCTTAAATCTAAACTAATCTATTACAGGGAATCATAAGAAAACCAACAATAAAACCCTTTTGAGGGTTGCTACCTGATAAAATGGTCACATGCATTATCAGTGTATCTGTGTAGTAAATTTGTATTCATAAATACACACGTTGTATTAAGAGATTTTCCTAATCTCCCTTATTCTTAGAATACAATTAAAAGATAATTAAAACGGACTGCACTTATGTGATTGCATTACAAACAATCACTATGCTACTAATTATCAATTTTTCCAAGAAGAGTTTGTGTTTTCATATTTAAACAATCCTTAACTAATAAACATTATTACAGACAGACATGGGAAAATTTATATTCCGATAATATTTAAGGAATTTCAAATTATTATAGCCTACACCACTATGTGGTCAGGGTATTATAAGTTTGTGCTGATGTTTGTAACACCAAAAAATATTGGTCCTAGACCCACCTTATAGTATACCGATCGGCTCAGAATTTTTTTTTATTTAGATTTAACGATGTCCGTCTGTCCGTCCGTCCGTCTGTCTGTCTGTCCATGCATTCTTGTGCGCACTCTACAGGTCGCAAATATTAAGATATTTTGATGAAACTTGGTACACCGGCCCAAGGACGAAGCCTATTGATTTTGGTGAACATCGGTCCATGTTTAGACCTAGTGCCCATATAAGGGTCCTACTAAAATTATATGGTTTATACGCTGCAGGTCGCAAATATTAAGATATTTTGATGAAATTTGGTACACCGACCTATGGCAGCCTAAGGACGAAGCCTATTGATTTTGGTTAACACCGGTCCATGTTTAGACCTAGTGCCCATAAAAGGGTCCCCCCAAAATTGGCTTGGTTACAAACTGCAGGTCGCAAATATTAAGATATTTTGATGAAATTTGGTATACCGACCTATATCAGCCCAAGGACGAAGCCTATTGATTTTGGTTAACACCGGTCCATGTTTAGACCTAGTGCCCATATAAGGGGCCCCCCAAAAGTGGCTTGGTTACAAACTGCAGGTCGCAAATATGAAGATATTTTAATGAAATTTGGTTCGCTGACTCACATTATAGAAAATTTTGACACAAGTCCCATTTTAACCCATTCGAATTTCGGATCCAAACATTAGTTGGCTTTTAACCAGACTGGTGTAGGGTATTGTATAGTCGGCATGCCCGACTTTAACCTTTTTACTCGTCTTTTTGAATATTTTGAATACCATGTTCATACTTGAACAGTTGCCACAACTGAATTCGGTTGGAGCAACCGAATTACGAGGTTGGAGCAACCGAATTACGAGGTTGCAGCAACCGAATCAATTCGGTTGGCAAAAAATTCGGTTTCGACAACGGAATTGTTCTGAGAGTGTAGTGTCCATATAAAGGTTTCTCCCAAAATTTACTTTCTCGCACGCTACAGGTCTAAAATATGAATAAATTTTAATGAAATTAGGTACGCTGATTCACATGGGCCTACGGAAAAGCTTATTGATTTGTTTTAGAATTGGTAAATTTTTAGATGTAGTGCTTGTAAAAGGGTCCCCCAAAAATTTGATCTCCGCACTCTATAGTTCGCAAATATTAAGATATTTTAATGAAATTTGGTACATTGGCTTATATTGTCCCAAAAAAAGAAGGCTATATATTACGGTTAAAATTAGTCCACGGATACACCTAGTGCCCATATAAAGGTCAGCCAAAAATTGATTTTTCGCCTGCTACAGTTCGCAAATACGAAGATATTTTAATGAAATTTGGTACGTTGATACACATGGGGCAAAGGACAAAGCCTGTTGATTTTAGATATTATCGGTCCATATTTTAACCTATCACCCATATGGACTATATTTCCGATTTTCTCTTAAATACATCTAACATTAGATAAAATCTAAATTTCTTACCGTTTTTTTAACCTTTTATCGTTTTCTAGACAAATTTTGACACAAGTCCATTTCAAGCCATTCGAATTTCAGATCAAAACATTAGTTGGCTTTCAACCAGACTGTTGTAGGATATCATATATTCGGGCATGACGACCATACGATTCCCTACACTAGTCTGGTTGAAAGCCAATTGGCATCGTCCTTGGGCCGCTATAAGTCTGTGTACCATATTTTATCAAAGTATCTTAATATTTGCGACCTTTCGCTTGCGAATATGCTCATTTTTAGGGGCCTTTATACGGGCACTAGGTCTAAACATGGACCGATTCCATGTAAAATCAGTAGGCTTTATTCATCAGCCCATTTGAATCCGTGTACCAAATTTCATTAAAATATCTTCGTATTTGCGACCTTTAGTGTACAAACAATTAAATTTTGGGGCACCCTTTATATAGGCACTAGATCGAACCATGCACCGATTTTAACCAAAATCAAATGGGTTTGTCCCTGCGCCAAAATAAGTCAATGTACCAAATTTTGTAAAAATATCTTAATATTTGCGATTTGTACCGTGCGCACAAGAATATATGGACAGACAGACGGACGGACGGACAGACAGACGTATGTATATCGTTACATCGAAACAAAATGTTATTCTGAATCAATCGGTATACATAAAGATGGGTCTAGTTCCAATATTTTTTGGAATTACAAACATAAGCACAAACTTATTATACCCTGTCCAAATAATGGTGCAGGGTATAATTAATAAAACTAATTATTTAAACTCATAAAACACTACTTAAAACATATTTTGGAATTTCCGCGAGCTCGAAATGCATTTTAGACCTATGGTTTCTAGGGAAAAGTTGCTTAGACTTCTTCGTAGAATAATTTCCCCCCCTACGATTTCTTGTCACAAAAATTGACCCGCCCTAATACTTATGCCCAAATATGATTTTTACAAGTTTGTCACATACGACAACTGTCACCATATCTCAACACATCTAATAAAAATTTTGGGCGCCATAAAAAGTGTCAGCAAATCAATGTTATTCAAGTAAAAGTGTAATAATTTAAGTGTACTGTACTGTATATGAATGTCATTCTAGAATTGCTCGTAGGCGACACATCGCAAATATAAATATTCAAAAATTTAATCCACATCGCAACCCGTTCATCGTTGTAGACATCAGTAAAAATCGACTATAAATTAAAAAATTTATTCAAAAATAAAAGGAAAATATTTAATGTTACTCGTCCATATATTGTACAATCTTACGGCTGAATGAGAATAAATACGTCTGTTTTGTTTATGGTGGTGGGTACAAATAAAATCTATTTTTAGATTATTTGCATTTTGCAAAAAATAAAATAAAAAATACAACATCAAGCACATGATAACCAAATACGAAAAAATAAATAAAAAAAATTTCAAATAATTTTTTTATACATATTTTTGCTTACAACTGGTTGTAACTTGTACGAGTACAATATAATTCGACTTGTTTTGGCTTTGATACAAATGTTGAATACTTGTGTGCTATTGTTATACATTTTTCTTCCAGAGTTGCCATAATAACATTTGTCGTTGGTTTGTATTGATTTTTAAAAATCCCCCAATGTTCACATATCATTCGATACTAAATTTCTAAAAACTTAAGAGTTGTAGTGTTTGGTTAATTACATTTTAAAATTAAGTTAATCCATAAAAACAATCAAAATCTTGCTTTTTATTCTAATATTAAAGTGTTCGACTTCGATTTCGGCCGAACTTTGTAATTTTGGCCAAAGTTCGGCTTCGGTTCGACCCTAAAAAATTGTGTTCGGTCGGACACCAGTGCAGTGATTAAAATTAAAAATCGAGGTATTTCATGCGTAAAAGTAAACGTTTTATAATGAAACCGGCCACTTTAGGTATTTGAGTATATAAGGCCTGTATGACACTTGCTTAATTTTGTATTGACGAAAAATTTATGAATTTCCTTAAGGGAAAATAATGTGTAAGAAGAGTTCAGCTATATAGAATAAATCAGTATCTGTCAAATGAATATCGGTAATGCTATTCTCCAATTTGATTTACATTGCTGTCAATATCAAACCAATACAAAATTAAGCTAGTGTCATACGGGCTTAAGCAATACATTTTTGTTTAGATAAATAAATGTTTTGCAAATATTTTTAACGTTTTTTTTTTTAATTTCTCCGAAAATGTCGTTTTTTCCGGCAAGATCGGGAAAAAGTGCTGAAATGCGCTTTAAATATGCGATTTTAACTTATGAGTAAAAGAAAGAATTTTCGCAGATTTTTTGCGGTTTTCTACTTTCTTAGGTGTTTATGAAAGAACCCCAGTTGATAAAAATTAACTTGTTATTATCTTTGGTCTTTATTTTCGGTATTATAGCTATTATTATAGAGAGAACCGTGAACAGCATAGTTTCCCTATAAAGTATATACTGTTCGATTAAATTCCCTTAATTTTTGATTTTTTAAAAAAATTATCAATTTTGTGATTTGTGGGAATTAATATTTTGAAATCTAGTCATTGTTTGTGTCGAAAGTTGGTAGCCTTGTAATTAGACATACAAAATATATATAAAAAAAAACAAAAGCAGAGAGCGATAGACTAAACGAGAGGAGAATAATTTGTTAGTTATTATAATAGGTATAGGAAGTTTATGAATTTATAATTGTTTTATATGTAGGTACATTAAATATACGTTAGAAATTTTAAAAGAATAAGCATTGAAAAATATGCATTTATTATTGTTTAACATTGTCAATATTATCAACAAAGGTTTTGTATTATTGTCTTAGAAAGTAGTTTAAACTTTGAAAATTACCATTAATCATCGTCAGAAGATTAATTACATTGTGCTAGTCGCAAATTTTAACAAGCTGGGCGCCCTACTGGTAAACAGTGTTACCATGTATTTTTTTAGTAAAACTGTAAAAAAACTATTTCTTTATAGAAAAACTGTTTTTCGAAAAAAATTTTAAAAATCAGAAGAAATTCTGGGACCCCGAAGTATTCTGGGACTAAAATATTATCCCAGGGTCTCAATATACAAAATATCGAGATTTGAATAATTTAATTGCCTATGGCATTTATAGTAATCGACTTTTTGCATAGCCTCCTAATAAAATTTATTTTTTTTTTATGAATTTTGGTCTCCTAGACCCGAATTTGAAGTTAAAAAAAGTTCATCGAATCACCCTTCCGAGATGTGAGCCTTTTTTTGTTAACCCCTGATTTAGGATAGAATACTTTACTGATCAATGTTGTACTTCAAAATATTCTTTATTGATTTGCATTCCACATAAAATTAACTTTCATTTGATTGGGTATTGTTATGTCGGGAATTGTTTGTTTGAAAAAATTACATTTTTTGGAATTGTCATTGATCATAATTGAAAAAATAGTAGTAAATTATTATCCAGAATTGGTAAATATTTATAAAAAAAAAATAAAAATCAATTTCGGCCTTTTTTGATGAGACATTGTTTTAATTTAAAAAAAAAAATATAAATTTCTAAATTATCCTAAAAAATGTCCGTCGGATCTATGACGTGTCAGATATGGCTTAGGCAATTTTATTCCGTGCTAATTTTTAATAAAATTTGTTATAAAAATGATTCGTTTTTCCAGTAAGCATAATTTGTAGTATTATATTGGTATTTTTAAATTTATTTATGTTACGATTTGTATCTAATTTTTGACAATATGAAAGATTTATTGTAATTGTTAGGTCATGTGCATAACCAATTTCTAAGTTTATAAATGTCTTACAAAACAAATATTTTATTCAAAATTCATTTTATAATCGTGTTATAAAGTTTACAAATTGTTATGCATATGCCCTTTTATATTTCAATTCTTATATTTTAGTTAAAAAAATAAAAAAAATTGTAAATGAAACAAATGTGCCGTTGTAATATGAAAAACTGTAAAAAAAAATCCATGAATTTAAAAAAAACTTTTTTACATGAAAAAACTGGAAAACTGTTGGGCATCCCAAAAAACTGTGAAAAACATTTAAAACTGGCTATATGGCAACACTGCTGGTAAAGCTAATTCGAGTACGCGAAAGGGATAGCCGTTTTTCAAAGTTAGCGCTCGTATTCGCGATTAAAAATTTTGCCGCTAAGGTACCAAAATAGTTATATTTTTAATTATAAATTTAACAAATTTGATTAAGTATGTACAACACTAAGGAAGCTGTAATTTTTTTTCGCGATTTTTTTTTGTCCAAAAACATTTTTTTCTGCAAATAAAAAGTACAATGTTATGTTATTTTGTGTATATTTAATAGAGTTTACAAAAATATTCAATGGAGTTAAGAAAAAAAAAATTATTTCGAAAAAAATAGCTTAAAATTGTATTTATGTAACAGAGTTGGATTGATATAAATTTAAAAATGATCCCAAAAGTATAAAAAATATAGTTTTATAGTACTTTAGTATTGAAATTCTAACTTCAAAAAATGACTAGCACCATTGAATTCAGCGTACTCAAATTAGCTTTATCAGTAGGGAGCCCAGCTTGTTGAAAAAAAAGTGTCAAATTCGAGCCCAGTGTTATTGTTTTATCCGATATTTTTGTCTTTAACAATACTATTTTTATCCCCTGTTATTACTATTTTTGCTTTGAACTTTAATTCTTATTGAAAATTGGAATTATCATTATGCGGAACACAGATCTTAATAAAATATCAGGAATATGTTAATCATACATTTTTAGCAAAATATGCAAAATTATGCATTTATAACAACAAAAAAAATGCATTCAAATACAATATGTATTTTATTCCAAAATGTGCAAAACATGTATTGTATTAACAAATTGATGCCATTTCGTTGCAGTCTTGTTGATTCGCAAAGATAAATAGTTGTTTAACGGTGTTCTTCAGCTAACGACAACAAATATGTATTTACATGAATTTCCTAGCCCTTGTTAATAAAGTATGGTTTGTAAAAATAAAAACTAAATGATTTTTTTATATTTTCTTGCTGTTTTATTTTGTTTCTTTTCCTTTTTGCGACATTACTTTAATGTTATTCACCTTTTTCAATTATTGTTTACTCATACAATTTATACATGCGCTAACCAACCAACCTTATTTTATACTAGGGATGCCAATCGGGATTGATATTTGAAAATCCCGGGATTCGGGATTGTGTATGAAATCCCGGGATCCCGATCTCGGGATCCCGGGATTTTCAGGACTACGGGTTTTTTCGGGATCCCGGGATTTTACGGGATTTAAATTTTCTTTTATTTGTAAAAATTTTTATGTTATGTAACTAATTTTTTTATAGAATAAAGCGTTTTATAATTATTTAATAGTTGTTAATTAATAATGTGGTACATTTTATGAATATTGAAACATATCAGTCAGAAATTGACAGTGGTACAAAAAATCAAGTACTTGCATACCACTGGGTAACCGCGATGTTAAAAATGACTGGCAGAACACTCATTTGGGACGCTTTGCCAGCGTTTGCAAAAATCGTTTTGCCAGTATTTGTTTTACAAAACATCACGGCAGGGCAAAAAAAAGATACATATGAACTTTTTTAAATTTTATTTTGGAAAATATAATTCCAAACCACCTATTTATTGGTTTTGGCAGCGTTTTCCCAAAGTTAAAAATTTTGTTCTCCAGTACTTTTCCGGCGCTTTTTGAACTGCCGGTCCTCTTGTCTATTGACGTTATCATATTGGAAATGGGATAGCAATTTATGTCAGTACTTGTACCACCTGTTAAAATACCTTTACATCGCTTTCCCGTTTGTATTTTTTTGGCTGGGATAATATATGAAGGCCTGTCATTAAGTACACTTTCGCCCAGTATTTTATAAGCAGATTTTAAAACAGATTCGTTGCGATAACCTTGCCCACTAAATCGTGTAATTACAGCAACAAAGTTATTTGGTTATCGTTATCAAATGTTTTCATGGAAGAAACAGATTCGTTGCGATAACCTTGACCACTAAATCGTGTAATTACAGCAACAAAGTTATTTGGTTATCGTTATCAAATGTTTTCATCGAAGAATTCAAACTTACAGTCCCAGCCAAAACTTACATTCCCAGTTTCAGAAATCGATTTTCGCTTGGAAGAACAAATCGGTAAAATAACAAACAAACTTGGATTTTCGCATGTATTACTAAAAACCTTAATATTGTTTACCAAAATTTCAAATTTTTCTGCAAAGTCTTTGCATAGTTTACTCGAATAATCTACTTAATTTTTATTTTTATCAATATCTTGGCATCAATTTCTTGTCAATATGAGAAAATTTAAGAAAAAACGTAGGTAATCTAAAATTGCTCACTTTGTTTATTTGCGTTTATATTAATATTAAAAAATAAGAAAATGCCGGGATTTTTGAGAAATAATCCCGGGATTCGGGATTTTGCCAATTCCGAAAATCCCGGGATTTCGGGATTTCCCGTTTGGCATCCCTATTTTATACCGAAAGAGTTCTTTTAAGTTTATTTGTTTACAATTTATTATTTTCAACACATATAAAAACCGAAAACCATAATATATATTTATAATTTTATTTGTTTTTATATTCATTTTATCTGCCAATTTATTTTCGCACTCTCTTTGGTATAAATATCTCTTATTCTTTGTTTTTACTTAGAAAAAGAGTAATTTCAAGATTTTGTGGGGCCTGTTCGTTCGACGTCACAGACACCCCTTTTACTATTTGTTTATGTGAATTTTTAAAAGATATTTTATAGTTTTATATTACATTTACGATATACATACATATGTACAAAAAATGTAGGTGTGCTAATAATTTTTTTTTACAATAAAATATTTTTTGCAAGTACTTTGTAATTGCAAGATATTTATTTTTATAAAATTGCATATAGAACACTTGAATGCATTGAAATGACAGAACACTTAAATGTAATGAATAGGGCCCGGAAGTTCATGTAAATACAATACATGTTTGCTGTCGTTAGCCGGAGAACACCGCTAACCAAATATAAATATCTTTGCTAATCAACAAATTTGCAACAAAATGGCATCATATGTAAATATTTTTTCATATTTGCTAAAAAGTCATGCAACAAAACGAAATGCATATTTTACTATAAATGCAAATTTTTTGCATATTATGCTAAAAATGCATGTTTTTTGATATTTTACTAAATATTATGTTTTTTCAAAATTTATACATTTTAAACAAAGACAAAAATATCAGAAAATTCGCATTACTTACTTTCTGACGACGATTAACGGTAATTTTCAATGTTTAAGCTACTTTTAACGACAAATAATACCAAGATTGATTTGAAAACGTTGAAGAAAATCAATAATAAATGCATAAGACATGATTATTAATGCATGAACTTCGAGCCCTACACTCAAAACAAAAAAAGTCAGCAAAAGATGTTGCTGTCTCAGCAAATGTTTAGTCAGGAGAGTGCTTGCAAAAAAGTTGGTAATTTCAGCAAAAGTAGTTTGCTGAAAATAAGCGAGTTGATTTTTACCAAAAAAAAAAACATAATCTCAGCAAAATGTTTGCTAACATTTAGTCGAATGAAAAAAATCTTTGATAAAATCAATAAAACTTTTTGCTCAATATTAGTAGACTGAAAAAAGCTCGACAAATTTGTAGAGAAATTGTACTTAAGTTAATTTGTTTGCTGAAAATTTAAGTCTAAAAATTAGGTTTATTCTTTCGAACATTATTTAGGAAACTTCGTAAAATATAAAAATGTTAGTAGACAATTCTAAATAACAAAAAGGGAAATTTACCATGGCTTTTATATTATAAAAACCTTTTTCTTAAAAAAGCGAAAGGGCAACACAAAAAAATTACCCAAACTACTAAAAATGTCTGTACTTATATTTCACATAATCAATATTAATAACATTTTGTTTTTTTTTTTTTGCAAATTTAAATATTTAATATTTGGCCTTTTTTTTAATCACTGGATTTATTTTCGGATTTATTTTGTTAAAAAATCCAAATTTGGATTTCATTTCCAAAATTTATAATTCTTATTAAAATCTAATACTTATTTGCCAATAAAATGTGCAAGAAAATCATTAAATTTTGTAAAAATGTGAACACAGGAATTGAAATAAGATAAATCCAAAATGGATTTAAAAAAATAAATAAATCCGTTTTGGATATAGCTTAATTTTATTCCAGAAATTGCATTTTCGCAAAATTTAAATTTTTTCTTTTAAATTATATTAGGGAAAAAGTGTTAGATTTGGACAAAAATATAAAATTTTGAAAATTAAATAACAAAATATGGATTTTTTAACAAAATAAAATAAATCCAGTGTTTAAAAAAACGGCCATTGTCTATGATTTAAACAATATTTTATCTCATTGTGTTATATTTTTGTGTGTATGCAAATCTTTTGGCGTCCTTTTGTTTTATGTATGAAACACAGATACAAAAATCTTTCACTGTTGTATTTATTATATGTCTTAGAAGAGTTGTGTTTAAATATCACAATTTTGATTGCAAAATAAATTAGTAAAAGATTAGTTGAAAATTAGTTTAGTGCTAAAAAATCTAATTAAATAAAACTTTTGCTGAAAACTAGTATACTTAATATATATACAAGACGTTTTACTAATTTTTCTACTATCTTATTTTTTTTAATGTACTTAAAGCCGGATTCATAATGCTGGAGTACTCCACTCTACAGAGTAGAGTGTAATAAAATAGAGATGGCATGGTACAAAAAACATGTGTAAAAGTGTAAAAAAGGAAGGAACAAAACCTACTCTGCGGAGTGGAGTATTGCAGCATTGTAAATCCGGCTTTATTCATAAAATGCCAACTGAAACTTAGAGTTTTCAGAATTTGCATTTGATACTTAGAAAATATCAGTTAAAATTCAGAAAATATCAATTCAAATTTAGAAGAAATAATCAACTGAAATTCAGAAAATATATTTCTTTTAGTAGAAATTTGTAATTGATTATGGCCGGTAGGCTAGGTCATTCTAATAAATAAAAGAAATTAAAATATAAAATGAAATTTAGAAATTGTCAATTGAAATTTAGAAAACATAACATGAATTTTAGTTCTTGATTTCTGAATTTCAATTGATATTTTCTGAACTACAATTTATTTTTATCTAAAGCGCAGTAAGTTGTTTCGATTTCACGTGAAAAAAACTGTTATACTCCTAAAGCACCGTAAGTTGTTTTTCACGTGAAAAAATTTCACTCGAACTTGAAAGGCCTCAAAAGTTAATTTAAGTTTTGAAAATTAATATTTTGTTTATTTTATTAGAAAGACACAATCACACTAAACACAAATTTTTACTTTTTCACCGGAAAAATAATAATCTTTTAAATTTGCGTGAAAACAAATTCTACACAATTTTCACGTGAAACTTGTTGTAGTGAAAAATATTTTTTTTTATATGGAGTATAACAGTTTTTTCACGTGAAAACGAAACAACTTACTATGCTTTATATAAAATTATTTTTCACGGAATGACTTTCACGTGAAAAGTGTGTAGACTTTGTTTTACGCAAATTTAATATACATACAAGACTATCAGGCATGTGATGAATATGGAAAACTATCTGATTTTCATCGGTTAATATTTTACGATCTGTACAATACCAATTATTTTTTATTTCCTAATTTAGATGTTAAATAAAACGATAAATAATAATTTGAAGCCAATTATATTTTCGCAAAACTAATTATTCTAGATTGAAAAACTGTTCGTTTTCGAATTTCATCACACCCCTGTATTATTTTTCTGGTGAAAAAGAGACATTTTGTTTTTGTTATGATTTTGTCTTCGTTATAAAATTAAAAATGTTAATTTTTATAATTTCAATTGCATGAAAAACAACTTGCGGTGCTTAAATATCAATTGATATTTTCTGGATTTTAAACGACATTTTGTGAATTTTAATTGATATTTTCTGATTTTAAAATGATATTTTCTGAATTATAGTTGATATTTTCTGAATTTCAAACAATATTTTCTGAATTGCAATTGATAGTTTCTGAATTAAAAAAAAAATCTGAATTTCATTTGGTGCTTTCTGAAAATTCTAAATTTTAGTTGATTTAGTATTTTTTAAGTTTTTGATAAGAAATGAGAAAATTATTCAGTACAGTTGTTGATAAATTTACGATGATTTTGAACTTTAAATATCGTATAAAAGTTTAAAGAATATAGAGTTTTTGCAATATATTTAAATTACAGGGTCTATTCAAATAAATTAAACTCCAAGAACCACAAGTTTATTCATTCTATTATATAAAAATCTTTTAATTATGAAAACATATTTTTCAGAAAAGAATACATTTATAAAATAGGTATACTGGATTTAGGACTGTCAAAAACTACCGAGTTTTCGTACAAAATCAGTTTTTGCGTGTTTTTTATATATGCGTTTTGACAAGTAAAAACCAGTAAGAGCCAAAAACTAGTATGAGTTTTTTCTATCCCTCATGCATATCGCAGCGGCCTCCTTCGGTGTTCCCATAGCACTTAACCCCACCGAAGTAAAATAATATAACAGGGCTATGACCTAAAAAACTTCAACAAACAAACAAACTTCGCCAACTCACCATCAGATGGCGCGCAACAACTGTTCCAAAATTCAACATCTCGCGCCATTACAGCTATATTTGAAGCCCTTCATCTTTCACCACCTATCACTTCTTCCCTATCCGCTTTCCAAAGGAAGCAACACGTTAATTAATAGGAGGAATTTCCTGAGTGTTGCTTCTCTTAAAAAAAAAAAATAAAAATCTAGTAGGTGTAAGTTTTAGGGCTTGTAAACTCTTTAGAACATTAAGGTGCCTATTCCTACTTGTGACTCATTGTGACCGTCTTAAGCCTATTTTTTTAAGACTGAGAGTCATAACTTTTCATACAAAACAACAATAAAATTCAAAAAATTCAAATTTTATTTGTCAATGTTATGATTTTATTGATACCAGGTCTTAATTTTTTTTGAAGTTTTCAAATAAAAATTTGAATAAAAAATTTATTATGACTTTGCAACAACAAATACATGGGGAATACAGTCATAACTAAGAGTCACAGACTTTTCGTAGGAATAGGCACCTAAGTTTGCATAAGTTGAGCTTACCCGATTCAGAAAAAGTACATAAGAGATTATTTATATGAAAACCCCTGGTACTTTTTGAACCTACACAAAAATTATTTTTTCTGAGTCCTTTGCATGTAACAATTTCAGTATTTTGAAAATAGAAATTGTTTTGATTAATTATTGAATTTGGTTGCTTTTCGTTGTTTCAAGATTTATAAACATTTAGAGAACATTTCTGCAATAATATTTTGTAGAAATTTTGAAATACTTTAACAGACTTTAAAATAATACGCATATAATTTATCTGAAAAATCTTCTTATTTTCGGCCAAAACTAAATCTTTTAAAACCGAAGTCAAAATCCCTAATTTGGGCGGCCCAAATCCCCCTTTTGACTTTACATCCTTTTCGCCTGAAAATCGTTTGTTGTACAAAAAAAGTTTGAAAGAAAAATAGTAGTCAATTATATTTTTTTTATCGATATTAAACCAGGTGGTTTTCATCGCCTCTTTCGAACATTGACAATTTGTATCGAAAATTTTAGCGTTTGCAGACGTGTGTAATTCTTATGGCTGAATTTTCGATACAAATTAAGAAGAGAGTGATTTAACAGAGGTTCTCCCTACCTCTGCTAAATCGCTGGATAGTCTTTTAATTATTTAGTCGTTGATTAAACAACTGGTTTAGTAAAAAATTGCTGTTTATCCAAAAACTACTTAAAGACTGAAGACCGCTTTTTGGCGGCCTTGTGTATTAGAATGTTAAATCCAGACATTCCAAGTATTAACACATTTTTTTGCATTATTTTTCATGAAAATTAGAAATTCTAACAAATAGAAAAATCATTGGGAATTTAGCCAAAAAATTTAATAATTTTATTGAATACAAAGTGTTTTTATTAATTGTTTTTATTTGTTTTGATATGCTGCAATAAAATTTTTGTATATTTTTCTTTTTTATTTTTATTAAAAGCAGGGAAATGTTTTTTTATTTATTTATTTTTTTTTTTACTTTTTTGCATCCTTCATTTGTAAAATTTGTATTATCAACTGACATGCTTGCACTATAAATTAAACAATTAAAATTATTAAAATATAATATAAACAATAATGATTTTTTTTGGATTTTGTATCCAGAAAAAACAAAGAAAAATAACGAAGATTAATATATATTTTTGTAAAAATGTATATTGTATTTAATAAATTTATTTATATTTGGCGCCACAAGTTGTAAATATGTCTGAGTTGATGTGAAGAATGTTTTAGTAGAAATGTATGATTTGTAGTTTTATATGCAGATTAAAATATTACTGACCCCTCGGTATATCAGTAAACTACACTCAAAAAAATTAGTAGAAACATTAGTAAAACGTTTTGTATATCAAACGTACTAGTTTTCAGCAAAATTTTTAGTAAAATTTTTTCAGCACTAAACTAACTTTGAACTAATGTGTAACTAATTTATTTTGCAACTAAAATTGTGCTCATATACACATTGGGAATTTTTGGTTTGTTCCCTTTGCTGACTTTACAGCAGGCGTCGGCAGTGTTACCGTTGTGCGACTAAAGTTGCAATTTGCAACCTTTTTGACGGCCTTTGACTTTATGTGCGACTTTTTCAAACTAGCCTAATTTTGCCACTTTTCCTAACTTTGTGCGACTTTTTCCCCCTTTTTTGTAAAGTCAGTAATAAAAAAAATATATAGAATGATATTTAATTAGATCTAACAGATCAGGTCAAATTTAACCTTTTTCACACGTGTAGACTTAATTTTAGCAAGCTGGACAATTTAAGTAAAAAATTTAGGTTAAATTCAAGAGAAATTTTACTTGGTGTAAAAAATTTCTAGTAAAATATCGCTTAACCACTCAACTGCGTAGTCAAGTTTAAAAAACTTCGCTTGCTGTGTCGAAATTGTGCTGATAAACATATTATGTCTGTTCCCGTACTTTACCGAAGTTACCCAAACTACCCCAAAGGCGTTCCCGTTCTCAAAATTGCGTGTAAATTGTTGTTGTTTGGGCTGTCGTGGGTTCCCGCGTGTACCCGCGGTAACGTACGGAAACACACATATTTATAGTGCGACAAATAAACAGTGAGATAAAATGTAGATATCCCAGGTTGTCCAGATGTAGTACGGACAAAGGAAATGATACTAAAAACACAACTCTTCTAAGAAATATAAAAAATACAACCGTTGCACTTATATTAGCAGGACGTATATATACGTCTTACGTAGCAGAGAGGTTAAAATGTGGATTTTTGGACACTCCGGATCCAACCCAATATATCACCATATTTATTATTGAGAGTTGTAGTTCATAAAGACACTTTTTCACGCGAGATAAAACTACTGGAGATATAGCAAAAACACTTCGAAATATCTCTATTGTGAATGATTTAAGCAAATTATAGGTGTTTTTCGCTCTATCTCTAGCAGTTTTCTCTCGTGTGTAAATGTAGTTTAAGGAGAAATTTATAGGTACGGAGGGACGAAATTTTGGCCACTGTGCTGTATCTCGCTTAGCTTCCGAGAAATAAGGTATTTTCTGATTATGAAATTAAAAATATGGGCAATAGCGCCACCCATATGTGACCCTGATAGCAGAGACATGAAAATATAATAAAGGAATTCAAAGTTTAAGTGTAAATGTGCTATCGTTTTAAAATACACAGAGAGAATTCCTTGGACGAGTTTTAATGAAATTTTTTCACTAAACTAATAAAGTGTTCTTCACAATAGGAATGAAAAATTTTTTAAACTATGAAAAAGCTTCATAGTTTTAATGAAAATATTTTTAATGAAACTTTTTCATTAGTCGTATTAAATTTTTAATAAATAATATGAAATTTTTCATTAACTTTTATGAAAAATTGCATTAATTTAATGAAAAGTTTCAATGGACGAATTCCAGTGACAATTCATAGATCTAATGCAAAAATTCATTGATATCATGCAGATAATTCTCTCAGTGTTTGAAGTTTAATCCATAGAAAAATGACAAATTTACGACAAATGCTAATTTAAAACTTAATATAGCGCACTGTGAGTTCCATCAATGATTTAAAAACAAATATTATTTGAACTAACTAACAAAATTTTAAAATTAAGAAACACAGATTACTAAAAATTAGCTTTCAAAATTAGTTCAAATACGAATGAAATTAATGGCTATGCAAAATTGGAATTATAAAAAATATTAGTTTAATCCTAAATTTTAAGACAAAATAACATAAAAATTAGTTTGATGGAATAAGAACGCATTTTTGATGAAAATTTATTTAACCAATAAGTTAAAAGTCAAAACCTGTGACTCGATGCTATTAACTCCGAATTTGCTGGATACCGAAATAGAAGACTGAGTTGCCATTAATGAACTTGTGTTGTTGTTTTTTTATATTTGTTTTTGTAGTTGTTGTTTGCTTTTAAATTTTTATTTTATATTCCCATTATAAACATTTAAAATTTTCAAATTATTATACAAACGTTCTTTGTCAGTGCATTGAGAGGGAGTATTTTTTTTTTTTTAATTCACTGAACGTAATTTTATTTTTTTTTTAATTCACTGAACGTAATTTTATTTTTTTTAATTCACTGAATGTAATTTTATTTTTTTTAATTCACTGAATGAATTCAGTGGTGAAACAAATTTTTATGAAACAAAGTTTTCATACAAAATTTGTTTCATAAGCCTCCTATAACTTTATAAAGCGTTATTAATTTAAGGGGTAAAACTATAAAAATTTTTTCAAAAATTTCATACGATTCTTTTGAAATCTGCAACATGTTGAATTTACAGAATTCTAAAATATTCAGATTCTGCTCCACCTTGCTGCGTTTACAAAATGTTTGTCTGGTTAAAGCCCAGTATCATGATAACTACAGCAAAATAATTTTCAGATATTAGAAATCACAATCACAACAAACTCAAACTTTCCCACTCTTTCGCTGAATTTTTAAATGTTCTTGCAAGCCAAGAGAATTTTTAAAAGAAGCTTGACAATTATTTTCGCAAAAAATAAACAAAAGGCGGTGCTTTAAACAAAACAAAAAAATACATATCACCATTTTTGATTTCTGCTAAATTGGGTTTAGAGTTACAAAAATTTACAAAAGTAATTCTCCAGAAAATGGAGATTTGTGGTAAATATTTCACTGACAAACTCGTTTATTCTAAATATCGACTAATTTTTATTAATTTTTAAAAAGCTACGGGACTTTTAAAAATTTACGGAAATTTCTATAAAAAGTGAAATTACACAAAAACTACACAAAAATGTCATTATTCAAAAATTATCCAACGAATGTGTAATAATTATTCAAAAAGTGGCAACACTGATACAAACACAAAATAAGGTTGTATATGTTTGCCAATGCCTGCTTTACAGGCTTCTTTTGAGTGTTTGTTTACTCATTAATGTTTACAAAATTTTCAAACAAGTCTTTATATAGACGAATTACGAACCTCATAGGAACAAAAAACTAACAACCCTACTATAAAACAGAAAAATTCGATTTTGAATCAGACATGAAAACTATTTTCTGAAATTTCATACTTTAAAAATTTACCTTAACCCTCTAATGATCAAGGCCGCTAAAGATCTTAAGTAGTTTTTGGCTTAATAACTTTTTTTTATAAAGCAATCGTATTTTATCGACAGGAAAAATAACTATTTTTTTCCAATGAGCGATTTTCAAGCGAAAAGTATGTAAAACTAAATTTTCGTAATTTAAAAAAAAAATATTTAAAACAGAAAAAAAGTTTTAAAAAATCATCGACAACATATTTACTCTCTGGCTGTATTATTGATCCAGGACTCACAGGATACCGTCAGGACAGTGAATAATTTTTAATAACTTTAAATCAATGATTTAATATTGAATAAAGTGAGATAATGATTGAATCAAACTTATATTGATTCAATTTTGATTCGATTAAATAATTCGTTTTATGGGATGATTCGCGAAGTATAAATCAAATGGACATTTTTAGTTGAATTAATTTGTTAAAATCGACTAGATTAAATTAAAAGACTTAAAAAGAAAATCAAATTGATTCTTTTAATAAGATATTGATTGAGTAAAGTATGATATAATTCAATCAATAAAATGAATTTTGCTAATCGATTCGTACAATATTGAATCCGATTTAAAAATGTAATTAAGGAATTGTGTTTCTAAAGCACTGGTTACATACTCCTGGGGGGTTACCGCGTAACTCGATTCGAAAAAAAATTTTTGAATTCGTAAATTTTGTACCTTTCGTAAAAAGAAAATTTTTAGCAAAAATCTTACTTTTTGAATTTTTATGTGTAGTGTACAAGGTTTAGGATAAAAATAAATTAAAAAAGTAGAATTTTTATACAGAATTATATTTTTAACAATATTTGCAAGATTTACGAACTCGAAATTTTTTTTCGAATCGAGTTACGCGGTTACCCCCCTGTATTCCATTTAAATTAGGAACCAAAGAGTTGAAAGAAATTTTACGAATTAAGAATTTAACTCTCTCAATAAGTTGCGTGCTGTTTTTTATTTATACGAGTGTAACTAATTATATTTTGTGCCTAAAGCACCGTAAGTTGTTTTTCACGTGGTAAAATTTCACTCGAACTTTAAAGGCCTCAAATTGCAATTTAATTTATAAAAATTAACAAATTTTTAATTTTATAACAAAGGCATAATCACAATAAACACAAAATGTTACTTTTTCACAAGAAAAATAATGGTCTTGTATAAAAAATTAAGTTGAAAACAAACTCTACACAATTTTCACGTGAAACTCATTGTCGTGAAAAATTTGTTTTTTTATATGGAGTATAACAGTTTTTTCACGCGAAACCAGAGTTGCCACTTTTTGAATAATTATTCAAAAACGGGACTGTTTACACATTCGTTGGATAATTTTTGAATAATGACATTTTTGTGTAGTTTTTGTGTAATTTCACTTTTTACAGAAATTTCCGCAAATTTTTAAAAGTTCCGTAAATTTTTGAAAGTTAATAAAAATTAGTCGATATAGACGAAAGGAGATTGTCTGGAACCATTTACCACAAATCTCCAGTTTCTGATGAATGATTTTATAAATTTTTTCAACGCTAAACCGAGTATAGAAGAAATCAAAAATGGTGCTATGTATTTTTTTTTTTGTTTTGTTTAAAGCTCCGTCTTTTGTTTATTTTTTGCGAAAATAATTGTCAAGCTTCTTTTAAAAATTCTCTTGGTTTGCAAAACCATATAAAAATTCAGCGAATGAGTGGGAAAATTTAGGTTTGTTATGATTGTTGCTTTCTAATCTCTAAAATTTTGTGAACGCAGCAGAGCAGAATCAAAAATCGGTAAATCCAACAAGTTCCAGATTTCAACAGAATCGTATAAAATTTTTGAAAAAAATATCGGTTATTTTTTGTGGAATTGTTATATTTTTATTTATGGTTAAAATTTGAAGGGTAAGAGGAGAAAATAATTAGCAAGTTGATTATATTTTTGCATGCAACGCATCTGAATGAAGTACCCTTTCTGAAAAAACATAAATACTTTTTTCTGAAAGAAGCTTTTAATGTGGATAAAATACCATTTTAATAATATTCAAATTTAAAAGCACGCCATTTTAAGCCTGAAAAAGATATTGCATTGAAATTCCCTTTAGTTAATAGAATAATTTGTTATATTTTTCAGGGAAATTGGCTGGATTTGCTTTTGTAGAACGCAAAAGCTCAGACCAGGTTATTGCAAAAATGCAAAATTTTAGTTTTAAAATGCAATTAACTTTTGCACATTGCAGATGAAAAAATGCTAAGTCTTTAAAAATAGGTTTAAAAAAATTTTTTTTCCAAAATTTTTAATTCATCCCCACTGTGCTCAGGAGAGTTTATTTTGAAAAAAATTTTGTGTAATTTCATATGGTTTTGGATAATTTAGACCTACAGCTGTGTAATTCTTTCTTTTACTGGTGGCAACACTGCGCGAAACTTAAACAACTTACGGTGCTTAACAATGAAAAACAGAAATTTGTTATTGAAAATGACTTTATTGTTTTTCAAATTATTCTTTTTAATGCTCTAAATAATTTTGAATGCGTTGGAACCACTTGACATAGAATTTTTTCCATTCCGCGTCAGACACCTCCAAAACATGGTTTTTTAATGCAAATACGGCTCCCTCTGCTGGCGAGGGAGCTGTTTTTTTTGGCTATTTTTTAAATCTGTAAAAGCCAAATTATTGCTAGAGACCTGTGCAACAATTAAAATTTGATTTGATTGTTTTTTTTTTTTTTTATTGTTGTTCAGATCTCTAGCTATAATTTGGCTTTTACAGATTTAAAAAATATCAATTAGTCGACGCGTTATAGCTAAAAAACCATATAAAAAATTCGAACTAACATAAGCAAACGCCGCGATACGGGTCTTCTAATTTAGCCTCTATTTTCACCCCTCACTCTCAGAATCGACCTAACTTTTGCTAACCTGAATTTGTTCCACATATTGTATCGATATAAATATTTAAATCAAGAAAAATTGTTAACTATATTAAAAAGAGTATAACTTATTGTTAGTGTACTGAAAAACTACTTTAAATCAAACAATTTTAGTAATTATTTCTTCTAAATAGCCTTGATTTTCATCTTCTAGAAGTTGTTTAGCTTCTTCGTCTAACGGGCAAAATTCCAAATCATAACCCAATTTAAGAATATGCTCCATAAAACGTATTCTAGCATGAAGAGGGGACATTCCAAATTCGCAGGCTTTCTTAAAACTATCGTCTTGTGGTGGGGGTTGGCTTAATTGACTTGATGTCTTTTGGCATATAATGTAGCTTGACGATGACTTTGTTTCGGTTAAAGCTTGTGCAACTTTTCCATCAATCATTGTGAGACTTATTTTAAAATTTACTTCAATGTCTTGGTCATCAAATTTAAATATTACTGGTTGAAGTTCTTTAATTTGATCTTTCATTTTTTGAACTTCTTCAGTTATGACATCTTTGGTTTCCTTTTTGAATGCAAATTTTATTGGTCTACAATACTTTGTTGAAGAAGGAATTTCAATTTTCCATACATCAATTTCTGTTGATCTACTAGTTGACGGCTCTAAGCCGCTATAAATTTTTGTTAAGCGCAATGGAACGAAAGATACCATAAACAAATTAGCATCTGATGAATTTTCGGCATTAAATTGCTTGTATTGTTTCTGACCAGAGGATCCATCACATCCCCATTTAGAAATTAAAGTAATGCTGCCATTTCCATTTTTTTTTAAATGATCAGTATCAAGCGTATTTAGCAATCGTTCTGCAGTATGTTCAAGTAGATCTTGCAATTTTATTCCTGCTGAACTTGAAGTGGCACTACTAGCAGTTTGTGAAGGTAAGAATTCTTTTTTGTCAGAAACTAAATCTCGATACTCTGGAAAAATCCCACAATTCTTTTCATTGGTTCGCTTCCGCAATCCTTATATTGATTTTTGGTCAACTTCAAATCCAAAAATAGGGCGAACGCTTCTTCTGGAGTAAATTTCTTATCTTCAATTGGTGTAGGAATGCTTTTCAAAATCCTCTTTGTGCGCCTTGGGCTCGCTTTTACTATTTTTTTTTCAATTATATCAATTTTATTTACTTTGAAATGACACATAACATAACTTTAAAATCGGTAACCATAAAAAAAATTATTTTTGGCCGCCTCAAAATATGGTCCACAGTGCGGCGATACAATATAAAATATTCACTAATTTGTTTATTTCACTCGATAGAACGTTAAAAACAAACATTATTGTGAAATATGATCTACGATCGCTTATCCATTGTAAACCCAATAATTTACTCCTAACATCATAGGATGGTAAATCATAAGGCCAAATTAATTTCACACCCGGCTTTATAAACAGTTTTTGAATACGCTCAATACGATTGGATGCATCTGCTTGATACGGACTCCAAATTTTTGAACAATATTCCAACTTACTACGAACCAATGAAACATATAACGATTTGAGAGTATAAGGATCTTTGAAATCCTTAGAATTTCTTCTCAAAAAGCCGAGCATACTATACGCTTTAGATATTATATAGTCAATATGGCTAGAAAAAGAAAATTTCTGACAATTTCAAGTCCTTCACCTCAACCTCACATTTTAGCGAAGAACCACCTATTTCATAATAGAAAACTATAGGATTAAAACAACGTGTGTAGGAAACAATATATATATATTCCTCTAACTCTCACTGGAGCATAGGGCGCCTAGCGATTCGTTATAGCAGGGTAAGTTCAGAAAAGTAGGTTGCTAGCCCTCCTTTCTTAGATTGGTGAAAGGGCTGCTATCCTTGTGTCCAATCCCACGTTGCAGTTATGCTTCAGCAAACGTTCATTCATCAGTTACCTACTTTCCTGAGACGCCAAGTTGTCCGTGGCCATTCAGGTTACATGACTGTGCGCCATCTCACTCTAGCTAGCTTTCAGCGGGTGCTGGAAAGCCATTGCCCGGGAAATACTTGGTCTAGGACCGGAAGTAGTGAGCTTCTTGAACAGTCATACAAAGGAATCATTTCTGGTCACTCCCAAGTGAATGACAGTCAGAAACTTTCCGCACTACGTGCACCTCTGATGAAAGTCCCAATTCCCACAATACAATACAATACAATAATAATAATCAAAATATCAGAATTCATTCACTTTAGTTCGATGTGGTCACCTTTTGCCTTGACTATGGCCTTCAAACGGTTAAGAAATGAGTTGCATGCTGCACGAATATGATCTTGCGGTATTTTTTGCCCATTCCCGTACAATGGCTTTTTTCAGCGCATCCATACTGCCATATTTTTTAGTGCTCACTTTGCTCTCCAAAATGGCCCAGATGGAATAGTCCATCGGCTTTGCATCTGGCGAATGCGAAAGCCATTGTGTGGACGAAATGAAGTGCGGAACATGGTTTTTTGACCATTCTTGGTTCACAAGAGCTTTATGAGACGTCCATAGTCTATTACCCACGGGTCTAAAGCAGCTTCCAAAACATTTTCCCGATAATAAGTCACATTGACTTTGACACCAGGCTCGATGAAATCGATTGGACAGCTGCCCATACCATTACTTGAGATGGAAAATTACTGCAGGTGGCCGTTCGTAGGATAACATTTTCGTGAGTGCGTTCAGTTAAGTAAACACGATAATTTTGATTTTTAAAAAATGAACGTGACAAATAAATTTAGAATTTTTCCAAAAAAGTGATTAAAATATAATTTTACTGTTAAAATCGTGTAACAAAATTATGAGACACAGCCCGATAAGCACATAGGTTTTAAAAATTCAAGTGCTTTAAATTTTGCTTGAAGTAAAGTATATTTCAAATTCGAGCACTTGTTTATTTAACAAAAATATTTCAAACTTGAATTTTTGTTTCCCTTTTGCTGGAGTATGCTATTGAAATAAAATGTAATAAAAGTTGAATTCAAGCCTTGAAACTGGAAAACAGGGCTAGAATTGAACTTGATTTCAACTTGAATTCCATTGAAAATGTTTATAGGGAGTATTTTAAATTTATTTTAACCCATTTGTTACCAACGTATCTTTAAAGACACGTCTACTTTTAAGAACCCATAATTTTTGATAGAAAGGCGATATAACAATGCAGTAAAAAGCATGTGATAGTTTGAGGCCTTGATATTTTTAAAATTTGAATTCCAGGATTGGCATATAATGATTTTGTAAAACTATTTTCAAACTAACACTATACGCATTTTAATTTTTTTCTCTTTGAAATACAGTAATAGTAATAAAAATGTAATGGTAATAATTTTGGCCCATCTCTGAATGTATTCATGAATTACAACTTATTGCTTTGATCATTCACTTAAAAAAATTATTTTTAATTTTTATCGTAAAAATGTCACACTTAGATACTTTTACTACCAATGCCATGTGATTTGTTTTTCGTATTCAAAAAGTTATTTTTATTTTTTTATGATCCATTATTGATTAGTATTTTAATAATTAAATTGTTTATTAAATATTTAGGTACTAATCTTTCAGACCGTTGTTCAAAATAAAAATTGAAAGTATCCGAAATCTTTGCATCATAAGTAGTTTTTTATTGTCCAATAACACTAATGGGCAAAGGAGACCAAAATATTTTAAAAGCCGTTTTAGCATGCCTGTGCAAAAAATTAGTCGATTTTTGGTGAGTTGTGTAATTAAATATGTCACCTTATCCAATGAGCTATTGAACTATTCACTTATTAACAGCTATTTCTATGATTATAAAATTATAAATCAAAAGAGGAAATGAATGGGTAAAATGTTTACATGACACAATTATACCATTCCAAACAAAAACAACTGATATGCATATTAAAATGAGATGGATACTGACAAGGAAGGTATCGAAATGGGTTCTCTCCGATTTTAATGAAATTCGGATATATAATAGAGGAGAAAAAATATCAGACACGTATTCTTTTAAGCGGCCCAATCTCACGTTTAAAGATTAAAATATAAGATCAGAAACTAACAAATTTTTTAATGCAAACATGTCCGAAATTTACGAAATTTAGAATTATTTGTACTCAGCGTTAAAGAACTCGAGAAAATAAAAATTGTGATATTGCCCGTTTTGTGGGCCCAGGGTTGCCACTTATTTAAAATATTTCAAAGGTTTTTGAAAAAGGGTCTACGAGAAAAATCATAAAGCCGAGGGACAGTTAATATAGTCAAAAGCTCAGGCACCCACTCGATTAAATTAAATACAGTAATTTTGACATAGCTGCACAATCAACTTTTGCACAAATTTTGTGCAGATAAGCCAAAAACGTTGATAAGTCAAATTGTTTACCTGACTTAATGTGCAGGTATAAACCAACAACATATAACGGTTTCATACAGACTGAAAACAAAACGAGTAAAAAGGTTAAAGTCGGGCATGCCGACTATACAATACCCTACACCAGTCTGGGTAAAAGCCAACTAATGTTTGGATCCGAAATTCGAATTGGTTAAAATGGGGCTTGTGTCAAAATTTTCTATAATGTGAGTCAGCGCACCAAATTTCATTAAAATATCTTAATATTTGCGATCTGCAGTTTGTAACCAAGCCAATTTTGGGGGGACCCTTATGTGGGCACTAGGTCTAAACATGCACCGATGTTCACCAAAATCAATAGGCTTCGTCCTTGGGCCAAAATAGGTCTGTGTACCAAATTTCATCAAAATATCTTAATATTTGCGACCTGCAGCGTATAAACAATATAATTTTGGGGGGACCCTTATATGGGCACTAGGTCTAAACATGGAGCGATGTTCACCAAAATCAATAGGCTGCGTTATTGGGCCAACATAGGTCTGTGTACCAAATTTCATCAAAATATCTTAATATTTGCGACCTGCAGCGTATAAACAGTATAATTTTGGTAGGACCCTTATATGGCCACTAGGTCTAAACATGGACCGATGTTCTCCAAAATCAATAGGCTGCGTTATTGGGCCAACGTAGGTCTGTGTACCAAATTTCATCAAAATATCTTAATATTTGCGACCTGCAGCGTATAAACCATATAATTTTAGTAGGACCCTTATATGGGCACTAGGTCTAAACATGGACCGATGTTCACCAAAATCAATAGGCTACGTTATTGGGCTAACATAGGTCTATGTCTTAATATTTGCGACCTGCAGCGTACAAACAGTATAATTTTGGTAGGGCCCTTATATGGGCACTAGGTCTAAACATGGACCGATTTTAACCAAAATCAATAGGAGTCGTCCTTGGGCCGACATAAGTCGGTGTACCAAGTTTCATCAAAATATCTTAATATTTGCGACCTGTAGAGTGCGCACAAGAATGCATGGACAGACAGACAGACGGACGGACGGACAGACGGACATCGTTAAATCGAAATAAAAAAAAATTCTGAGCCGATCGGTATACTATAAGGTGGGTCTAGGACCAATATTTTTTGGTGTTACAAACATCAGCACAAACTTATAATACCCTGACCACATAGTGGTGTAGGGTATAAATAGCAAAAATAAACTGTTAAATCTACAAAATATTTTCTATTTTTAAGCTTAATTTAGTTGAATGCAAATAGCAGTCTATTCTGCTAAAATCAGCAGAAATATTTGCTAAAAAATTGTAAACTGCGGTTTTCAAAAGGCTCGATTTTTATTTGCATTTAAAAAAAAATCGAGAAAAAAACTTAGAGAATTTTAAATTTTTTTGGTGATTTTTTAGGCTACTAATTATTTAGCAAAATTTTTTGCTGATTTTAGCAGGTTAATTTTCTATTCTCCATTTACAAAAATTTAGCTCAAATATAACTAAAATTCTGTATATTTAACAGTTTTATTTTTGCTGTTCCTATATTACTGATATATAGCAAAAATAATCTGCTAATTTAGCAGTTTTTTTCTGCAGCATAATTTTTTAGTAGTTTTAACTAAATTTTTTACGGATTTTTTTGTATTAGTGTATAGTTACTTTAGCCGCACCCTGTAGAAAATTTTCAATTACGAGGGGTACTATTTATATTTCGGAAATAGCAAATAATATCAAACATTTTTAAAGGAAAATGGCTTTATTGTTTTTCAAAATATTTACCTTGATGATCAATACACTTTTGCATTCGTTCAAACCATTTGTCATAGCAGTTTTTCCATTCCTCTTGAGACACATCGAAAATGTGGTTTTGGAACGCTTCAACTGCTTCTTCGGCGCTCGTAAATCGTTGACCACGCTATTCGGCAAGAAGAAGAACTCATTGGGTGCCAAATCAGGACTGTACGGAGGATGAGTCATCAATTCGATGTTTTGACTGCTCAAAAATTCACCTGTTTGACGAGATGTATGAGAGCTCGCATTGTCATGATGGAGAAAGATTCGTCTTTGGCGGTTGGTTTTACGAATTTCTCTGAAGACTTCCGGCAAACAAATGGTCGTGTACCACATAGAATTGACCGATAATACGTTGCTCAAGCGGAACTGTGGCCACATGAGCCATTCGGCCTAAGAAACAGGAGACAATTTGCTTCGCTATGCTTCTTCCACGTATAACTTTTGTTGGATTTCGCTCGTCTTGGAATATCCACAGTGTCGATTGCTGTTTAGTTTGCGGCTCATACCCATATATCTATGATTCATCACCTGCCACGATTTTATACACGTCTTTTGAAGCACCACGGTCGAACTTTTTAATCATTCCCTTACACTAATCGACGCGAGCCTTTTTTTGAGCGATTAATAAATTATGGGATATCCAAGGAGAGCAAATTTGTTTTACAACTAAGTGTTCATGCAAAATCGGATGTATTGAAGTGGAACTAATGTGCAAGGATGCCTCTATCTCACGATATGTCACATGACGATCTTGCATTATCAGTTCACGCACTGCATCCATATTTTGTGGAAACCGTAACAACCGATTTTGGACGACCTTCACGGAATTCGAACTACGACCACGATTGAATTCTCTATACCAGCGATATACTGTGGTTTTTGGTGCTGCTTTATCGCCATACAACGAACTGAGTTCATGGACACATTTTTGTTGAGATTATCCACATCGAAAGTTGTGAAAAATAATCCAACGAAAACCTTCTCTTAAAATTTCCATTTTTGGGCCAAATTGATTTTCTTAACTCACTGTAAACAAAACAAACACTTGGACATCAAAACCTTGTGAGTACATTTATGCTAAAAAATGTCAAATTTTCTTATGGTCCCATATACACAAATTGCCTGCACTTGAACATAAAATCATACGTCAGTGTGGTAACATTTGCGAAAAAAAGTGACAAGGAGGAGTTAAGAAGATAAACAAAAAAATTTAAAGTAGAATGTTTGTGTGTCTGTTTGATCACTTCTGAGAGTAAAAACAATAACAGAAAGCTGAATAGGAAAGAAAACTATGAATTAGCCACATTATAAACAAGACCTTGCATGTGTGAGATGGCTAAGCTGTCGAACTCTAGTATAGGTACGTTTGTAATGTAGGAGTGCATGGGTTCGATTCCTACAGCCGACAGGTTGTCGAAAAAAAAATTATCATATAGAGACAATCTGACAATAAAATATAACAGTAATACAATTTAATGGAAAATCACTGATAAAGACTGTCCATAATAAAAAAGGCAGAAACTAGATCTAGTCTGATTTGCAAATTAATAATGTGTATATAACTTTTGATAAAATGTTTATTCTTCTTCTTAACCTCAAACCTACTAAATTGACATTAGTGTTGCCAGTTTCCGAAATATAAATAGTACCCCTCGTATTAGTTCCCGAAAAAGACCGTGGTATATTGATATGAATATACAACTTATAGTAGAGTTTGTTGTATTTGAAAGACTGTCATATAAAAATATACTTTTTTCGAAAAAAAAAAATACATTAAAAAAAAGTACATTTTATAAAAAAAAAAAAAAAAATTTGGAAACAGTACTTTTTCTAAAGAAAAGTACTTATTTTTATAAAAAGTACTTTTTTTATGCAAAATACTTTTATTGGAAAAAGTACTTTTTTTGAAAAATTTACTTTTGTTTTGGAAAATAGTACCTTTTGGAATAAAAACTTTTTTTTTGAAAAAAGTATTTTTTTTTTCGAAAAAAGGCGTTTCTTTGAAAAAGTATTTTTTTTGGAAAAAAGTATTAACTTTTTTAAAGTTTTTTTTTTTTTGGAAAGAGTATTTTTTTTTTTTTTTTTGGTAAATTTTATGTAGTAAATTTTAATTTTGTGTATTTAGTTATGGTGGAAGAATGCCATATTTACAAAAAAGTAAAAAGTATAAATTTGCCGGTTTTTGGTAAAATTTACCTGTTTTGGGTTTAATTATGCCGAGTTTTTATTATAAATGTTATAAGGCCAGTAAGGCATAGGACGAATATCTTTATTTCCAAAATAATCAAGGTAAAACGTTAACCACAGATATTTCCATATAAATTTGACAGGGATAACTATGGGTAAACATTAAACTTAATTTATTTTAAAATAAGTTAACAGTTACAGAAAAGTAAATTTTTGCTAAAGTGCAGTTTACGGGCATAATTCTGATGAGTTCAAAATTTTTAACGTAGGTAGATATTTTTATTGTGAGTTCAAAAATATAAATATTTTTTGTCGGAAACGCCTACTTTCGAGTGGGCGGAGCTTTAAAGTTGAAAATTTAAATTGGAATAAGTCTGAAGATAATTATCCGCTCACGACAAAACGCACACAACATAAGCCAACGTGGATAGTTTGCCGCGCAAACACAGCTAATATATTAATAAGGATGGGTGCGAACTGGCTAAATAAAATCTAAACTAAATTCAGGTTTCCAAATTTCTATGAAATTTTAAAAAAATTAAAAAAAATTTTTTTAAAGAAATTTTAAACTCTTTTGTCAAATTGTATTAGTTTAGAATTTATTTAACCATCTCGCACACAGCCTAATTACAAATTATATTTTTGAATACCCGAGTAAAAAAGTTTTGATATAATCATATATTATTTTATGTAATTACATATAGTAACTTATAGTTAGATATGGCCACATATGCTTTTAAATTGAAGCATATAGACTTTTATATAGTCATATATTAAATATTTTTGCCTCAAAGGTTTTAATATTGAGACATATGTGATTTTATATTATTACATACTGGCCTGAATATAAGTGTATGTGCTATATATAAGTACACAAAGTAATATATAAAAGATATAATTACATATACGTTTATATATAATTTAGTATGACACTATACATAATAATATAAAACTATATATGGAGCCATTTAAGAAATATTATATAATAGGTGTTATATATGATTATATATTGACGCATATGAACCCATATATAACTTAGTATGGTTTCATATCTACAATATTTCATGATTTCTTTTATATATAACGATATAACATTCTTTATAAAATCATCTATAATTACACTGTGAGACAAATGGTAGGGGTCAGTGATCGGGAAGGGTTCAAACTACCGGGGAAAGTTATATCGGTAAAAAAGAAGTTATACGTGTCCCGGCGTTTCGCTGGGTCACCCCTAGGAATCGAGATATATCGATTTGACCTTTGGTGGTCTTTTTTTTACATAACTCGAGAACCACTAGTCCGATTTTGCTCAAACAATTTTAAAAAAATTAAAAATTACAATTCCTTTAATCTGTTCATATAACGTTTTTCTATATACTCAACAGTTTTGCCGGTAAAAATAAATGTATGAAGAAAAAATAGTTTTTGCCTAAAATATTAAAAAAAAAGTAATTAACAAAAGGTTATTGATTTTTATGGTAGCGGTAACAAACATTTATTTTTACCGACAAAACTGTTGAGTATATAGAAAAACGCTATATGAACAGATTAAAGGAATTGTAATTTTTAATTTTTTTAAAATTGTTTGAGCAAAATCGGACTAGTGGTTCTCGAGTTATGTCAACAAAAAGATATATCTCGAGTCCTAGGGGTGACCCAGCGAAACGCCGGGACACGTATAACTTGTTTTTGACCGATATAACATTTCCCGTTGGTTTCATCCCATCCCGATTTTGACTGTCGCATAGTGTTATATATTATCCCACATTAGCAATTTTTTCAAAGTGATTTTTTATAAAAATATATGTATAAGGTCCTTTTAAAACCGTATTGTATTAAATGTGGTTCCATATTAAAAATGATTTTGAACTAGTTTTAGATTTTGTAATTACTAGGGATTGGCGCATGACACGATCGTGAGTGAAGTTATTCACAAGTGATCGTGAGTAATAATTACTATACCAAAGTAATTCGCCCGTTAGAGTGAGAATATATAATTCGTACGTGAGCGTGAGTAAGAATATATAACCCGTGCATGATTCGTGTGTGAGTTTATTTTTTGCATCATATGTTTTTTAGTAATTTTTACTGTTTTGCGTAAGAATTTTCTGATTGTGAGTAAGTTTTTAATATACTCATGTCTGCGTGAGTAAGACACGAAATGCTCGAGTAAGACACGAAATGCTTGAGTAATTTGTTTTTGTTTAGGAGCGTGAGTTAAAATGGCTAACGCGCCCATAAAATTAACAATACTGAAGCTTTAATGTGGAATTCTCTATACTATAACGCACACTTGACTGATCTCTTATATCTTGGTTGTATATCACAATCCTATTAAGTTAAAAATTTCAGTGTTGTTAACCTTATTTTAAAATTACTAAAAACAAAGAAAAATTTGTTCATGTTTAATGCACTGTCATGGTAAATCTGGATAAAAGTAATGGAAGATTTATCGAAATTATAGGATATCCAGTAGACCTGGGGGTTAATCATTACATTTTGTAATTAATTACACATTCATTTACACAATTACATGTAATTGTAATTGAAAAAAACTCAATTACAATTACAAATTATTTGTAATTGTAATTCAAAATTTGTAATTCAAAAAAATTCAATTACAATTACAAATTATTTGTAATTGTAATTCAAAAAAGAACAATTACAAGTAATTTGTAATTTGAAAAATGTCAATTACATTTTTTGGGAAAATAAATAATGACAAAAAGCACAAGTTAGGGGTAATCCCAACATGACGTATTCTTTTTATACGCATCCATGCCTATGCAACCTATCCCAGTCAGATTTTTATACAAAATTTTAACAAAAAACACTTTTTAATTCTAAATGTAATTGAAATCACTTTCAATTACAATTACTAGTAATTTGTAATTGAAAATTTTCAATTAAAATTGCTTGTAATTTCAATTACAAGTAATTGTAATTGAAATCCCTCAGGTATGATCTCCAGATATTGTATATCTTTTTTTATTTAAAAATATAATTTTGTATATTGTTAGATATGGTCATATATATTATGGTAAAAATATAGGGTTAATATTTAGGTATAATTGTATCAAACTGTGTCCACTTTTATAACATTTTATATAATTTTATACAAAAAGATATAATTTTATGTAATTGGATGAGGACAAAATTCGGATACAATTGTATCATATTGTATCGAATTGTATCAAATTGTACCAAATTGTATACAATTGTATACAATTCGATACAATATGATACAATAAGACGTTCTCATTTTTCGGATATAATTATATCTAATTACATAGAAGATTATATATAATTAAATATAACTTTATATGGCTCCATATCATTTTTTTTTACTTGGGTATACAATCTTCTGAAATAAAACTTTTTTTTAAAAAAACTTCTAAAAGTTAAAATTTTTAAATTGAGCCGTAATGGGTTAAATATAGGGTTTTTCTTTTACCGGACTTTTTCATTTCCCGGGACAGCGGGATTTTTTTCGGAATTTCCCGGGATCCCGGGAATTCCCGCTCGTTAGAAAATATATAAATTCGACATATATTGTACTTGAAAAACTACTTTTTCTTTAAACACCGTTCGACAAAGTTTATCTTTTGGTTGTATCCATTAGAAAATGTTCTGAAAGGAGGGCTAAATATCCATGTCTTCCACTTTTTCCAGGTCAATTCGTTTAACAATTCAAATCGTGAATTAGTATTTATGTAATATATTTATTTTCCATGCCGTCCTAATTAAAAAAACCTCTTAGTAATATATTAACTAAATATTAATTTCGCGGTTCAAGCTGTTAAACGAATTGATATAGAAAAGTGAAAGACACGGTTATATTATTTTGATCCCTTTTTTCAGGATATATTGGAATTGTTAATGGGTGCAAACTTGTGTCGGACCAGTTTTATAGTCAGAACTAAAATCAATTTTTTGCTTAAATTTTTCTTATACATGAAATCCAACAATTTCTATTTCTAGATATTTTGTTTTTTTCTATGCAGATTTTCAGAAGTATCCGTCTAGAATTAGTTTTATAAAAAAGTTTAAAAGTGAGCATTTTTCACAGAAATTTTTAGGCAAATTCGCCTAAATTATTTTATAAAAGTAGACACTAAAATATTATTTATATGCCACAGCTCCTTAAAAAGAAATTATTTAATTTTCATATTTAGTTGCATTTTAAATTAGCATATAAAAAATTCAAAATAATTTCAAAAAGCATCTGATGTACATATTTGTTATTTTAAAAATTAATAATATTTAAAAAATATATTTAAAATAAAGGAATAGAAATTGAACTTTAAATGAAATTATTTGAAGTAAAAGAAACTGAAAATACTTATGTTAATTGAAAATACGAAAAAATTACTATTTTTAACTTTAATCCCTACACTCAAAAAAATAAGTTAGTAGAAAAATTAGTAAAACGTCTTGTATATCAAGTGTACTAGTTTTCAGCAATTTTTTTGCTGAAATTCCGTTTTCAGCAAAAATTTTAGTTATATATATTTAGCACTAAACTAATTTTGAACTAATGTTTTACTAATTTATTTTGCTGCAAAAATTGTGCTGAGAACCGCATGCATAGCGTGGACGACAACCAGCTAGATAAGATGTAGATGTCGCAGCTTGTCTGGAAACGGAAATGACAAAAAAAGAAAAGCAACTCTACACATATTCTATATTTAAATTTTCAGCAAATAAATTAACTAAAGTAAAATTTCGCTACAAGTTTTTTGAGTTTTTTTCAGTCTACTAATATTCAGCAAAAAATTTAGTGATTTTAGCAAGGATTTATTTCATTTGCGGTCGACTAAGTGTTAGCAAAACTTTTGCTGAAGATTACTATTTTTTTGGTAAAAATTAGCTCGCTGATTTTCAGCAAACCTTTTGCTGAAATTACCAACTTTTTTGCAAGCACGCTCCTGACTAAAAATTTGCTGACACGGCAACATTTTTTGCTGACTTTACTGACTTTTTTTTTTTGAGTGTAGTTTATTGGAGGTATTTGGAACTGAAATAATGATGCTGAAATGTTGCATAAAGCTGGTTTACACTAAGTATAAGATTTTCGGTACGATTTTACACGTGTAAAACATATAGGCAAGGTTGCAAAATCTTTCCGAGAATCTTGTAGTTTAAAACAGCCTATATAAATATTGCTTTATTTGAACAAATATCATCATCTTAAAGAAGAAAAAAATTCCAGAAGAACAAGTATTTTAGTTTGTAAATTTGGTAATTGCTAATATAATATTTTTCGGTTTAACTAAACCAAATTCAATTGGCATCCAAAAACAATTTGGCTTAATTCAGTTTATTAAATTTTAAACCGTATTTTTTAATTTTAAATATTCTTTATTTAAATTAATTTAAAAAAATCAATGCTTTAAATTTATATAAAGCTTCTAAAATTGCAATAAAACTAGCTAAAACTACTGTAAAAGACTAAAAAAAAAGTCCCGGGAAATCCCGCATAAAATTCCCGGGATTGCGGGATTCAAAAAAGGGCGGGATTCAAGGGAATCCCGTCCCGGGAATTCCCGGGACATAAATAACATAAAAAAATCGTAAATTTCACATGAAAAATATTTTAAATACCTTTCCAATAGTATGCGTACTAGGGATGCCAAACGGGAAATCCAGAAATCCCGGGATTTTCGGGATTGGCAAAATCCCGAATCCCGGGATTATTTCTCAAAAATCCCGGGATTTTCTTATTTTTTAATATTAATATAAACGCAAATAAAGAAAGTGAGCAATTTTAAATTACCTACGTTTTTCTTGAATTTTCTCATATTGACAAGAAATTGATGCCAAGATATTGGTAAAATTATAAATTAAGTAGATTATTCGAGTAAATTATGCAAAGACTTTCCAGAAAAATTTGAAATTTTGGTAAACAATATTAAGTTTTTGAGTAATACATGCGAAAAATCAAGTTTGTTTGTCATTTTACCAATTTATTCTTCCAAGCGAAATTCGATTTCTGAAACCTAATTTTGGCTGGGACTGTAAGTTTGAATTCTTCCATGAAAACATTTGATAACGATAAGCAAATAACTTTGTTGCTGTAATTACACGATTTAGTGGGCAAGGTTATCGCAACGAATCTGTTTTAAAATCTGCTTACAAAGTACTGGGCGCAAGTGTACTTAATGACAGGCCTTCATATATTATCCCAGCCAGAAAAATACAAACGGGAAAGCGATGGCAAGGTATTTTAACAGGTGGTACAAGTACTGACAAAAATTGGTTTCCCATTACCAATATGATAACGTCAATAGACAAAAGTACAGGCAGTTCAAAAAGCGCTGGAAAAGTACTGGAGAAACAAAATTTTTAACTTAGGCAAAACGCTGCCAAACCAATAAATATGTGGTTTGGAATTATATTTTCCAAAATAAAATTTAAAAAAAGTTCATATGTATCTTTTTTGGCCCTGTTTTGTAAAACAAATACTGGCAAAACGATTTTTGCAAACGCTGGCAAAGCGTCCCAAATGAGTGTTCTGCCAGTCATTTATTTTTAACATCGCGGTTACCCAGTGGTATGCAGGTACATACTTGATTTTTTGTACCACTGTCAATTTCTGACTGAGATGTTTCAATATTTATAAAATGTACCACATTATTAATTAACAACTATTAAATAATTATAAAACGCTTTATTCTATAAAAAAATTAGCTACATAACATACAAATTTTTACAAATAAAGAAAAATTTAAATCCCGAAATCCCGAAAAATCCCGTAAAATCCCGGGATCCCGAAATATTCCGTAGATCCCTAGATCGGGATCCCGGGATTTCATGCAAAATCCCGAATCCCGGGATTTTCAAATATCAATCCCGATTGGCATCCCTAATGCGTACTGTTCAAATCCGAAAATCGAGCAGTTATAAGCAAGTCCAACTTCAATCTTTGAACAGAAATAACTCCCGAGATAGGCCCAACCGACAAAAAACAAAGTTGTTTTGCAAGCCCAATTAAAAGTTTTACCTGTGGTAAAAATTTTTACCCGATCGGACCATTTTTTTATATCTATTTTTGGAGATCTTTTCATTTCCATCTGAACCTGGCATTTTTAACACAAAAAATGGGTAAAATTTATATGGCAGCACATATTTCTGACATATCTGCACATTAAACCAATTTCTATTCTTTCAAAACAAATTTCTGCAATTTCATACCAAAAATTCCCTTAAATAGGGGAATATTTATTTTTTGGTTGTAAATCGAGTTGGGGACAGCTTGTGAACAAAAAAAAAAAAAAGAGTACCAGTTGAGTACACTCAAAAAAAAAGTCAGTAAAGTCAGCAAAAAATTTTGCTGTGTCAGCAAATTTTTAGTCAGGAGCGTGCTTGCAAAAAAGTTGGTAATTTCAGCAAAAGGTTTGCTGAAAATCAGCGAGCTGATTTTTACCAAAAAATAGTAATCTTCAGCAAAAGTTTTGCTAACACTTAGTCGACTGCAAATGAAAAAAATCCTTGCTAAAATCACTAAACTTTTTGCTGAATATTAGTAGACTGAAAAAAACTCAAAAAACTTGTAGCGAAATTTTACTTTAGTTAATTTATTTGCTGAAAATTTAAATATAGAATATGTGTAGAGTTGTTTTTCTTTTTTTGTCATTTCCGTTTCCAGACAAGCTGCGACATCTACATCTTGTCTATCTGGTTGTCGCCCACGCTATGAATGCAGTTATCAGCACAATTTTTGTAGCAAAATAAATTAGTAAAACTATAGTTCAAAATTAGTTTAGTGCTAAAAAAATATAACTAAAATTTTTGGTGAAAACGGAATTTCAGCAAAAAAATTGCTGAAAACTAGTACACTTGATATACAAGACGTTTTACTAATTTTTCTACTAACTTATTTTTTTGAGTGTACCTAAGAGTAGCATGGAATGGGTATGAAAAACCTTAATAATTTGTTTTAATTTAGATTGAAACAGAAACACAGATTTAAGATTGTATGAATATTTTAATATCAACGCCGTTTAAAAATAATCTTACTCATACCTTTTTCATAATTTTTGTCGTTTGTCATTGAAAAAACACAAACAAAACAATAACAAATCACTAATACATGCCTACGTGCCCACTAACATGTTCCTACAATTGTGTGTTTAATGTAAAACATAAACAGAAAAAATTCTGAACAAATGACAGATATAGAATTCGCGATTAAGAGTAAAACTCTCTCGTAAACTCTCTTAACTGGAAGCAAGGTCAGGGATGATAAATGGGATTTTTAAAATAGTACAAACCAGCTTAAAAAATAGTACTTTTTCGACCTCTATAGTACCAAAATTTTTTTCATTTAATTTTTTTATCATTATTAATTTATAATAAAAACTCATAAAAAATAAAGAGTTCTGTTATATCTAATAGTATATTTAGACTGAGCAAAAACTAGTAGTTTTTGGTAATTTTTAGGTTTTGAGCCGAAAACTATAAAATTAATTTAGCTTTTCCAAACAATTTTCATACAAACTGAAAACCAGATTCTACCTGGTTTTTGCCAAAAATCACGTAAAAATATCTGAAATTTGTATTTTTGATACATCCGATTTCTTATATAACTAATTTTCGATACACCCTGTTACAGAATTAAAGCAAGTGTCAAAAATATATTTTTTAATTTTTTTTAATATTTCAGTTTTAGTTTAAAATTGTGTGTTATACATTTTTAAATGTGTTAATAACTTTTTCAATTTAATTTAACCATAAAAACATAAAGAAAAGTGTTCACAGAAAGAATTTACAAAATTCTAATTAAATTTTTAAACACCTTTCTTATACCAAATTTGTAAATACAAAAAAAAAACTTTTTAAAAAGGCACCAACAAAAAAATTTGTAAATCCAAAAAAAAATTTTTCTTTTTTTTTGTAACTTTGAATTTTTATTTTTAAACAATTTTTATATGAAAGATAACAATTTACAAACGAGTTACAAATATTTCAAACAAAAAAATTGTTAGGAATAAAATTTCAATTTAAAAGAAAATGTCATTGCTTTTACAAATTCCCACTGTTGGTGCCTACTGTTTTTTCTGTGTTTAGTAAAAAAGTGATGTGACAAACAAAAACTAAAAATTCAGTGTAAATGAATTGGCTTTTTTAATTTAGTTTTGTACAAAAACCACCTGGTTTTTTTAATTTAGTTTTGTACAAAAACCACCTGGTTTTTGCTCAGTCTAAATTCAGTATAGCTCAACAGCAATAGAAAAACGTAAAAATTTTAGTTAAAACTATTAAAAATTAGTTAAAAATTACGTTGTATAAAAAAATTCTATCAGATTACTTTTGTAAAATATTAGTAAGATAAGAACACCAAAAACCAAACTGTTAAATACATATACAAAATTTTGGTTATATTTGAATAAATTTTAGTTAACAGAAAATAACAACTTAACCTGCTAAAATTAGTAATAAATAATAACTAGTAGACTAAAAATCACCAACAATTTTAAATCTAGAAAGCTTTTTTTATATATATTTTTTTTTTTTCTTAATACGAATAAAAATCTAGTCTTCTGAAATCAGCAGTTTACTGTTTTTAGCAACCATTTCCGTGGATTTTAGCGAGATAGACTGCTATTTTCATTTAAATAAATTTAACTTAAAAGTAACAAAAATTTTGTAGATATAACAGTTTTTGCTATTGGGTATACAAGTTAATAATGTCGATTTTTTTGCTTGAAAAATGCATTTATTATAATAACAAAATGAATTGATACATTATTCAAAGTATTGTCCATCGTTAGCCACTACTTTTCCCCATCTTTGTGGTAGCATATGGATTCTGCGCCAAAAGAACTGCTCCGGTTTTGAGGTAAAGAATGAATCAAGCCAATTTCTGATACCCTGTTTTCAGAAATTGTGAAGCGTATTCCAGTAAAGGCGTTCTGCAGCGATCGAAATAAATGGTAGTCAGAAGGGGCAAGGTCTGGGCTATAAGGCGGGTAAATCAAAACTTCCCATCCACCGTTTTACAAATAGGTTTTGAACGGTCTTGCAACATGTGGCCGAGCGTTGTCATGATGGAAGATTATTGACTCATGTTTGGTCGCATATTCTGCTCGTTTTTCGTTGATTGCTCTCTTCAAACGAATCGGTACAGGTTCCCTGTGATCGTCTGACCCGATTTCAACAGCTCATAATACAAAACACCCTTCTGATCCCACCAAATACAGAGCATTACCTTGGCGCCATGGATATTCGGCGTTGACTTGGCTGGTTGGGCGGGCTTTACATATGACTTTTTGCTCTTCTGGTTATCGTAATGTATCCATTTTTCATCACCAGTAACAATACGATGCAAATTTCTTTTTGTAGCGTTCAAGTAGCATTTCCGACATCCAAAATCGCCTTTCAACGTCTCTCGACCTCATTTCATATGGGACCCAATTTCCTTGCTTTTGAATGAATCCCAATGCTTTTAGACGTAGGGAAATGGCTTGTTGTGTGACTCCCAATGATAATGCAAATTCTTCGTGCGTTTGACAACAATCTTCGTGGAGTAATGCTTCCAATTTCTCATCTTCAAACTTTTTCGGCTGACCAGGCCGAAATCACAACTTTTGAATCGCGCGAACCATCGTTCACAAGTTTTTTGAGTTGGTGCATGTTGACCGGAAGCTTCTACCAACAATCGACAACTTTCAGCAGCCATTTTCTTCAAATGAAAGAAGGTTATCAGACTTCCCCGCAAAACATCTTTTTTAGGCACAAAATTCGACATCATTATAGCGATTGAAAAAATGTGTGTTTACACTTTGGCGTCTATCGAATACTGAATTATAATGACAGATGTTTACCCACCAAAATACCATATTTGTTATTATTCACACAAAGCATATGTGACAGTTATGCCATATGTTGTCCAAATCGACATTATTAACTTGTATACCCAATATTTTTACTCTACTAATATTAATATTTTCTGCAGATTTAACAGTATAATTTGTTGTTTTCAATGAACTAAAAGTTAAATATAAAAAATATATAAAAATATATAAAACATATAAAAAGAAAATCTTCTAATCTCAGCAGTTTCTTTTGTATGGCCAATTTTGCTTAATTTTTAGTAGCTTTTTCTGTTATTTTTACAGATTTATTTCTGTGAGTGTAGGGTTCGACATAGTTTTAAAGCGAATATTATTGTAAAGTTATTTACAGGTCTATTCCACCTTGTAATGTCATAAGAATATTTTCGAATGAACAAATTGATTGACAATCGAATCAAATGAATTTAATGATGGCATTATGTGCATTAGGAATTCATTTCATTCTTCGAAATAGGTTTTAGGTATTTAATCATTCAGAAATGAAAATCGAATGAGTGAATTCTTTAGGAGCTCTGATGGGGAAAAACATTTTGCTCGTTTCAAAAAATACAAAAATTTCTAGATTTTTTAATTCTCCTTATTTTTAATATTTTTTTTTTTGTATACACTCAAAAAAATAAGTTAGTAGAAAAATTAGTAAAACTTGTATATCAAGTGTACTAGTTTTCAGCAATTTTTTTGCTGAAATTCCGTTTTCAGCAAAAATTTTAGTTATATATTTTTAGCACTAAACTAATTTTGAACTAATGTTTTACTAATTTATTTTGCTGCAAAAATTGTGCTGAGAACCGCATGCATAGCGTGGACGACAACCAGCTAGACAAGATGTAGATGTCGCAGCTTGTCCGGAAACGGAAATGACAAAAAAAGAAAAGCAACTCTACACATATTCTATATTTAAATTTTCAGCAAATAAATTAACTAAAGTAAAATTTCGCTACAAGTTTTTTGAGTTTTTTTCAGTCTACTAATATTCAGCAAAAAATTTAGTGATTTTAGCAAGGATTTTTTTCATTTGCAGTCGACTAAGTGTTAGCAAAACTTTTGCTGAAGATTACTATTTTTTTGGTAAAAATTAGCTCGCTGATTTTCAGCAAACCTTTTGCTGAAATTACCAATTTTTTTGCAAGCACGCTCCTGACTAAAAATTTGCTGACACGGCAACATTTTTTGCTGACTTTACTGACTTTTTTTTTGAGTGTACATACGTATTTTACTAAAAAAATGCGAAAGAACAGTTTTTATGTGTTTAACTTGAGTTTTCAATAGTAACATCTAATATTTTAAATATTTTCAACATATGTATTTTTTATTTAAAACTGCGATATTTGATGTGTTCGCTATAAAAACAATAATATCTCTGAAAATTAAAAAAAAACACAAAAAATTTAAAAATCGAAAAATGTGTAAATAGTACTAAATGAGTCAGAGGAGTACCATAGTACTTTTGAGGTTCCAATAGTACCAAAAAAAGTACTATATTACTAACTTTATCATCCCTGAGCAAGGTTGCCAACTCTACAACACAAAAAATGGCAAAATTTAAAAAAATCACTGGAAATTGTTAAATGCTAAAAAACACAAAGTTAGTTATATATAGGGCTCGGAAGTTCATGTTGTCATTAGCTGTAGAAGATAAAGAAAATTTGTTTGAAATATTAGACCGTTTAGATACTACAATTTACTACTTTTACTACACCGCTAAAATTTCTGAGTTGCTCAGTTAATGTATTACTCAGTTGAAATCAAAAAATTTCAAAGTAACTGAATTAATTGATATCAACTAAAGTTTTATTCAAATAAATTTAATTTTTAATACAAATTAGAAAATTTTAAATTGTCAAGCACTTTTCAATACAAGTACAAAAAATCAGAAAGACAAATATGTTTAATTTTCGAAAAAAAAATGTTATTATATTTGGAGCATGGTAAGTTTTTTCATTATAGATTTGATGAAATTTAGTAAATCGGATTTATTTTTTTATATATCGCAAATGGAAAATTTTGCATGTGCAATAGTTGATTTATGCGTATGGGATTATAAATCATTGTGAAAAAAGTATGAAAAAAACATAAATCAAGACATTGAATTCAGTTTTTAATTTTGTTGAAAAAGTTCAAAATAAAGTTGAAGAATAAATTAAAGTATCGCAGAGAGCAAGAAAAAAATTATAAATGGCAATTTTATTATGTACTTTGAAATCGGTTTTAATTAACTGAATACAATGGTTATTTTAAAATAATTAACAAAGTAGTTGTTTTCAACTGATAAGGAAAGACTCCCAACACGAACCGACAGATCTTAATGAGCTTCGGATATAATGTAGAGGAGAAAAATTTAAAGGACACGTATTTTTTTTAGCTGCCCAATCTCATATTTAAGGGTTAAAAGATGGGGTCAAAAACGGCCCAATTTTTCGTTTTATCGCTTTATTTCATATTTGTTCCAATGTAACTATAGGTGTCATAGGAAAGGTATTTTAGAGGCCTATTTACCGATGAACAAAACATGCTCAAGCATGCTTATTTGTTTATGGCATAGCACAAAACATGAAAATTTTAGGTGGTTTTGTTACAGGGTTAAGGGCCAAATTCACATATATTAATTCTTATTAAATTTAAGTGAGAGGGTGTTTCGGCATATTTCGTTATTCGGTCTACTTCCCGAAGGTCTATATTTTTAAAGATTTGGGAACCCCTGACTACTTAATATATGCAATATAAGCTGTGTTTGTGTGGCATGCCTATCAATGCTATCTCGAACAATTTTGACAGTAGAAAGCCGGAATAATTAAAAAACTGTCAAAATCGTTCTAGATAACACTGATATGCAGTCACAGAAACACAGCTATAGGTATAAAACTATTTCTTTTTGAGAGTGCGTTCCTGTTATTTAAAAATAATTTCATATTTCATAAATTTCTGACATGTTCCCGTACAAAAAAGTATGAAAAATGGAGTTTCTCCCAAATAACTTTTTTGGTTGTTATACAACATGCCATGTCTTTCTACATCAGCTAACGCAGTTTTCAATAAGTTTTCGAGCGATATATAATACTAGGCAAATATAGTAAACACAAACATACATATTCGTTAAAATATATTTTCGGAGTACTTTCAAAAATGAAAAAAATCTAAATCAAATAATTAGCGTTTTTTTTAATCACCTGGATTTATAATTTTTCATACAAAAAGGGGATTTATTAAATCCAAAAAAAGCTGGATTTAATAAATCCGCAATAAAAACACAAATATATGAAACAGCCTATTAATTTAATGTCAGAAAAAATACGAATGAAAATTAAAAGAGAAACAAAAAAATTTAAAAACTAACAAATAAAAGGTTTTTATTAAATTTTTTTATGAAATATGTTTGAAAAAAAAACTACACCTCACCAAATACATATTTTCCATCTTGGACATGGAGAAATAGCTGAAATAGAAATGGCAATTTTTCACTCTACTGTAATTTAATTAAGTCCAATTAGTGAATATTAAATATTGCAATGGAATTTTTCAATTGTGTAAAAATATAAATTGCAGTGATAAAACTGGAAAGGCAGACTGTCTATCGCTGTTTTATATAAAATATAATTAAAAATTAAAAGTTGAAGTAAAATCCCTCATCATCGAATTCGTTATTAAAAATTAGGGTGAAAGAAGTGTCGGTCAGAAAATTCTTTTTAAAATAGGGAGAATCTAACCCCATTTGTTGAGCACTTTTAGCTCTACTTTTTGGATTTATTAAATCCAAGTGATTATCAAAAGCGGCTAATGTCCTTAAAGTTTAAATGCTCGCTATTTCATAACCGTTTCCGGATTTTGATGATTAATACCTCATTTGTTGAAGTTCACCTTTTTGGTGAACTCCGTTGTCGGAGTTTTACAAAATTTTTGGAAAACAATCCCTCGTATCAGAATTAAGAGAAATCGGAAGTAATTTTGTTACAGCTAGCTAAAAACATAAAAATTAATACTATTATCTAAATTATTGGCCAAAATCACACTTTTCTCTAAAATTTTTAAATTTAAAACTCCGTGACTGTTAAGTTAAAAGAGGGATATGTGTAATTTTTATTAGAATTATTCTCTAAGGTGTATTTAATAAACCCCTATGCGATGACCAGTTTTTATTTTATATTTTGTTGAACAAAATTTTAAAAAACTCAAAACTAGAGTTTTGCTAATTTATAAAAAAACAAATCCTATCTTTGGCCATACCTGGGACAAGGTTACCATAAGCCAAGAGAGACAAAAATTTACATCTGAATATTTGTGGATCTTAGAAATAAAACTAGAGTATAACATTGTAAATCTTTGAAAGAAATATTTTATTTTTTATGATTTTCATAATTTAACTCATTTTAACCCTACAATGGCCTGAGGAAATTGCAATTACTAAAATAGTTGCCAACCGATTTTAGATTTTTATACATTACCAGAAAGGGAATTCAGTCTAGATTATGATTCTATTTACATTTTCCAAAAATACAGTTATTTAAGAGCCTGTATTTTCAAAAAAACCCAAATGTGATTTTTTCGCCTTGTAAATCGTACTTCAAACTTCAGGGCCGATGCGGCACGTGTTCCCTTAATTTTTTAGCATTGTATATTTTTATACCCAAAGGCACATTTCTAGAGAGGGAGACGGCCTTAAATCGCAAGTTGACATAATAAGGTCCACCCTAGTTCATATATAAAAAAATGTTACAAGTAAACAAAAGATAGTCCGTCTGTCCGTCCGTGCGAAGGGACAGACAAATGGGCGTACATTGCTAAGTCGAATCAAAAAGTGATTCTGAGTGGATCCACTCAAAGGTGGGCCTAGTTCTAATATTTTTTGGTACAACGACATCAATACAAACTCAATATACCCTGTCTACGTAGTTGTATATGGTATAACTACATCACGGTACTATTTTGTATGGGAGCTTACTTAAAATACGTATTTTCCTTATTTTCCCATTAAGGTTTTATTTTCCTATATCATGTTATATGTTTTCAGAAAGCTATTGAAAACTGCATTAGCTGATGTAGAAAGACATGACATGTTGTATAACAACCAAAAAAGTTATTTGGGAAAAACTCCATATTTCATACTTTTTTGTACGGGGACATGTCTGAAATTTATGAAATACGAAATATGAAATTATTTTTAAATAACAGGAACGTACTCTCAAAAAGAAAAAGTTTGATGCCTATATTGCATATATTAAGTAGTCAGGGGTTCCCAAATCTTTAAAAATATAGACCTTCGGGAAAATTTATCTCAAACCCGAAGTAGATCGAATATCGAAAAAAACCGAAACACACCCTCACTTAAATTTTATAAGGATTAATATATGTGAATTTGGCTCTCAACCCTGTATGTCCCCATACAAAACCACCTAAAATTTTCGTGTTTTGTGCTATGCCATAAACATATAAGCATGCTTGATCATGTTTTATACATGGGTAAATAGGTCTCTGAAATACCTTTCGTACGACACCAATATAGTTACTTTGGAACAAATATAAAATAAAGCGAAAAAACGAAAAATTGGGCAATTTTTGACCCAATTTTTTAACCCTTAAATATGAGATTGGGCAGCTAAAAAAATTACGTGTCCTTTAAATTTTTCTCCTCTACAACATATCCGTAGCTCATTAAGATCTGCCGGTCCGCGTTGGGAGTCTTTCCTTGTGAGTCTTTCCTTGTGAGCCTTAATTGCTTTGTCTTTAAAAAATATTAGTTATTTTCAATTAATTTAAATAACTGAGACTCAGTAAGGAGTATTTCACCTGAAGCTCAGTTGAAAATTTATTAGTCAACAACTGAGATATTTTTTCGGAAAAAAATAATACATAAAGTAAACAAAACTTTCCAATTGTAGTAAAAGTAGTAAGATTTTCGAGTATATTGCTCGGATCGGTGTACTTTTAAACAACGTCATTACTGGTAACGTCTTATTTTATTCCCTATATGTAACCAATGAAATTTGTACTAATGTTTAACGACTTATTTCACTCCATACAAGTATATATGTACTTATTTTAGCTAACTAGTGAATTTAATATTACAAGTAACAACTTTTTTCAGTACTTCCTTCGTAATCCCTTATTTTACCCTATACCGGTACGATTTAGGCAACCATTTACATCCAATGACAGCCCCATGTTAAAATAATGTGTTATGCGACCAAAGTGTAAGTTGTTACGATTTTGCTTTCTTATTAAATTTCCCTTTACCTGGTAATATAAAGTTTTGCTGGGATATATTCTTTCACGTTTTGCTGTAAATGCATATTTTCGACAATATATATTATATGTACATATAACACGATTATAAATGCATGAAAACTGAGCTCTAGTTATTTTTATAAAAACTGACTGGAGGGTCTCATACTGTTTGTTTAACTTTAACTTTACTATTAACTTTTAGTTAACTGTAAAACCTTCAGTATGAGACCCACCGTGAAATGTTTAAATATTCTATTTCCCTAAAATCACTACATTTTCGTTCCCTTTAAGCGACTATTTAGGATAATATCAAAACTATGCTGAACATTGTTAAAGTTTTGTTTTTACAGTTGTAAAATTTATCCAATCAGAGTTGCAATTAAAAATTGCTCAAAACTTCTAATAAAACTGGCTAGGGAAAATTTTTAAATCTTCCGGCCAGATGCGATCTAGCAAATTTTTAATACATATAATAAAAATCGCTGGATTTAGCCGGAAATGGATGGCTAAATTGGCAACTTTAATTGGGTGGTGTATTAAAAATAAATATAAGGGGTGAATAACGTTTGAGAGAAATTCACATAATAGGAGTAAAAATTTAACTAGAGTTGAAATATGTGTAGTGGTGATTTTGTTATTTTTTCTCAAACAGGATAATAAATAAAAATTCCTTGACCTAGTTCAAACTAAAAAATGTTATAACTTAATTAAAAAAGAAGTTTAAACCAGAAACTATGAATTTCGAAGAGCTAATTAGTTTCTTGTTTTACTTATTTTAGATTGTTGCCAGACGTCGTGATTTAAAATTAATTGTTACTTCGGCTACTATGGATTCAACAAAATTTGCCACCTTTTTTGGTAATGTTCCGACATTTACTATACCAGGACGTACATTTCCCGTAGATGTTATGTTTAGTAAAAACACTTGTGAGGATTATGTTGACTCGGCTGTTAAACAGGCTCTACAGATACATCTAACCCCCAATGAAGGAGATATGTTAATATTTATGCCCGGTCAAGAGGATATTGAAGTAACATGTGAAGTACTAGCAGAACGTTTAGTAGAAATTGAAAATGCTCCCGAATTATCTATACTGCCCATATATTCACAACTTCCTTCCGATTTACAAGCGAAAATTTTTCAAAAATCTCCCGAAGGTTTACGTAAATGCGTAGTAGCTACAAATATAGCTGAAACTTCTCTTACAGTGGATGGTATTATATATGTTATTGATTCCGGTTATTGCAAATTAAAAGTTTACAATCCTCGTATTGGTATGGATGCTTTACAAATTTATCCCATTTCCCAAGCCAATGCTAATCAACGTTCTGGTCGTGCTGGACGTACTGGTCCTGGTCAGGCATATCGTTTATATACTCAACGTCAGTATAAAGAAGATTTATTGACATTAACAGTTCCCGAAATTCAACGTACTAATTTAGCTAATACGGTTTTGTTATTGAAGTCTTTGGGTGTTGTAGATTTATTACAGTTTCATTTTATGGATCCACCACCACAAGATAATATCTTAAATTCTCTATATCAATTGTGGATTTTGGGTGCTTTAGATCATACGGGTGCTTTAACTCCGTTGGGTAGGCAAATGGCTGAATTTCCCCTTGATCCACCGCAGTGTCAGATGTTGATAGTATCCTGTCAAATGGAATGTAGTGCTGAGATTTTGATTATAGGTAAGTACATTCGTTGGGTAAGCCCTTATCGATTGAAGTGTGAATGATGCAAAAAGTACGTAAATTAGGCGCAGAAAATAATAAACACTGCTTTACGAATTGGTGATGATGGTAATGAAATTAACTCTAGAAAGCTTTGGGACTTGCCCATTTGTATCTTGTGTACTTTAATGTTAAGGGTCATATGCATAATCACTTTTTTCATACAAAATTAATTTTATAAACTTGTTATAAGTTTTTCAAATTATTATGCATAAGCACTTTAGAGTCTAAATCTTAATTGTAGATACGCCTTTTTAAGACCAAAATCAAGACAACTTCTTTCTTTGTTAATATCAGTAGTTTGTTTCTAATTGCGTCAATGTAATATCACGTAACTGATACACATTAATCAGTTCTTTACTTTAATACCATCGAATGTATACAAGCGTGTGTTTCAAGGCATAAATAATTTAACGAGAACTTTAGATAGTAACTAAGTTTAAAAACCAACAGCAGCAATTAAGGAACTGAAACAATGCCATTAAATTCCAACAGAATTTGGTTCCAATTGAATCGTTCGGTTGCCACAACCGGTACTTGAATTGTCACATCCGTATTTCTGTTGCTTCAACTGAAATATGATTGTGACAACCGAAATAGGGTTGTGACAACGGTATTGCAGCAACCGAACGATTTGGTTGGAACCAAATTCTGTTGGGACAATACAATTTTTATTCTGGGTGGATGACAACGAACTAGGGTTTGGGATTTCCCGGACTTTTTTATTTCCCGGGAAACGGGAATAGAAAAATTTGATTCCCGGGATTCCCGGGAATCCCGGGAAATATTTTTAAACAAAATTGTTAATGAAAACCACCTATATAAGTAATTTTTGTTAAAAAAAAAACACTATTTCAGTACAAATTCAGTCTGTGTAGTGAGAATTCAAAGTAAAAATATCAAAATGTTGAACATTTGATTTCAAATAAATTACTCTAAGCACTTCCAAATGAATTGTATGATTCCAGCAGAAAGCACCAACTACTGAACTGTCGGAAACAAACCGTTTCATTACATTTGGCCCATTAGATATGATGGCCACAATGTTATTTTCCAAAGACAAATAAAACTCTTCTAGTCTTATTTCTACAATTCTTCTCATTTCATCAGCAGATGTAATGATATATAAACCAACCCCATGTTATAAAATGAATTATTTCCGTTTATACATATGTTCAAATATCTCTTTTGTTATATTCTTGTCCATTCATCTAAGATCTCATATCTCCTATTGTTAGAAATATTGCTCGATATTTTCTTTTATCATGATATCTTTTACATTATTGTAGTAATTTAATATAATATTCTTTACATCGGTTTTATTTTTTGCAATGCTAGGTTTTTATTATAAAATCTTCAATGCCTATTCAGCTTACACTTTTTTCTTCGGGTACTTTGCCAATTTTAGCTGGAACGTTATTCTTGTTGTTGTTTTCTTCAAGAGAAGTTGCATGACAATAAATTTTTTTTTTTGTGAACCAAATTTAGATGTCGGATAACCAAATTTAGATACATCCGTTAACCATTAGTCTTTTAGGGCAAATATCACTGCGCTGCATTGTCCTTTTTTGTGAAGTATTTCCATACTCCTGACTTTTATTCTTCAATATAAAAGAATATATTAGTTTGAAAGCAGGTGTATTAAAATAAAGTAAACTTACTTGAAAATATCACATTTATTAATGAAAACGTTACTCATAAAATTATTGGCCCTTAATATAAAGGAGTACATATTTTAAATTTAAAGTCGGCTTTATTTTTAATCATACGGTTTTGTTCATTTTATGTACGAAAACCTTACAAAAATATTTTTATTTTCAAACATTTTGATTGGTTGAAAATAAATTAACCAATCAGAATGCTCCAAAAATAAACGAAGTCAAGGTATACTGCCATCTAATATTTTAACTAAAGTCGACTCTAACTAAAATATACATTTGAAAAATTTCGATAGTAAGGGCGATTATTTGTAAGAAACAAAACTTTTTTTCATATTTCTTTTAAACATTTTACAAAGTTTGTAGGTTTTACTACTTAAATTTTGAATAAGTTATGCGAAAAATCTTTATTAGTTGAAATGCTCCTAATTATTTGGCAATGATTTTTTTTTGTGTGTCAAATGAATTGATTCCCTTTTAAAAGGTTCTAACAATGACATTTTTGTTTTGGTATTTAAAATGTTTTTATGACTAAAATGAAAAAATCCTATTCCAAACAAAAACAATTTAAAAAATTTAATATTTTTAAAATTTCCCGTTTTCCCGGGAAAAATATATTATTTTCCCGGGAATTCCCGTCAAACTTTTCCCGGGATTTCCCGGGAATTCCCGCCCGGGATTTCCCGAACCCCAAACCCTACAACGAACTCATTGCGATTGTATCTGAATTCCTTTTTCATAATCTTTGCATTGAAATTCGCAATATCTTATTCTTTGCGTGAAACTGACAGTTATCCATTTAGCATCCGTTAACGATGGGAGTAGTATTGAATTCCTTGGTCACATCCATCTGCACTCGGTCATACTTACATGGATCTCCGGAGTCCGGACACATTGGGGTAATGGAGCTGAAGCTGATGAATGTGCGAGCTCTCCGTATCGATAAAAATAGAAGTCGCTGGTCCTCCATTGGAGCTGTCCGGTGTCATTGGAGGCATATCGAATAGAAGGACAATATCGAGGTGGACGGACGTATCCAATACGTGTGAGTTAAATCGGCCCCAATGACTGTATCATAACCCAAGCGGACAGTATACTCTGTGAAAGTGGCGACTCAGATATCAAAGGCCTGGAAAATCTGCAGGATGTATCTGTCAAATCTCGCGAAGGGATCGAAATTGCCCGCCCTCGCCTTCTGGCGGGTAAGCTGATGAATGTTCGAGGAATGTCTACGATCTTGGTCGAGGATTCGATAAAAGGAGATGTCGTAAGTCGACTGTTGGAGCTGTTCGGTGTCATATTCGTAGCCTAACCCAAGCGGATAATTATCATGCTTAAAAAGATTCTCAATGGCCATTGCGCGATAAGATTCGCACAAGGGTACTCACATAGGGAGGCAATGCAGCATCTATTCTGTGGATGCTTAAGGCTTAAAGCGGCGGATTCTTCAAGGACCTGAAATATCTGCAGGATGTATCTTTGCCCAGTCTCGCAAAGATTTTAATAAAATTTTAGTGAATTTGGGTAGTAGTTTTTCTTGAGGATGCACAGTGGAATATTTCACAAAATTGCTGGAAATAGTTCGGCCATTTATTACTTAGTGGTCCGATTGCAATGATTAACAAGTAAATTAAATGGAGTTAAAAAAGTAAACAAAAAATCTTTTTGTGCCCGAGCTGGGATTCGATAATTACCCAGTCAGAAAAATACAAACGGGAAAGCGGTGGAAAAGCACTTTAACAGGTGGTACAAGTACTGGCAAAAAGTGCTTTCCCATTCCCAAAAGGACCGGCTGTTCAAAAAGCGCCGAAAAAGCACTGGAGGAAAAAAGTTTGGTCTGGAAATATATTTTCCAAAATAAAATTTAAAAAAAGTTCATATGTACTTTTTTGGTCCTGATGTAATTTGAACCCAGGCCGTCAGAATGGCAGACGATTGCTTTACTAACTGAGCTAACGACACATATAATACTTGGTGGCTAAACACATAAATGAGTGATAACAGCTCGACAACTACAGGCTGTGCTAAAATGCTAGTAATGGCAAACAATTTTTTGGAACTAATATGCCAGCTTTCCCACAAAAAAAAAATGATTTTATAAAACAAAAAAAATTTTAAATTAAAAAAATATAAAAAAACGAGTAAAAAAGTTAAAGTCGGGCATGCCGACTATACAATACCCTACACCAGTCTGGTTAAAAGCCAACTAATGTTTTGATTCGAAATTCGAATGGGTTAAAATGAGACTTGTGTCAAAATTTTCTATAAAATGATAAAATAGGTCCAAATATGGGCCAATCCTATCTAGAATCTATAGGCTTTGTACTTGGGACCATGTAAGTCAGCGAACCAACTATCTTCGTATTTGCGACCTGCAGCGTGTAAAAAAGCCAATTTTGGGGGACCCTTATATGGGCACTAGATCTAAACATGGACCGATTTTTAGGCTTCGTCCGTGGGCCGACATAGGTCGGTGTACCAAATTTCATCAAAATATCTTAATATTTGCGACCTGTAGAGTGCGCACAAGAATGCATAGACAGACAGACGGACGGACGGGCAGACGGACATCGTTAAATCGAAATAAAACGTGATTCTGAGTCGATCGGTGATTCTGAGTCGATTTGGTGTTACAAACATCAGCATAAACGTATTATATCCTGAACATGTAGTGGTGTAGGGTATAAAAATTTTGCTTGCAACCAGATTTGAACTCGGAGCCTTCTGACTACAAACCTTTTTTAACGAAGCGTCGTCAGCATTTTTATAAAATCATTGGTCTACCAGTGAAAGGATTTTTGCAGAGACTATTAATTATAGAGATAGGAAATCATTTTGATATTTAGTATTACCTGAGCAACTATTTAGTATGAGTTTAATATCAGTTGAGCCTATATTTATAAACTCAAAAACTGCTCAAAATAAGGAAAAAACAGACGCGGAATATATTGAAATAATAAAATTTTAAATATTTGTTTGTAGTTTTTTCTTTGTTGTTTGTTATTATTTAAATTTAAATAAAAAAAGAAAATTGTCAATTTTTTTACAAAATGCCATAGTGATAGCGATTTTTTTATAACTAATTTTTTTGATGATGCCATACTCCTGGATTTTTGTACCGCTGGCAATTTATGACTAGGTAGCACTGGATAACCACTGGTTGCAAACCTTGGCTTATCACTCTAAGCCCATTCTTTGCCAGGGTTTTTTTTTATAAACCACCGAAATTTTTGTAAAACAAATACTGGCAAAACGTTGTTTGCAAACGCTGGCAAAGCGCACCAAATAAGTGTTCTGCCAGTCATTTATTTTTAACCCCAGTGGTTGCCAGTGCTTGATTTTTTGTACCATTGGCGATTTCTGACTGGGTATATATTAAACACATAGAAAAGATTATTGACGTGGGACCATATATAATCATCTCTCGAATTATATTGTTAATCTTGCACCATATATGGAATCATATATAATTAAATCTTATAGAACTTAATATAATATATAATCATATATAAAAATATCTTATATCATACAGCCAAACAAAATTTATATATCTCCATATATATGGCTTATATGTAGGGTTTGGGGTTCGGGAATTCCCGGGAAAATAATATATTTTTTCCGGGAAAAAGGGAAATTTTAAAAATATTAAATTTTTTAAATTGTTTTTGTTTGGAAAAGGATTTCTTAATTTTAGTCATAAAAAACATTTTAAATACCAAAACAAAAATGTCATTATTAAAATCTTTTAAAAGGGAATCAATTTATTTGACACACAAAAAAATCTTTGCCAAGTAATTAGGAGCATTTCAACTAATAAAGACTTGGTAAAATGTTTAAAAGAAATATGAAAAAAAAATTTTGTTTCTTACAAATAATTGCCCTTACTATCTAAATTTTTCAAATGTATATTTTAGTTAAAGTCGACTTTAGTTAAAATATTGGGTGGCAGTATAATTTGACTTGGTTTATTTTTGGAACATTCTGATTGGTTAATTTATTTTTAACCAGTCAAAATGTTTGAAAATATAAATATTTTTGTAAGGTTTTCATACACAAAATGAACAAACCCGTACGATTAAAAATAAAGTCGACTTTAAATTTAAAATACTCCTTTATATCAAGGGCCAATAATTTTATAAGTAACGTTTTCATTAATAAATGTGATATTTTCAAGTAAGTTTACTTTATTTTATTACACCTGCTTTCAAACTAATATATTCTTTTATATTAAAGAATAAAATGTCAGGAATATGGAAATACTTCACAAAAAAGTACAATGCAGCGCAGTGAAATATTTGCCCTAAAAGACTAATGGTTAACGGAGTTATCTAAATTTGGTTATCCGACATCTAAGTTTGGTTCACAAAAAAAAATTGTTGGTCATGCAACATCTCTTAAAGAAAACAACAACAAGAATAACGTTCCAGCTAAAATTAGCAAAGTACCCGAAGAAAAATGTGTAAGCTGAATAGGCATTGAACGTTTTATGGTAGGGCAAACATTTCCTGAAATGGTATCCAAATTAGCTGCAGTCGACGGAATGTCAATCCGCACCATAACTAGATCTTCGTTTATTCCAGAAAGTTTTTATAATAAAAATCTGGCATTGCCAAAAAATGAAACCGATGTAAAGAACATTATATTAAATTACTACAATAATGTAAAAGATATCATGATAAAAGAAATATCGAGCAATATTTCTAACAATAGGAGATTTACTATAATCTTAGATGAATTGACATATGTAAAAACGGAAATAATTCATTTTATAACCTGGGGTTGGTTTATATATCAGGAAGATGTAATGCTGATGAAATTAGAAGAATTGTAGAAATAAGACTAGAAGAGTTTTATTTGTCTTTAAAAAATAACATTGTGGCCACCATATCTAATGGGCCAAATATGAAAAAACGGTTTGTTTTCGGCAGTCCAGTAGTGCTGTAGGTGCTTTCTGCTGGAATCATGAAATTCATGCGGCAGTGCTTAGAGTAATTTATGTGAAATCAAACGTTCAACATTCTGATATTTTTACTTTGAATTCTCACTACACAGGCTGAATTTCTACTGAAAAAGTGTTTTTTTAACAAAAATTACTTATATTAGTGGTTTTCATTAACAATTTTGTTCAAAAATATTTCCCGGGAATCAAATTGTTTTATTCCCGTTTCCCGGGAAATAAAAAAATCCGGGACATCCAAACCCTACTTATATGCCACCATATGTGATCATCAGGGCAACGACTTTCATGCACTTAAAAATCGAAAATATGCGCTAAAAATATGCAGTAAAAAATGCAAATTATGCACTGAAATATGCACTTAAATAGAAATAAGCACTAAAAACCAAAAAATATGCACTAAAGATCCAAAGATAAGCGCTTAAAACAAAAAAAATACACTTCAAATTTTTTTAAATCATATTTGGTTTGGTTAAAACTTAAATCCAATATAAATGTCTAAGTAGATGACAACTTAGTTATAGTATATAGTATTAATATTAGTATTATAGTTGTAATTAGTTGTATTTATAAATACTGCGTTAAAGTTTGCAAATTCTTCGTTTTCTTTACTTTTCATTAAATATTATTTTTAGTTAAAAAATCATTATGCAATTTAATGAAAAATATGCCAAAATATGCAATAACAAGCGGGCTGTGCCGAGTCTTTAGATACCCTCCATCCTGGTGTTTTTATTCGGGGATTCTACTAAGTACAAACAAGTATGAATTATTACCCATTTTGTATTCGGTCAATCCACTGTGCAACAAATGTGTATGATTTTTTCCACCACTACAAGTAAATAGTTCAGTTAATTCTTGTTTAACCTCAGTGCTGCCACAAGCAAGATTCAAAATTCCCAAAAGTGTAGACAAAATTACCCAAAAAATATGAAATTATAAATGACTTCAATTAACATATTATTACAATTTGAACTCCGAAAAAAGGTAATAAACTCATCAGTAAACTTAAAAAAAAAGTGATTTGGTCATTTCAATTGTCCCATCGTTCTGGGCGTTATATTATTACAAAGAAAATTTCCTTAAATATTCAGCATTTATGATGAACTTTTGAGTCTTATATGAATCTTCATAAAATTTAGAGAAAAAATTAACTTTAGAACAAAACACTTAAAAAGCTTATAAATAAGAGTCAGTTATGATCACATGTCAACGATTTAAAAATAATCTTATTTTAGAGTCTTTCAAAAATCAAGTTTTATTTGCGTTTTTAAATACACACAAAAAAAATCTTTGGCAAGCAATTGGGAGCACTTCAACTAAAATAATGTTTTTGTGGCATACACAATATAATAAATTATTCGATAAAACTTTATTAGTTGAAATTTGCTTAATTACTTGGTAACGATTTTTTTGTGTACGTTAATAGCTTATTTGTATAACGAAAGAATTTCAAAGCATGTATAGATTAATACACTTTCCTGATGTATCGGTTTAATTCGTGGATGATCAGTCGCTGTGAATCAATTCATTAACTCGTATGAATTAAAAATAGATATTGGAATTTTTATGCAAACTTCACAATTTTAGTCAGTTTGCTAGTAGTCTAAAATTTTTATTTTTATTAATATTTCATGCTCTTCTACAAGTCAACGGATGAATTAGATGTTAAGTCATTCATAAGTAGGGTTTGGGGTTCGGGAATTCCCGGGAAATCCCGGGAAAAGTGTGCCGGGAATTCCCGGGAAAATCATATATTTTTCCCGGGAAAACGGGAAATTTTAAAAATATTAAATTTTTTAAATTGTTTTTGTTTCGAATAGGATTTTTTAATTTTAGTCATAAAAAACATTTTAAACTTGGTAAACCTAAAAACTTGGTAAAATGTTTAAAAGAAATATGAAAAAAAGCTTTGTTTTTTCGAAATAATAATAGGTAAAGTCGACTTTAGTTAAAATATTGGGTGGCAGTATACCTTGACTTGGTTTATTTTTGGAGCATTCTGATTGGTTAATTTATTTTCAACCAATCAAAATATTTAAAAATATAAATATTTTTGTAAGGTTTTCATACACAAAATTAACAAAACCGTTTGATTAAAAATAAAGTCGACTTTAAATTTAAAATACTCCTTTATATTAAGGGTCAATAATTTTATAAGTAACGTTTTCATTAATAAATGTGAAAAGAAAAGACTAATGGTTAACGGTGGTATCTAAATTTGGTTATCCGACATCTAAATTTGGTTCACAAAAAAAAAAAAAAAAAATTGATGGTCATGCAACCTCTCTTGAAGAAAACAACAACAAGAATAACGTTTCAGCTAAAATTAGCAAAGTACCCGAGGAAAAAAGTGTAAGCTGAATAGGCATTAAAGGTTTTATCGTAGGGCAAACATTTCCTAAAATGGTATCCAAATTAGCCGCAGTCAATCCGCACCATAACTAGATCTTCGTTTATTCGAGAAAGTTTTTATAATAAAAACCTGGCATTGCAAAAAAAGAAACCGATGTAAAGAACATTATATTAAATTACTACAATCATGTAAAAGATATCATGATAAAAGAAATATTGAGCAATATTTCTAACAATAGGAGATTTACTATAATCTTAGATGAATGGACAAGAATATCACAAAAGAGATATTTGAACATAAGTATAAACGTAAATAATTCATTTTATAACCTGGGGTTGGTTTATACATATATAAGGAAGATGTAATGCTGATGAAATAAGAAGAATTGTAGAAATAAGACTAGAAGAGTTTTAATTGTCTTTGGAAAATAACATTGTGACCACCATATCTAATGGGCCAAGTGTGATGAAACGGTTTGTTTCCGACAGTCCAGTAGTAGGTGCTTTCTGCTGGAATCATGCAATTCATTTTGCAGTGCTGCGATTAATTTATGTGAAATCAAATGTTCAACATTCTGGTATTTTTTACTTTGTATTCTCACTACATAGACTGCATTTGTACTGAAATAGTGTTTTTTTTTTAACAAAAATTATTTATATAGGTGGTTTTCATTAACAATTTTGTTCAAAAACATTTCCCGGGATTCCCGGGAATCAAATTTTTTCATTCCCGTTTCCCGGGAAATAAAAAAGTCCGGGAAATCCCAAACCCTATTCATAAGCCAAAAATAATTACCAGGGCAAGGACTTTCATGCAAATACATGTTTGTAGTCAGTGGCCCAAAAATGATTTTGACCAAATACTTTTCTGAATCAAAGAATTTGCAAAAAAATGGCATCGATTTGTTGTTGCATATTTTTGCATATTTTTTATAAATGCATATTTTTGCATATTTTGCTTTTAAGTGCATATTTTATGATTTTTATTGCATATTTTGCACATTATTGCATATTTTTTAATATTTTTAAATAAGAAAATCGATTTAAGAATTCATACTTTAAAACTAAAAAAAATCTAAAGAATTAATTTTTTGGAAGCTCTGTTGGTAATATAACACTACACTAGAAAGAGAAACACATACCCAGTCAGAAAAATACAAACGGGAAAGCGGTGGCAAAGCACTTTAACAGGTGGTACAAGTATTGGCAAAAAGTGCTTTCCCATTCCCAAAATGATAACATCATTAGACAAAAGGACCGGCTGTTCAAAAAGCACCGGAAAAGCACTGGAGGAACAAAATTTTTAAACGTTGGCAAAACGCTGGCAAAACCAATAAATAGGTGGTCTGGAAATATATTTTCCAAAATAAAATTAAAAAAAAGTTCATATGTATTTTTTTGACCCTGCCGTGATTTGAACCCAGGCCGTCAGATTGGCAGACGATTGCTCTACCCACTGAGCTAACGAGACATATAATATTTAATGGCTAAACACATAAATGAGTGATAATAGCTGGACAACTACTGGCTGTGCCAAAATGCTAGTACTGGCAAACAATTTTTAGTAACTAGTATGCCAGTGTTTGGAGGGCAAAAAAAAAGTTGGTCTTGAAGGAGCTTTCCCACAAACAAAAAAATTGATTTTATAAAACAAAAAAAATTTTAAATTAAAAAAAATCCCAAAAAATATTTTTGCTTGCAACTTGGATTTGAACTCGGAACCTTCCGACTACAAACATTTTTTAACGAAGCGTCAGCATTTTTATAAAATCATTGGTTTTCCGGTGAATTGATTTTTGTACGCGTGGTAGCATTGGCTAGGTAGCACTGGATAACCACTGGTTGCAAACCTTGGCATATCACTCTAAGCCAATTCTTTGCCAGTGGTTTTTTTTATAAACCACCGAAATTTTTGTAAAAAAAATACTGGCAAAACGCTTTTCGGGGACGCTGGCAAAGCGTCCCAAATGAGTGTTCTGCCAGTCATTTATTTTTAATACCACGGTTACCCAGTGGTATGCCAGTGCTTGATTTTTTGTACCACTGGCGATTTCTGACTGGGTAGTATACAATATGTTGTCATCCACTAACACATTTTTTATAGATGTAATTTTAACAGGGATGATAAATGGGATTTCTAACGAGCTTTAAAAATAGTACTTTTTTGACCTCTATAGTACCAAAACTTTTTTTCATTTAATTTTTTTATCATTATAAATTAACAAATAAAAACTCATAAAAAATAAAGAGGTGTTTTATACAATCTAACTCATACAGCAATAGAAAAACTTAAAAATTTTAGTTAAAACTATTAAAAATTAGTTAAAAATTACGTTGCATGTAAAAATTCTATCAGATTACTTTTGTAAAATATTAGTAAGATAAGTACAGGAAAAACCAAACTGTTAAATACATATACAAAATTTTAGTTATATTTGAAATTTTAGTTAACAGAAAATAATAATTTAACCTGCTAAAATTAGTAATAAATAATAATTAGTAGACTAAAAATCACCAAAAATTTTAAATGTAGAAAGCTTTTTTCTACTTTTTTTAATACGAATAAAAATCTAGTCTTCTGAAATCAGCAGTTTACTATTTTTAGCAACCATTTCCGTTGATTTTAGCGGGATAGACTGCTATTTTCATTCAACTAAATTTAACTTAAAAGTAACAAAAAGTTTTGTAGATATAACAGTTTATTTTGCTATTTTTACTCTACTAATATTAATATTTTTTGCAGATTTTACAGTATAATTTGTTATTTTCAATGAACTAAAAGTTAAATATAAAAAATATATAAAAAAAAATCTGCTAATCTTAGCAGTTTCTTTTGTAAGGCCTTTTTTGCTTAATTTTTAGTAGCTTTTTCTGCTATTTTTACAGGTTTATTTCTGTGAGTGTAGCGTTCAGAATTTAAAGTCCCTGATTATCGTACTTGACTTGTTTTTAAAGCGAATATTATTTTTAAGTTATTTACAGGTCTATTCCACCTTGTAATGTCATAAGAATATTTTCGATTGAACAGATTGATTGACAATCGAATCAAATGAATTTAATGATTGCATTAGGTACATACATTAAGAATTCATTCGAGTCCTCGAAATAGGTTTTAGGTATTTAACCATTCAGAAATGAAAATCGAATGAGTGAATTCTTTAGTAGCTCTGATGGGAAAAACACTTTGCTCGTTTAAAAAAATACAAAAAATTTTAGATCTCTTAGGGCTGGTATCTTATGTCCAATGCTTAGTTTACTTTAATCATTGATTTAGAAATCATTGATTAGCCCTTAAACTTACTTAAAATAATATCGGTAACTTATAAAAATTTAATCAATGATTTGTTAATTTTAGATATTTTTATTTGACAATACGAATAAGAAATAAAAGAAAATAAAAAAAAGTTTGGAAACTCGCGAAATAAGAGTTTTTTATTGAATTTTTCGCATGATACGGGGTCATAAAATTATAAAATAGATGACCAAATTGTTGTTTTAAAAATCATCAATCGCTAAATGCCTCAAATAGGAAGTGTCTTTTTGCATGCTACATCCATATCTTAATTTTTTTCATTGGGTAAATGTGTATAATTATAAATTTGTGTTTAGTCCAGGAAGGTGTTATTAAGAAATATTTATGAAGGACAAGATGATTTTTGATGTTTTTGATACATTCAATACAAATTTTAAAGTCAGAATTTATTAGAAAACTAGATTCAAAGGAAAATTAAAATAACTATGCCTCTATATTATTTGTTATTCGTTTAGGTAAATATATCTGGATGAAATTTAATATACCGTGACATCGCCCATAGCAGTAAATTTTTACAAACCGCGAAACTTGATTTTCTTGATTCTATTTTTAAGATATCTTCCAACAATTTTGTGTACAAAGCAAAAATTTTCTGAAGAGAATTTTCGAATTTTGTGGAAATTAAAAGATATGAATCCAAAAATATTCCTTGGAGGAAAAAATATATGGCGTACTTAAAAATTGTACTGCAGGAAATATTTAAGTATGCCAATAACTGGTCTAAACAACTACCATAGAATCTTAGCAGTATGCATAAATCTTAACCTCTGTTAACTGACTCTGTCCGACATTTCAAAAATTTTTAATATAATGTGGTAGATTAAGTTGTATGGTCAAATTTTATTAAATAGAAAAATTTAATGAAAAAAACTATACTCCCAGCAAAATATTGGTAATGACACCTCATTACTATCTGCATTACCAAAAATGATATATCATTACCTTTTGCATTATTTTATAATATAAAATAATGACTTCCTAATAACGGCCTATTGTATTAATTGTTTGTAAATATAAAATGATGACTTACTCGTATTAGTTTAAATAAGTACTTTTTACTAAGTTAAATTTTTTTATAATATGTAAATTATGTTTTATGTTTAAATTTTTATGACGAATCCTAAAATTACACACTAGAGAAAACTTAAATTTTTCTGAATGTATTTCCTTAGGCTAATAGTATTTGCCTAACTCCTTATTTTTAAGAATCAAGTAAGCAATCGGATAACCACTTATAATTAAACTTTTTGTAAGCATGTGTGTAACCACTTATTATTCAAAATCTCATAACTACTTATTTCTCATTTTTTCGTAAGCGAGCGGGTAAGCGTGACTACTTATAAAAACGACCACGCCAAACAAAAATAATGAGTTTAGACGCCAAAAAATAAGTTGTGCGGAGCTATGAATTTCTATTATATAACCACTTATTTGGTAATGAAAGATTTTGCTGGGCTATTAACTGCACTTTAAGGTCTTGCAGGAGAATGTGAAGTATGTCTTATATCTTTATATATCTCATATTTTTCCGGAAAATTCGAAAATTTAAATTATTTGTAATTAAAAACGGCAGAATTAAAAAAATTATTGTGAGACACCTTAAACACATTTTTTGGTCAAATTTTCCTTCCATGAAGCTTGGTTTATTTGTGCTAAATAAAGATCAAAATTATGACCGATTCTAACAAACTATTCGTACAGAGTCCAATATTACGTCATATTATTAAAAATTTTTTAATTCCAATTGGTATTTTTAGAGAAGATATATGTGCAAGTTACTAAAGATGTTCATTATTTAGATGGCACATAAAGATGTTGTACGGTGTTTATTTACAAATTAATTGGTCTACGTAAAAATTTTTAAAAAGTTACCAACTTTAGAAAAAAATGTTAATACTAACATGATTTGTAGGGTGGAAAATCTATGTTTAAGGTCTTAATCACAGAAATTTCTGTAATTAAATTTAAGCAAGGTTTAGAGTAAAGTCAGAGATTAAAATTTGATGAGTTACTGTAATTAAGTGCTAAACAATGATTTTCTTCTTAATCATTGTTTAATATCACATAAGATACCAGGCCTTAATTCTCCTAATTTTTAATAATTTGTTTTGTATACATACGTATTTTAATAAAAAACGAGTAAAAAGGTTAAAGTCGGGCATGCCGACTATACAATACCCTACACCAGTCTGGTTAAGAGCCAACTAATGTTTGGATCAGAAATTCGAATGGGTTACAATGGGACTTGTGTCAATATTTTCTATAAAATTATAAAAGAAGAGAAAATCGTAAATATAGCCCATATGGGCGATAGGTACAAATATGGACCGATTCTATCTAGAATCTATCGGCTTTTTTCTCTGGACCATATGAGTCAGCAAACCAAATTTCGTTAAAATATCTTAATATTTGCGACCTGCAGCGAGTAAACAAGCCAATTTTGGGGGGACAATAGGTCTAAACATGGATAAGTATTTTTTATTTAAAACTCCGATATTTGAAAACCCAATATCTCTGAAAATTAAAAAAGCACAAAAAATTTAATAATCGAAAAATGTGTAAATAGTACTAAGTGAGTCAGAGGAGTACCATAGAACTTTTGAGGTTCCAATAGTACTACAAAAAGTACTATAGTAACTAACTAACCCTATTAGAGTTTGCTAAAAACCGAAAAAATTGAAAACCGCGGTTTCGGTTTTTCAAAATTATAAAAACCGCGGTTTCGGTTATTTTTCGGTTTTCTTGTGATATTAATAGAATTGTTTTAAAATAATTTAATATGTATAAAAATTAAATATTTTACTACATTCAAGATATTTATTAAAATTGGATTGAATTGCTCACTCGAATAAAGGCAATAAAGCCAATAAAAAATGCGGAAACCGTTATAAATTAAAATTTTAATTATTTTTTCGGCAAATAAAGCTTTATTTAAAGAGTTTAAATTTGAAATTTAGCAGACTACAAATTTCGTGGACTACGAAATAAAATGTTTTGAAACATATGTAAGCCGTGAAAATCCGAACTGATTACGTGAAACTCAATATCTCTTAAACTACATGACTATTTGGTGCAATTTTTTTCTAAAATTATAATCCTCAGCTTATATTATCTGTAATAATAAAAACAAAAAAAATTTAAATTAATATTTAATGGTGAAATTGTTCATTACAATTAAATACAGACTCAATAATATGTTATTTAATTAATTATTTTAATTGTTTTAAGTATTTATTAAAAACCGACTTATTTTTGTCGGTTTTCGGTTTCGGTTTTGAGGCTTGAAAAACCGCGGTTTCGGTTTCGATTAAAACCGAACAGCAAACTCTAAACCCTATGCTCCTTGCAGGAGTAAAAGGAACAAATATATATATACTAACTTTATCATCCCTGGTCCCCGAGCATTAATTTCTGCCACTTTTTTCTCTGAGTTACGAAAGTGAGTATGATTTTATAGTACACATATTTAAGTTACATTTTATAATAAAGTTTTTTTCAGGTAAAATGCCACACACAAAAATATATTTAACTATAGCTGTGTTTGTGCGATAAGCTATCAACGTTGGCATATATCATTCCCATACAAATTTGACATTAGTAACGTTAATAGTTAACACTAAACGTTGGCTAATGTCAAATTTATATGGGAATGACATAAGCAAACGTTGATAGTTTGCCGCACAAACACGGCTTATGTGTATTTGAAGACATATTCAGTGTGTTCGTTTACTCGAATTTCTTACTACTTTTACTACAATTGCAAAGTTTTTTTTTTACTTTTTGTATTGAATTTTTTCAGCTGTAGTAAATATTGCTAACTTGTAGTAAGTAAACGAACAAGCTTATTGTAACCGATACCAGAATTTTTACGTTTAGGTTAATTTTTACTAAATATAATTTAAAAAAACATTTATTTTTAATTGCATATTTTTTGGTTTTTAGTGCATATTTCTTTATAAATGCATATTTAAGTGCATATTTTCCATTTTATAGTGCATATTTTAAGCGCATAATTTCGATTTTTTAGTGCATGAAAGTCCTTGCCCTGGTAATTATCGTCTAAATTATCTAGTTAGTGCATAGTGTCCCTTTAAAGGGCGGAATTGTTTTGCTATGCACAATGAAATTGTCAAATAAAAATTGGAATCCAGGAGGCTATGAAGTTTTATACATGTTTTTGTTGGCGGAATAACATTTAGTCTCTTATAACTAGTTGAGTTTTCAAATTGTTGACCGATTCCGCGACACCGCGGATCAATACAAAAACTATAAAACAGTGTTTTGGAATAGATGGAGGATTTGAAAACTGTTTTTGTTTTACAACAAAAAAAAAAAAACACTAGTTCCTTCCGCTTATATTTTACTTAAAGATTTGTAGTTTTCTTTTTTTATTGTATGGTGCGGCCCTTTATAATTTATCAAAAACCACAATATGGCCCTCGCGGACAAATCCGTGTCAACCCTTGGCATATATCTTTGTTTTAAGTGGCATTTTCTGTACCCTAGTAAAAAAGGTTTTAATAAAATATTGTGTAATTTGATACAATTATATCTAATCAGGTGTGGTTAATGTGATATCATATATAATTGTATATAATTGAATCAGCATAAATAAATTTAGACAACTTAGATATAATAACATTGGGTCAATTTCCCTATTAAATTGTATATAAGTATATATAAATTGTTAGACCATATATGACCATATAAACTTTTATATAATTTGATAGGGAAAATGACCCAATGTTATTAGATCTAAGTTGTATAATTTTGTTTAAATTGATGAAATTACCCAAGTAAAAAAAAATGATATGGAGCCATATAAAGTTATATTTAATTATATATAATCTTCTAAGTAATTAGATATAATTATATCCGAAAAATGAGAACGTCTTATTGTATCATATTGTATCGAATTGTATACAATTGTATACAATTTGGTACAATTTGATACAATTCGATACAATATGATACAATTGTATCCGAATTTTGTCCTCATCCAATTACATAAAATTATATCTTTTTGTATAAAATTATATAAAATGTTATAAAAGTGGACATAGTTTGATACAATTATACCTATATATTGACCCTATATTTTTACCATAATATATATGACCATATCTAACAATATACAAAATTATATTTTTAAATAAAAAAAGATATACAATATCTGGAGATCAGACCTGAGGGATTTCAATTACAATTACTTGTAATTTGTAACTGAAATTACAAGTAATTGTAATTGAAAATTTTCAATTACAAATTACTAGTAATTGTAATTGAAAGTGATTTCAATTACAAATTTCAATTACATTTAGAATTAAAAAGTGTTTTTTGTTAAATTTTTGTAGAAAAATCTGACTGGGATAGGTTGCATAGGCATGGATGCGTATAAAAAGAATACGTCATGATGGGATTACCCCTAACTTGTGCTTTTTGTCATTATTTATTTTCCCAAAAAATGTAATTGACATTTTTCAAATTACAAATTACTTGTAATTGTTCTTTTTTGAATTACAATTACAAATAATTTGTAATTGTAATTGAGTTTTTTTCAATTACAGTTACATGTAATTGTATAAATGAATGTGTAATTAATTACAAAATGTAATGATTAACCCTGGATATCCTATAATTTCGATAAATCTTCCATTACTTTTATCCAGATTTACCATGACAGTGCATGAAACATGAACAAATTTTTATTTGTTTTTAGTAATTTTAAAATAAGGTTAACAACACTGAAATGTTTAACTTAATAGGATTGTGATATACAACCAAGATATAAGAGATCAGTCAAGTGTGCGTTATAGTATAGAGAATTCCATATTAAAGCTTCAGTATTGTTAATTTTATGGGCGCGTTAGCCATTTTGACTCACGCTCCTAAACAAAAACAAATTACTCACGCACGAGCATTTCGTGTCTTACTCACGCAGACATGAGTATATTAAAAACTTACTCACAATCAGAAAATTCTCACGCAAAACAGTAAAAATTACTAAAAACATATGATGCAAAAAATAAACTCACACACGAATCATGCACGGGTTATATATTCTTACTCACGCTCACGTACGAATTATATATTCTCACGCTCACGGGCGAATTACTTTGGTATAGTAATTATTACTCACGATCACTTGTGAATAACTTCACTCACGATCGTGTCATGTGCCAATCCCTAGTAATTACAAAATCTAAAACTACCCATGTGAAAATCGAAATATATATGAACATACATGATCATACATTGACTAGTATATGATCATGCATAGCCATACATGATCATATACGTTAATGCATAGTTCAATGTATGACCATACATTATCTCATATATTTCCATATATCTTCGGATCCGAAATTTGAGGGTATATGACCATACATGTTCATATATGACCATATATGCTAACATATGGTTCATGTATGCTCATATATGATCATATATGGCCATATACCTCCATATACCCTCAAATTTCGGATCCGAAGATATATGGAAATATATGAGATAATGTATGGTCATACATTGAACTATGCATTGACGTATATGATCATGTATGACTATGCATGATCATATACTAGTCAATGTATGATCATGTATGTTCATATATATTTCGATTTTCACATGGGTAGTTCAAAATCATTTTTAATATGGAACCACATTTGATACAATACGGTTTTAAAAGGACCTTATACATATATTTTTATATAAAATCACTTTGAAAAAATTGCTAATGTGGGATGATATATAATTATAGATGATTTTATAAAGAACGTTATATCGTTATATATAAAAGAAATCATGAAATATTGTAGATATGAAACCATATTAAGATATATACCCAGGTGGAAAAATACGATCGTGAAAACGTTTTAAAAGCATTTTAAAAGGTGGTACAAACGTTTTCAGAATATATCGATTTACAAGTTTAAAGCGTTTTGACAACACCCCAAATGATAACCATGATTTACGGTGTGAGGGTGGTATTTTATAACGTTTTCAAAGCGTTGCGGAAAAAAAACTTTAAAATGCTTTTTCAACCGTGAAACTAGCGTATGTACAACATTCTGGTTTACAATTTCAGAGCATTATGAAAACGGCCCAAATGATAACCATGATTTATGGTCTCAGGGTGGTATTTTATATCGTTGTCAAACGGTTCCAAAAGCAAATTTCAAAGTACTATCTCGACGGTCTATAAACGTTATTGCATCATACCAATTTTAACGCTGTCATATCGTTAGAAAATAAACAAATGAAGTACTTTGCCATCGTTTTAAATACAAATATGGGAATCATTTTTTAAAACATCTTTATATATCGTCACCTAAAATGCAAAAGGGCGTAGCAACAAAAAAATTGAAGCCGATTTTCTGATTGATTATGATGCACTAGACTAAATTACATTTCCCTACAAAATTTTAAACTTATATGTAGAAATAAGTCTATAGTCGTGTTTTAAACAAGAGAAGAAAATATAGAATATCTTTAATTCTACATTTTTTTTGGTTCTCGTAAAAAAAAAAAATAAAAAGTGTTGTTACGCCCTTTTGCATTTTAGGTGACGATATTAACATTTTTTAATAAATTATATTTTATTAAATTTGAATTATTTATTGTAAAGTTATGAAAAATACATTTAAATTGATAAACTTAAACATAAAAAGTATTTTATTCAGGATTTTGAATTATTTAAAATATTACACAGAAAGAAATGTTTGTACTGTTGGGTTATTCTCGACTAAAATTTTATCATATTAACAAAAAAATCGGTTGTATGTAGAAACATTTAACTTTTGAAATCTCAATTTATAAATACAATGAAATTGTATTTATAAGTTGTATTATATTGTAAAACAATATTTATACCAATTGAAATTGCGGAAACTACGTGGAAAATTAAACATTTCAAAATGATATTGAAAAAATTATCAATTAAATTGTTATTTTTTTTTAATTCACTTCATCTCACCCTGACAACGTGTGCCTACTCAGTAATGGAAATATTCTAGTAATTAAAGATTTTTTAACATCAAACATTGTAAACACAATTGTGATATCTTTTTAAATGTCCAAATTTATAATGAAACAACTAATGTTTTAAAATATCCACTTTCATCAAAAGAAATTGGATTGTATAATGTAAAAAAATTTAATGAAAATTATGCTGATATTAGTATACAATTAGTGCAAGTTAAGTGATTTCTTACAAATTTTAATAATGAGACAATTGCTATAACTCTTTTACATAAATAATGATTGCTATAATGATCAAACACTTTAAAAAGGGGACTCTGACATTGGAATGCACTTTTTCGAACATTTTTAAGGCGCTTTAAATCAATGTTTTCACAGTGTTTTTTAAATAATCGGTTATATATTCTTTAAAAGTACTGCTAAAGTACTTTTTGCAAACGTTAGAAAAACGCTTTAAAGCAATGTTTTAACAGTGTTTTTATTTCACAAACGGTTGTAAATTTGGTATGAAAAGCGCTCCTAAAATACTGTTTGTGAACGTTCGAAAAGCAATCCAAAATAATGTTTTTCAACGCTGTGAAAACGCTTTTTTTTGTACCATTGACAACAAACTCTATCACAGCGCTTTGTTTTTTGTACCGTTTTCAATTTCCACCTGGGTATGGGTTCTTATTCGTCAATATATAATCATATCTAACACAAATTATGAAATATTTCTTGTATGGCTCCACATATAGTTTTATATTATTATGTATAGTGTCATACTAAATTATATATAAACGTATATGTAATTATATCTTTTATATATTTCTTTGTGTACTTATATATAGCACATACACTTATATGTAGGCCAGTATGTAATAATATGAAATCACATATGTCTCAATATTAAAACCTTTGAGGAAAAAATATTTAATATATGACTATATAAAAGTCCATATGCTTCAATTTAAAAGCATATGTGGCCATATCTAACTATAAGTTACTATATGTAATTACATAAAATAATATATGATTATATCAAAACTTTTTTACTCGGGTACATACAATTTTATATGATATCACATTAACCACACTGGATTAGATATGATTGTATCAAATTATATACTATTGTATTATAACCATTTTTAATACGGAAGATTCTATTAACAAACTTTTTTGATACGAAAACCAACAAATAATACACTATATTAAATAAGTGTTACCTATATTAATAAAAAATTGTAAACATTTTTATGCAGATATTAAAATTTGTATATAAATTTTAGAGTAAACTGGTCAGTTAGTTGAAAACGCTGAAATCAATTTAAAAAATTCACTAAAAAAATGATAAATTGTGAAAATGATTTGGTTTTGATTGCCAAGTTATAATCATAATATTAAGCCATTTCGTTCACAAATTTAACTAATTTTGAAAACCAAAATCTGGCAAAAATGGTCCCTTATTCATACACACATTCAAATCTCAGTTAAATCGGAGTTCTCACATGGGAGTCTCTTTGTCATTGCCCTTAATGAGGCTGAGAGGTCAGAAAAAGTGTTATGCTGTGCCTTTATCCTTCGCCCGTAAAGTTATGTGCTTACATTCTTGTACAATCTTAAATCAAGTAATATCAGATCAAAGGCCTAAAGCGCAGCCTTATTGTCACTACAGGTTAGGGATGCCAATCGGGATTGATATTTGGAAATCCCGGGATTCGGGATTTTTTTTTGTTATGTAACTAATTTTTTTATAGTATAAAGCGTTTCATAATTATTTAATAGTTGTTAATTAATAATGTGGTACATTTTATGAATATTGAAACATCCCAGTCAGAAATTGCCAGTGGTATAAAAAATCAAGTACCTGCATACTACTGGGAAACTGCGGCGTTAAAAATAAATGACTTGCAGAACACTCATTTGGGACGCTTTGTCAGCGTTTGCAAACAGCGTTAAAGTACCTTGCCATATCTTTCCCGTTTTGTATTTATCTGACTGGGATAATATATGAAGGCCTTGCCCACTAAATCGTATAATTACAGCAACAAAGTTATTGGGTTATCGTTATCAAATGTTTTCATGACAGAATTCAAACTTACAGTCCCAGCCAAAATTATGTTTCAGAAGTCGAATTTCGCTTGGAAGAATAAACCGGTAAAATAACAAACAAACTTGATTTTTCCCATGAATTACTCAAAAACTTAATATTGTTTATCAACTTTTCAAAATTTTCTACAAAGTCTTTACATAGTTTACTCGAATAATCTACTTAATTTCTAATTTTACCAATATCTTGGCATCAATTTCTTGTAAATATGAGGAAATTTAAGAAAAACCGTCGGTAATATATAATTGCTCGCTTTGTTTATTTGCGTTCATATTAATATTAATAAATAAGAAATTCCCGGGATTTTTGAGAAATAATCCCAGGATTCGGGATTTTGCCAATCCCGAAAATCCCGGGATTTCGGAATTTCCCGTTTGGCATCCCTACTACAGATACTTCTGACCGCATTGTCAAAAATTTCCTCCTTTCCTTCTTTCCTTTTTGTCTATACATTTCTCTACTTTAAATACAAAATTCGTTAAATGCACCTTTTTATCTTAGTATAAACTAGGCTTCCCAGTAACGATTTCGGTAATACCGAAATTGTCGAAATTCGAGCCATTTTAGCAAATTCGAAATACCGATTTTAGAACGATACCGATTTCGGTATTGTATAAAATTTTTTTTTTATTTATTGTTTTAATATTTTCTGTTTTTTTTCTGACAATAATTCTATTTTTGTGTTTGCAATTCTTTACAAATTTTATATTTTAAAGATGCAAACATTAATAAAATACGAGTATATTGCATTTTTACTCAACTAGAACTTTGTACAACGCAAAACCGAAAATCAACCCATTCAAAAAATGTCTGATTATGATTACTTTTAAATAGTATGAGGTTTGAAAGGGTTATATCCACGAGTCTTAATTAATTTAAACATAACAAATCCTAAAAATTTTCTTGAGAAAGTCAAAAGATTAAAAAATTAATCTAATAAATATTTGTTCACTTTTATGTCTACGATTTCAGAGTATTGGTGATGGAAATTGTCAAATTTATCCAAAGTTAATTTCTAAATTTTCTAAAACAGAATAAAAATAATTATTTTTGATTATGTTGATTTTTTTTGATTCTCGCGAATTATATTTTTTGTTTTTATTCAATATTTAAAAATGTTTTTTTGATTTACGAATTACTTTTAGTCAATAAAATGTCTTCGCGAATCATAATTTTTTATTCAATCGAATCAAAATTGATTCAATAGAAATTAGACCAAATCATTATCTCACTTTGTTCAATATCAAATCATTGATTAAAAAATATCATTGATTAAAATATTCACTGATTCATAAAATTAATAAATTTTTATTCGTATTGATTAAAAAAAAAGAATTCTTTTTTTAAGCTCTGAATGAAACACAAGAGAGAAGATTAGGCCTGCTTGGAATCAATAATTTTCGTACACAATTTTGAAATTTAAAGATGGGCTATATCTAAGTTTACGCGCTAAATAGGAATATTTATATGAATACCGAAAATACGGAAAATTCTATACTGAAAAATTTTCAATACCGAAATACCGATTTCTCAATACCGATTCGGTATTGGAAACCCTTGTATAAACCACCTTATATTCGTTTGGTGCACTGATAAGATTATAACTTTTTGACCCTGTAGGTGCACCCAGGAAAAAGATTGGTTGGCTTTCGATCAAAACCATTAAAATGAATTTGCCAGGACTTTATTTTATTTGGAATTACCTATAATTGAATACTACATCAAAAATATTTTACTAGGTATTAAAAATAGGGAAAATGAACTAAAAAACAATCCTTTTAACAAATTATTGGTATCTCCAATCAATTTTAAAATTAGTATCAGTTTAGTAATTCTATGCAGTAGAAGCAGCCATTTATGTAGTGAATATACAAGAAAATTGGTGTTATCTATAACCTTTTTTAAAAAAATTTCAATATTCGAAAAAGGTAACTACAAATACGGGTATCCTAATCAATATGACCTTAAATTCAAGTTTCTGTAGAACCAACCGAATTGTGGATTATATTGATAACACACCCAACTATTAATTGGTATTGATAAACGAATTTTATACTGTATTAATAAAACACATAAATTCAAAATTAGTCATTAAAATTATTAAGTGTTTGTGGTGTAGTGGGTGAGGAGTTGGCTTAATACGCCGGATTTCCGAGTTCGAATCCCGGAAAAGACAAAAATTTAGATGTTTTTTTTAATTAAAATAAAATATTCATATGTATAAACAGTAAATATGGCTAAGAAAATTAAAAGTAGTTGTGGTGCAGTGGGTAAGAGTGTGAACTATTAACCTGAGTGGCCGGGTTCAATACCAGAAAATTCGAAAAAAGCTTTTTTAATTTCAATGAAATTTTGTGGAACATAATAATATTTATGTGGAACGTAATATTGAATTAGACAACCGAATATTGGCTTTCACTACGAAAAATATAATTTAATATAAAGATAGTTGTCGTAACCGCACGAATTCGATTGGCAACAAATTCGGTGGCCACAACTGAGACTGTTTTCTGTGTGTGGCTCTGGGTTCAACATATTTGAATAAATTGTGTTAATAGTGCGATTTTGCTCATATTTACATTAAATGTTAGTAGCATGGGTAGAAATATTATGTGCGTTCCCGTACGTTACCGCGGGTACCCGCGGGTACCCAAAACAGCCCAAACAACAACAATTTACACGCAATTTTGAGTACGGGAATGCCTTTGGGCTAGTTTGTGTAACTTCGGTAAAGTACGGGAACAGAGATATTGTTACAGAAAGTTAACCCGGTAGATGTCGCTGGAGTGGTTTATTTACGAAAAAGTATACTTTGGCATTTTTACTTGTTATACCTATGTATTTATTTTGTATGATATTTTGAACGTTCCAGTTAACTTCCTTTTGAGGTAATTCGACTAATAACAAAAACTAATCAATTGTGTTATTGAAGTTCTTTAGAATCAGGGCCACTTCTGACCCTTCAAAATGTTGCACCCAAACTTATGTGAACTTTAAAACAGCTTAAAGTATTTTCGTTGTGTACTTAATTCTATTTAATAACTATATACAACTTATTTTTTCAGTATCCATGCTTTCCGTGCCTTCAATATTCTACCGTCCCAAAGGTCGAGAGGAAGAAGCAGATGGTGTTCGTGAAAAATTTCAAGTGCCCGAATCTGATCATTTGACATACCTCAATGTGTATTTGCAATGGAAACAAAACAAGTACGTTAAATAGTACACTCAAAAAAATAAGTTAGTAGAAAAATTAGTAAAACGTCTTGTATATCAAGTGTAGGTACTAGTTTTCAGCAAATTTTTTGCTGAAATTCCGTTTTCAGCAAAAATTTTATTTATATTTTTTAGCACTAAACTAATTTTGAACTAATGTTTTACTAATTTATTTTGCTACAAAAATTGTGCTGATAACCGCATTCACAGCGTGGACGACAACCAGATAGACAAGATGTAGATGTCGCAGCTTGTCTGGAAACGGAAATGACAAAAAAAGAAAAACAACTCTACACATATTCTATATTTAAATTTTCAGCAAATAAATTAACTGAAGTAAAATTTTGCTACAAGTTTTTTGAGTTTTTTTCAGTCTACTAATATTCAGCAAAAAGTTTAGTGATTTTAGCAAGGATTTTTTTCATTTGCAGTCGACTAAGTGTTAGCAAAACTTTTGCTGAAGATTACTATTTTTTGGTATTTTCAGCAAACCTTTTGCTGAAATTACCAACTTTTTTGCAAGCACGCTCCTGACTAAAAATTTGCTGACACAGCAACATTTTTTGCTGACTTTACTGACTTTTTTTTGAGTGTATAAATATTATATAATATTTGTTATTATATAAAATTCTATTATAACCTTTCACTCCCTCTATTTTCTCTTTTTATTGCATGTATCTCCTCACACCTTCCACCCTCAATAGCTATAGTTCAAATTGGTGCAATGAACACTTCATACATGTCAAGGCTATGCGTAAGGTACGGGAAGTACGCCAACAACTCAAAGACATTTTATTACAGCAAAAACTCAATGTGAAATCATGCGGCACTGATTGGGATATTATACGTAAATGTATTTGTTCGGCTTATTTCTATCAGGCCGCACGCTTGAAGGGTATTGGTGAATATGTTAATTTGCGTACGGGTATGCCATGTCATTTACATCCCACCTCAGCCCTTTATGGTTTGGGCACCACACCTGATTATGTTGTATACCATGAGCTAGTGATGACTGCCAAGGAATATATGCAATGTGCTACAGCTGTTGATGGTTATTGGTTAGCCGAATTGGGTCCAATGTTTTTCTCGGTCAAAGAAACCGGTCGTAGTGGTCGTGAGAAAAAGAAACAGGCTGCTGAACATCTGAAAGAAATGGAAACTCAAATGCGTTTGGCTCAGGAGGAAATTGAGGAGCGTAAAATTAAAGCTGCCCAGCGTGAGGAACAATTGGCAACTAAACAAGAAATTGCAACACCTGGAGCAACAACACCAAGACGTACACCGGGAAGAATAGGCCTGTAAATGTACATATATCTATTATTTTGTTTATTTGAGTTAAATTAGTTTTATAAAAAAATGTATTATTTCTAAAAATGTGAATTAAAGAATAAAAATTACACAAGAATTTAAAACTTTAATATATCCTCAACTAGTGCAAGGATTAAAAACTATATCTCTGTAACTTCATATGAGGAGGAAACTTTTATAGGGGAACAACTTTTATATGTTGAAGTTTGTCAGTTGCAACATCTTAGTTATTTGTGCAATAATTAGAAATGTAAAAATAATAAAGAACTATTATGGCGATAAAGAAGCCACTAAAAGAAGTACGCATTCCGTAAGAGTTGTTTAAAGCAGTTATTGTTATTATTGAAATAAACAACTAATACACTAATAGAAAAATGTATGTAAAAATTTTAGTTAAAACTATTGTACTAAAAATTAGTTAAAAATAACCTTGCACAAAAAAAACTGCTGAAACGGCAGATTACACTGCATGACACTCAAACAATTAATGAAGATCTGACCATCAGTTCTATATATTTCAGACATGTTGATTACAATGGCGTACTTTATTTTTCGATCAATGGTATATAATGGATCAATATGTATTCATCTATAGCGGTCTTACGTTAAAATCTCGATTTTTCAAAAAAATTTTATGGCAGCATTGCTTTCCAAGATTCCAACTTTTAGTATAATATGGGGTCACCTCTAAAAACTGGTCTTGCAAAATTTCAAGCAAAACAGTTTCCATTTGCAAAAGTTATGGCAATAAATACATTTTTTACTAAGGTTAGTATCGTACTAAAGACATTTTAAGATACTACAGTGTCTTTAGTAAGATACTAACCTTAGTAAAAAATGTATTTATTAGGATAACTTTTGCAAATGGAAAAGTTCGACATTTATTGAGGTCGATTGTACATTCGGCGACTAAATTCGCTGAAATAGCAAAAAACCATAAAAACCTACATAAAACGCTAAGTAGTGGTTTGAATATCAAGATAAGCACATCGCATTTATATCGTAAATATGGCCACAGGTCCTGTGCTTACATTTGAACATACAAAATTCATATTCATACTGAATGGACAACCGCCAAACTTTAAAGACATTTAGCGAAAAATCTGTACCATTGATCAAAAAATAAAGTACGCCATTGTAATCAGCATGTCCGAAATATATAGAATTGATGGTCAGAGCTCTATTAATTTTTAAAAGTCAAGATTTTGTCATGCAATGTTATTTTTGCTAAATATTAGTAAAATGGGAACAGCAAAAAACAAAACTGTTAAATATACAGAATTTTACAAGACAACCCGAGTAAAAATAATTATGTACCTATGATCATTTGTAATGTAATTGAGCTATATCTGGCTATGAATGGAGTCACATTAAGACACATATCATATAAAACTACATCTGATATTATTTTTTGAACGAATTTTTTATATGGTAATTGATATTACTTATTATGTGTCCCCAAAGCTTACTCTATATGGGTGAAATCAAAAAATGTGATAAGTTTTTGGGCCAAATTTGTGAGAAGCAAAAAGTGTTAATATTTCGGTTTTTTCTTAATGGAATCAGTAAGTTTAGTCATTATAAACCTAATTGCAAAAAATCTCTTCTACAAGTTGTCGCAATAACTTTTTTTTGCTCAATTTTAATCTTTTTTGTGGTAACGGAGTTTACGTTTCCACAAGCAAAATATATAACAAAAAAAATTGTGTACGAATTTTCTTTAATTTATTACTTTTTCGTGTTTGGGTTTTCAACATGCTTTTCAATAATATACAATTTGTGTTTATCGAATTGGCGGTTTCGCAAATAATTCATTCCGCGAAAAAAAAAAATGTTTGTTTTTTTAATTTTGTATTTTTGGTCCTTTTAAATGCTTTTCAAAAATATAAAATTTTTTAAAATCCAATCAGCGGTTGGGAAGTTACAAAATAATATATTGAAAACATAACATTTCGCGATCAAAAAATTCTTAAATTGTGTGAAACAAATTTAATTTGTCAAACTAATGTCTGTAATGGCTCGAGATATCGATTCCAAACCAATGAAAAGCACATTGGCGGACTTAGGCCGGTCTGGGGTGGGCAAAGCCCACCTTAGAATGCTTTTTGCCCACCCAGAATTTTAAAACATCTACTTATAATTCTTGTAAATATAATTTTAATGGCAAAAAGTAGTTCAAGTACAGCAGAAATATGTTTTTGTGGTAAAATTGGATAACTAACAACTTTAGCTAAACAACTGATTTAAACGAAAACAACAGTAAAAATTAGTTCAACTGAATTAGAACGCGTTTAACAGACTTTTGTGCTAACTTTTTTTTATGAGTGTATTAATGACTCTGATGTTTTATCCAGTATATTGTCTATCAAGTCGAACTCCATTGGTCATGACAATATAAATCCTAGATTGCTTCGTATTCTGCTTCCACATTTGTTGCCGTATCTTACGCATTTTTAAATACTATTCTTACGTCTTGTGTTTTTCCGGGACGATGGAAAGACGCGAAAATAATTCCTGTACCTAAATCTAACTCAGACCCAGCAAAATCTTTCATTACCAAATAAGTGGTTATATAATAGAAATTCATAGCTCCGCACAACTTATTTTTTGGCGTCTAAACTCATTATTTTTGTTTGGCGTGGTCGTTTTTATAAGTAGTCACACTTACCCGCTCGCTTACGAAAATATGAGAAATAAGTAGTTATGAGATTTTGAATAATAAGTGGTTACACACATGCTTACAAAAAGTTTAATTATAAGTGGTTATCCGATTGCTTACTTGATTCTTAAAAATAAGGAGTTAGGCAAATAAGGAGTGAGATCATAAAAATGTTAACACACATTTTTGCCTATAACTTTGGTTTAAAGCTTTCATATTTTTTTTCGGCAGTTTACATTTTAAAAATATGTCAGTTAATAAATTAATTTACATCATGAGTTTTAGTTTGCAATTTTTTACAGAATGGACGATGAAAAAAAATTGCCAAAGAAACTAATGTATTTTCAAAAGTGGTAAAAAGGTATCTGGAACACCTAACAATTGAAAGGAAGCCGGGAACAGGAACAACGACTGGTTATCATAACATTGGTAAGGCATATAAAGTTAAAAGCATCCTTACGAGAGCTCCTAACACATCTGACGGAAAAACAGCTCGGTTAGCCCAATGCTCGGACTTTTTTATACGTAAAGTGAAACGTAAGGCAGGACTAAAGTCCTACAAAGTTCAAAAAATTACCGATAGAAACGCTTTTAAAATTTTGGAGGCCAAAACCAGAGCTCGAAAATTAAAATCAAATTTTATACAAAAATACAACTTTTGTGTAATGCACGACAAAACTTATGTCCTGGCTGATTTTTCGAAGCTCCCTGGTCAAGAATTTTATGTTTCCGATGTTCGAGGAAATGTTGCGGTAAAATTTATGTCGAAAAAGCAAACGAAATTCCCTAAAAATTCCTAGTATGGCAAGCCATATGTAGCTGCGGCCAAAGAAGCCAGTCATTTGTGACATCTGGCTCTATAAACACCGAAATTTATATCAAGGAGTGTTTGCAGAAGAGACTTCTTCCATTTTTGAGTCAGCACAATGTATCCACTTACTTTTGGCCCGATTTAGGATCTTGTCACTACAGCAAGAAAGCGCTGGAGTGGTATAATGATATTAATGTGGTTTTTGAACCAAGAGAGGCAAATCCACCAAACTGCCCGGAACTCAGCCCAGTGGAGAGATATTGGGCTCTTGTTAAAATAGAATTAAAGGACACGAAAAAGGTCTCCCAGGACATGCAATATTTCAAACGCAGATGGACCACCTGCTCTAAAAAGGTGACAGAAACTACCATAAAAGCCTTAATGGGAGGGTTTCCGGAAAAAGTGGATAACTTTGTTCGTGGTGGTTAGAATTCCATGCGGTTTTTTTGTTTGATTTTGTATTAAATTTCATTTAATAAAAATTTGGTTTGAAGTCTTAAAATTCAGTGGTTTGTTTTTTTATTTAACTTTATGTGTGTTAACATTTTTATGATCTCACTCCTTACTATTAGCCTAAGGAAATACATTCAGAAAAATTTAAGTTTTCTCTAGTGTGTAATTTTAGGGGTCGTCATGAAAATTTAAACATAAAACATATTTACATATAATAAAAAAATGTAACTGCCCAGCCAGCAATTTCGGAGCGCTATAAATAAGATTTTTAAATGGCTCATAGAAATGATTATTGCTTTTTTGAAAACACTCTTATTTTGGTAGAAAATATGAACCCTCAGAAAACAATCCAAAAAGTTGTCTCTACAATCTAAAAAGCTGTCTCAAAACGAGGGTTCATTTTTCGGACTCAAAGAAGATTCCAAAATTATTTAAATTTATGAAGAAAATTTCGATTTTATACGTTCTTTTTTGTGAGTCATTTCTAAGTACACAGGGGGCTTTTTTGGACGGACCACTTTCATAGGAAAAAGTGGAAAAATGTTTATGTTTTTGGAGCTCATTTCTGAGTCATTAATGATCATCTTTGTTTGCTGGGTGTGTGAAAAGTACTTATTTAAACTAATACGAGTAATTCATTATTTTATATTTAGAAACAATGAATACAATAGGCCGTTATTAGGAAGTCATTATTTTATATTATAAAATAATGCAAAAGGTAATGATATATCATTTTTGGTAATGCAGATAGTAATAAGGTGTCATTACCAATATTTTGCTGGGGAGTTTCACCGATTCCATTTTTTGCTTTCTTTCAAAAGTGATGAAAAAATAATGCACAAGCACATCAGTGAGCACTTGAATATTTTTAATTTATTAATAAACAATCGGGCTGTCGGCCTTAGCACATAGCCTTATCGGTGAAACGGAAGATATACGTTGTGCTGTTGATAGTGGGAACTTTATGTTTTTGGTTCTATTAGACCATTCAAAAGCTTTTGATACAATAGACCATACCATATTATGTCTAAAGTTACATCAACAATTTCATTTTTCAAGCACAGCAACATCATTTCTCAGGTCATATCTCAACAATCGTTCTCAGTCAGTATATTTAGTGGATCATTCCTCGACCTCTCTACCAATATCAAGAGGCATTCCTCAGGGCTCCAATGATCCATACAATATTTTCCTTGGGCATCTGCAATTGGACTCTACTTAAACCCCCAGAAATCAAAGTGCATTATACTACACAAAAAATCTACGCCGATAACCTTAAATATTGATGACCTAATAAATAATCAAAAACCTTGGTATAATATTGAATAATACGCTTAGTTGGACCAATCATGTTAATAGTATTATAGGTAAAACTTATTCTATGCTTCCAACGTTGTGGGCAAATCACTCTTGTACACCTCAAAAAACACGAATGCTTAAAGCAAAGACTTACTTCGTGCCTTATCTACTCTATGGATGTGAAGTCTTCGGATGTTGTGACTCTCAAAGTAAGCATAAGCTGAATGTGATATATAATAATTTCACTAGATACGTTTTTGGTCAACGCAGATTTGACCGTATATCAATATTTTCAATGAGGATTTTTGGAGTGTCTTTTGAAAATTAAGTCAACATATCAGGCTGCTTACATTATTACATCAGATAGTGTACATACTTATATGAACGCCCAGCAAAATATTTCATTACCAAATAAGTGGTTATATAATAGAAATTCGCACAACTTATTTTTTGGCGTCTCAACTCATTATTTTTGTTTGGCGTGGTCGTTTTTATAAGTAGTCACGCTTACCCGCTCGCTTACGAAAAAATGAGAAATAAGTAGTTATGAGATTTTGAATAATAAGTGGTTACACACATGCTTACAAAAAGTTGAATTATAAGTGGTTATCCGACTGCTTACTTGATTCTTAAAAATAAGGAGTTAGGCAAAATAAGGTTATTAGCTTAAGGAAATATATTCAGAAAAAGTTAAGTTTTCTCTAGTGTGTAATTTTATGACTCGTCATAAAAATATGAACATAAAACATATTTACATATAATAAAAAAAATTTATAAAATTTAGCTGTGTAAAAAGTACTTATTTAAACTATTACGCGTAAGTCATTATTTTATATTTAAAAATATTGAATACAATAGACTGTTATTAGGAAGTCATTATTTTATATTATAAAATAATGCAAAAGGTAATGATATATCGTTTTTGGTAATGCAGATAGTAATGAGGTGTCATTACCAATATTTTGCTGGGCGTATAACTTTTGGTTTTTCGAGCAGGGGAAAAAAGATAACTTCAATTGGACATCGAAGTCTGATTTCGGAGTGGCAGCTCTTTTTTAATGTTATCCATCTTTGGAATAGATTTCCAAACAGAATTCAAACAAACAGCAATGCAATAATACCCAGTGTAGAAAATCATTACCAGATATGTGGTTATGTAACTACATACTTGGTAATGGTAACTAGTTACTTTTGTTATTACATTTCTTATTACCTTTATATGGCGATGTCGCGAAAAATAATGAGTTATTGTTACACACCAGCATACGAAAAATCAAAAAATATATGGTTACCTATGTGTTTACCAGTAATGACAAAAATAATGAGTCTAAAATAGATTTTCAAAAAAATAAATTATATAAAAAAATATTTTTTATTGTATTTTTTTTTTTTAAATAAAATTTACTGGTGCGGGCATCGAACCTGGGTCTACAGATTGTCAGTCAATAGCTCTACCATCTGAGCTATATCGACATGTAATATTTAATAGATAAAAACATAATTGACCAGCTGCACACAAGTAAGCTTACTCGCCAACATAGAAAAAATCAAAAAATATGTGGTTACATATATCCTTACCAGTGTTTAAAAAATATTGAGCCTAAAAATAGATTTCAAAAAATTTTTAAAAAATCTAGAAAATTATTTTCTATTTGAAATAATGATAAAAATAAGTCGTTATCAGTAACTCATTATATGTTTTAAAATAATGAAGAAGGTAAGTGGGTGTCATTGCTGGTAGTCCAAAAAATAATGATATGTCATTACCGTTTCTACACTGGGTATTTAAAAAGGAAATAACAAAACATTTTTCACAATAACTCAACCTTTCTAAAATAACTTCTAATTATTTATTTATAATATTCATATTATTTATTGTTAAATTTTGTTTCTCTCTATTTCATAAAGTTTTGATTTATTTATAATTTAAATGTCTTTTGTTCGTATATCTATTATAATTAATTTTAAAACTTATTAGGGGTTTTCATAAACACACCATAAATATAACAGTTTTACGCTATTTACGAGAAGAATACGAGTTTATATGAAAACCCCTATTATGTACAAAATTTGTTATGACCAGGGCAAGTTTAAAATGGCACAAAAAAAGTTGAAAATGGCTGGCAAATTGGCACGAAAAAATAGTAAAATTGGCACAAAAAACGCAAAAATGGCACACTTATTTCAAAAATTTTAAAGTATAATAGTTGATTTAAGTCTTTCTCTGAATGTTTTTAACAAAAATACAATAATAAAGGAATTTACCGTTGAACTGCTAAAGTGCATTCGCCGTATATTAGTATGATTTAATAAAAAATCTGGAATTTTATTAAATATTAAAAAATATCGTTTTTTTGTAAATTTTTTCCAAAAATTATTTACAAAGATTGAGTTTTTACTGAATTTTATAGCATTTTTTTTTAACGAAAAGTCGAAAAAAATACACAAAATGGCTTTTTTTGGCAAGGATTTGTAAAAATGGCATTTTTACAAAATAAGTGAAAAATGGCAAAAATGGCATTTAATGGCAAATACCAAAAAAAAACTTGCCCTGGTTATGACCATAGCTGTGTTTTCGACTTAACTATATCCGTTAACTCATAAAAAAACTCAAAGTGCATAAAAATGCGTTTAAGATGAAAACTAACACATTACTTTTCGTATGCATGTTAACTTTCAACACGGATAATTATCAACGTTGAAAACTCAACGTTTATGCATTTTCACATCTAACATAACTTATTCGCGTTACTTCCTAAAAATGTTCGATTATAACGGGAAAATTATAAACATAACCTTTTTCAAATTTTTTTATACGACAATGGGGTCAACGTTGATTTGCTTTAAATACTTAACATTGATAGGCATGAGACAAAATACAGCTAATATCAGTCTAGAGAACCCATGAAATATATACAATTTGCAAAAGTGTTATTTTTTTAAATAAAAAGTAATATTCCCGCAAAAATTGGTCCTCTCGGATTAAAACAGGCCAGTCACCCGCGGCTTTTAGCCCACTAAAACTAATTCAAAGCTTCCTTGCGCTATTACTCTTAAAGTAAAGGTTTTACAGAAAAATACTACATGGGCATAACTGCAGGCAATGAAGTGGCAAGAATATTTCTTATACACACTTGTGATGTATCAATTACGCGTCATGTTGATTTAAGTGGTTAAAGCCAAAATTTGTGTTTAGCCATATAAATCACTTTGATTTTAACCACTTAAATCACCATGACGCGTCATTGGGAAATGTGTAGGAGAAAAATGCTAGCCACATTATTTCCTGTAGATATGCTTATTTAGTATTTCTCTGTAAAACCTTTACTTTAAGAGCTATAGCGCAAATAAACTTTGAAGTAATTTTAGCTCATTTTTAGGGCTAAAAGCCGCGGGTTACTGGCCTGTTGTAAACCGAGAGGATAAATTTTCGCGAGGATATTTTTTTTACGTCCACTCTACCGGAAAGTGCGTGGGGAGGTTAAAAAATAACACTTTTGCACGCATGGGTGCTCTTTGAGCTCCAATCTGAATAATCACGAAATTAACTCTTAAACACATTTTAAGTTCTGACTTATTTCTGGCATTGAACCTTAATTTTATACTTTGATGCCCTACGGGAAATGAGGCGACAATTGCCCTCCAAGGACCTATTCCGTGACCGGTCAACCGAAGGCATATTACTAAATTAGTACAAATATGAGCAAAAGAAAATGAATTAATTTTCTAAGTATTTTCTGATCCGTTATTTTCACTGTTGCTTTTAAAAAAACTTGACCGATACCGAAATAAAAAACAAAATTCGCGGCATATTTTTAAAAATATTTTTTATTTATTTTTCTCTTTTATTTATTTTCAACTTTATTTTTTCACGATTTGCTTATTTTAGCTCTTATTTTAAATTTCTATGTTTTGCTAAGAAATTTTAAGTTTTGTATTTTCAACGTTTTTTAATGTTAAAGCTGTTTTACCCTACGGGGAAAGGGACCGGTCCCAGATGACACACAGGATAGGTCCCAAGGGGGCGGAGACCGGTCGTTGATCGGTCTTTTTGTTTGAAAGAGACATATCACTTTAACATGGCGTTGTCATTGGAAATGACCAATTGACACAGTTTAGACACATTGTGGCAGTAAGGTAGTGTGTCTAAAAATAGCTTTCTAAATAAACTAATAAAAAATTAAGAATTAAAAATAATCTACTTGGCGTCGAAGTAGGGCTCGATATCGCAACCTTCTGCTTGTAAGGCAAACGCCCTACCGTCTGAGCTAATGTTGCTTATGCGTGATGGTTGGCTGATGGTTAAGTTATATATTTTTCGTTTCTGTTCAAATAAAAAAGAGAAAGAAAAAACAAACACACACACAGCAAATAAAAAAAACATGGAAAAGAAAAAAATAGAAAAGAAAACAACAACATTAACACACACACAAATATGGTGGAAGTGCCTTGAATATGCCCCCGATTGACCGGTCATGGGATAGGTCCCTTAATGGCAGTTGACTTATTTTTTGCGTTGGCCATAATTAAATTAAAAAATCAATTAAAAATTAAAAAATTATCTCAAAAACTCTGATAATATAAATTAAAATTTAAAAAATTCCCCTTAAGTTAAAAAGAAAAGTTAAATGAAATACCAATTGTTAAAACTAAAACAGCTTTAACATTAAAAAAACTTTGAAAATACAAAACTTAAAATTTCTTAGCAAAATATTATAGAAATTTAAAATAAGAGCTAAAATAAGCAAATCGTGAAAAATAAAGTTAAAAATAAATAAAAGAGTAAAATAAATAAAAAATATTTTTAAAAATATGCCGCGAATTTTGTTTTTTATTTCGGTATCGGTCAAGTTTTTTTAAAAGCAACAGTGAAAATAACGGATCAGAAAATACTTAGAATATTAATTTATTTTCTTTTGTTCATATTTGTACTAATTTAGAAATATGCTTTCTGTTGACCGGTCACGGGATATGTCCTTGGAGGGCAATTGACACCTCATTCCCCGTAGGGTAGTTTTAACAATTGCCATTAAGGGACCTATCCCGTGACTGGTCAATCGGGGGCATACTGAAGGCACTTCCACTATATGTGTGTGTGTGTTAATGTTGTTTTCTTTTCTATTTTTTTATTTTCCATGTTTTTTTTTATTTACTGTGTGTGTGTTTGTGTTTTCTTTCTCTTTTTTTATTTGAACAGAAACGAAAAATATATAACTTCACCATCAGCCAGCCATCACGCATAAGTAACATTAGCTCAGACGGTAGAGCGTTTGCCTTACAAGCAGAAGGTTTTGTTATCGAGCCCTACTTCGACGCCAAGTAGATTATTTTTAATTCTTAATTTTTTATTAGTTTATTTGAAAATCTATTTTTAGACACACCACCTTACTTCCACAATGTGTCTAAACTGTGGCAATTGGTCATTTCCAATGACAACGCCATGTTAAAGTGATATGTCTGTTTCAAACAAAAAGACCGATCAACGACCGGTCTCCGCCCCCTTGGGACCTATCCTGCGTGTCATCTGGGACCGGTCCCTTTTCCCGTAGGGTGTCTTCAGAGACTTATAGTAGAATTTCATGACAAACTCTTTCAACTTACGGGTCTTTCTGAACCTTTTTGAAAAGGGGCAAAAAGTCGCTTTAGTTGAAGAGTTAGAGGGTTAAAATGTTTCACAAAAATATTTGTCATGAAATTCTACTATAAGTCTCTAAAGATATCAAAGTTGCGAATTTAAGTTCAATGTCAGAAATATGTCAAAACTTAAAATGTGTTTAAGGGTTAAATTCCTATTTATTCAGAATTAGTGCTCAAAGTGCGAGCTGATTTTTACCAAAAAAATATTAATTTCAGCAAAAGTTTTGCTAACACTTAGTCGATTGAAAATGGAAAAAATACTTGCTAAAGTCACTAAACTTTTTGCTGAATATTAGTAGACTAATATAAAATCAAAAAGATTGTAAAGAAATTTTCCTTTAGTTAATTTATTTGCTGAAAATTTTCATATAGAAATTGTGTAGAGTTGTTTTTTATTACCATTTCCATTGTCTCTACTACATCCAGACAAGCTGCGACATCTGGTCTATTAATAGCAAAATAAATTAGTAAAACATTAGTTCAAAATTAGTTTAATGCTAAAAAAAATATAACTAAAACTTTTGCTGAAAACAGAATTTCAGCAAAAAAAATTGCTGAAAACTAGTAAACTTGATATACAAGACGCTATACTAATATTTCTACTAACTTATTTTTTGAGTGTATTTTTTTGAAATTTCTATATTTAAATCTCTACACAATTTCTATATTTAAATTTTCAGCAAATAAATTAAGTGAAGTAAAATTTTTCTACAAATTTTTTGAGTTTTTTTCAGTCTACTAATATTCAGCAAAAAGTTTAGTTATTTTAGCATGGATTTTTTTAATTTGCAATCGACTAAGTGTTAGCAAAACTTTTGCTGAGATTACTGTTTTTTGTGGTTAAAATCAGCTCGCTGATTTTCAGCAAACATTTTTGCTGAAATTACCAACTTTTTTGCAAGCACGCTACTGACTAAAAATTTGCTGACACAGCAATATTTTTTGCTGATGACTTTACTGACTCTTTTTTGAGTGTACTTGTAAAGTTTTATCAATAAAGAATTTTGAAGTTTTCTGTTGTCTGTATCTAATCCTTTGTGGTTATTGTGATAACATATATAATTGTATATAATTGCAACAACATAAAAATTCTTCACATTGCTAGATGTTGGAGTTCTCTAGCTCCTTAAGGCCCCATCAATGGTACTACCTTCAAGAAGTTTATGCAATCAAAAAAAAAAAAGTTTAAAAAGCTTTCATCTTAAGATCCCTAAATGGCAAAAAAGTTAAGGCTATAGGTGAACAAAAATGTAAAATTTTCAAATATATATGTATATTGAGGCGAGCAAAAGTCACTAAATTCGTTTTTGAGTCTCATGTATATACAGCTATGGACATATAAATGGCACATTTAACCATGAATTCTTTCTTAAGCCCATGACACTTGCTACTTTCTAGATTCTAGTTTTTCGCACCATCAATGCAAATCATATGAAGGGTACTGCATTACCAACATCAATTTGACAGTTTGATAGTTTTTCGATATAGTTCTCCTCTTCACACACAATATTTCTCACATAAGGAAATTCGTGCTCTCTTCTATTTTGGATTATTAATACTGAAACTAGCAAGTGTCATACGGGCTTTATGCTACTATATTGCAAATACTATTAACAAAAAACAAGTTTTTGTTTTTTTCCAAAGGTTTATTATGCACATTTAATATTGCTGTAAACTTTAGTTGAAATTCATTAATATAAATAAAAACTTATCATTATGAAAAAAAACCCATTGAAATGAGCTGGACACATAAATGGCACAATCTTAAAAAAAGAGAAGAAATGGTTTTAATATTGTATTTGTTAAATTTTTTGGTATGTACAAATATTTTACCGTTAATATTTAGTGCTGTGGCCTTTTTTCTGATGACAGCTTTGCACCTGCGACCCATACTTTCCACTAGTTTTTGGCATTTTTGCATACCATGCTTGATATTTCCATGTTAAAATTTTCATTAATATCCGATGCTATCGGCCTTGATGACTTGAATGGATCAGTTTTCACCATTCGTACTATAGCTGCATCAGTACGCTCATCTGTTTTTCGTGGCCTTGGCTTCCGAATTTTACCCTTAGTCAATATATCGGGATCCTAAATACAAGAATTAATTGCATTGTAGACTTTTTTGCGAGAAATTTGCATTATCTCAGCAATTTCCGCTACTTTTTTTCCATCTTCATACATTTTCCATATGATCCGCCTTTTATCACCTGTGGTATGTTTTCCTGATCCCATTTTAAAAATTTTTTAACTTTTTATATTTATTTTTGAACTACGAAAAATATTTATTGCTTTGAATTAAATCTACACGACCACTGCCTATTTTAAGTAAATTGTGCCATTTATATGTCCACTTTAAATCAGCATTGTTAACGCAAAAATGATAACGCTAAATAATAAGCAAAACATAATGGAACATTTGAGCACTATTAAGACAAACATATTTTTCAACAACAATCAGAAGATATAAAACTTGCATTTTTAAATATATTAAGTTGAAAAATACTTAAATTTATGCGCAATTTAAATTTGTGCCATTTATGTGTCCATAGCTGTATATAAATTAATTTTATTATTGGTTCCTTATCAATGTTCTAATTTATTTAAATTACATTTGAATTTAACAGTATTTTATTCAAAACAGAGACTATTAATTATAGAGATAGGAAATCAAAACTACACTACTCACCGATAGAGGGCGTAGAAATTTAGTACCTATTACCTGAGCAGCTATTTAGTATCAGCTGAGCCTATATATAAAAACTCAAAAACTGCTGAAAACTGCTCGAAATAAGGAAAAAACAAGCGCGGAATATATTCAAACAATAAAATTTGAGATTTTGTGCTTAGTTGTTTGTTTTTATTTAAATTTAAATAAAATTGTCAATTTTTTGAACAAAGTGCCATCTAGTGATAACGATATTTTTATAACTTATTTTTTTGGTGATGCCATACCCCTGTGCACGTCTGCTGTCAACAGAGTAGGTCTATGTCGCTTTGATTGACAAAATAAGTACACAGATAATATTTTGCAACAACCAATGAAATTAAAATATATGTATGGTATATAAAGCGGCGAATACTTTAAGGACCATTCGTGAAAAAATTCCCATTTTTTTTCGAATGTGTGTTTGTGCGTGTTGACATCGTGCAATTCGTGTTTACAAAATTTTTTGATATTTTTTGTTCCCTACTCAATGTTCCTTAATGTATTCGCTGCTTAACATTATAAAGTTTAAAAATCTCTGCATTAAGGCACATCTACACGAGAGAGAAAATTGCTAGAGATAGAGCAAAAAACACCCCTAAATATCTTAAATCATTCAAAATAGAGCTAATTAGAGGTGTTTTTGCTCTATCTCTAGCAATTTTCTCCCTCGTGTAGATGTGCTTTAATGCAATATTAATTTTTTTAATATTGCTACTTGAATTTTGCTGAAAAACACGTTTTTTCATTTTTCAGTCGAGCCTTCAAAAAGTTAGTCTAAAAATGTTTTTAATTTTTTCATTTTTAAATCTACTATCAATAGAAAATTATCTTTCATTTGAGTGCAAAAAAGTTTAAAAATGTTGAAGGGTATTCCAAGGACACTGCGACAAAAGTTGTAAAAATTTTCAGAGTCAAAAGTGATTGTTTTTTGTGATCACTGTTTTTTTTATTAAGTGATCAGAGATTTTCCCATTTATTTTTTTGTATCAACATAAAATAACATTTTTATGACTGGTCCATCTTTTTTAATAATTTTGGCTGTTTTGATAATAAATATAAAATAGCGTGATCGGATCTAGATATTTGGGACACAATGCTCGAAAAGTATCCTCTTTTTTGTCCACACAATGTTCCAAAAGTTTCCTATTTTATATTATTTGTTGTATTAAAAGAATATTTTAGAATAAAATTAAATACCTAATAGTTTTTTTGCAAAAGTTTTGAAAAAATTTTATACGCTGTGCCACAAAAGTATATATAAAAAATGTAATTGAATATAACTTAATACATTAGTGTTCTGTAAATATTATACAAAATTAAATTGCGTGCTTGGATTTAAAATTTTTTAACACAATGTTTCGTTAACACAATATTCGAAAAGTATTCTACTTTATATTTTTGGTTGTAGTAAGAGAATATTTTAGAATAAAATTAAACACTTAATAGTTTCTTTGTAAAAGTTTTGAAAAATATTTTATACACTGTGCCACAAAAGTATAAGCAAAACACATTTCGAACATTGTGTGGATAAAAAATAGGATATTTTACGAACATTGTTTTACAAAATTTTGAATCCAAGCACGCAATTTAATTGTTATGATATTTACTAAAAACTAGTGTATTAAGTTATAAACAATTACATTTTTGTATATATACTTTTGTGGCACAGTGTATAAAATATTTGTCAAAACTTTTACAAAGAAACTATTAAGTGTTTAATTTTATTCTAAAATATTCTCTTACTACAACCAAAAATATAAAGTAGAATACTTTTCGAATATTGTGTTAACGAAACATTGTGTTACAAAATTTTAAATCCAAGCACGCAATTTAATTTTGTATAATATTTACAGAACACTAATGTATTAAGTTATATTCAATTATATTTTATATATATACTTTTGTGGCACAGTGTATAAAATTTTTTCAAAAATTTTGCAAAAAAACTATTAGGTATTTAATTTTATTCTAAAATATTCTTTTAATACAACAAATAATATAAAATAGGAAACTTTTGGAACATTGTGTGGACAAAAAAGAGGATACTTTTCGAGCATTGTGTCCCAAATATCTAGATCCGATCACGCTATTTTATATTTATTATCAAAACAGCCAAAATTATTAAAAAAGATGGACCAGTCATAAAAATGTTATTTTATGTTGATACAAAAGAATAAATGGGTAAAATCTCTGATCACTTAATAAAAAAAAAAAACAGTGATCACAAAAAACAATCACTTTTGACTCTTAAAATTTTTACAACTTTTGTCGCAGTGTCCTTGGAATACCCTTCAACATTTTTAAACTTTATTGCACTGAAATGAAAGATAATTTTCTATTGATAGTAGATTTAAAAATTAAAAAAATTAAAAACATTTTAAACTAACTTTTTGAAGGCTCGACTGAAAAATGAAAAAACCAGTTTTTCAGCAAAATTCAAGTACAGTAGACGCTCGCAAATTAGAACCGCTTTGTTTTTGAGGCAATTCTAATTTCTGGACGTTTTTTTTCGAAAAAAAAAATTGAGTAAATTTACTTCCAAAAACTTAAATAAAACTCTTTTTAATATATTTTAATTCAATTTTATTTGATAAAAACAAGAAAACAAAACACAACAATTCAGTCCAATACATCAAATGTATTTTTTTAAATTAAAAATATGAATATAAAAAAAAAAACGAATGGCAACAAAACATAGCAATGCAGTCCAATTACATCACATGTATTTTTTTTAATTAAAAACTAAAAAACTGTATTTAAAAAAAATTAAACAATAAAAATTAATCAATGGCCAAGTTAACAACTAATCTTTGTTTGACATATAATCAGTTATATTTGTTTGTTTTTTTGGTTTCTTTAAATCCGAAATATCATTACGGAGAGCCAAAAGATTACTTATGTGCTTAGTTGAAAACAATTCACTGTTATTGCACCATTTTATTAAATTATTTACGCTTTCAATGGCTGTAGTATTAGAGACAACTGATGATACTGCAATAACGTCGTCTTCGCTGCTATCTGAAGACTCACCATCGCTACTGAGAACATAAACAGATCCGTCATCAAACATATCTTCATTCCACCTGTCGATGTCTTCTATACCGATGCAATCGTTGGGAGCTATTTCTTTTAAAAGAGCTTGAGTTATCTGAATAACTTCGTTGCAGTCCTGATCTATTTGCAACAATTGTGCTATTGGCACGTCATCGTCGCTGTCGTATTGGTTAGAGTCCCAATTGGAGAACTTTGACCAAGATTTCTTCATAACACTTTGTGGTACCGCATCCCAAGCTTGTTTCAGTAATAATATAGCATTGCGGATCGAATGGGATTTCAAATGATTCTTCAGTTCACCACCTTCAGCAATTAACTGAGAAAGACACATACTTCTGTAATTGAGCTTTGTTAACTTAATAGGGTTTTGATCCATTGGTTGTAAAGCTGATGTCACATTTGGTGGAAAGAATAATGCAACTATGTTTCCATCGTCACTTTTAAGTTTCTCAATGGGTGTATGAGCGGACCAATTATCTATAAGCAAAATGGCTTTCGGAGGCAAATTATTTCCCGGATCACCTGTGAATTGAAAAAAATTTTAAAATTATGTACTGAACCTGAAATCAATATTTTTGTTTACCTCTTTAATAAATATTCCGTGAAACCTTTCGTGAAAAATCCGAGAAGTCATCCAAGCATTTTTTGAAAAGTTGTAATGCAGAGGATTATTGAAATTTTTAAAACACCTGGGTTTTTTTGCTTTTCCAATTACCAATGGAACTAATTTGTGTGATCCATCAGAGTTTGCACCAAGTAGGACTGAAATTCTGTCTTTTTGAATTTTATGTCCAGGGGCGTTTTTTTCAAAAGCAGAGACATAGGTTCTGTCTGGTAGGCAACGAAAAAATAATCCGGTTTCGTTGACATTATATATTTGTGACTCCATTAAACCCATCTCAGCGATCTTTGCACGATATCGATGAATAAAAAGAGTGACTGAAGCAACATCACTGGAAAGAATCTCGACACAAACTTTTAAAAAACGGATACCGTGTCGCTTCTTAAATTTGGTGAACCATCCATCACTTGCCCGGAATGCTTTTTCATCTTTATCGGGATATTCCTCTCTAAATATTTGTTTAGCTTTCTCTTTTAATATTGGCCCAGTCAATGTACACTTTTTTTTCTCGTTGATTTAAAAACCACTCATACAGACGACTTTCCATTTTTGGATATTCAGCGCTGTGCAAAGATTTATTGTTTGCCTCCTGATATGTGTTTGAAACAGCATTTAATATTGCTGTTCTATGTGATTTGATGTAGCTGATTGAAGATGTTGTCACATTAAAATCTAGGGCTAACCGGTTCCCTTGAACGCCTTTATCAAGCTTTTCTAATATTTTGACTTTAGTTTCCAATGATAAAGTGTTTTTTTTACGTTTATTTAACATTTTAAATGATACACTTTCACTATTTAATAGAGACTGCCAAATAATATGTACACGCGTATCAAATTTCACAAATAAACTAGCCAAAAATTTACATAACTTAGCGTCTTGACGAGACATCGATTTGTGCAACCAACGAACAATTTCTTGTTCACCCATGAATTTGTCTCGTGTGGACCACTCTTGTTCATGTTTTATTCTTGTTCAGACAACGTTGTCAGCACAATTGTTCTCACAACTATGTGCAACATCAACCACCATGCCAGATCTAATTTTTACTTAGTGGCATTACTATAAACAAAAGAAAATTAATAAAATGCTAAAAAAAAAGTAAAGAATTTGTATTATTATTAAATTTAAAACAATTTGCTTTTTATTATTGTTAAAAAGTTAGTGGAAAACGCATTGAAAACATGAAAATAAATAGTTTCGATTGTGACCTACTCCAACAAAAAATAATGAATTGTCTGACATTACGTGTTCTCCACCCAAAACAAATAAAAAAAATTTTTACCGTTATTGTGCCGACGATTAGTTCTTGTGCAAACAAATCGATGTCTCGTCAAGACTCAGAGTAAATGCGACAAAAAAAAACAAATAGGGAAAAACATATATAATTTGGTGATTCCCCTTTTTAGTTTTACTTTATTCAAACAGAATAAAAATACATTGGGGATTTCCTGTGTATTCAAATAACAAAAAAAAAAACGCTCAGAAATTAGAATCTTAAATTCGAATTTCAGAGCGTTTAATGTATTGCAAACATTGATTCTAATTTCTGGACGTTCGAATTACTGAAAGCTCTAATTTGCGAGCGTCTACTTTAGCAATATTTCAGAACCCGTTCGGCCGATTAAAAAATTTTATTTTTTTGTACTCAGCGAACTATAATTTATTAGAAATAATATATCACAACAAATATTTTTTAACAAAATTTAAGGATTTTTTTTAAACTTTCCGAAATATTTTATTCATTTTTAAATACAAATTTCCCCACAAATTTACCCCTAAATTCATAAACGCCTTGTAAAATTATAGGAGGTTTAATAAACAACTTTTGTATGAAAATGACGTTTTGTAAACCTGCTATAACTTTACAAACCATTTATGAATTGAGGAGTTAATCTTTAATTACTTGATTATTTTTTATTTAACCAACAGTTATTTGATAATATTTGTGGTACAATAGGTATTACAAGAAACAAGTAAATGCCTCACTCAATGCAAAACAAGAAATAACAGGTATTGTCTTTATGAATAGAGTCAGTGCGTTGAAACAAAACCACACAATATCAGTAACACTACACTCAAAAAAAAGTCAGTAAAGTCAGCAAAAAATGTTGCTGTGTCAGCAAATTTTTAGTCAGGAGCATGCTTGCAAAAAAGTTGGAAATTTCAGCAAAAGGTTTGCTGAAAATCAGCAAGCTGATTTTTACCAAAAAATAGTAATCTTCAGCAAAAGTTTTGCTAACACTTAGTCGATTGCAAATGAAAAAAATCCTTGCTAAAATCATTAAACTTTTTGCTGAATATTAGTAGACTGAAAAAAAAACTCAAAAAACTTGTAGCGAAATTTTACTTTAGTTAATTTATTTGCTGAAAATTTAAATATAGAAATTGTGTAGAGGGATTTTTCTTTTTTATTATTTCCGTTGTCCAGAAATGCTGCAACATCTACATATTGTCTATCTGGTTGTCGCCCACGCTATAAATGCGGTTATCAGCACAATTTTTGTAGCAAAATAAATTAGTAAAACATTAGTTCAAAATTAGTTTAGTGCTAAAATAATTTAACTAAAACTTTAGCTGAAAACGGAATTTAAGCAAAAAAATTGCTGAAAACTAGTGCACTTGATATACAAGTCATTTTACTAACTTTTCTACTTACTTATTTTCTACTTAAATAATGCGCCGGATTGCGGTCGGCGCTATTTTTGTGACTAACATCTTAAAAATGTTAGAAATATAACTTCGAAGAGTGGACGATAATATAGAACATACATGGGACTAATTAATTAGGTGGACTAATTAATTGATGATTTCATTACCATTGCATTGATATCAATTGTAATGAAATTATTTTCATTACCATTTTTTTAATTAATGGTAATGATGTTAAAATTTAATTTCATTGATTAATGACAATGATTTTAAATTTCATTACCATTGATAATGAGTAAATTAAAAAAAATAATTGCCATTGAGAGAAAAACGTAAAAATGGAGTAAAACTCGCTGAAATCGAAGACGGAATATGCTTATTCCGGCTCATGCTCATTTGAAATTAAATATTACTTTCCATTCCATTGTTATTTGTATCCAGGTAAAGTTTAACGGAATTAAATGGATCTTCCTTAAAAAATTATGTTTTATAACCTCCCCGGCCAAACCCGTTGATCGTTTTCGTTTGTCTGATTTTTGTGTAAACAAATGGTTTTTGATCAAATATAATTAGTTTTTTTATACATTAGTGTCATTTCATTACCATTAGTAATGATTTTTCTAATGAAAAATATTTCATTACCATTAAATGGTAATGAAATAATAGGTAATGAAATTTTTTTCATTGTCATTAGTATGAACTAATGGTAATGAAATTTCAATGGTAATGAAAAATTCCCATGTATGATATAGAATCGCTAGTCTGATTTTAAAATTACCTTTTAGTAAAAACGTCGATATCGACAACGCAAACCACAATAAGCCCGAATATAAAATTGCGGTTGTCAACCATGTTTTAAGAGCACTTCAAAATAGATTGGTTGAGTTCAGCAAATACTTTTTTATCAAGATTGGCAACCGAAACGAATAACGGTGTTGGTCAATGGTGTCAAGGGAAATTGCTTCTAAGTGCCAACCTCACCCACAGTCCACCTTGGACATGGTGTCCCCTGTTAACGCTGACGAGGCTCTGACGACCGAGTATGGGCGGTATAACCCGGTTCCCACGGAAATCGGACTATGTTCCGGAACGATTCGAATGTTTTCTAATTTTTTAATATATCCGAGCGAGGATTGCCACTCCGGCTTTAAATGAGAATTATTAACTACAAATTCTCTTTTTGAAGCCGTTACAACAACAACAACGGTATTGGTATCGGTATTTGTTGTAAAAAAATAACACAATGTTGATAAACCAAATTAAAAAAATTATAGCAATACGCCTGCTAGCAATACAATTTTTTATTAAAAACACAGATAGAATTTAATTAATTTTAAATTTTGCATATTTTGTATGAAAAAACCTAGTCAGAAATCGCCAGTTGTACAAAAAATCAAGCACTGGCATACCACTCATTTGGGACGCTTTGCCAGCGTTTGCAAAAAGCGTTTTCCCAGTATTTGGTTTACAAAAATTTCGGTAGTTTATAAAAAAAAAAACACTGGCAAAGAATTGACTTAGAGTGATATGCCAAGGTTTGTAACCAGTGGTACCTAGTCAGAAATTGCCAGCGTTACAAAAATCAATTCACTGGTAGACCAATGATCTTACAAAAATTCAGACGCTTCGTTAAAAAAGGTTTGTTGTCAGAAGCTTCCTAGTTCAAATCCGGTTGCAAGCAAACATTTTTTTTTGATTTTTTTTAAATTGAAAATTTTGTTTTATAAAATAAAATTTTTTTGTTTGTGTTAAAGCTCCTTCAAGACCAACTTTTGTTTTGCTCTCCCAACGCTGGAATATTAGTTACAAAAAATTGTTTCCCAGTACTAGCATTTTAGCACAGCCAGTAGTAGTCCAGCTGTTATCACTCATTAGGTATGTTTCTTTACTTTTTGGGTAAAGTTCGGTAAAATGAGAGTTAACAAAAAATACTCTCACGAAATGACAAAAATGCACAAAAGTAAACGAACGCGAAAAACCATATTTGAAGCCCGAAAAACAAACGTCAATAGATTTTTGCATTATAGTTCGTTTTGGTGAGCGCTCTTTCTAGTTCTTGTTCAATTTGTTGTAAAAATCTAGATAGCTTTTCTAGTTAAATCAAAAATTTAATAAAAGTTAACTTTTAAGGCATTTCTATTTACAAAAAGGAATACATAGTTTATAAAATTTGGAAAAGATTTTAATATTAAACAAAAGCTTCGATTTATTTACATATTTATCTCTTTAACACATTTAAACAAGCGTCTTCAAAAAATTGTCGGTAATTTTATGGAGTTGCAAAATCACCCATAGGCAACTATTATACTAATTTTTGTAAATGATAAACATATTTTCTGAATGAATGAAATGAGCGATTGAACTAAAAGAGCTATTAGTTGTGAACTAGGTCTTTGGTTCAAATTAGTGAATAGTTGAACCCAACTGATGATATAACAGCTGATTAAAACAATTTACCCAAATTTATACGAAAAAAAGTCTGGGCTTTTTCGTGCAAGAAGAACAAGAATATTACTCTCTCATGACAGCTCTCATTTACCCAATGGTGTAGTAAGAAAACGCTTTTTGGTAAAAATTGGATCCCGCGGGATCCCAATGTTGAGTACCCGAACACAGCTATTTATGTGTTTAGCCACCAAGTATTATATGTGTCGTTAGCTCAGTGGGTAGAGCAATCGTTTGCCAAATAAGGGAAAAGGTTGTTGAATACCGGTATTTTTTTTAAATTAAGAGTTTCGGTATTGGTATCGGTTATCAATTTGAAAGGGTTTTGAAACGGATAACGGTATTATAAAGGTATCGGTTGGCAACCTTGATTTTTATAGTCAACAGTTCTACAACTGTTTTACAAATATCTGTTAAACAACCCGATTGCTAAAGCCCCGTTTACATTATCACACAAGTGTGTTTACATGTCAGAAATGTGGTGTACATATAAAAAAAATGTGAATACAATAAAATGTGAACACAATTGTTCAATAAAATGTGAACACACTTTTTTCAAAAGCTGTATTTGTTCGAAATATTTCATAAAGTTACCACTTGTCTCAATAAAAGTGTTGAATTATTCACAAATAAATATAAACAAAGATTAAAAACAACCAATGGTGAAAAAATTAATGATTAGAAGAAAAAATAACTGTTTTCATTTATTTGCTATTTGTGTCGATAACAGTCTGAACACTCAAAAGATTTTCTTTTAGAATTTTTGAAGAAAATTATAAACAGTTGTGAGACAATGAGAACGGGGCTTAAAAACATTCAAATATAATTCAAAAACACAAATTTTAAAAAATCGAGGGAATCTATGGAAAAAATGTATTTAAAAACAAAGAAAACATCTTTCAGTAGAGTTAGTAATCACAAAGCGCTACAGCTCACCGGTATCAGTTTAAGGTTTGTCTGTTGACTGCTACCATTAACTTTCACTAATCTACAATTGATGGTATCCACAACCTGTGTACAATCTAATCTTAAATGTATATTTATTAACAATATAATATTTGATCAATTGCAAGCAATATTAAATTTATTTTATCAAAATACTATATTAATATAACAAAACAAAAATTTATATGTACATTAAATAAAAAACTTGATAACTTTCTCACATAAATCGTAACATAAAGTTCAAAAAATATATAGGGTCATATGCATAATCACTTTTAAAATTTATAGATGATTTATAAAACAAAATTTTCATACAAAATTCATTTTATAATCGTGTTATAAGTTTTTCAATTATGCATAAACTCTATATAACTTATGATTCTTTAAAAAACACCAAATCCATTAAATACGCTGAGACATACATTTTTCAATTTCCTCTACAGTACGTGGTACTACAGCAAAATTTTCGTTACCCGTTTTGGTAATCAAAACGTCATCTTCTATGCGAACCCCACCAAATGTGCGGAAACGTTCAAAGACGTCTATGTTAAGGAATTTATTGAGATTTGGATCAGCTAATGCCTTATCCATTAAAATGTCTACAAAATAGCACCCCGGTTCCACGGTAACGTACATGCCATCTTTAAGAGTACGAGCAAAACGTAGTTTACTAAGCCAGGGTTCAGAAGGACGTTCTGGTTGTCCCGGTAGATAACCACCAACATCATGAACATCAAGCCCAATAAGATGACCAAGACCATGAGGTTGGAATATACCAGCTAAACCAGCAGAGACCATATCATCGATATTTCCTTTTAGAATGCCTCCCTCATTAAGACGTTGTAACATAACACGACTAGCCAAACGATGCATATCAACCCATGATACACCATCTTTAGCTTCTTTCAAGACCGCATTACGGGCATCCAATACAGCATTATAAATTAACTTTTGATCTTCGGTAAATTTGCCATTAGCTGGGAAACTACAAGTGATATCGGCAGCATAACCGCAATAATTGGCACCCATATCGAAGAGACACATGTCACCATCTTGCACGGCCTTATCATTAGGTGCAGCTGCATGACCATAATGTAAAACAGCTGAATTAATACCACTTCCACAGATACAAGTATACGAGGTATGACGGCAACCACCTACAGCATACGAATGATGAAGGAACACGGCTTCACCTTCATATTCACTGCGACCAGGACGCATAAATTGCATAACTTTAATATGTGCATCAGAAGATACTTTAGCGACATAACGCAATACCTCAATTTCTTCCGGAGTTTTAACGACACGACATTCAGCAATAATAGGATGTAAACGATCACAATTTACTATGTACTTTTCGATGCCTTTAAATGTTGCAGGCTTGGCACGTAGGCCACTATCGGTATTTAAGCCACTTAAGGTTAAAATCAATTCTGGTGAAACCTTTTCAAAATATCCATTTAACTCGTCGACATAAAGAACGCGATCTACTTCATACATAGATTTAAATTCTTCCAAATTTAATAAACGTCCCATCCAGGTGGCATATTCTTCTGGTAGACGTGGTACAAATAACACTGATTCACAAGTTTCTACGCTTAATACACCAAAACAATCTGGTTCTTTTACACCAAACATATATTGAAAGTAGGATTCTTGACGGAATGCATAATTGACATCGGTATCATTAAAACTAACATCTTTTCCACCCTCCAATAAAATGTAAGTTCCTTTCTCGTCACTGCTGGAATTTTCCTTTAAAGCTGCACAAACTTTTGTGCGATTTTTACGAAACAATGCCATGGGAACGGCATGAGTTTGGGCACCCATTTGAAATGTAGCCATGTTGTCCTTTAAAAACAAATAGTGTACTATTAATTCATATTGCACTTATTTACAAGCGATTTAGAAAAATAAAGTCGGGCAGCCGGCTGCATAATATTCTGATTGAAAGTAAACTGTGATAAAATGAAACTGAGTCAGAATTTAATTTACCTATAAATTTGTAAATAATTTAAAATTAAACAATTTAAAAAAATTGCATCAAAATTTTCTTATAAATTTGAAAATTAAAAAAAAATTTGTAAGAAATCTTAATTTTGCCTGTTGTTAGGTGTATTTATAGTATATAGTCAATGGATCAAGATTTATTTACATATTTTGGTGATGTGCTGTACTGTAGATAAGCCGATTAGGTATAAACAAAGACCGATTTTAACCAAAGCATTAGGGGTTGTCATTAGGCTAGTATTAGTCTACTAACTTTATTTATTTATATCGACCCTGGACTAAATATAAGTCAATTCTAACCAAAAAAGGTTTCGTCCTCGGGATCATGAATCAGTAAGTCAAATTATTACATCAAAAATCTTTATTTTTACGCCCTACAATACATGGACAGACGGATCGGTATAGTAGAAGGTTGGTCTAGATGTAACATTTTTGGTAGTTACAATTATCACTCCTACATAAATCATACTCCGCCCGTGTAGTGTTGTACAGTAGAAAATCTTATTACTTACTCAACTTTTGTGTTTGGCTTTTATCTCCAAGTGAATAAAGTTTATTATTCTTATTTTTTCTATTTGCTTTTTTATATTTCCTGGGCAGCTTGTTCGATATTCAACTCACTTTATCCGCTGCTTGCCTCCAACTACAACTAATTTATTTTATTTGCATTAATAAATTCAATTTATATGTTGTGTAGTTTTCATAGATTCTGTTGTTTTTTGTTTCTTTTTGAAAAAGTGATGCCATATTATTTGGAAAAATCAGGGTTCGGCGAATCCTAGTTACGCACAGTAGTTTGATTTTTTAGCACCGTAAGTTGTTCGAGTTTCACGTGAAAAAACCGTTAGACTATATAAAGAAAATTATTTTACACTTGAAAATTATGTAGACTTTGTTTTCACGCAAATTTGATATACAAGACTATTATATTTCTTGCGAAAAAGTAACATTTTTTGTTTAATGTTATTGTGGCTTTCGAATTACATAAAAAAAATTTATTTGGGTTTTTTTCATTATAAGGACAATAAGAATAAAATTCGTTTACAGTCTAATGAGTGTTACATAATAGCTGTGTTTGTGCGGAGAGTCATGATTAATGATTATATTAATAATAAATAAATTAATATGTATTGACACTTAAGAAAAAAAAGTAAAGAAAAATAATAATAACAATGTAATTTAAAGACAATAAAGTAAACATATAATGAATTAAAATTTAAGGAAAACAATAATTATTAAAAACAAGATAGGTAATAATAAAATTTTTGAATTTACTAACATATGTAAAATAAGTCAAGATTAAATTTTTTAGAGATTTAATTTTTTTAGTGATTTAGTTATTACCATTGGCGGACTTAGGCCGGCCTAGGGTGGGCTGTATGTATGAAGAAAGAAATATGTTTTGCCTAAAATATTAAAAAAAAGTAATAAACAAAAGGTTATTGATTTTAATGGTAGCGTTAACAAACATTTATTTTTACCAGCAAAACTGTTGAGTATATAGAAAAACCTTATATGAACAGATTAAAGGAATTGTAATTTTTAATTTTTTTAAGCAAAATCGGACTAGTGGTTCTCGAGTTATGTCAAAAAAAAGATATATCTCGATTCCTAGGGGTGACCAGCGAAACGCCGGGACACGTATAACTTGTTTTTGACCGATATAACATTTCCCGTTGGTTTCATCCCATCCCGATTTTGACTGTCGCATAGTGTAATTTAAAATATCAGTTTTATAAGTTTTTGAAAAATCAAATTGTTAAAAGAACAAATTTTTTCCCAGCTTTGTTAGAATATTGCAACGGTGGGCAATTGCGGTCCATTGGGCCGCATGCGGCCCTTTGCTGATTTTTGTGCGGCTCTTGTAGAAATTTAGATTTTTTATTTCAAACATTTTTTTTAATATTTTATTTCGTCATGTTTTAAAATTTTTTATTTCGAAAATCTTTAGATAAAAAAATTAGTGCCAGTTTTATTGTCAGGGCTATAATCGATTTGAAAATTTCTTACCTAAGATATATTTAAAGGAACAATTGATATTACTCATAGGTCCAGTTTAGTTAGAAATTTCTTACTTAAAAAGTATTTAACACAAAAATCGATCTTAGTTCTGACTATGAAACTGGCCCTTAATTCTTTACAAAATAAATTCAACATCTTTTACGATACTGTCGACATTGACAACTACTTTGTCACAAATATAAAAAACATGTAATTTTGTATTTAAAAAAAAAACTTTGTAAAATTTTTAAAGTTTTATTTTTGTTTTTCATTATGAAGCTTTTTATAAATACGATGGAGGTTTTTCTTTGAGTGATACTAATATTCAAGACAATTTTTTTGTAATTTTAGCACATAATTTGTAAATTACAGTTTAAAACAATTTTACTAAAATTTACTAATTTTTTCTAGTAATTTCATTATACTACAAATCAGTACATTGCGTTGCTAAATTTATAAAATATACCGCACGGCTCAAAATAGTTAAATTTCCAGTAATAACATCAAACTTTTCAGTAGCCATTACATACTTTTTTGTATTACGATTTTAAACTCAGATTTTACTTTAGTAAGAAACTTTGTTTGAAAATTTCTTACCAAAGTAAAGTGTTATTAAAATTCGTACTTTGTGCTGACTATAATACTGCACCGCATTGGTCTTAAATTTAGAACTGTGTGAAAAAGTTGGCGTTTTAATTCATCAAAAAGCACTCAAAATACTCACTAAATCTTTAACTTTGTAATCGTCGTTTAAATTTACCCTTTAGTGCATAGTGTCCCTTTAAGGGGGCGAGATTTCAAGGATATAATTGTTTATTCATGTTTTTGTTGCCGGAATAGTATTTAGTCTTTTATAACTCGTTGAGTTTTCAAATTTTCGTTGGCCGATTCCGCGACACCGCAGATTAATGCAAAAATATGAAAAAAGTGTTCCAAAAATGTTTAATTCTACTTATGTAGGTAATTAAAAAATATCAAAACATAATTTTAAAAAAAGTTGTGTTTGCAATGAGTTCTTGTGGAACCAGCTTTAGAATAGATACACCCAGAAAACAGATTCAGTTCTGATAACCCCATTTGTAGTCAATCGCATGGCTCGGTTGTGGTAGCCGAATTTTTCAGTTGTGGCAGAAGAAAACCAATTGAGACATGACTAATTTGACTGTGACAACGGAATTTCAGTTGTATGAAGAATAATTCGGTAGCCGCAAACGAAAAATTCATTTGATGCAACTCGATTGGCAACAAATGGGGTTGTCAGCACCGAATCTGTTTTCTGGGTGTAGTTTGAGAACAGATTTTTTTCTTACACGAAAAATAAAACATTAGTTCCGTCCACTTTCATTTAAGGTAAAGATTTGTAGTTTTACCCCTCAATTCATAAATGCTTTGTAAAGTTATAGCAGGTTTACAAAACGTCATTTTCATACAAAATTTGTTCAATAAACCTCCAATAATTTTACAAAGCGTTTTTGAATTTAGGGGTTAATTTTTTTTAATGTATAGTGCGGCCCTTTAAAATTTATGAAAAACCACAATATGGCCCTCGGTGAAAAATCCGTGCCCACCCTTGGAATATTGAATACTTGGCAATACTGGAGTCCTATTTAGTGACAACCTATGCCTTCGACGACATTTTAAAAATGAACTTGCAGCAAGTAGTGTGGACACATATAAAATTTTCATGTTTTTTTCGGTAATATTCGAATTTTTCGCTGATAATACGTATTCTCAACTGTAGCGGATGTTCTGTAAGTTTGCAGCTATTCTGGTTGTCAACTTCACGGATGACTGTGAACAGCTGGCTTGAATCGGTTAAGAAAGAGAGAATGAAGGAATTATAGTAAATATGGATATAATGACAGATGTGACGATAAAATTTCTTTTTAAACAGCTGCTGCTATTTATTTTTTTTTTCTGGCATCTAATACCTTAGCCAAAATATTATTGTTAATTTGGCCTAAAATTGTGCTCAAAATGGCGGGAGAATTTCCAGGCCAAGATGGTGGAATTAGTAGACCAGGAAGCCATTGTTCGTGGGAATTTCACAATTTTAGGCTGAGTTGAGTTAGCGAAAATGGCAAGGATATATTGAGATTAAATGGTATGTAAGAGATAGAGAAAGAAGGATAGGAAAATGTCGTTCAGTGGAAATAGTGGGCGGAGTTTGTGTTTGGGAAAGTTGAATTGGTTTGGCGGTTTTGAAACAAGTTTGGCAGATCATTACTGTGTTGATCGTCAAATGGTATAGTTCTTAAACTGCGGCTGGTAGAGGAAAACGTATTGTTATTAAAACAATTTTTATACCATAAGTTGTGAAGGGAGAGGAAAACCTAGCCGCCAAACCAACAACTTTGCCAAGGTTCGGAGGATCAGGGATACAGTATTTTATTTCGGTGAGTAAAAGTAGAGAAAATTAAGTCTCGGTAAATAAGAGGGTATTTTTTAATTTTTCGTTAAGGACTCACCAGGTCTTGCACAAACCATAGCGGCCATTTTGTGTTCAAGGAACACAGAGGACTACAGCCTTTTTGGAATTAACGAAAATACCAGGAGTGCTGCAAAGTCTCCTGTGATTCGTTTGGGCTGTAGTCCACAGAGTAATTTTTGGGAACTTTTGTAAATTTTGGAATAAAACCAGCATCTTTGTGGGATAAATCCAGCGTTTTTGGAATTTTTCGATTATATTTGGATAGAGCCAGCAGACATTTTTTTTTACATACCAGCTGGATATTTTGGTTATAACGGAGGTGAACCAGGACAACATCATTTTGTTTCTTACTGTACCTGTGGTGAGTCCTGTAGAATATTAAGCAATAAAAGAGTGCTAGTGAAAATTTGGTAAAGTGATCCGGGAAAAAAGAATGAAATATAAGCCGCCATTTTAAATAATTTTATTTTAAAAAAAAAAAAGGTTAAGAAAAAATTGATAATTTTAAAAAAATTTTATTTGATAAATAATAATTTTATATTAAGTGTAGTGTTTAATTTTTATTTTTTTGTTGTGAGCCCGAAACTTGCAAATTGTAAGTTCCCGTTAGACCCGCGTATACGGAAGTGATTTTGTTACCCGTAATTATTACCCTAGTTTAGAGAGCTCTCTCACTTAGGCCTGCGGAAATTTGATTAATTTGACCAACGATTTGGTCAGGGAATTTGGTTGTGTAATTTTGGGAGTTAGTTTCTGTTCGTATTATATGTAATATATAGGCGTGTAAGCTTAATTTTTAATTAATTTTTATAAAATTTATATATTTTTTTTAAAATCATTTTTTTTAATAGTTTTTTTTTCGTTTTTATTGTGAAATTTTTATCATTAATTTGAGGGCAATAGTCCAAAATAAAAATTTATAAAGTTTTAAATTTTCAATGAATTCTTACGGCTGAACATTAAGTGAGATAATGTCGGGCTAATTCCTATGAGTGTGTGTTAATGTAAGTATATGTAAAGTGACCAGTGTTTGTTTGTGGGGTAATCCTTTAAAGGTTTGGATGGATTACCAAGGTAGGGTGGGCAGCTAGGGGGATAATATGAGACCTTTTTATCCCCATAGAAATCTTTGTCACTGTTGTTAGGTTCTTTTGTTTTTTTTTGTCTGTCCGGGTATATAATAAAAATGCCAAAATATTTAGTATTGTATTAGAAGTTTTTTATTAGGAGTGTTTTTTTATAATTGTTAGTGTAGATTGTTAGGTTGATAGTTTCAAGTAATAGTATTTTTGTTAGTGATAATGTGAATTTAATTTTGTAAATTTGTGTTTACAAAATTTATTGTTCGGCCCTCTGCCGGAAGTGACGGGTCTTACCCCCCTTGACATCGGTGAGCTAGATGGGTTTCGGTGGTCGCTTCCGGTATGCTACGTCTAGGGTTTTGCAACACAACTTGCAACCATTTACTTGCATGTGGAAACGGGGGGTTAGATTTCATAGTTTTCTAAACGAATAATTAGTTTATATCTAACAAGGAAGTTACTTCAAACTAAACACTACTATGTTATTCCAATGAAATTTCAATATTTTGTAGAAACAAAAATTGTAAGATGAACATCTCACTATTTTTGTCCATCTCGGTAATTTAAGTGGTCAGAATATGGGGTTAGATAGGGTTCGTCCGAGGTGGACGAATTAGACAGGTTGATCTTAGATTTATTTTCTCTATTAAATATCTAAATTTCATAATAATCTGAGAATATAGCTTGGAATACAATCCTTGTACCAGGTTTTCTTCAAAAAAATAAATCCACTATTCAGAGTTTTGTACAAAAACATGGCGATTTTGATAGGATAAGCTACCAGGATTATTTAATATTGAAAATTATAAAAATTTTATTAGAAGGCTGGAATCATTTTTAAGATTTTTTGTTGTGTGAAAAAATTGTAAGCATAATGCCGAAAGTGTTTTTTAAGATTAATAGTGTGAGAATGGGCAAATAAACAGCAGAAAATTAATGGGTCGCTTGCCCACCCCAGAAAAATTGTCTAGGTACGCCAATGGTTATTACCAAGGGTATATTCAAGAAGGGCTTGCTTGAAACAGTTTTTGCTTTCTATACGTTTTATACTTAGAGGTAAGGTCGTCCATAGTTTTATGGCATTAACAAAGAAAAATCTGCTAGTGTTCAGAAAGTTGTATCTGGGGATGACAAGCGTCAGGCATCTGTTCAACGAACCAATTTCAAGTTTGTCGTACAAATAAGCAGGAGTCTTCCCGCAAAGCAATCTATGTAAAAATAATAAGTTCCTCGTACGCAAATAATCCACCAAATCACAGCCAAGAACCATCTTTCTCCAAGATGATATGCTATCAAAGCGACGTAAACCATACACATAACGAGTTGCATTGTTAAAAGATACATGAAGCTTATGCAGTGATTGCGAATCAAGTTTACTATAAACCTCCGCAGCATATGTTATGTGAGGTCAGAGCTTTGAAGAATTAATTCCTTAATTGAATTTTTCAATTGAATTAAAAATTCGATGAATTAATTCACAAAGCACCATATATTGAATGGAATTAATTCATATTTGTTTTCGTTCGATTTATTTTGTTACGAATTAATTCAATTACTATAGTTGTTTTTATCAAATCAAATGAATTAATTCACTGGTACGCGTTCAATATTATAAATCAAACGGCAAAAAAGTGAATTAATTCCTTACTGAATTAATTCACCACTGAATTCATTCAATTTCATTTTCATTCAGTGAATTAAAAAAAAATAAAATTATATTCAGTGAATTAAAAAAAATAAAATTACGTTCACTGAATTAAAAAAAAATAAAATTATGTTCAGTGAATTAAAAAAAAAAATACGTTCATTGAACTCAAAGCCTGTTTTCTGCCGTTCAGTAGAAGAAAACATTTATTTACAAATAAAATTTGCAACTAAGCAATTTTACAGCGTTTGTTAGTGAAAATAAACAAATTACATATATATTAAGTGTTAGAGAAACCCGATGCACTTTACCAGCCTACATGATTAAAAAATATAGCCTTTTACTATTAAAAATAAAAACTTTACAGATATAGATGAATTTGGAAAAAATATAACAATTAATTTTTCAAACGTATGCTTCCCAGTAAAATGTAGATGCTTCACTATGACGTATTTCATTTATACGTTTTTACAATACAATGTTTTCTTCTACTGAACGGCAGAAAACAGGCTTTTAATTAAGCATACGTAATTTTTGTTTTTCAATTAATTCACTGAACGCGTTCAGTTGAATGAATTCAGTGAATTACTTAAGAAAACGAATTCATTCAATTCTAAAGAAAATTGAATTCGATTGGTAGTGATTTCATTCAAAAAAGAATTAATTCTTCAAAGCTCTGCTACAACATAATGGGTGCGTTCGGCAGATACACTTTAATAGTCAACAGTTCTACAACAGTTGCACAACTATCTGCTGAACGACCTGATCACTAACCGCTCACTCTGAACGCACAGGTAGCGCTGTCATATCTTGGTAGCGTAAAAAATATTTGCTACTTTTGATCAATTAGTGATACATTTGTTGTTGTTGATTTTAAAAATATTTTTTTTGTAAGAATGACAAAAACACACAAATATAATTCATAAACAAAAATTTAAAGAAACCAAAGGAAAATATAGAAAGTTGTATTTAAAAACAAAACAAAGAAACATCGTTCAGCAGAGTTACACTCAGGAAATTATGTAGGTAAAATCAAGTGTAAATGACGGTTAAAATAACTGCATTTGCAGTTAAAAAGGTGTTTACTACATTTGCATTTAAATCAACTGCAATGTGAAGTTATCTTCAACTGTTAAAAATTAACTGACAAATATAGCAAAACGAACTACAAATGCAATTAAAACAACATACATGCAAACTATTGTAAAACTGTAAAATCAACTGCAAATGTAGTTAAAATAACAAACAAAAATTGTTTTAAAAATTATTAATTTAATGAAAACAAATTTATGTAAATACTCTTAATTTGATTCTACAAAAAATTTAAAATTGAGAAAACAAAATTTACAATTAATATCACTTTTATTGTTCACTATTAAGATATTGTTCTACACTCAGGGAATTATGTAGGTAAAATCAACTGCAAATGATAGTTAAAATAACTGCATTTGAAGTTAAAAAGGTGTAGACTACATTTGCATTTAAATCAAGTGCAATGTAAAGTTATTTTTAACTGTTAAAAATCAACTGACAAATGTAGTAAAAACAACTGGGTCATTCCATCTCAAATTGACCAATGGTTGGACTCGACCCCTTCAATTTGAATGAATTTTGGTCAGAACTTTTCTTTCATCAGATATGAATTTTTTAATTTTTTTATTCTTTTTTTTAAGTTGAATCTTAATACAATAAAATTAAACAAATATCCAATTTTTGAAATTTTGAGCAATAAACAACAAATTGAAGGCTTTAGAAGCACAGAATAATTTTTAATCGAAATTACGCTTTTATTTTTTTGGTAATAGTTGAAAAACCAATAAGGAAAGAAATGGTACACTCTTCCATTTATGTATACATGTGTGTGTGCGTATGTGCCATTTCTTAGCTTATTTGTTTTTCAACTATTACCAAAAAAATAACAGCGTAATTTCGATTCAAAAAATTTTCTGTGCTTCTAAAGCCTTCAATTTGTTGTTTATTGCTCAAAATTTCAAAATTGGATATTTGTTTAATTTTATTGTATTAAGATTCAACTTAAAAAAAGAGAATAAAAAAAATTAAAAAATTCATATATTTTTCAAAAAAAAAAACGCCCTCTTGAAAATTTCTGCATCTTTTGAGATCAGTTAGAGGTTTTATTTAAAAAAAATTTAGCAAAAAAAAATAAATTTTAACTGGATTTTAACTGGATATTCAGTAATCCGCATAATTTTGTTAATTTCCAATCGAAACTCATCGTTCCCAACTTAATCAAATTAAAAACATTTCAAAAATTGTATGAGAATAAAAAATGAATACAAAATTAAAGCAAAGGATATAAAAATTAAAAAAATCTCAAAAATTTGTATAATAGAAATATGCGAAAATCAACAACTAAGCCAAATATTGTTGACTTATCGGAAAATTAACGTAAGGATAAAAAAACTCAAAAAAATTAATTTTGTTATTTTAAAAAATTTATGTAAATAATAAAATATGCAATAAAAATCATTAAATATGAAAAAGATATGCTCTTAAACAAAAATATCCAAAATCCTTTTTGGGCTATTAAATACAAAGATTCATTTGCATGAAATTTGTTGCCCCGGTAATATTTATTCGAGTAATATCGAAACTGCGATAATAAGCATAAATCGAGAGTTTTGCTATTACAATAAATAAACTTTACTTTGTTTTTCAATTAGGATAACACAGTACAACACTAAAAATGCATCGGGTATGCGACATATCAATTCTGATAGATTTTAGGATGAACATCGTGAACATCAAATTTCAAAATTAGCTCTAGTTTTTGAAATATTTGCAAATTTAACTTTTAGCAAAAAGACAGTTTTTTTTGTTAAAATTTCTTATTTATTCATACACCTGACTGAACCATGGATAATTTTTAATATGGTTTAAAAATATAGACTTTGGGCTTTTGGAAACATATCAATTTATTTTGATTAGATAAAGGATCTAGAATATAACTGCAATTAAAGTGAAAACTTCACTTATTTTCCTATTTTGCAAATCTAGTAAAATCCCTTAATCGAATTTGCAAAATTTTTACATATGACGTAAATTCATATTCCACTAAATTCTTTTTATCAAAAGAATCACAACTTCTGCATCAACATTTGCAGAAAATTCAATCTGAAATACACATTTTACATCTTTTTTATTTCAAATAAATTTTATATGAATTTACTATGGCAAAAGGAATTGAATTATCTGATCTGAATTATCACTTAAGTATATTTATACTTCCTTTGTCAGATCGAAGTTAGAATATGCTTCTGTTGTTTGGAGTCCTCATACCTCTACCCAAATCTCTCGTATTGAGAGAGTTCAAGGTATATTTTGTGAAATTTGCTGTTAGATCCGTATGAATCTAAATGCCTATTCATTGGTTTCGTTGAACTTTCCAATCGGCGTTGCTCGTATTTGATATAATCAATGGGAATATTGACTGCTCTGACTTATTATGCTTAATTCCGTTTTATATACCACCGAGAAGACTAAGGTTTATTGATACTTTTAATATCCCAGCTCATCGTACAAATTATGCTCTAAATGGTGCGTTAACTCGCAGTTTTATTACTATTAATGATATTAATTTAAATCTTCAAAAAAAAAATCAAAATCATTTATTGAGTTTTGCACAACAAAAGATAATTTTATGCTATTACTTTTCACTGCATTAAGCTAAATTTTATGTTAATAAAAAAAAAGTTTTTTTTTCTCTAATATATATTTATTTGTAATTATTACAGTCTGTAGGATTTTTGTTTCCATAGACTGAAAATAAAAATAAATAAATAAAAAAAATACATTTTTGAACATGCATATTTTAAAATCGTTATTTTTTCAAAATTTCCACTTCAATTATCTAAAACTTTGTGTTTAATATTTCTGAATGGTTTTATCTGGGTTTTATATTTTAAGATTTGTTACAGACTCCTTAATTTTTAGGTATTAAAAAAGTCAGTCTTTTTCAGGTTTAGTCAACACTCTAAGAAATGTTTGTAAGTTTACTACTATAAAATGGGTAAAATTTTGTTTAATTTTACGAAAATTCGGTAAATATAAACAAAAAATGCGTAAACTTTTTTCATACACACTTGCATACACAATAATAGACACACAAAGTATTTTTAGACATTATGTGTTTATAAATAAACACATTGTGCCTAAAATTACTGTTGTTTTGTTAAATAAAATTTTTACGCACAAAGTTGGTAAATATACTATCCGATAATAGTAATAAATACTCTGACATTTCAAATTGGAAAAATTAAAAAAAAAAAATATAAATAATAAAAAGAAAAAGCGAAAACGGATTATTTTTTGTGAATTACAACATTTCCACAAACACATTAGAGTCTGGAAATAGCAACATAAGCATGAAATTGTTTTTGGTAATTATTGTTAACGCATGTGGTAGTCTAAACCTCATTTCAAAATTGAAAACGCCGTAAGAGAGATACGGCCTACGCAGGAACAACTGGGAGCAAAGACTCCTGCTCAACAAAATGCCTTCTTTGCAAGGGAGGCAGTCAACCAACAACCGTCAACAAAAACGGGGAAAACGCCGTAAGAGAGTTACGGCCTAGGCAAAACAACTGTGTGCAATGACTCCTGCTCAACAAAGTCAGTATTCATTGAGTACTGCCTAACTTGCAAAGAAAGCATTTTGTTGAGCAGGAGTCATTGCACTCAGTTCTTCCTGCGTAGGCCATATCTCTCTTAAGACGTTTTCTCCCGTTATTGTTGACGGTTACTGCCTCCCTTTCAAAGAAGGCATTTTGTTGAGCAGGAGTCATTGCACCCATTCAATAGTTATAACAAAATTGTATATGAATTTTATACAAATGCCTTGAGATTCCAAAACGACTAATTGGGATATAAACGATTATGAGAGAAGGACTCAGATATTATTATTAATAAAATACGTACCAAAAATTAATTTGTTATTTAAAAAAATTTTTTGGGTGGTGCTTAAAGTTAGCACAACTGTTGTAAATGTACGCATTTTATTGGATTTTTACGCACTTTCTGTGGATTTTTGCGCATTTTTTGTGGATTTTTACGCATTTTATGCGTACATTTACACGTGAAACGTGCTTTTTTACACACAAATTTAGTAAATTAACACACTAATTTCAAAATTTAATTTAATTTTTACGCACTTTCAATGTAAAATTACAAATTATTTGTGCACCAACTTAAACACAATGTGCGTATTTTTTTTCAATTACGCACTAGAGTAAATTTACCCAATTTATAGTAGGAGTTCAGTTTCCTACTATAAGTTGGGTAAATTTCAACAGAATTTAATTAGAGTGTACCTAACTTTAAAATTCAAGTGCCATATTCGTGATCTGCGTCCCAAAGTGTATTAGAAATGATATGTCGCAATCCCGATGCATCAAATTTTTCTTATTTTGTTGTACTGTGTAATCAATCTTTTTGAATATAATTGTATTCTGTTTATTTATGGTGGGTCTTATACTTCAGGTTTAAACTTTAGTTAATAGTTAACCTAAAAATTTGTTGTTGTTTTGTGTAAATTTTTTTGACATTTTCTTTTGTTTATAGTTAAGTTAAAGTTAAACCTACAGTATGAGACCCACCGTTAGAAGTTTTAAAAACGGGCTTTTAAGGTCCTATTTTCTCAATGCAAATAAGAGATTAGTTTACTTCATTCAACTGGGGATTAAGAACTAAAAGCAATTACTTTACTTATTCCTAACCTCTTCTAACCATATCTCTCTTAAGACGTTTTCTCCCGTTATTGTTGACGGTTACTGCCTCCCTTTCAAAGAAGGCATTTTGTTGAGCAGGAGTCATTGCACCCATTCAATAGTTATAACAAAATTGTATATGAATTTTATACAAATGCCTTGAGATTCCAAAACGACTAATTGGGATATAAACGATTATGAGAGAAGGACTCAGATATTATTATTAATAAAATACGTACCAAAAATTAATTTGTTATTTAAAAAAATTTTTTGGGTGGTGCTTAAAGTTAGCACAACTGTTGTAAATGTACGCATTTTATTGGATTTTTACGCACTTTCTGTGGATTTTTGCGCATTTTTTGTGGATTTTTACGCATTTTATGCGTACATTTACACGTGAAACGTGCTTTTTTACACACAAATTTAGTAAATTAACACACTAATTTCAAAATTTAATTTAATTTTTACGCACTTTCAATGTAAAATTACAAATTATTTGTGCACCAACTTAAACACAATGTGCGTATTTTTTTTCAATTACGCACTAGAGTAAATTTACCCAATTTATAGTAGGAGTTCAGTTTCCTACTATAAGTTGGGTAAATTTCAACAGAATTTAATTAGAGTGTACCTAACTTTAAAATTCAAGTGCCATATTCGTGATCTGCGTCCCAAAGTGTATTAGAAATGATATGTCGCAATCCCGATGCATCAAATTTTTCTTATTTTGTTGTACTGTGTAATCAATCTTTTTGAATATAATTGTATTCTGTTTATTTATGGTGGGTCTTATACTTCAGGTTTAAACTTTAGTTAATAGTTAACCTAAAAATTTGTTGTTGTTTTGTGTAAATTTTTTTGACATTTTCTTTTGTTTATAGTTAAGTTAAAGTTAAACCTACAGTATGAGACCCACCGTTAGAAGTTTTAAAAACGGGCTTTTAAGGTCCTATTTTCTCAATGCAAATAAGAGATTAGTTTACTTCATTCAACTGGGGATTAAGAACTAAAAGCAATTACTTTACTTATTCCTAACCTCTTCTACCTTGCAGTGTCGAGGATATTATTTAAAAGGATCAAAAAATATATTTTAGTACTCTTGTGGTCGAAAAAGTACTCTTCAAACAATTTTTTGATACCGCAATATAAATCTCATTTCCCATCCCTGGTACAGAAGCTAAAAAAAAGTACTTTTGCGTACTTCTTTAGGATTTATGCAGGAAGCAGTACAATTAGTAAAAAAAGTACGCGTACTGCTGAAAACTGTACGTCTGGCAAGCCTAAGCATGATTCTCCCATTTTTGTTCACTGTTTTGACTTTTCCTTTGTCTCAGGTATGAAGTGTTGGACCCATGTTTCATCCATGGTTACTAACCCACGAAAAAACTCTGCTTTATTGTGATGAAATATCGCCAAACACTCTATTGAAACATCCTCAAGTTTTTTGTTGTTTTTTTCCATTATGAACAAACGCGGCACCCATCTTGCGAACAGCTTTCTCATCTTAAAATTTTCGGTCAAGATGCGATATATAGCACTTTTTGAAATGCAAACATTTCAGCTACCTCACGCACTTTTAGCCGAAGATCATCCAATACCATTCTGTCAACTTTTTTAACCGTTTCTGGCGTGGCCACCCCAATTGGTCGACCACTGCGGTGTTCGTCTAGGAAGCTCGTACGGCCTCGTTTAAACTCCGCCACCCAATATTTTATAATCGTAGACTCCCGCAAAGTAGAATCTAGCTCGGCTTTAATATTGGTTGGACTGAGACCTTTCAAGGGAAAGTATTGAATTACACGACGCACATAGGAGTATTTGACCCAAAAACTTGATTTTTTAATAAAATACTTGATTAATAGCTATTTTCAACAATTTTTAAAAAATTTTATTTTAAATATTTATGATGAAACTCTTCCTTCAAAAATAAAAAAAATGGTTTTTTTATACACTTTTTTTGCACAAAAAAAGGAAGAAGGTTTTTAAAAGTGAGGGGAGTAAGTGTAGTAAAATTGTTATGTAGGAAAAAAAATTTGAAATCTCTTTTTTTTAAACAAAAGAAAAAAAGTTTGCGCCATGATTTTTGGAGTTTTTTTGAAAATTTCATCTTTTTTCAATTTTTGCTCATCAGGCACTTTTTCTCATATTCTTTTGTCAGTCATAAACTTTTGTTTAGGGATTAACACTGCCTATTAACTTTACAATGGTCTATTAACTTTACAATGGTTTTTTGCCTTGTAAATGTAATTGAATGAAAAACTATTTTCATCAATGGATTTTATTGGGCGAATGATTGATTATATAAAATTGATGTACAAGTCCACCATTCGGTAGATATCTCTCTCAGGTGCTGTGGATGTGTTGATCTTGTTTTCTTGACGGGTTTCGAGGGAATACTTGAATATTATCAAATTATTGGTGACGTCAATTATTTGGTTTTTTCTTGTGGTTTTGTGTAAGTTTATGAGGTGTAGGTTTCTGACATTTTAATTTTATATCTTAAACTAAATATTGTATATTATTGCGTTTATGTGTTGAATAAATGTTATCGTTTTTTCTCGCGAGTGTGTGGTATGGTGCGCGGATGTTATGGACAGTAGTTATTGTATCTCGTGTGTGATACTGGAGTGGACTTGGTAAATTTCTTCTGTGTTTTTTTGAATTTATGGTTCTGTGTTTTTTGAATTTATGGTTTTGTGATCATAATTTTTTGGGATCGTGTTGATATGCATCCCAGAGGGGTTCTATGGAACCAGTAGGTTAATTCCGCTGATGAGTCCCTTTGGCAGGGGACGAAAGTGCTTCAGGAATTTCCCAAATGCCTGCACGGCTATGTTTTTGTATGGATGGTGGGTTTGGTTATTCTGTTTTTGTTTTTTTTGGCAGGGGAGTTTTGTTTTCATTTGCGGTGGTAAGTTGTAGCAATGAATGGGAAAACCCATAAGCCGATATGGAACTGGTCACGAATGGTCTCTAGCCCCCTTAGGTGTACGGTAGGGTCTGCAGTGCTAAATTGAGGGATTAATCTACATGATATTAAAGAGTTATTGCGATGGGGAAGGTCATTAAAATTTGTGCAGAAAACTATCTGTATGCAGCTTTTTCCCTATTTGAAAAATTTTTTTTAATAAATATCAAAAATCAATTTAAATATATTTAAAAAAAAAACTTTAAAATATGTAGAGAATTTGTTATACAATTTACCACCGCAAATGAAAAATACAAAATTTTAGTTTTGGAAAAACCTTGATTAGTTCCGAAGATACAGCATGTTAAAGTTTGAACTTTAGTTCCAAATATTTCCACTAGGGGGCATTGCAAAGGCACAAAATTAATCTAAAATACTTTATTTATGTGTATCATACATGGGAATTTTTCATTACCATTGAAATTTCATTACCATTAGTTCATACTAATGACAATGAAAAAAATTTCATTACCATTTAATGGTAATGAAATATTTTTCATTAGAAAAATCATTACTAATGGTAATGAAATTACACTAATGTATAAAAAAATTATAATACCCTGACCACATAGTGGTGTAGGGTATAACTAATTACAATTGATTAAAAACCATTTGTTTACAAAAAAATTCAGACAAATGAAAACGAACAACGGGTTTGGCCGGGGAAGTTATAAAACATAATTTTTTAAGGAGGAGCCATTCCATTCCGTTAAACTTTACCTGGATACAAATAACAATGGAATGGAAAGTAATATTTAATTTCAAATGATCATGAGCCTGAATGAGCATATTCCATCTTCGATTTCAGCGAGTTTTACTCCATTTCTACGTTTTTCTGTCAATGGCAATTATTTTTTTAATTTATTCATTATCAATGGTAATGAAATTTAAAATCATTGTCATTAATCAATGAAATTAAATTTTAGAATCATTACCATTAATTAAAAAAATGGTAATGAAAATAATTTCATTATAATTGATATCAATGCAATGGTAATGAAATCATCAATTAATTAGTCCACCTAATTAATTAGTCCCATGTATGATGTGTATCCATGTTTCTTAAAACTTTGGTCGACAAAGGATGAAAATACAAAAAAAAATTTGGAAACTCGCATTCTTCTGCGAAGTACGAGTAAGCGTGGGATCAAAAAAATACGAACCCTCCAAAAATTCGCCGCTAGATTCTTTTTATCAAATTAAACCCACAGAGGAGTATTTGACCCGAAAAGCTGGCCAAAATTATTAAACGTGTTTTTTGGACTAAAACTTTGGGGTTTTTGATAGTTTTGGGTTTAATTTGATAAAAGAATCCAGCGGCGAATATTTGGAGGGTTCGTATTTTTTTTTTGATCCCACGCTTACTAGAAGAATGTGATTCTCCAAATTTTTTTTTGTATTTTAATCCTTTTTCGACCAAAGTTTTAAGAAACATGGATACACATAAATAAAGTATTTTAGATTAATTTTGTGCCTTTGCAACGCCCCCTAGTGGAAATATTTGGAACTAAAGTTCAAACTTTGACATGCTGTATCTTCGGAACTAATCAAGGTTTTTCCAAAACTAAAATTTTGTATTTTTTATATAACAAATCTCTACATATTTTAAAGTTTTTTTAAAAATATTTAAATTGATTTTGATTATTTATTAAAAAAAATTGTTCAAATAGGGAAAAAGCTGCATACAGAGAGTTTTCTGCACAAATTTTAATGACCTTCCCTATCGCAATAACTCTTTAATATCATGTAGATAACTCCCTCAATTTATCATTGCAGACCCTACCGTACACCTAAGGGGCCTAGAGACCATTCTTTTGGTGGCCAGTTCCCTACTTGGGTCATCGACGATCTATGTTCTCTTAATAGTCCGCCAATACGGTAATCCTGTGGAAAGACAATTAGGGGAAAAAGCGCCCTAAAATATCAAACTTATCGGTTTTTCCATTCATCGCTACAATTTACCACCGCAAATGAAAACAAACTCCCCCCACCCCCCCCCCCCCCCCCCAAAAAAAACTAAACCAGAAAACAAAAACAGTATAACCACACCCACCATCCATACAAAACCATAGCCGTGCAGGCACTTGGGCAATTCCTGAAGCACTATCGTCCCCTGCCAAAGGGACTCATCAGCGGAATTAACCTACTGGTTCCATAGAACCTCTCTGGGATGCATATCAACATGATCCCGAAAAATTACCAGAATAGTCAAACATAACAAACCAAATCTCAAATGATCACAAAACCATAAATTCAAAAAACACAGAACCATAAATTCAAAAAAACACAGAAGAAATTTACCAAGTCCACTCCAGTATCACACATGAGATACAATAACTACTGCCCATAACATCCGCGCACCATACCACACACTCGCGAGAAAAAACGATAACATTTATTCAACACATAAACACAATAATATACAATATTTAGTTTAAGATATAAAATTAAAATGTCAGAAATCTACACCTCATAAACTTACACAAAACCACAAGAAAAAACCAAATAATAGACGTCACCAATAATTTGATAATATTCAAATATTCCCTCGAAACCCGTCAAGAAAACATGATCAACACATCCACAGCACCTGAGAGAGATACCTACCGAATGGTGGACTTTTACATCAACTTTATATAATCAATCATTCGCCCAATAAAATCCATTGATGAAAATAGTTTTTCATTCAATTACATTTACAAGGCAAAAAAATCTTTTGTTTAAAAAAAAATATTTCAAATTTTTTTTCCTATATAACATTTTTCCTACACTTACTACTTTTAAAAACCTTCTTCCTTTTTTTTGCAAAAAAAGTGTATAAAAAACCTTTTTTTTAATTTTTGAACGAAGAGTTTCAGCATAAATATTTAAAATAAAATTTTTTAAAAATTGTTGATAATAGCTATTAATCAAGTATTTTATTAAAAAATCAATTTAAAACCTCCATTCGTTAAGCCATAAAAAAACATAATATTAACTTCCTACAACTGAAAAAAATCAATAAACTTAACTTAAAAATCTTAACTTTCCTGAATTTAACAGTGTCTCGAAACTACAAATCTCAACTTAAAATCTTGAGAATTTGCAACATAATGCAGAATTTAGTTGTCTATTGAGCTGCGTACTTTTTTTTTTTTTAAATTTCTTTAAATTCATTTTTGCCTTTTTGGGCAGCTTTTTGGGTCAAATACTCGGTGCGACGGTGACCAATTTTTTCCAAATTTAATGGGATCGTTAACTATTAATGGCACAAAAAAATAAAAATACTTAACAAAATGGCGCCTTAAAACTTAAAACATATGTATGTTTTATAAGTTTTCCACTTTTCACGAAAGTATTTTTTTCTCAAACTACTGCAGCCAACTTTACATCAGGTCGGTTAGTTCTGGGACCGCCCTCGTAGATATTTCCAATGTTACGAAAATACGATGGTTTTCGTTAGTTGTGCTTAATAACTGTCAAAACATTGTTATTGTTTTTCAAAAGTTAAAAACTGTAATAACAGTTAAAAATAACAACATTCTTCAATTTTGAACAAGCGGCGATTGTACTAAATTAATCGATTCTAAGAATTTGAGCAATATTTTTTTTGCAATTGCACTGAACCAAAAACAGCTGTGAAATCAACTAAAATCCATATTAAATTCATGAATGGGTGATCACTATACAACTAACAAAACCTGTCCATCAATTTAACGCATTGTTTAGTAGATTTATATTTTGACGTTTAACTATTTTATGTGCTATTATTTTGACAAAATATCGTCAAATGTATTAACAAAAATACGTTGTCTTAACAATTATATTTAATTAAATTGCATAATGATTTTGTTGTTTTACCAATGCATTTTATTAAATGCATTTTATTTAATTAATTAATTTTTTATCGATTTATTATTAATTTTTAGACTTATATTTTATTATTTTTTATATTTCACCAATTTCAATTTTTTTAAGCAATATACGTACAATATCTTTTTATAATTAATTTGATAAAATATAAAAAATAATGAAATATAAACTTGAAATTATAATATAGCACATACTAAAAACTCTTTATTTAAAACACATGTACTATTTTATATACAAAAACATATAACTTTATTTAAATTAATAATTAAAATACATTATATAACTTTCATTAATAGTTTGCCTTAAACAAAATAACAAAAAGATAGATAATATCAAAATTAATGATAGATTGTATAAATTTATTTAAATTAAAATTAATAAATCTTCAATTCGCAATTCACTTCAAGTCACTGAATTTGTTAATTATCTATGCTTTGTAAAACAAAAACACTTAATGTCAATTTATTGAAAATTGCAAATACACATGCTAGCACGAGTAATGACGCGTCAAAACTAACCTCACTAAACTTTTTTCCACCGATTTAATACTTTTTTTTTCAAATTGAAGAAAAATTATATCAAATTTACGTTACTGCCTTTTTACAAAATTTTTTAGAGTTAACAAATTAAATTTTGTTAAAAAATGGACAAAAAATTATCAAAACAACAATTATTTTGTAGAGAATTACTGACGGAAATAAGTATGTTCATTTAAAAAAAAAAGTAGTTGATTTAAAAAAAACATACATTAATTTGAATAAAAAATATATTGTTTTAACAATTCGTTTCATCGAAAAGTAACAAAATTTTTATGTTGATTTCACTTACGACTTTTGGTTCAGTGTGTATCGTATACTAAATTTAACCGTCTAACCGGCAAGCCTGCCTCCAGGCGGGGTATATTAAATTGGCCAGAAATGCGCCAAACGAGTATTTTACAATATAATAAGAAATTATGCTTTTTCAACAGAAAACAAAATTTATTAAATTCTTTGTGAAGAATTTTTTTTTGTATACAGTGCAGGGTTTGGAAATAAGAAAGTGTCAAAAATAAAATTTCGTAAAAAAAAAAATATATTTTAAAACAATAAAAATTTTCAAAAATCTTAAAAACATATTTAAATCGACTAAAACAATTGATAATGACCATCATAGTAAGATTGTTTATGCTTAAGCCTAGTAATTTTTATGCGCTAGTTTTTGAGATTAACCCTTAAAGAATTTTGGCCCATATCGCCTAGAGTAGGCAACGAAAAAAAATGTTGTAGAAGAACTTATTGTTTATTTTTCGTGAGGAACACATGGTATAAAAGCTTAGGCCGGTTAGAGGGTTAATCATGTTTTACAAGAACTAGCAAAAATTCCTAATAATTTATGTAGATCATAAGATACAGGTAATAGTAAAACATTTATGAAAAATAAAGTCCTTGATAATAACACTAAACCAGTCGACTAATCAGTTAAGACACAAGAATTCAGGTAAAGTACCCTTTTTACCTGTTTCATTTATGTAAGTAGAAACTAGTATAAAATCATTAAGCATTTGTCGTACAGAAGACAAAGGGAATTTAGTTGCCATAGTGTTAACAAATATTTAAGAAAAATGAAATTTTTAAAGATTCTCATATTGGTGATCTATAGCACCTGTCTAAAGGCCACCCAAGAGGTGCCCAAAATTAAAAAGGAATTTCAATATGATGCCCTAGATCCTCTAAATGCTGTAACTATGGAAATAAACCAACCAAATGATTATGAATTTGATATGGTTGATTTATTGGGCTTGGAAGATCATTATCAGGATAGACTTAAAAGACAGCCGTCTTTGAAAAATTCAGCGTCAAAGTTTCTGTTAGAAATTTATAATGATATAACCGAAAATGAACAGGAATTGGATCATGTACGAGAACATTTAACACGTGGACGTCAGAGAAGAGCATTGAGAGAAGAGAATTTTATAACGAAATTCGATCGAATGGAAATTGAAAAATGTAATAATATTATAACATTTGTAAGCAAAAGTAAGTATCGGATAGATGATATTGTATAGTTTTATAGGTTTTAAGTTCCAAAGCACCAAAGTTTTAAATTACGAGATCAAATTTGTTTCTTCTTTTGTTTGGAATACCTAACAATTCTAATTTCCAAAGATTTTCTAATTCTCATAAACATTTTTATAAGAATTATTCATTCCATTTGAAAACCTGTATATAATCAATTGTTTTTGTAATGTATTGTTTGGATTTTCGAAGGACCAAATTTATAAATTTAAAATTTTCCATTCGAAATTTAAAATAAAAAATCCAGTAAAATTGAAATCTTTCGTTAAAAATTTAGAAAAATCCAATTGAAATTATTTTTTTCCTTTGAAAAATTTGAATTTAAATATTTCCCATATTTTAGAAAATGCGTTTGATATTTTTTCATTTGGAAAAAAAAATCTAATCGAATTTTTTAATTTATTTGAAATAACTCTAATAATCAATTGAATTGTTGTTGAGATTTTGATCTGATCTTTTTTGCATGACATCCAAATTAATATTTCGATTTGGAAGTTGAGACAAATTTAGTTTATAAAATGTTAACATCTTTTGGATCTAAATTCAATTCTCAATATTAATTATATTTTAAAATGTATTTTAAATCTTAAATGAAAAATTTAAATTCCTAATCCTAATATAAATTTTTTTCAAGTTAAGTTTAGACAATTATATTAATATATACATATATATTTTTTTTTATTTCAGATATTTTAACCTCCAATACCGAGCTGATAGCAGATTTACCCATTGTCAGTGATATGCAAATAGGTTTTAATACCAATGACGTTCCTCGTGATTTACAATTGGTTCACTCAGCATTAAGAATCTATCAGCAGCCCAGCTTAGGAAAATACCTGCAAAATGCTGATACACAAAGGGCCACAATTTCCATCTATCAAAGAGTCGTAAATCGTAAACAATATACCGGGGCCTTGAGAATTTTAAGTTCGATCAATACCACCACGACTTATAAAGGATGGCTGGAATTTAATATGACCCGCATATTAGGTAAATGGTTGCAACAAAAACACATACAACCAGGACGTCTTAATGAATTATTAGTGGGTGTTACCTTGAATATAGAAAATTCGGCTCATCAATCAAAAGCGATTGAAATTTTAGCCAGTGATTTGGGTTTAGTGAAACCTACTGCAGCGGAGGAAATGATAGATTTGCAACCTTTTCTTGTTGGCTACTTTGATGGTCCTGAACTTATGGCTAAAATTAAAAAACTGCGTTTTAAACGTGGTGTTATTAATCGTAAAAGAAAGTCTGATTTGTATATGCCTCCTCCAATTTACGAAATTTCTAAAACACCTAAAACCTGTCAACGTGTTAACTTCACTTTGGATTTTAAGGATATATATATGCATAATTTGGTTATAGCTCCTAAAGAGTTTGAGGCCTATTTTTGTGCTGGTGAATGTAATTTTCCGTTGTTTACATTAATGAATGCAACCAATCACGCCATCGTTCAGACATTAATGCATATAAAAAACCCAAATCTTCCAAAACCATGTTGTGTTCCCACCGTTTTAGATTCGATAAAAATATTGTACAATCTTAATGAGGATAATACTAACTTACGGAAATTTCCTCAAAGTGTAGCCAAAGAATGTGGTTGCCATTAAAACGGCATTCACACCTAAGTACTAAACATGTGTTTAGAAAAAAAAAACGCCAGTAAAAGAATAAAGAACCTTTGTAATAGAATAAAGAGCATAAATACGTATTTTAGTTAAACACTTGTTTAATAGGCTGTTCACATGAATGAGATAACTAAATCTCCTCATTTTTGTTCTTTATTCTATTACCACATAAGGTCAGTTTGTGACACTATATCGTAATAAATAAAATAACCAAAAAACGAGGAGATTACTAATCTCGTTCATGTGAATGGCCTATAAGAACTAGTTGTGAACGCAACCTAAGTTGAGTTTTGAGAAAAGAAAAAAGTAAACCCGATTTCAGAATATTGCGATGGCCCCAAAATATATACGATCAGAGCGTTATTATCTATAATTTTAAGAAAAAAATAACGAGTTTTATTTAACTTTTGTATTTTTATTTGTATAAATATATATTTTTTAAATAAAAATATTATTACATTAAGTTAATTTGTTTTTTTTTTTGTTCTTTCTGTGTGCGTTTTTTAAAAATTGAATAATTTAACAACTGAAATATATTTTAATTTACTAAAATAATAAAGACATTTTACAATTAACAATATTAAAATTAAGAAGTATATAGGGTAAATGTGAACTTACTAAGGGCCTGTATTATTGTGAACATTTAAGTTTATTCTATCACTTAGGTGAAACATTTTTTCCGAGAGACATCAAGAGCCAGTTAAATAGCCAGAACTATGAACGAATTTTGGCTTGCCATTCTCATGAACGAGATAACTAAATCTCCTCATGTTTTTTCTTTATTCTATTATCACATAAGGTATTGTTTTAAAAGTATATGGTAATAGAATAACGCACCAAAAACGAGGAGATTAGTAATCTCGTTCATGTGAATAGCATATAAGGCTGCAATCACATCTATATCCAAAATACGAACTTAGTCAAAACTATTCTAAAAGAATAAAGAACGAGTGTAAAATAATAAATAACTTTTGTTTGAAAATTTCTTATTTAAGAAATATTTAAGTCAAAATTCGATCTTAGTTCTGACTATGACACTAGTACTAAGATTTTATAGACTTCACTAAGCACAATTTTTATTCCAATTTTATGGGTCATTCACATGAACGAGATAACTAAATCTCCTCATTTTTTCTTTATTCTATTACCACATAAGATAATTTTTTGAAACTATAACTATGGTAATAGAATAAAGAAACAAAAACTAGGAGATTAGTAATCTCCTTCGTGTGAATGGCCTATTACTTACATACAAAATTTAACTTCAAAATTTCTTACTCAAACAGCATTTACACCTAAATCCTAAACATGTGTTTAGCCAAAACGAGTGTAAAAGAATAAAGAACTGTTTTAATAGAATAAAGGGCTAAAATACATGTTTTAGCTAAACACGTGTTTAAGAATTAGGTGTGAACGTAGAACAATATTTTAACTAAATATATTAAAATATAGAAAGTCCGAAAAAACAATTTTTGTATTTTTTAATACAAAAATTAAAATAATTGTTAAAATTATTGCTGAAATTTCGATTTGCTTTTTAATTATTTTAGGACATAACCAATTATTTTGCAACTTTGATGCAAAATAAACACATTTCATTAAAGTGTATACACTCAGCCAAAAAAGTCTGTAATGGCTACTGACAATTTTGCTGTTATTACGGGAAATTTAACTGTTTTGAGCCCAGCGGTATTTTTTGCTAACTTTAGCAACACATGTCTGCTGATCTGTAGCAGGGATGATAAAGTTGGTACTATAGTACTTTTTATGGTACTATTGGAACTTCAAAAGTACTATGGTACTCCTCTGAACTCGTAAGTTCCTTGTAAACCTTGTATAAATACAATACAAAATTTTTATGTATGGAGTCTGACATTAAGCGGCCCATACATTAAGGAACATTGAGTAGGGAACAAAAAATATCAAAAAATTTTGTAAACACGAATTGCACGATGTCAACACGCACACACACACATTCACAAAAAAATGGGAATTTTTTCACAAATGTTCCTTAATGTATGGGCCGCTTTAAACTCATAAAAATTCCCAGTTTATACCGTTTACGAGTAGAATTCGAGTTTATATGAAAACCCATATTGTTTTTATAGGGAACCCGTAAATAACTTTAAAAGAATATTCGCTTTAAAACGAAGCTGAGTTCTCACAGAAATAAACCTACAAAATTTCCGAAAAAGCCACTAAATATTAGTTAAAAATGCCCATACAGCAGAAACTGTTGAGATTAGCAGATTTTTGTGCGAAATAAGTTAAAAATAAAACTGTTAAATTTACAAAATTTTAGTTAACGTTTTGTTCATTGAAAATAACAAATTATAAATTTTAGAATAAATATTATAAATTAGTAGAATAAAAATAGCAAAAACAAATTGATATATCTACAAAAATTTTTTTATTTTTAAGTTAGTTTTAGTTGAATGCAGAGAGCAATAAATCCTGCTAAAATCAACAGAAATGGTTGCTAAAAAAAATAGAAGCTGCTGATTTCAGAAGGTTAGATTTTTATACTCATTAAAAAAATCGAAAAAACTAAATTTTACATTTTTTTTTTAAGTCTACTAGTTATTCAGATAAATTTGTTGCAGATAATTTTTAACTAATTTTTAGAAGCTTTAACTAAAATTTTTATTAGTGTATGAGTTAGATATAACAGAACTCTTAATTTTTTTAATAAGTTTTTATTTGTTAATTTATACTGATAAAAAAAAAGAAAATTAAATGAGAAAATTTTCTAGTACTATAGAGGTCAAAAAAGTACTATTTTTTAAGCTAGTACCGAAAAATCCCATTTATCATCCCTGATCTGTAGTACTACATAATTAGTAGAAAAAATTAGTAGTCGGTACTAAATTTTAGTAAAACTGTTGTAAACTGCAATTCAAAATCGATTTGCTAAAATCAGTTAAAAAACTTACTAAATATCAATAATTTTAGTACAATGAAATTAGTATAAATAATTAGTTGCAGCTACTAAATTTCAGTAAATTGTTGTAAACTACAATTAAAATCAATCTGTTAAAATTAGCAAAAAAGTATATTAAAAAATAAAAAAAACTGTAAAATCTAAAAAAATCTTTCAATTGTAAAAAATGTATAATTACTTCAACATACTTGAAATTTGGAGTAAAAATTGCAAACAGTTCTCCAGTTATTAACTTTTTATGCATTGGAGATACAATAAAATTTTCTGAGTGTTATTTCCCAACTAAGAATATATCAATAGTAACAAATATAAACTAAACAAGAATTTTAAAAAATCAACGAATTCTTGTAAATAAAATTTTTTAAATTAGTATATTTTTCTGCTAAATTTAGCACTTAGTTTTGAAAAATTAGTAAAATGTTTTGCTGAAATCAGCAACGAAAATTAGTAAAAAAAATCCGTAATTTGTAATAAGAGAATAGCAAAAGTGATTACTAAAAAAACTAAAACTAAAAATCAGTATAAAAATAGTAAAGTGCGTTTGGAAACTGTTTATAAATTTTTTTTACAATTTTTTTTATCTAACAAGGGAAGTACTTCAGTCTAAATACTCCGACTTTAATGAAATTTGGATATGTGATAGAGAAAAAAATCTAACATCGGTCTTTCGCAGCTAATCGGCCACCTCGGAATTTTAAGGGTCCAAAAAGGGGTTCAAAAATGGGTCCTTTTTAGTTTTTTTTTGCTTTTTAAGATATTTCGACCAAAGGAACCATGTGCAAGTATGGTATTGTTAGAAAGGAATTTTTGAGCGCTTTTCACTTGTACCTTTTTTGGTACTTTTTTGCTTTTTCGAATTTGCTGTTTTAAAATTTTCCAATTTTTTGGGTACTTTATATGGAAAAGTATACTGCTATTGCTGCTGAATTCATATATATTATTCCTTATTAAATTAAAGCGGACACGTATTTTTGCGTTTGTAAATAATCGCACTACATAATGCGGCCTATAGACTACTCAAATTACTTGCACAATAATGAGTTTGTGCAGGTCAGTTGAACAGTGTGTGGCTTCGTTTGTGTACTTGTACAAGTATATTTTTAGACTTGAGTAAAAATCAAAACGATTTTGATTTTTACGCAATATTTTAGAACTTGTGCAAGTCATTTGCGCAGTGTATGCTGAAATTAGCACAGTTCAGCAGTAATTTTTGAAGAGTGAACATCATAAATACGGATAAAAAAATTTAAAGTATGAATAAACGTAGAGTAAAAAATGTTAATATAAATTTGTTAACATCGCCAACGTAAGGAATCATGAATCCGGCTTTTATGACACATTAAGGTCCGTAATACACGTATCCGTCAAAGCTTGTACGTATACGGAACATTAACGGACCGTGTAATCGGATTTTCGAACACAATACGTTTTAACTCTGTTTCCGTACCGTAAAATACGGACTTTATTGATTTTAAATTGTGTTCAAAATAAAAATAATTAAATTATTTTTAAAACTGAAGCTCAACCCTTTAGTTTCGAAAAAATACTTTTGTGGCGGTAGCTGGAATAGGTCCAACACATCATCGAATAAACAACTTCAAGTCGCATACATATATTAGATGGTAAGATTAATAAAATTTAGTGCGTGTTTCACAATGGTTTGTCTAAGATGGTTTGTTTTTGTAACAAAACCACGTTCCACGTACGTTAACAATTTTTCCAAAAGGAATTTTTATTGAACCCGCGGTAACGACGTGGAATAGAATTTAAATCGTATCCAAAACACCATCGTAAATACAATCAATTAAACCATAACTAATTTATTTTTGCCCTTGCATGTACATTAGACCGTACCGCAAAAAAAGTTCGCCGTACACCCTCCAATATGAAGTATTTTGCAAGGCAATTTCAAAAAAAAATTTATTTTGCTGAACGTAGGGATCGCCTTTTTCAATTTTTCGTTATAGCCTCGGCATTTAAAGTCGGATTTTAAAGTGTGATATATCGATTTTTTGCCTCGAGGAGACCAGTGTTTTGCTATAAAGGAAAAATGGAATGAAAAAAAATTTAAAAAGGTGACCCCTACTTTCGGCAACCAATATATAAAACAAATTCCACTGGGTTTATCGAAAAACTTCCTTAGCAAAAATTTAATGATTTTTTGCGAGCTTTAATTTTCTGACATTAGGGTCGTACATTAGGGTCGTAGCAACTGAGATCTGGTGGGTAACTACTAGAACGGGATACTTGAGGTCGATGGCCCTTAGAGCAAAACACTGGTCTCCTCGAGAGAAAAACATCGATGTATCATACTTTAAGATCCGACTGTAAATGCCAAAGATATAACAAAAAATGTAAAATGGCGACCCCATGGCTCGCTATCGTGAATTGATGAGCTGGATAGAGAGGTAAACTGTGCGGAATGTACTAAATTTAGCGTAAATGTAAATAATCAATATCGTTATTAATAAATCTCCGTATACGGATCCAGAAAACGGTACGTAAACGGAGTTGAATTTGGTTTATGACGGACGGAAAACGGAACGAAAATTAATCTTTAAGTGCTCTTGGGGCTATTCTGACCCTATGATGAAAATAGACTAATATTATTTCAGTGGGGCATATATGCCCCAATAGCATTTAAGGGTTAATTTTCTAAAATTAAATTAAGAATGTTATTTTTAGATCTAGAAAAATAATATCAAGAAGTTTCATCAATATGCGCTCAGGAATATCTGTTATATTAATATGTTAAAAAAAAATTAAAATTTCCTAAAATTTGACCTTTGACATTACAGAGGGGCAATTTAATGTATTTCTATTTTGCCACAATTTTCAGGATTGAAATATCTAATCTTGTGTTATTATATTCTGGCCAAAATCATGTGGAATTAAAAGAAGAAAAACGAAAAACTTGCCTAAAAGCTAAATAAAGCCAAAAAATGAAATTTTCTTGAAATCCGCTGAAATAAAATCTCTGACCTAGCCAAATGAAAAAAGGAATTCCTTTAATTTTTGTAAGTTTTAATCTCTAATATGTTCTTAATAAAACCTTAAAGTCCAATCGTTGATTTTTTAAAATTTCTTGAAAAAATTTTTTTTTAATTTTATACTGAATTTAGACTCAGCAAAAACTACTTAGTTTTTGTACAAAACTAGTTTTTGCTTGTTTTTAATATATGCGTTTTGACAAGCAAAAACTATCAAGAGCCAAAAACTAGGTAGTTTTTACTCGGTCTAAATGCAGTATTAAATTGTAAATTTGAAAATAATGTTTAAAAATTCTGACCTTTTTGGCACTAATTTAAAACGAGTTAGCAAAACGCAATATAAAAAAGTACTTCTTATCTGAGTTGCTTGGGACTTATAGAATAAAAATATGGAGATTATTTCAATTAATTTTAAAATTTGGTCCCGAATTTCTTGATTAAGTGGTCTGCGGCACATCAGTTGCCGGGGGAAATTGTAATAACTCGGCTGTTTTCTAACCGATTTAAGTTTTTATTGCTTTATTACAAAGAGAATTCACTGCAAATCACGATTCCTTAATGTTTTTAATTCGAATTAGTTTTAAAATATTAATATTTTGCACAAAAATCATATCTTTTCCTTGTAATCCATGTTCCAAACTTCAGGGCCGATGCGGCACGCGTTCCCGATATCCAATTATCCTAATTTTTGGGGGACGTATTTTTATACCCAAATAAATATTTCCAGGGGGTAGCCCGGTCAATAAGTCAACATTCATTTTCCTCCATACAAGCTTGGAGACCCCAATTGTCCATACTTAAAGCGATGTTAAAAATTGACAAATAGTCATATTGGGTATCTTTTCCCGCTTTTAGTTTTTAAATTTCGGTGGTGCGGTGCACTCATAGAAAAAAAGTGTTAAAATTTAATAAAAATATGCTCGAATTCTGAATGGTCTGGGGGAAGAAAAATTGACAAGTGGAGAATATTTTTTGGATTAGGCTCATCTTAAACATTTATTCATTGCATTGAAATTTTCTTTGTGAAATAAGGAATTTAGTTGCAATTTTTTAAGATTAATGGACTAGATTTGGGTATTGCAGGTTATTGGGAAAATGCAAAATTTCAATTTTCAAATGCGAATAACGTTTATATTTTAACCTTCCTATACCCGCTCCTTATTTTGTGAGACCGATGAAACACTTTTTTTCAAATATATTTATTTGAAGGCTGTTTTTGTACGACTGAAAGTAAATAAAATTAATCAAATTAAATTGTTGCATGGTATAATATTTTTTCATTATATCTTTAAGTTAAAATATCTACAGTAAAACTCGGTTAAGACGAACTCCGGAGGAGCAAAATAATTAGTTGCTCTTAAGCGAAGTTCGTATTAACCAGGGTCAAGTTTGTTTAACACATTTTTAAACACAAACTTATTTACATTTTTAATACATACAATTAAAAATCTGAATAACAAATTATGCAATCCTTTCATTGCATTTGCTATAATTTCATATTTGTCAAACTGAAAAATTTTTTTAAGGAATATTCCCAGTTTGTTTTTGGAAGTTCGTATTAAACATGGAGAATATGAAATGTTGCTGCCAGAAACAGTTCGGTTAAACGAGGGTTCGTCTTAAGCGAGTTCGTGTTAACAAAGGTTTTTTATATGAAAAATGATGCCAAAACGTCGGGACTTTCAAACTGGTTCGTATTAACCGAGAATTCGTCGTAACCGAGTTGGTATTAAACGAGTTTTACTGTATATAGGTTTTGTTAGGAAAAACTCTAAAATTTTTGGCGGATATAGATAGGTGTTACAAAAATTAGCGCGGGTTGTGGAAGGTTAAGAGATATCCCACATGTGTAAGCATGTTTATTGTGGGGCTTAATCAGCAGATTATAAAAATAAAACCTATTTTAAAATTGGTCCATAAATCGAAAAATGGGAAGCTTTAAAAATTTTCACATCCTCGAGGTGCCCTACTTTGGAGTCCAGTAGCGTAGCTTTCGGTAGATGTGGGGGATCGGTCGTCAAAACTTTAGCTTAGAATTACGTTTTCTATGGGCGTGTGGAATCTGAATCCGCCCAGTCGATAGAAAATAGCAGAATTATTTCCAAAATATTTCGAAAACTCCCCAATGAGCATGTTCGGATATATGATAGAGAAGAAAATAAGATATAGGTACATATTTTATTACGGACCAATCTTATGTTTAGATGTTAGAAATGAACCCTGTTTGCATGAAAAAATGTCTGCAATTTACGAAATTCAGATTTATTTTTATACAGTTTTAGAATACTCGAGAAAATATATTGCCTATGCTGTGGACCCAAGGTTGCTGAAAGATATCAGAAAAACCCACACCGCCTCCTCGTTTTTACCAAAATAAGCATTAATATATATGAATTTTCATGAACCACAGTTCCCTATTAAAACGCCAGTTTTTGTTCTATCCCACACACATTTTTTAGAATAAAGTTTCGAAATAAACACACATTCTTCCTTCATTTGATATTCAATTTGTCTACAACTTATTTTAAATAATACGAAAAGCACAACCCACTTTTTCAACCCTAGACATAAGATTTGATCGCTAAAAAATACTTATCAATATTTTTTTCGAATTGCATTAAGATCAGAGAGAACCCATCAAAATAGTTGTTAACTGAACAGTTTTTACATCCCGATTCCCGACATTTAATTTATTTCCGGTAAGGAAAACAATGTTATGTCTTGTTATAATTGTAATTGAATATGTGACAGCGCATAAAGAAAGGGACCTAAGGGTAAAAAAATCAATTTTTTTTTGTGGACAACATCTGAGCATCGAATGAGACCGATCCCATGCTCTCCTGACCTTAGGTCCCTTTCTATTTTGCGCGTCACATATAGTGATTAAAATAATGTTCGATTTTGAGATTTCCAAATTATTTTCAACAAGTTAAAAAAGTAGTTACACAATTAATTTAAAAGTATTGTAGAAAGTTTTACACGAATTTTTTTTAACGAATTGTAGCGTTACAGTATATACGAAACTAAATTTAAAATTTACAAAATCTAAATTAAATAGGAATCTTAATATAGCACACTAGGATCGATATACATAAGATAGTCTAAATTTTAAGTACAATTTTTTGAATAGGAAATTATAAGGAAAAGAATAAAGTTTTAAAACAGTAAGGGTATTCATATAAATATCGTATATGTCGTATATTGTGTAAAGTCTATTTTTTATTTATGAATATTGATATAAAAATCGTAAACTTACTTTACGAAACAATACAATATAACATAAATCGCCCTAAAGGCACATTTGCACGGGAGAGAAAACTGCTAGAAAGAGAGAAAAATACACCTATAAATAGCTATATTGTGAATGATTTAAGCAAATTAGGGGTTGTTTTTGCTCTATCTCTAGCAGTTTTCTCTCCCGTGTAAATGTACTTTAATAAAGATGTTAGAAATAGTAAATATAAAAATAAATTAGACTAAAAACATATTAACTTATGTTACGAATCTTTAACTTCTACCATTAAATCTGCACTCTTGTTTTGATTTAATCAATAATTTGTCTACTGCTAACACCTTAACACACATTTAATCCAATCGGACATTTCAATTTCAATAACATTATCCTGATTATGATCTTTACGTTGAAAATAATCAAAAGCTGCGGTTAAATGTAAAACGGCTGAGGCAAAATCGCTTAAACGCAGCGTACCATCTTTGCGTATAAAACGTTGCATTATGCAATTCATAATGTCGGTACTTAATTGAAATCCAACATCGTACAGGGCATCTCGAAGACGTTCTGCTCTTAAAATACCCGCCTTTTCTTTGGTGTACATTTTGAAAACTCCTTGCCATGATTTTAAATTAACCATGAATGTTTTAAATTGTAAGAAATTAATGCGACCAGTACCTGCTTTATCCTGTAGCGCTATGACTTGACGACAAATATCAATATTAGCACAACCCTTAATATAATCATTGGGCAGACAGGCCTCCAACAGCTCGTGGAGTTCAAAACAGTTAATCGTTTTATTTTCATCGGCCAATTGCATAAAGACGGGTTCATATTGACAGACATTTTTGATTTTTGTAGAATCTGCTTCATTTTTAAGCACCGGAAAGGGATCAAGTAACATTAGCGTTTGTGTTTCCAGCAACGAAAGACGCAACGGAACTGTTCCTAATATTCTAACCGTAAAACTTGACTCTTCTCCCGGTTCATAGGTAGTGGGCATTAATACATATTGACCCACTTCCAGTTGACAATGACAGGTGACGTGCCTTGTATTGCCATAATCAGAGTTGAGGAAACTAACTTGGGTTTTGAAAAAATCTTTGGGTAAACATTCGCTTATTTTTGGATTCACTTTCGAACCAGCTACACCACTTAACTTGTATATAGTAAAACCTATAACTTTTGGTTCCACGGCAGTATGTTGATTTAAAGCCACCACAATTTCTTGTTTTTCTGGTATACTTAATAGCAACTGGGGATTAATATGAAATGATTCATGATTTCGACAACCACCCGCTGTAACTCCACGTTTCCATTGTCCTTGAAACATTTTCATTTGCCAACGTTTCGGCCTATCCTGCAGTGTTAATTCATCTTTGGCCGTATCAGCGTCTAAATAAATAACTTCCAAACTGGAGAAGGTTTGTGTAAAATCCAAGAAAGACATCCAAAATTCTCCTACATCTAGTTGCCCAAATAAACGATCACGTTCCTGTACAGAGACTCGTTCCCATGTTGATGACATGGCTGACCAATCGCCCTCATAGTCGTTGTTATTGGCAAAGGCATTACAAGCCAGAGGATCTTTAATGCGCACCAATTGTACAGCATCTCCGAGTAGTGTTTCCACTTTATCCAGTGAACATAGTCTAAAAAGAGAGAGATATATACAGGTAAATTAAAAAAAGTTATTCTAAAACAAAGCTCATTTCTTTTAATCTATTACAAAATGAATAACCGAACATTATAAAGTGTGGTCCAACCAAAACACACGATGTTAATTGTAAGTAAAACAAAAAGTTTTCAGAGAATTATCTTAATATTTTTTATTATGATAGAAGGATCTATGACAATTATGTGTGAAACAAAATATCGGTCAAATGCTCGCCACGGCTTCTGTGGCATACCTCTATCCGATGGTCCATATTTTCAATGACTCTGAGACATAATTGAGGTTCAATGTCGTTAATGTGCCGAATTATCTCGTCCTTTAGCTCTTGAATTGTTCTTGGCTTATTGACGTACACTAAATCCCCAAATAAAGAAGTCCAAAGGTGTCAAATCACACGATCATGACGGCAAATTAACATCGCCACGACGTGAGATAACACGGCCATTGAATTTCCGGCCACAAGAAGTCCGTTATCATCTCGCGATAGCGAACACCATTCACGGCAACTTCTTGAGGGCTCTTCTGCCACACTATCGCGAACAACAGCAATGTTTTCTGCAGAACGAACTGAGCGAGCATGTACAGTAGAGCGTACCACCTTACAGGCAAAAAAAAAAGTGCGCCGTACACCCTCCAATATGAAGTATTTTTGCAAGGAGGTTTCAAAAAAAATTTTTTTTTGCCGAACGTAGGGGTCGCCATTTTACATTTTTCGTTATATCTTTGGTATTTACAGTCGGATCTTAAAGTATGATACATTGATGTTTTTCTCTCGAGGAGACCATTCTTTTGCTCTAAGGACATTTTGACCTCAAGTATCTCGTTCTTGGAGTTACCCACCAGATCTCAGTTGCTACCACCATAATGTACACCCTAATGTCAGAAAATTAAAGCTCGCAAAAAATCATTAAACTTTTGCTAAAGAAGTTTTTCGCTAAACCCAGTAGAAATTTTTTTTATATATTGCTTGCCGAACGTAGTGGTCGCCTTTTTAAATTTTTTTTAATTGGATTTTTACTATATAGCAAAACACTGGTCTCCTCGAGGCAAAAAATCTATATATCACACTTTAAAATCCGATTTTAAATACCAAAGCTATAACAAAAAATTAAAAAAGGCGACCCCTACGGTCGGAAAAAAAAAATTTTTTTTTTGAAATCGCCTTCCAAAAATACATCATATTGGAGGGTGTACGGCGAACTTTTTTTTTGAGGTACGGTCTAATGTACAGGTGTTTTTACATTTCCTACAGACCCGGTGCTGAAATTTGCGAACGATTCTCCCTATTGTGGACATATTTGGTCGATTATGCTGACCAGTGAAGTGCACGAAATGCATTTTGATTTGAACGCCAATTTTCGTAAAAGGCTTCAACAATATTAACGCGCTGATCAATTGTGTATCTCTCCATGGTTGAATTTGTCAAACACTGAAACAAAAAATGTCAAATTAGGTTGGGCAAAAAACTTCACGTTAAGGTATGACATCGTGCATTATGGTTGGACCACCCTTTATGTAAGCCCGATTACTTAATTTCCACTTAAAATTCAGGCGACAGTTAAATTCGAATTTTATATGGGAAACAACAACAAATGTGTTAGTTAAATTCCCAGCTAATGGCTTACTGGACATCAGAGAACTTAAATGGGAAAAACAGAAATCTAAAATGTTTTGTTTACTTATACTCAGATAAAAAGTTAGTAAACAAAATTTGTAAACAGTTTTCAATTGCACTATTTTTGCTATTTTGTTATTACAAATAACGGATTGTTTTTTATTAATTTTCGTTGCTGATTTCCGCAAAACATGTTACTAATTTTTCAAAACCAAGTGCAAAAAAATATATGTATTTATTTAACAACAAGTGGATACTTAAGGAAATTTTATTTACTAGAATGAATTAGTTGATTTTTTAGAATTCTTTTTTGGTTTGTATTTGTTATTATTGATATATTCTAAGTTTGGAAATAAAACTTAGAATATATAAAAACAGGGGGTTTCCATCAGCTGGTTTTAAAAATGCTTTATGAGTCAAAAAATTTCACGCAAGAAACAGAGGAAAAACAGAAGGAATATGAAGCAAATTAACAGCAAATGAGATAAAATGAAGGAATTCGGGAAAACAAAAAAAAAAAAAAAAATAATAAAATCATTTTTACAACAAAAAAAAACAAAAGTTATACGCAAAAAAATTTATTTAAATTAATTAATTATTATTTATTTCGTTATTAAAGTTGTTTTTGTTACCGTTTTCTTCAGTAATCGTAAAAAAAATAAACTTTTTCAGTTTTCTTGGAGTATGATTTAACGGAATTTCTTGGGATCCTTTATATCCTCTTTGATAAAAAGGTAGTAACTGGAGAACTATTTACAATTTTTACTCCAAATTTCAAACACATTTTTACAATCGAAAGAAGAAAATATTTTTTTTATTAAATTTGATTTAATTTTTGTTTTAAGCACCGTAAGTTGTTTTTCACGTGTAAAAATTATACTCGAACTTTAAAAGCCTCAAATTGCAATTTAATTTATAAAAATTAACAATTTTTTTATTTTATAACAAAGACAGAATAAGTGTGTTTGGGTACCCAAAAATTTGTACAAATTCGTACAAATTTTTACTGGAAGGTGTTTGTTTACACAATTACTCAGTAAGGAGAGAGGAAAAATAGAGAGTAAAGTGACAGTTCAATACCAGAGAACTTACAAGTTTTTACTGGATGAATTTTTGCTAGTAAGAATTTGTAAGAAAAAAAACATATGATTGAAAACATATGATTGAAGAAACAAAACATTTGTCTAAATAATTTTGAAATAATTGTTTGTAAAAATAAAAGATATTTAAATATAAGCTTATTTACGATGGAAGGAGTAAGTAAGTGATCATTTTATTAGGTTTTATTTATTAATCCAATAATTTGAATAGGTTTATTTCGCAATCAGCTTTATTAATAACTGTTGCCAATTTAGCTATTTTCTCGGCAAATCTAGCGATATTTCAACTCGTTTAGCGGGAGAAAATATAATTTTGCTATTAGCGGGAAAACTAGCGCTATTTCTTTTTAAGACAGTCTAGACATTTTCTAAGCATTTTTTACATTTATTTTCTTGACAAAATTTTTGAATCATTATTATTCAGCGATTTATCGTTAAATTTTTATGGAAAACAAAAAAGTTCGAAAAGTTGGGCGATGTATCAATAATTTTTTAAGAAAGTTTTAAGAAATTTGAAAAATATAGCTATTTTTGTGAAATTTTTCAACAGGACCTAAAAAGTTCGTGAAATTTAGGGATTTATCGCTTTTTATTTTTTTTTTATAATTTAGATATTTTCTAGTGATTTTTTAGTTTGATTTAGCGATATTTTTAGGAAAGAAGTTGGCAGCAGTATTTTACTAATTCTTACAATTTTTCTGTTTGCGTACATTTTTCGATATTTTTCTTTTTGATAGTAAATTTTGCCTTACTCTCTGTAAATTTGTTACTGAGTAATTTTTACTGGACTTTACTGGAAAAGTACCCAAACACACCTAATCACAATAAACACAAAATGTCACTTTTTCCCAAGAAAAATAATAGTCTTGTACATTAAATTTGCGTGAAAACAAACTCTACACAATTTTCACGTGAAACTTGTTATCGTGAAATATCATTTTTTTATATGGAGCAGTGATGGTATTTGAGAATTTTCGTTTGGTGCCTCAATGATGCCAAAAAAGTGCCACAAAAGCTTAAAAAGTGCAAAAAAAAAAAATTAAGCAACATTTAATGTTTCAAAAAAAATATGTTCAGCTTTTATTTCAAATATTTATACATTTAGTTAATTTAACCCTTAAATGCATGGTGTAGCCATTTGGCAACATACCAGTTTCTTAATAAAAAACGCCACTTGATGCATAAAACTCAATTTTTGGGCATTGGGGCCCTTTCTCCACAAAGTGCTCTTATAAACTATAACTCAAATTTTTTAAACAGTTATAGGAAAAATCTTGGTTTTGCTTCGTATGTTTGTGAACAATCTAAAACACGCGTTTTTTTTACAAAAAGTGCAATATTCAAAAATGTTTGTTTAAATATTTAAAGTGGTATTCTGGCAATAAAATTAATTTCGGCAACAATAAATGTATAATTAATATTTCATATATTTTTTTTTTGTTTCTTTTTTTTTTCATACACGTTAAAATAATTACAATTTAGCTATTTGGGAATTTTTTTGGTATTCTTCTTGAAATGTACACGCCTTTAGAAATCATATATAAAAAAATGGTTAAAATTGTAGAGATCATGCATTTAAGGGTTAAGTAAAAAGACAAAAAAAAAAAAGGCGGGCAACTTATCTAAAAAGTAACCCGAGTTTAATTAACATTACCTACCACAAATATTTTCATATAAAAATGCCATTCTTAACTATAGTAAAGCACTAAAATTCCGTTATTTTAAGATAAGTTAGCAGGTCCAACACTTTCAAAAAATTTTACAATTAAAATTGACAATACAATAGAGTCAATTAAAGTTTTTCTAATTTTATCCCCGTTGATTTTATTTTTAAATATCAAAATAATGATTAAATTGTCCCCGAAGAACTGGAAGGTGATCCAGAAAATTGTAGATATTTTTAGTGTAGAATTTGTTTTTTAATTTTGCTACCCCTTCTTAATAGGCGTGGCTTTTAATGAAAAACCAGCGATATCGACCTTTTATCAACCTCAGCACCGGAGCCAGCAAGCTATGGTCAACGGTCAAAGCTCTCTCGAACCCGTCCAAAAGGGACGACAGGGTATCGATCTCATTTGCCGACAGGACGATATCGGACCCGAAGAGGTGCGCGAGCTATTTTAGCCGGCAGTTTATAGAGCACCCCGAGAGAGACAAGGCGAAAAGGAGTGTCGTGAGGAAAATCCACGAACTCCGAGTTAATGACGAGCCATTAGCTTTTACGTCAACAGAGGTTGCCGAAGCCATCAAAAGAGCCAAACCATCTAGAGCTCTAGGACCCGACGGAATTTCCATGCTGATGATCAAAAAACTGGAGATGCCAGGAGTAGAGTACCTGACAAAGGTCTTTAACCTTTCCCTATCCACCCTAATAATACCCGAGGTCTGGAAGATGGGCAGGGTGGTACCACTTTTGAAGCCGGGAAAGGATGCGAACCAGGGAGTATCGTACAGACCAATCTCCCTACTGTCACCGGTTGCTAAGATACTTGAGGCTCTACTCCTCCCCAGTCTCACACGGCATTTTCAGCTTGCCCAGCACCAGCATGGATTCCGGAAACAGCACAGCACAACAAAAGCTTTAACCGCCATTGCCACACAGATAACCAGCGGTTTAAATCAGAGCCGCCCTTGCGAAAGGACGGTTCTAGTGGCGCTTGACCTATCGAAGGCATTTAATACGGTCAGCCACGCGACCCTCTTCAGAGACATCGCCGAATCCAGTCTCCCAAATGGTACGAAGAGGTGGATAGCGAATTATCTGTGTGGTCGCCAGTCGTTTGTGGAGTTTCGTAACAAAAGATCCAAACCTCGTAGGATTAAACAAGGAGTTCCTCAGGGTGGAGTTCTCTCCCCGATATTGTTTAATTTCTACGTTTCGAAACTCCCGGCACCACCAGAAGGGGTGGAATTGATTTCTTATACCGACGACTGTACGATACTGGCGACGGGTCACGACATTGATGGCTTATGCGGTAGGTTGAACAGTTATCTTCATGATCTTACGAATTTCTTCACTGGAAGGAATATGCAGCTCTCCCCTGCAAAATCCTCGGCGACTCTTTTTACCACTTGGACGAAGGAAGTAAGGCTGGAACTGAATGTAGTAGTCGATGGCGTGCGAATTCCGACACTAAACCACCCCAAAATTCTTGGGGTTACATTCGACAGCCTGTTCATGTCCTCAGCGCACACCACTGCAATTTGCAACAAGATGCAGAGTAGGAACAAGGTCCTCAAGTCGCTAGCCGGCAGCTCTTGGGGTACGGACAAAGAAACCTTGTTGGCAACCTACAAAACAATTGGTCGGTCAGTGGTTAATTAAGCTGCGCCAGTGTGGTCGCCTAGAGTCAGCGATACCCAGTGGAGAAAGCTCCAAACCTGCCAAAACTCTGCCCTCAGGACAATTACAGGATGCCTACAAATGTCTTCGGTTCAACATCTTCACGAGGAAACGAAGGTCCTAACAGTAAAGGAACACTGCCAAATGCTCTCGAAGCAGTTCCTGCTGGGATGTCATCGAAGGAACCACCCGAATCACCATCTTACGGAGGTGGATCGCCAACCGAGGCATGTCAGAAAGGACCTTCGTATCTTTGAGGGCACGGTCCAGCGTTATATGAGAGATCCGCTGGACGAAGCATCCTATAGGGCAGGTATAAACGATATTCATCGGGACACGGTCTTGGAGGTCGCCCCCCACCTATTGCGGAGAACGAGCAGAGGACTCTCCCACGATCTACGAGAGTTCTCCTCGCGCAATTGCGTTCGGGATGGTGTTCACGCCTTAATTCATATTGGTCTCGGATCAAGCCCACCATCCCGAACACATGTCCCGCATGCCAGAGAGGTCCCCACGACGTAAACCACCTCTTTGGCTGCACGGCAAACCCGACTCACCTAGATCCCACGTCACTATGGACCCACCCGGTGGAGGCGGCCCGGTTCCTGGGTCTGGATTTAGCTGAGTCAGCAGAACAAGATGAAGAAGAAGATTAATCTTATATATGCTTACATATTTATTGTAGGAGGCGTTGCTACAACAACAACCTTTTATCAAATTATATAGAAATTTTCGTAAAAAGTGCCAAAATTCTATGGAGAGTGCCAAGGTGCCATTGAACATTCAATAGTGCCACAAATGGCACTTTTGTGCCACTTTTACCAACAGTGATATGGAGTATAACAGTTTTTTCACGTGAAATCGGACGATACTTTAGAATCTAACTAATACTTGAGCAATTTATTTTTTGCTCGACGGTTACAAACACTTAACTAAAAAATAATAAAAATTGAAAAAATTTGCACAGCAGCAACACAACTTCTCCAATCAACACTCGGTATCCCACTATTGAATGTGAAAAAAGCGCATCATAATGTGATAATTACTTGTGAAAAAGGAGAAAAAACAATAGGATTAAGAGAGGAAACATTCTAATTGAAAAATAAATTGCTCAAGTATTAGTTAATTCTGGCTCTTCTGATTACAAAACATACATTGTATAGGCTGTGATTGAAAAAACTTCAATTAGACACACTCAGCGCTATGCCGACCGTGGTGTAACTTGTTAAGAGGTGATGCTACGAGTCATAGCCTGTGCAGAGGGCTGCCGGTTCAATCCCCGGTCATGGCAATACACAAAAAGTTTTTCATATAGAGACAAATTAACAATTAAAAAAAATTACTTTGATCAGTTGACACATAAACTAACCACTGACGAGTCTTTGGGTGAGACGAAATTGCGGCAGTCTGGTGATTCCCTTGTTTCTGTTAAATTTTTCAATAAAAATGTTTTCTTCTTCTTCCTATAAATCAACTCTAGAAAAAAAATTTTTTTTTACTTTTTTATCTCAATTTAATTTACTTGTAAATATTATTTTAACAGATCTTAAAAAAATTAACCCATTTACTGCCAACAGCACCTGAAAGTTATGTTTACTGCAACTTGGAATTAATAATATTTTAATATGTTATTATATATTGTCATATATAACCCCACACATAATTATATATGTGACTGAGGTACTATTATCGAATCCAAGCTCGGGCACAAAAAATTTTTTTTTTTTTACTTTTTTTAACTCAACTTGATTTACTTATAAATATTTTTTTTACAGATCTTAAAAAGGTTAAACCATTTTGTGTCAACAGCATCTGCAAATTATGTTTTCAATTAATAGTATTTTAAATATATAATTAGATATCGTAATATATAATTTCGTTAAAGTTCTGAATTTGAGTTCTTCCAGAGTGAAATGATTTTTTTTTGTAATATTTGTACATACAATTTTGGCAATATTTTGATTTTTGTACTCCTACTTTTAATACAAACAAAACAATTTGTGAAAAAGTGTTGGATGAGAGTACTTTTTCCAAAGGATTGCTAAGCTTATATATGTCATACCTTATTTAAAATACATTTATATTACCTCCCTACAGGGAATGAGGAGTCAATTGCCCTCCAAGGACCTATCCCGTGACCGATCAACCGAAGGCATATTACTAAATTAGTACAAATATGAACCAAAGAGAATGAATTCATTTTCTAAATATTTTCTGATTCGTTACTTTCACTGTTGCTTTTAAAAAAGTTGACCCATACCGAAATAAAAAATAAAATTCGCGGCATATTTTTTAAAATATTTTTTTATTTATTTTACTCTTTTATTTATTTTGAACTTTATTTTTTTACAATTTGCTTATTTTAGCTCTTATTTTAAATTTTTATAATTTTTTGCTAAAAATTTAAGTTTTTTATTTTTAACGTTTTGTAATGTTAAAGCTGTTTTAGTTTTAACAATTGGTATTTCATTTAATTTTCCTTTTAACTTAAGGGCAATTTTTTGAATTTTTATTTATAGCTGTATTTTCGTTCATACCTATCAACGTTAAGTATTTGTAGCAAATCTACGTTAAACTGATTGCAATATCAAATTTTTTTAAATAGTGAGTATTTATGATAGTTCCGGTATAATCGAACGTACGTCAGCAAAACTTTTTAGGTAGTTACGCGAAAAAGTTACGCTAGATGTAAAAATGTATAAACGTTGAGTTTTCAACGTTGATAATTATCCACGTTGTAAGTTAATGTGCATACGAAAAGTAATATGTTAGTTTTCGTCTAAAAAACGTTTTTATGCACTTTGTGCTTTTTTAAAAGTTAACGGATATAGTTAAGTCGAAAATACAGCTTATATTATCAGAGTTTTTGAGGCAATTTTCTAATTTTTAATTGATTTTTTAATTTAATTATGGCCAACGCAAAAAACGAGTCAACTGCCATTAAAGGACCTATCCCGTGACTGGTCAATCGGGGGCACTTCCACTATATTTGTGTGTGTGTTAGTGTTGTTTTCTTTTCTATTTTTTTCTTTTAAATTTTTTATTTGGTTGTAGTGTTTGGTTTTTCTTTTTCTCTTTTATTTGAAGAGAAACGAAAAATATATAACTTTACCATTAGCCAGCCATCATGCATAAGCAACATTAGCTCAGACGGTAGAGCGTTTGCCTTACAAGCAGGAGGTTGTGTTATCGAGCCCTACTTCGACGCCAAGTAGATTATTTTTAATTCTTAATTTTTTATTAGTTTATTTGAAAAGCTATTTTTAGACACACCACCTTACTGTCACAAGGTGTCTAAACTGTGGCAATTGGTCATTTCCAATGACAACGCCATGTTAAAGTGATATGTCTCTTTCAAACAAAAAGACCGATCAACGACCGGTCTCCGCCCCCTTGGGACCTATCCTGCGTGTCATCTGGGACCGGTCTCTTTCCCCGTAGGGCTTTTAAATAACATGTATATTGCTCTTATCCCATTATTAATTTCGCAAATACAGACTGTTGATATTTGGATTTTTGAGCCATATAAATCAGTGCCTGACCCTTCAACAAACATTTTTTTTATCTTATTCACCAAAACAATTCCGTAAGTGGAAAACATTTTAGATTTTTAATTTTTGTTTTTTTGAAAGAATGTTATTAATTTATTTTTTCTAAGTCATCTACATATATATATATAAATTTATATAATTATATATAACACACGAACAATGTTGTCTCATATAGTCAGTCATGTTGTATAGCAGTGTTTGGCTGAGTGAGTTAAGTGGCCGACTACAACGCCAGCAACCTGGGTTCAAATCCTGCCGACGGCATTTTTTTGTTTTATTTTAATGAAATAAATATTTTTTAAATAATAAATGTTTTTTTTAATTTTTTGTGTTATTTTTAAAACTTTTAAATTTAAATAATTCCAAATATATCATAGGATAAATTTTGATCTCAAATTATCCAATTCGATCTGCCAAAATTAGCTTATCCGTTTGCATCTAATTGGATGTAAATCAATCCCATAGGATATTTTGGGATCTATCAGGATCTCAATTTTATATTATTGGATATTATTGGATCTCCCATTTTTGAGATCTATTTGGATCTAATTTAATCCTGTAATATATTTACGGGATCTAATTGGTTATTACTGGATACCCCAATTTTGAGATGAACATGGATAAGATTATATGTCGATCTATATCAAATGAGATATTACTACATATGCTAGATATAATTTATTTTTGATCGGGAAGACAAATAATAGTATTGTACATTAAATTTGCGGGAAAACAAACTCTACACAATTTTCACGTGAAATTCATTACCGTAAAAAATCATAATTTTTGTATGGAGTATAACAGTTTTTCACGTGAAATCGAAACAAGTTACGGTGCTTCATTAATACAAAAAGTTTTAGATTTAAAGCATGGTAAGTTGTTTTTTGCGGGGAAAATTTTCACTCGAACTTTAAATGCCCTAAAACGTTATTTATATAGTAAAATTAAATATTTTTTTTTTATTTTAACCACCGTAAGTTGTTTTTCACATGGAAAAATTTCACACCAAAGGCCTCGAATTGCAATTTAATTTATAAAAATTAACAATTTTTTAATTTTATAACAAAGATACAATTACAATAAACTTAAAATGACACTTTTTCTCAAGAAAAATAATAGTCTTGTACATTAAATTTGCGTGAAAACGAACTCCACACAATTTTCACGTGAAACTGTTTATCGTGAAAAACCATTTTTTTTATATGGAGTATAACAGCTTTTTCACGTGAAACTCAAACAACTTACGGTGCTTTACAAGAAAGGCACAATCACATTAAACTTGAGTGAAAACAAATTCTACACAATTTTCACGTGAAACTTATTATTGTGAAAAATAATTTTTTATATGGAGTATAACAGTTTTTTCACGTGAAACTCACACAGTTTATAGTGCTTAAATAACAAAATTATTAACTAAATGAGAATTGCTAAAAATAAGACACCTAAAGACATCACCTTGTCGTCAACGGACAGTAATACTCGTAAGATGCTGTCGCTCACCATTTCTTTAACATAGTGGGATATACCAGGGATTATAAATAGGATTTTCAAAATAGTACCAACTTGCTTAAAAAGTAGTTCTTTTTCGACCTCCATAATACCAAAAAATATTTTTTGTATTCTACACCACTCCTTGGGTGTATTGAGTTGGTGCTTATGATGTCGGTTCGTCTGTCCGTACAAAATGAACGATCGATCCATATAATCAAACTACAGGTCGCATTTTAAAAGATAATTTTACGAAATTTGATACATAAGTTTCTACTGCAGCGATTACTAACGCTATTGAGAATGGTTAGAATCGGTCCATGTTTTGACTTAGTAATCATGAAGATGTCCTATGTGATATTGAATGTATTGGTATTTAATGGCATAACCCAATGAAAGCAATTTTATTTGATTTCTTTCACCGGACCTATTTAATTTTATTCGTTAGTGAGGTAGTGATCATTCCGGGGAAATACCAAGGCTCAAATTTGGCTTAGTTCCTCCCGGCTCTTTTCTACAGCGTTTTGTGCTCGGAAAAGTCCGAAAAATTACAAATATTTTATTTCTTTTCATGGTTTTAAAAAAATTGAAAACCTGAAAAAATCAAGATAATCGTTTTGGCTTTATCTCGCTAATTGTCGAGCCGATATTTACAACTTCGAAACTAGAATATATATATATATATAAAATAGTTATATATTTGGTATGAAAATTAAAAAAAAAAATAAAACATGAAAATTTGTAAATAGTACTAAATGTCATAGGAGTACCATAGTACTTTTGAGGTAGAGTTGTGAAATTTCGGTATTTTTTGAGTACTCAATACTTTTCAATTGAGTACTCGATACTACTCAATACTTTTAACGGTTTTTTTAATTTAAAAATAAAAATGTTATGAATTCGTATTTATTAGGAAAAATTATCACAATTCACATACACGTGTTAAATAACTATTGTTATTTACATTTTAATTAATTTAAAACATTTTAAATAAATTAATTAAATAATTTTTCCCAAAAATTTGTTACAAATTTCTTTGCTTCACAAATAGAGTTGTATTTTCAGAGCTGTTTTTTAGAGTACTATTTTTAGAGTTGTATTTTTATACGAAAAATACACATTTCTACGGAAAATTGCATCTTTAAAAGTATTGAGTACTACCGTTTTAGTATTGAGTACTCAAAAAAACAGTCAGTATTGAGTACTCAGTACCGGAATACTCAATACTTTTACAACTCTATTTTGAGGTTCTAATAGTACCATAAAATGTACTATAGTACTAGCTTTATCATCCCTGGGATATACGATCAGTTAAGCTTTTACTCAATCAGCTAATCGTCAACGATGGTTTCCTTTACATCGAACAGTGGTGTAAAATAAAGAAAAGTGGTAATAAGTATGGAGCTTCTGTATTTCTCTGAAAATTAAAACGACTATAGAGGAGGTGTCAAGTTTTCAGAATCATGTGTCATTAAGTCTGCAGATGAACCAGGGACGGAGCTATAGGGGGCAAAAATTAACTACCTCTGCTGCGAAAAACTTTGTGCGGCTTGTAACTTTCTTAAATACTGACCGATTTTTAAGATTTTTCAGCGTTTTAAATTCTTCTAGATAAGAAAAAAATCTTTGCGTGAGTGCTTTTATATCTCTTAAGGCACATTTACACGCGAGAGAAAACAGCTAGAGATAGAGCAAAACAAACCTCTAAATAGCTCTATTGTGAATGAATTAAGCCTATTAGGGATGTATTTGCTCTATCCCTAGCAGTTTTCTCTCGCGTGTAAATGTGACTTTATAGTTTAAGAGGTATTTCACATCGAAAAAAACGACTCTTTTTGGTATTTTGCTTATAACTTTTTTAATAGATTTTAATTTAAAGCAAACCATTCAATTCCTGACAAAATTCTAAGTAACTATAAAGGCACGTATATACGCGAGAGCAATCTGCTAGTGATAGAGCAAAACACACCTCTATATAGCTCTATTGTGAATGATTTAAGGTATTCAGGGTTACGTTTTGCTCTATCTCTAGCAGTTTTCTATCTCGTTCAAATGTGCCTTAAGGAATTTTCAAAATAATTTTTGATTTTATGGGCCTGTAAAAACCTTTGCACAGGGTGTGTTAAAAATCCATGAATTAGATTTAATAAGATGGATGGTTAGCATTAGCCGTTTTTTCTAATCACTTGGATTTAATAAATCCAAAAAGTATTTCTAAAAGTGTTCAACAGATGGCGTTAGATACTCCGAATTCGATGATGAAGGTTTTTACTTTAACTTTTATTTTTTAATTATATTTTATATAAAACAGCGATAAACAGTCTGCCTTTTCAGTTTTATCATTTCAATTTATATTTTTACACAATTGAAAAATTCCATTGCAATATTTAATATTCACTAATTGGATTTAATTAAATTACTTACTGTAGAGTGAAAAATTGCCATTTCTATTTCAGCTATTTCTCCATGTCCAAGATTAAAAATATGTCCAAGATTAAAAATATAAATCTTTCATAAAAAAATTTAATGAAAACCTTTTATTTGTTAGTTTTTAAATTTTTTTGTTTCTCTTTTAATTTTTATTCGTATTTTTTTCTGACATTAAATTAATAGGCTGTTTCATATATTTGTGCTTTTATTATGGATTTATTAAATCCAGCTTTTTCTTGGATTTAATAAATCCACTTTTTGTATGAAAAATTCTAAATCCAGGTGATTAAAAAACACGCTAATTGTCTTGCTTTAAATTTAGACATCCTGTACCGGTGTTCTGTAGCTATGTGAGAAGTTACTCACATAAAAATTGCAACTCTAGGATATTTAAAACAGATTGAGTCACAAAATTTCAAACTGAATATAAGTAAATTTTTTTACATACCTCTGGCTAAATTTGACATTATGATACTCACTCTGTTTTAAATATGGCAGAGTTGCAATTTTTATGTGAGAAACTTCTCACATAGGGTGCGTTCGGCAGATACAATTTGACAGTCAACAGTTCTACAACAGTTGTGCAACTATCTGCTGAACGACCTGGTCACTAACCGCTCAGTCTGAGCGGTCAGGTAGCGCTGCCATATTTTGGTATCGTAAAAAATGTTTGCTACTTTTGATCAAATAGTGATACATTTGTGAAACATCGTTCAGCAGAGTAAGTAATCACAAAGAGCTACAAGTCACCGGTATCAGTTTAAGGTTTCTCTGCCGAATGCTACCATAGTTACAGACCAAAGGTACTGGCCAGAGACATATAATATAGAGATGCAACATCGATAATTTTGTAAACAAACTGTAGATGTCGCTAGCATGTGGGAAATTTTGTCAAAGGAGGATTTTATTTTGGGAAATTTTCTCAAGGGAGTATTTTTTTTATGTCAAATGAGGTTTTACAGAGTTGTTAGGTAAGGGGATTTGGGTCCAAATTAGGGATTTCGACTTCGTTTTGGAGACAGATTAAAAAAGTTGTAAATTTTAAAAGATTTAGTTTTAGGCCCAAAATAAGAAGAATTTTGGTATAAATTATATGCGTATTATTTCAAATTAAAGTCGATCAAATTACGTCTGTTAAAGAATTTAAAAATTTCTACAAAATATTTGAATTATTGAAGAAATGTTCTCCAAATATTTATAAATCTTGAAATAACGAAAAGCAACCAAGCTCAATAGTTAATCAAAAAATTTTCTGTAAATGAATGTTATTTTAGTTTGACTCAAGATCATAAATTAATATCACTTTCTGTTTAAATTATTTTCAAATCAAAGAAAGATGATACAATTTTTACAAGTAAATTACAAAGAATAAAAATTATTGAAAAAATTCGAAAAGACCAGCAAGGCAGAATGCGCATTTTCGGCTTTGGCTACAAAGCCATCATCAGTGCCTTTCGCCTTTGAGTGGGTTAATATTTTGATAATCGTCTACTTATGTGGCTGTTGAAAGCAAATCGGGTTTGTTATCAACAACTCAACTTAGACTAACATCAACGAAATTTAACAATGCTATTTTTATCCTTTTGTTATTATTACTCTTTTTTGCTTTGAACCTTAATTCTTAAGATATCTCAGCTGATTCTATTCAACTCTGTGTATGATGAACACAGATTTTTGAATTACAACGAACCGTTAAATTTAAATTTAAATGTATGTTATTAAATTATATTCTTCCACCGTGTCAATGTGTTTAAGATGAATGGGGGAAATGTTTTTAGTTGATCTGTTATTTTAAGTAAATGAATGTTATTTTAGTTTGACTCAAGATCATAAATTAATATCACTTTCTGTTTAAATTATATTCAAATCAAAGAAAGATTATACAATTTTTACAAGTAAATTACAAAGAATAAAAATTATTGAAAAAATTCGATAAGACCAGCAAGGCAAATTTTCTATTTTCCAAATACAGAAATTGTTACATGCAAAGGACTCAGAAAAAATAAATTTTGTGTAGGCTCAAAAAGTACCAGGGGTTTTCATATAACCTCTTATGTACCTTCTGAATCGTATAAACTCGACTTATGCAAACCTAATGTTCAAAAGAGTTTACGAGTCCTAGAACTTACACCTTACTAGATTTACAAATTTTAGAAAAAAAGACTTCACCATAATGAATTTCGTATGAAAATTGTGTAGAATTTTTTCTCTCGAAAATTTAACATATGACTTTTATTTTAAAATGGTGACATTTCATCTTAATTGTGATTTGTCTTTCGTATAATAAAATGTTTTTAGTTACACAATGTTAACAAAGATTTGAGGACTTTAAAGTTCGAGTGAAAATATAAATATTTCTTCGTAAGATATTCAATTTTATTTAATTTGCTCACATATTTCTTAATAATTTTCTGAACTTAAGAGCGATGCTAACTTAGCTCCTTTTTTTGATTTTTGCTTAAATTGAAATGAATTGGGTATAACATTGGGGATTTAAACATTTAAAATGGGAATAAGCTAAAAGTTTTCGGGCAACACTGCTCCCCAAATAAAATGAAACAGTATTGCCAGAAAAACAAAACAGCAGTCAGCGCCATCTGTTGCATTAAAAACCGGTGTTGCCATTCATCAGGACCATGGGAGACCCCTGGTACTGGCTATAAATGTGGCCGCTAGGGCAAACTTAGTAAAACAATACTTGAATTTTGGGAAGAAAATTTGTGTACTATTAAAAAAAATTAACTAAAAATTGTTATTTTTTTCTAAAATTTGTATTCTGAATTTTAAATACATTGTTTAACTATGTGTTAAAAAATTATTGGAATACATTTTACCAATCTCGAGATATTCAAGTTGTAGTATAATTAATAGGGCAAGGAATTCCATGCAAATGCATGTTTTTTCTCGATAGTTCATAACTAATATGGACTAAATATTTATTCGAATCATAAAATTTAGAACAAACTGGCATCGATTTGTAGTGGCATGTTTTTGTATATTTTGACTTAACTGCATATTTGATGCTTTTTAATGCATATATCGTGCTTTTTATGCATATTTGTGCATATTTTTAATTATTAGTAGCATTTTTTAATTTGTAAAAAATATAAAAAATTGTTACGTTTTCATATTTTGATTCAATAAAAATATTTGTTATTTTTTTTTGCATTATTTTTGAAAATAAACTGTAAAAAACCTTATTGCCTATGGAAAAGCTTCGAGTTCTGTGTCTATTTGCAAAGTAACTAACTTACATTAATAATTTCTTAAGTTTTAAAGTGCGTTATTTTTGAAAAAATAGTCGTTTTAATTGCATATTTTTTATGTTTTAATGCATATTTGTCTTTTTTATCCCCATTTTTAGGCGCATTTTTTCGATTTTTAAGTGTATGAAATTCCTTGCGCTAATAAATAATTAGTACACCCAAAAGATTTCTTAGTTGATAATAACGAATATTTCAACTATCTCATAGGTGAAATACCCCTAAATAAGGCATATTTGAATTAATTTAGTTTTTAGTAAATACATTTTTTTAAATAAGAATTCAAAAACAGTGTAGTTAGTTGCTAGAAACAATTTGCTAGTTGAATTTAAAAAATATTTAAAGTTAGTAAATATTAACTCTTGGCTATTTTATAATTGTTAATAGCAATTTTGGATCTCGTTATTTTTTTGCTTCGAAGCAAAAAATTAAAAGTACCCTTGTGTATTCTTTTATTCTTTATGTCATGCATTTATACAACTTTTTTATGCACATAATTTGTTCCATACCAAAAATCTTGGCCTTTTACTCGTACATCCACATTAAGTATGATTTCAGTACACATTTGGACAATTGTTCGTTGGAATATTCTCGTTAAATCCACCGTTTCCATGAATTCCTCGATCTAAATTTGTAAAATATGCATAAGTTATGTTGAATATTTTCTTTTAAAATAATTAAAATATAAATAAAAATTTATTTACTTACAAAGAAGTATTTGGATTCATATCTATTCTTTTCAAGTTAAAACAAATTAGAAATTTTAATTAAATTTTTCTCAATTCATACACACGTTCACAATTAAAAATTATTTGACTTTTTAATAACAGGGTAACCAAAATTCGTTCTTTTTAACATAAGCGATAGTGGTTTTCGATGAAATTTTTTGTTTTAATTGAATATAATTTCAACTACGGTATTCTTTAACTATCTAACTACTTTGTATCCTTGTAAAAACAATTATATCCGATTTGATACAATTTAATATAACCATTTTTCGGATTAAATTATATCCAGATACATATTGCAAATATCTATATTCATTCATATATAATTTTATATAAATTTTTTTACTCGGGTAGTAACCAAAATGCACTTTTCACTTTTTTTCTGTGTGTACTATTTGACGCCTTTCAAATGAATAAATTTTTATTAAATCCTCAGCGCCAGATTTCATTTGGGCGTTAATGGGTTAAAAGTATAATTTAATAATAAAACTCACCTGTAGTTAACATTGAGTATAATGCCACTTGGTAAATGTTCTGGTGTATTTTTATGCTGAGCCAAAGCGGCACTTGTGGCTGCTATACAGGTGACAATGCAAGTGGTATCCAAATATGATTTCAACTGTTGAGGTCTCACCATATCCGTAGTGCTGGAAGCTTTAAGGGGTATACATTGGACAACACCGCCTAGAAGATCACTGAGACCATCTGAACGTGTACCATATTTGAGAGCTTCATAAGAACCATGTAATTTAGCTATGGCCTTTTCTAATAACGATGCCCAATAGCAGTTGGAAGACTGCGGTTGTAAAAATGCCAAACGACCATTTATGGTGGGTAAACGATCATCGACTAAAACCTCCACCCATTCACCACACCACCATAAACGGAAGCGGAAAACGCCGTTTGCTTTATCTAAACTTTGATCGGCGGGCACAACACGATAGAATAGATTTCTTAGAGAATGTAGTACACCCAAACATGAAACCAGCCAACGATCACCCATTTTTCCAGGGACAACATCGAAATTTTCTGTTTCATTTACAAAACTAGCATTTTTTGTATCTGCTATCTCGGAAATACGGCGCCATTGAAATGTGAAAGGTGGTGTTTGATAATAGAATACAGATTGTTGAACAGCGGCAAAGTCAGGATCTTCCCATAATGTATTACGAGTACGACACTCTGTTTTAATACGTTCATATTTTGACGTCATTTTTTAAAGTATTAATTCTTTTTGTAATGTTTTTCTTTTAATGTGCTCCGTCTAGAAACAACAACATTAACACATTTACCAGCGGATATATGAATGGCTAAATAGTAGTTTATAATTTTACCGTTTTAGATATTTTGCGTTTTTGATGGCCGTATTGTGGGCGTTTTCTTATGCAAATTTTTTAAAAGAAAATAAATAATTTAACAAACAACAACTTGACACCTTAGTTCGTTGGTGGTTTTGTTCACTTGACACATACACTTAATTTACAATATATTTTAAAATTTTTCCAATTGGAATTGAAAATATTATTTTTTTTACTTCTGTGTTTACTAAATATGTACACTATAAATAACTAACATTTAACTGAAATCCTATTAGATTTTTAATCACGTATTTAATTTTATTTGTACTTGTTTCTTTTAATTTTGTAGTTACTTTTGCGTATGACCTTGTTTTAGAGGAAAAATTCGTATTAAAAAATAACACTACAAAAATATGAATTTCGTCCAAATGCACACAATACAACAAAGTGAAAGTTATAAAAAAATAAAAACCATCAAAATCAAGAAAAAAAAAGTAATATCATACACGCAAAAATAGTGTAGAATGCGAACGTTGGATTAAAAGAAAAGAAACAAGAAATATTGTTAAAAGTAGTTGCAGTCAAAGATAATAAAACGTAGCCACCTGGTTTTGATGGTTTCTTTAGTTAGCCAACCACCTGGTGGTGCATCGTATGTACGATGGTATTTTGTTTATTGTGGAATGATCTAGGCATGCGCAACAGTTAAATGTGTTGCCATATCTTAGTGATGCCATATGGTAACTTTATAACTTGGTGATCATTATCTTGTATCTAAAATAATACAACTATGATTTTCTTCGTTGTTGAAGTTTATTTTCTTTAAATTATTATCTAAACTCTGTTCAACTGAATACTACTTGTTTGTTATTTTTATTAATAAAGAAGTTCATAAGGTGTACTAAGTGTTATAACATATGTATTGTATTGTCCTATTAAACATTTTATTTTAAAATTTTTATGTTTTTTGTTGGGTTTTGTCTTTGCTAGCACACTTTCCCGCAAACATTAAAATACGAAAATGTTTCGCAATCGTATCGCCTGGAAATAATCATATTCTTACTGCGGAAGATCCCCTTTCGGGAGTAAATGTCCTCTCTATAGCGATACTAAAGCGATACTTCTGAATGATAATTCGGCGATATCGCTAATTTATCACTTGGAAGATAAAAAGGTGATATCGCTAAATTAACTCCTCGAAACAAACTAAACGATTTATATTTTTCATTATTAAATTTAACTCTGAAAAGAATATCTGCATACATAATCCATTGACAAAAACATTAATTATCTTGTTGCCATCATACCCGATTTTTTCAGCGCACTAATCCTCATTTTTCAACGAATTTGTTTTCCATATTTCTTATAATTGTTTTTTGTACAAATTTTGTATTATTTTTTCCAACCTTTTCAAAAATTTGAAACGGTATTGTGTTTATCTTCCAGATGATAAAAAGGTGATATTGCCGCAATATTATCATAAAAAAATTATGACAAAAAACACAATTTTGGATTTGGTTTTTCCGAATATCTCCAAAATATATTTGAAATAAAATTTATTTAAAAAAATTGTATTTCAAATATTTTTTTTATTAATTAAATAAGCTTGGTTGTGCTGGGATTCGAACCTGGGAACCCTGCATGTTAGCCGAGAACTCTACCACTGAGCTGAAGGCTATCGACACATAACATTTGGTTGCTTAGAAAGTAAATGAGTTGTTATGTTTCGTATTTTTGTTCGTGATGTCGAAAAATATACACCTTACCTTTATGCTTACAAATAAACATAAAGTAATGTCTAAAAAGAGATTTTTAAAAAAATTTATTCATTACTTTGCTTTTGTAAATCATGCATTACGTAATCAGTGATCGGTAAGTCATTACTTTTTGATTTGAAATAATTCAGAACGTAACGAGCTATGATTACAAGGTACTGCGTGATTATATCGCACCCATTATCAAAGTTTTCCTGGGATACAATAAATTGCGACATATATGTATGTAACAAAATATTCCCACAATATTTTATGCAATGTATAATTTCAGTATAAAGCCCGGTATTTTATTAGTACTTTTGCGAAAAAAGCTGTTAAACTTCATATAAAAAATGATTTTTAATTGGGAATGGTTGTGAAAATCTGTTGGAATTTTTTTCGCATCAATCATTCGAAAATGTAGTGAAAAAGTGACATTTGGGTTGGTTATGATTGTAGCTTTCTATAGACTGTAAAAAATTTGTGCATTTTAAAGGTGCTTTCACAATGGTGGAGTGGCTCTACTCTGCAGCACAGATTCAAATGTTAACCGTTCACAATGCAGAGTAGAGTTACTTAAAAAAAATATGTGACGTTTCAGTACTTACGCAGTTTTTGCGAATATCTTGGCATGGCTTTCACTGCTATTATTAAAAAATAATTTTTTATTTTATATATTATTACAAATGCAAACTATTTCCTTTTATTTTTCAATATTTTTTTATATAATCTCGGGGTCATACAGGCCAGTCAGTTTGAAATTTTGACCCTAAAAACGCTTTTAAGCTTTTTTTGTGCCATAACTTCTAAATTTGACGTTTTTTTGGAAATATACTATATGTAACCTTCTCCGAGAAAAGGGACCTAGTGTGTCAAAAAACCTAGTGTGTCAAAAACTTGGGAAAATCGATAAAAATGAGAAAAACATTAAAATTTTAATGTTTAATTTAAAACTTCATTTTCACACACTAGGTCCCTTTTCTCGGAGAAGGTCACATAAAGGCATTTTTATGTAGAATAAGAAGACAAATACTTCCTTCATACTATACTTCTACCTAAAGAAAAAGTCAAAATTTGTGTGAAGACTTCATTTTAAACGACCCTCGTTAAGATTGGTTTCCATTATTTTGTGTAGTAATATATCTAGTTTTCATAAAGTAATTACATTTTTAACAAATATCGGTTATTCCATGAAAAATTTACTAAAATTTGACTTTGAAGTATCGGTTTATTATAAATACATATATGTTGTACGGAAACCCTTAGTAACATGATTTGGATACGCTAAAACCCCTAATTTTGTGAGGTTTGAAAAAAATGCATAAGCGAAAAATGGTGGAGGTGGGGTGGGGACAAATGGTTCCTCATCGTGGTCAAAGGTGGTGGTGAAGGGTTAAAAATCCACAAAAAGCCCCACAACTTTCTCGGAGTCGACCCTAGAGCGGTAAAATGTAAGACCGACCCCCATTGATTTGACTTTTTCAGCATTTTTTCCGAACATATCTATCCCCTATCTCCACTCTACAAGAGGGCTCCCATATAAATGACATTTTAATAAAATTTACTACCACCGCTTTTACTGTCCTAAGGGTGCCCCTAGAGAAGTCAAATGTATGACTGACCCCCAATATTTTTTTAGTTTCAAAATTTTATGGGAACATATCTACCCTCTATATTTAACCCTTAAGGCGGTCACCATACAATTTTTTTTATTTTTTTATAATTTTTTTTTTTTATGAAATCAGCTCTTATCAGTCCCATGGTGCCTCCTAGAGGGGTGGAATGTAAGATCGACCCCCATTAATTTTTCTTTTAAAAATTTTTTCCGAACATACCTAGCCCCTATCTCTAATCCGTAAGAGAGCTCCCATACAAATATGACATTTTTATAAAATTTCCTCCCACCGCTCTAACTGCTCCAAGGGTGCCCTAGAGGAGTCAAATGTATGACTGACCCCCAATATTTTTTGAACCACAATATTTTCTCGGAATATATCTACCCTCTATCTTCAACCCTTAAAGCGGTCCGCATACAAATTTTTTATTTTTTATAATTTTTTTTTATGAAATCAGCTCCTACCGCCCCATGGAGCCTCCTAGAGGGGTAGTATGTAAGACCGATCATCATTAATTTTTCCTCCCAATATTGTTTCCGAACATACCTACCCTCTGTCTCCACTCCCTAAGGGCGCCCCCATACTAAAATTACATTTTTTAAAATTAGCTCCCACCGCTCTAACTGTCCCAAGGGTGCCCCTAGAGGAGTGAAATGTATAACTGACCTCAAATATTTTTTCAACCTTAACAATTTTTCGGAACCTATCTACCCTTTATTTTCAACCCTTAAGGTGGTCCCCACACAAAATTTTTAGTTTTTATAAATTTTTTATGAAATCGAGGAGGGATTTTTTGCCAGGACTTGCTAAAGTGCCACGCCAGCGCTTTTCCCTTTGCATTTTTCTGGCTGGGAATAAGAGATCTATGTTGCAAATGTAATTGGCTTTTAAAAACAACATATGTTACTCTACAAAAAAATGATAACCGATCCTAACTGTCTCTGTCCAAATTTTAACGAGGGCCGTTTAAAATGAAGTCTTAACACAAATTAATTAATTTTATCCGCTTAAAACGAAACGATAAATAATACTTAGACCAAAGATTATTATGAAGAGAGTGTTTGTCCTCTCATTCCGCATAAAAACACTTATATGGTATTTCTTCGGAAAATCGCAAATTTAGGAGTTATGGCTTAAAAAAGCTTTGAAGTGTTTTTACCCAGCAAAATCTTTCATTACCAAATAAGTGGTTATATAATAGAAATTCATAGCTCCGCACAACTTATTTTTTGGCGTCTAAACTCATTATTTTTGTTTGGGTGGTCGTTTTTATAAGTAGTCACGCTTACCCGCTCGCTTACGAAAAAATGAGAAATAAGTAGTTATAAGATTTTGAATAATAAGTGGTTACACACATGCTTACAAAAAGTTTAATTATAAGTGGTTATCCGATTGCTTACTTGATTCTTAAAAATAAGGAGTTAGGCAAATACTATAAGCCTAAGGAAATACATCCAGAAAAATTTAAGTTTTCTCTAGTGTGTAATTTTAGGACTCGCCATAAAAATTTAAACATAAAACATATTTACATATAATAAAAAAAGTTAACTGTGTAAAAAGTACTTATTTAAACTAATACGAGTAAGTCATTATTTTATATTTAGAAACAATGAATACAATAGGCCGTTATTAGGAAGTCATTATTTTATATTATTAAATAATGCAAAAGGTAATGATATATCATTTTTGGTAATGAAGATAGTAATGAGGTGTCATTACCAATATTTTGCTGGATAGGTAATTTTTAGGGTCGAAAGTCCAAACTGACTAATAGTATCATTTGAGTGATAGGTGCAAAATCAATTAAAATTTTAATTGATATAAGCAATTTCGTTGTTAAAATTAGTTTTTAGTTTTTTCTGTGTACATAGGAAAATGTGGAAAAGAAACACTCAATCTCTCACTTTTTTACAATGTTTAGCAACACCTTTCACCTTTTTGAAACAACAAATAAAATCTAATATGACAATATCATATTAGAATTTGGACTTGAGGTAGAAGAATATTCTAACTAAATATATGAAACTATAGAAAGTCTGAAAAAACAATTTTTGCATTTCTAATGCAAAAATTAAGATAATTGTTGAAAATGAGCATACCACGGCTAAAATTTCATTCAAATATTTAATTTGTTTTGAGTTTAAAGTTAGTTGTTTTTACAAAATGTATTGACAACCAACATGTATTAATTTCTCTGCCCGACTTCACGAACAAAAATAAAGAGTAAAGGTTGAGCGAGGAAGAGAGGTATAGAAGGCCACTGGTCAAAATCGATAAACAATATTTTTCTCTTAAAAATGAGTTGAGTTGAAACATTTTGTGATGATAAATGATAAACAACATGTGTGAATATAAGCAAAGAGTATACATATAGAGAGAGACGATCCTTCCAATGACTCTCTTATATTTTTAGCGAACTCGGGCGAGCAAATAAAAACCGGGTGAAAACAGTTTGCGCACACAAAAGATGCTGTGAGTACTGTGAAGGGAAAAATGTGATGACGTAAAATTTCCTTTTTCATTATTCTTCTTTGAATTGAGTGTTGTCAACTTCTAACACAACATCATTTACACAATGAAGTACCTACACAATTTATACAAAACTTGATAAAATCCACGAATTTTAATGAACAAATTTTTAATAAGTACCTATGCTTTCATCATTTTCCCTACAGGAATTTTGTCTCTGCGATTGATTTTGAAGTTAATTGATAAAAAAAATATTAAACCTAATGTGTGGTGGAGACACCAAATTATTTTAAAATTTTATTACGTATTTTATTTCATTTGTAGACACTACATTAACAGTGAAAACAGTAAATTAAATTATGACGCATTATGAAATAATCTCGTTCCCCTTAAAATCATCTAATTTCCCCGCAATTCCCCTGTATAATAGTTGGAATTTCTCCTTATTTTACGCTCTTTGATTTTACACAAGCAAAATGTGTTATTTTGCTTGTGCCCGAGTTTGCGAACAAATAAAAAGAGAGCCGATTGAGCGAGACAAGGGGGGATCGATACCCACTGATATAAGTGATAGATTTGACAGTTTTTGATGAAATTATGCCCGTTTTGTGTTAAATTATGATCACTCCCTGTTTTACGCTCACTTTTTATATAAATTTGTAGAATTTATATATAACGCCACTAATTGTAAGCTATTTTTTGTTTACTCTTTTAACATATTTTACTCAACTTTGACAAAAATTGTGTACAAAGAACCAAATAAAAAAAATACAAATTAACAAATTTTTTTGGGCTTTTTAACAGATTTTTCGTTTTTGGCCATTCTGAATGCTTCAAACTCAATTCTGTGCTTTCAAACCGAATTTCAGTGCTTTCAAACCAATTTTTGTGCTTTTAAACCAATTTTCTGCAACTTCATACCAAAAATTCCCTTAAATAAGGGAATATTTCCTCTTTTGTTGTTTATCGAGTTGGGGACAGCTTGCGAACAAAAATAAAGAGTAACAGTTGTGCACGTAAGAGTAGCATGGAATGACTCTGATCACACCATAAGATTCCCACTCTCGCTGCAAAAACCTTTCTCTTGGTTTTTATATGTGCAGATTACGAAGGTTCGGAATGGGAAATTTGCTCAATATTGCTTTGAAATAGAGGAAATTGGTTTTGAAATCAAAGCAATTTGCTTTGAAATCAAAGAAATCCTCTCAGTTTGCTGACAAATTTGCTTTGAAATCAGGGAAGTTTGCTCAAAAAGAGGAAATTATCTCATTGGGGAGCCCGTTACCAGTGTTGCCAGAAACTTTCGTTCCAAATATACTAAATCACCGAAAAAAGTATGCTAATTCTGCTAAATCGTGAAGCCCTTCATCTTTCACCACCTTTCACTTCTTCTCTATCCCCTTTCCAAAGCAAGTCGTTAATTAATAGGAAGAATTTCCTGAGTGTTGCTTCTCTTAAAAAAAAAGAAAAAAAAAAGAAAATTAGCACATTTATTTCTTTAATACAAATCAATAAAACTTGATTCTTTTTGTCATTTCCACTTCCAACAGTCTTTTTTGTTCCAAATTTTCAAAATAACAACATAAAATGGACATTTACAGGGTTTTACCAAAACTAAAATAACGTGATTTTAGACTTTTTTAATTTTTCGAAGGTCTAAAATTTAACTAAATGCCTCTAATTCGATTTACGTTCAACGGATTAGTAAAAAACCCTCATTTTTGAAATCGTGAGAAAATTTCTTTTCATTTGAGTACCATTTTCGTTCATAGCAATTTTTTACTTTTTTCGATCCCCCTATTGTTCGAAAAATGCCTCTAATTTAGAATACGTGTTATGGATAAAAATAACATAATTTTTGTAATCGTGAGACAATTTCCTTTAATTTGAGTACCCACACTTACATCCCAGCAAAAATAAATGGAATGACTTCTAAATGAATCACTTCCTTCATTACATCTTAAAGAATTACTGCCTTAGGAAGGGGTTTTAATCTACATCTAAAGCTGCAATAAATAGTCAGAAGTTCTTTTTCATTGGTGATAAGAATTTAATATTTTGTATGGGGGTTGCATGGGAACTTGCTGGTAAACAAAAATCAGAGGGTTGCGGGTTCGAATCCTAGTAGGTCGAAAAACATTTTTTTTAAATTTTTTTACACAATTATTAACTTTTTGTTGTTTTACTGTAATTTTTTTTTAATTTTGTCCACTCAATTAATTTTTGAAACGATTTAGAAATTTATTTTTGTTTTAATTTCCTATTCATTTATATCAAATTTTATGAAATTTCAAATAAAAATTTAATTTTTCAAATAGTTTTTGTTAAAATACATAATAATAAAGGTAAATATTACATTTTGTATGTCAAAAATTGTAATTTAAAAAGTCCATTGGATAAAATTCTTACTAAATATACATATTTATTATTACACAAATAGAAAAAAAAAAAAATCTTTAAACATTTTAGTTAGAACGATTAAAAATGACTTCAAAATTCCTTGCAGAAAAAACTATTTTTTGTCTACTAATATGCTGCAGAATTTTTTTGCAAATTTTAACAAGTTAATTTATTGCTCTTAATTAACTAAAAGTTAACTCAAATGTAACTAAAATTTTGTAAATTTAACAGTTTTATTTTTTATGTTCTTATCTTAGTAGTATTTAGCGAAAAAATCTGCTAATATCAGCAGTTTTTTCAGCAAGGTCAAATTTCTAGTAGCCTTTTCTGGTATTTTTACAGATTTATTTCTATATGTGAATTAATATTTTTTATAAAAAATAACACTTTAAAAAACAACGTTATATATTTTTGTTATCTTTGTTAATAAAACACAAAAGAAATGAAATTAACAACACTTTACTGAACAAGACTGCTAAAGGTCAGATATTATGTATAGCAAGTGATATCACAGGGGGAACAGCGTCTGCTTGAAGTGACAACAAGTCTGGATTCAAACCCCACACGCGGCATGATGATTTTTATTTTTAATTAAATAAAAAGTAGTGAAAAAGAACTTCATTATCATTGGTTCAAATACACAATTTGTTTTTAAAAAGAAATACTTCCTTCCTATGACAAGCCAATGTTAAATTCATCGGTGAAAAAGCCGAAAAAACAACTTCCTACTCAACAGTTGCAGTGCTTTAACTACTTCTTTTTCCTCACTTTTTTTTTGCTGGGATGTTACTATGTTCCCCAGTTTTTCCCCCACGGGCATCCCGTGTCCGAGTCCCTCCTAAACAATTTGCTTTGTCATCTTCCAATGTACTACTCTGTTGTTTTGACAGATCTAGCAATGTAATGATATACATTCATGTATAAACAACAATAGAAAACAATGTTTTCTAAAGTGTCAGTAACATTTAAATTTGCACAAGCACTTGCATATTAGTTTTTTTAATTTTATTTTATCGGGATATACATTAATTGCATTAAAGGCATTAAATATGCCAAAATCCCAAACGTATTTAACAAATTGTGAAAAATAATCCTTTGTAGGCATGTCCCTATCCAGATATCATTCTTGCCTAAGGACGTTTTTCACAAAAAAATATAAATTGTTTTGTACAAAATATGCTAAATTTAAAATTAATTGAATTCTATGTGTTTTTAATAAAAAATCGTATTGCTAGCAGGCGTATTGCTATTATTTTTTTAATTTGGTTTAGCAATATTGTGTTTTTTTACAACGACACATAATTTACTGTGAAAACCCAATTCTTCAATAATACCGGTACGTACCAGTATTGATGTTTCGGTATCGGTAATACCAATACCGATACAAATGAAATACCATTACCGATTCCAATACCAATACTGAAACAAACAAACAAAAAATCGACCAATACCGTTATTCGTTTCGGTTGCCAACCTTGGTTTAATTTCAGATTAGGACGACCCTTTTATGCAGTTTTAATCACTAAAGCATATTTTCTGTATTGTATTGAAAATAGCTTTATTTTAAGCCCATGCGTACTTTTAGTGAGGTATTTTTTTAGTTGTCATTTTTCGATTTCTCCAGGGGTGCCAAATTTGTTTAAATAGAAAATTTGGAATTGCCATAACTTTTGATTTCGTGTTGTGATTTTTCTAATAGTGTATTTAGACTGTTTTACTGCCAATTTTAGTTTTTGAGCCGAAAACTACAAAATTAATTTAGTTTTTCAATACAATTTTCATACAAACTGAAAACCAGATTCTATCTGGTTTTTGCCAAAAACCAAGTAAAAATACCTGAGATTTGCATTTTTGATACACCCGGTATAATTTATAATTAATTTTCGATACACCCTGTTACAAGTAAAGTATAAGTATAGAAGTAAAGCAAGTGTCAAAAATTTTTTTTAAAATTTTTAAGAATATTCCTGGTTTAATTTAAAATTGTCTGTTGTTATTCTTTTCTAAATGTATTATTAGACTTGGCAAAAACTAGTAGTTTTTCGCCATTTTTAGGTTTTGAGCTGAAGACTACAAAATTAATTTAGTATTTCCATACAATTTTCATACAAACTGAAAACCAGGTTCTACCTGGTTTTTGCCAAAAACCAAGTATAAATATATGAAATGTGCATTTTTGATACACCCGGTATCATTTATAGTTAACTTTCGAATCACCCTGTTACAACGAATATAGAAGTAAAGCAAGTGTCAAAAAATATTTTTTAGTTTTTTAGGAATATTTCTTTTTTAGTTTGAAATTGCGTGTTGTTATTAATTTTTCAATGTATTAATAATTTTTTTGCATTAATTTAACAATAAAAAAATAAAGAAAAATGTGTAATAAAAAAGTGATGTGACAAAGAAAAACTAAATAACCAGTGTAAATGACTTGGTTTTTGTTATTTAGGTTTGTACAAAAACCAGCTGGTTTTTGCTTAGTCTAAATTCAGTATTAATAATTTTTTTACATTAACTTAACAATAAAAAATAAAGAAAAGTGTGTAATAAAAAAGTGCTGTGACAAAGAAAAACTAAATAACCAGTGTAAATGATTTGGCTTTTGCAATTTGGTTTTGTACAAAAACCAGGTGGTTTTTGCTGGGTCTAAATTCAGTATAAGACTAATTTATTTTGACATACTTTACTGTGTTTTTTGTATTTTTTGTCAAATATTTATTTTACCAGTTGTTTTTTTACAGAGTTTTCCCCAATTTGTTTTAAACAAAAAACTTTGAATGCTCTATTCAAGCCCTTTACTCAATTTTTGTGGAGAATTTTTTTTTGTCAATACCTAGTTCCGGACTACATGTGTTTCGTTTTTCACAAGGTAGCTTATTTTTAAGTAGCTTCGATATATGTAGTTGTTCTCTTCACACACATTATTTCTCACATAAGGAAATTCGTGCTCTCTTCTATTTTGGATTATTAATACTGAAACTAGCAACTGTTCTATAGGCTTGACACTAGCTTTATTTTGTATTGCTTATGGGAAAATAATGTGTAAGAAGAGTTCAAATATATACCCTACTAAGAAAATATTATATGACTTTTGATATTTTATATAATTATAACCGAAAAATGAGAACATCTAATTGTATCAAATTAGATCGTATTATGATCATATTATATCTAATTTGAGGCAATTAGATCTAATTTGATAGAATAAGATATGGTTTGATAAAATTTTGTCCGGATTTTGTCCTCATCCAAATGTATCAAGTATAATATAATCATATCCAAGTAGATATAATGTTATATATTTCGATACAATTATATATAATTATATGAGACATATGTAACTGTATATAGGTCTATATATAATAGGATATTGTAATATGTTGCACTATATATTGTGCAATTAATAACAAAATATAGTTATATATTTACCCCTAAATTCATAAACGCTCTGTAAAATTATAGGAGGTTTAATGAACAAATTTTGTATGAAAATGACGTTTTGTAAACCTGCTATAACTTTACAAAGCATTTATGAATTAAGGGGTTAGAATATAATTTCGTAAAATTTTATATAATTATATCTTGGTATATATGTTCCAATACATAATTATACAAAATTTTATATGATAATATATGACTATATCAAAACTTTTTTACTTGGGTATGTGGAGAATAAATGAGTAGCTGTAAAATAAATATCGATAATGCAGTGCTCCCACTTGATTTACATTGCTGTCTATAGGATCACGAAGTATCCTATTTAAAATAAATTAAAGTTTTATATTTTTGATGTATTTTATTTTAAACCCGAAAATTGCATCTGATTTGTTTTTATAAACATTTCAAAAAGAAAATGAATTAAAGTAGACATTTGAATTGAAAAGTATGTATGGAGGAATGCCTACACCATAGGCCTACACTGTCAATATCAATTCTATACAAAATAATGCCAGTGTCATATGGGCTTAATGGAATCTTAAATGTAGATTTATGGGAATCAAATGGGATTCAAATAAATATTATAACTGTGAAAAAATTATTAAAAAAGCTAACAAGTTTCAAACGATTTTGTACTTAGCTGGAGATTGGAATTTAATTGAAAAAAAAAATAATAAAGGTCCGTTAATAGCACAAAAAATTTCATTTCATAAATACCACATATTCACCTTCAAAATTACGAATGTTTTTAAATTCAATTTAAGATAAATTCTCTTAAATTTTATTAATTACCAAACTTAGTTTCACACCAAAACTCCGTTTTTCCAACTCCTAGTTCTTAGCTAATCTATTGAAAAAATATTTTCGCACTACATATATTATAATACAATAAATTATATTCCATTTGATGAGCATTTATACGACGTTCCGTTAGCACTAAGGTCTGTTGTAACTTTTCATTTTCATTCTTTTGTGTTGCCGCTGCATTTGTATTTGATTTAGCTGCCGTATTAACGGCTTTGCCATTTATCTCTAATAACATTTCTTTTATCTTACGTCTTTCTGCCTCAAAACGCTCTCGAACGGTGGTGAACCACTGTAGAGAATTAAAATCACTGATTTGATTTAAAAGTTTAAGAATATAAGCTAAACCAACGGCAAATCCATCATCAAAGAGTACCGCTTCTTCACGATCTTTTTTATTAATTTTCGATTTAACCGACAACATATATTCCACATAGTTCATTATAAGCGGAGGGACTATGAGAAAGAAATTACGTAAATGTAAATTGTGAGGATTACGAAAGAATGGTTGAAAAGCATCAACTAAAAGCTGTTGGAAATAAATGAGAATTTGAGATATAACAAAAACGATTTCAAATAATTTAGAACAAAATTACCTTGAAATAATCTGTATTATCTGCAAAACTTTTCGCTAAGTTTTGTATATTTGTCTCAACATTTTCTGCTGCCATTTGAACAACATCACTTAATTCTTGATCCTTACACAGTGCTACAAATTTTAAATTGTCATCAAATTTCGGTAAATATAAACTAGCACTATAATTGGCATGAATGCTACCCGAGCGAACCAATCGTATATAGCCCATAGCATTACCTGAAATATACAAGAAATGTTTGTTATTATAAATATTTAAGGGATATCAAATTTATTATTTAACCGTTGAATAATAACTAACAAATGCATTAAAAATAATTAAGGGGGGTATCGACTCTAGGAAAAATTTTGTTTTCGAATTCTTTTTATATTTTATTTGGATGGAGCATACTTTTCTCTATATGCTCGTAGATCTTATAACAAGGCAGAATAAAAATATAAAAACTACATCAAAAGATGTAAGAATTGCACGCAGTTTTCAAAGAAAAGCCAATGACGATTCCTTGATGGATGTTGAAGACACGTCATGTGGGGCAGGTGCTGATGGCTTAATATAACCCTACGGGAAATTTTAACAAACTGTCCCCGAACTGGCCCCTTTATATGAAATAGAATGGTCACTTTTAAATGGCGTTGTCATAGGAGGGGGAAATTGACCCCTGTGACATGTCACAAGACAAATCCCAGGACAGGTCCCTGAACTTTGTTTTTTTATGAGAGTTCAGTAACCTGTCCTAGGATTTGTCTTGTGACATGTCACAAGGGGTCAATTTCCCCCTCCTATAACAACGTCATGTAAAAGTGACCACTCTATTTCGTATAAAGGGGCCAGTTCGGTGACAGTTTGTTAAAATTTCCCGTAGGGTAAGTTATAAAAGAAATCAATATATATAAAAATGGGGCAAAATGCGAAATAAATTAAAAAATTTATAAAATTATAGCATTTTTACAAAATAATATGAGTAGCATAATGTATAATAATATATCTACCATCGTTTTTAAGAATATTAGGTTTAATATATAAAATACTCTTTAACCGATTCATCCCAAATTTGGTACACATGTAGAAAACTGCGAGGTATGAATTTTGTTCATACACGATTTTTTAAAATTTTCTGTTTTCTTAGCGTAAAATCAATTTTAAACTTCAAACGCGTTTTTCTGACTACCATGAGTTCAAAATCGGCTGCCACTGTACAGACAAGGTGGGTTAACCACCGGCGTAGCTAGACCATTTTTCTAGGGGGGGGGGGGGGCTATAGCCCCGTCTTATAAAAATTTTGTTTTTTTTTTTTATTTATTAAAAAAAGTATATAAAGTTTAATAGGCCTTTTAAATTGTTGGTTCCTCTGTTTCGTTTACGATCATCTGTACGATCGTCAGATAGCTATTCGGACAAGTTGCGCTTTCAGCTTTACCCAATAATCACTACAAAAATTGAAGTGAAATCAAAGTTAAGGCTTACATTTTGTTGGAATTGCACTTTGTTTTATGACTTACGCCAGCAATACAAATATACTGATAGAAATAAATCTGTACAACTAGCTGAAAAATGCTAAATGCTAAAATTTGTTAAAAATGGCCCTGCAGAAAAAACTGGCGACTGTAGCAGAAACTTTAACGTAAATTTTAGTTAGAAAAAAACAGAAAAAATAAAACTGTTAAATCCAAAAAATTTCAGCTACACAGAAAAAACAGTAGACACCACCAATTGGAATTTGTAAAAGCAATCACATTTTCTTTTATACTGAATTTAGACTGAGCGAAAACCAGTTGGTTTTTGTACAAAACTAAATTGCAAAAGCCAAGTCATTTACACTGGTTATTTAGTTTTTATTTGTCACAACACTTTTTTATTACACACTTTTCTTTCTTTTTTTATTATCAAATTAATGTAAAAAAATTATTAATACATTTAAAAAAGAATAACAATACAATTTCAAATTAAAACAGAAATATTTTTAAAAAATTAAAAAATATTTTCTTGACACTTGCTATACTTCTATATTCGTTGCAACAGTGTGTATCGAAAATTAATTATAAATGATACCGGGTGTATCAAGAATACACATATCAGATATTTTTATTAGGTTTTTGGCAAAAACCAGGTAGAATCTGGTTTTCAGTTTGTATGAAAATTGTATGGAAAAACTAAATAAATTTTGTAGTTTTCGGCTCAAAAACTAAAAATGCCCAAAAACTACTAGTTTTCGCCAAGTCTAAATACATTTTAAATTGAAATTTTATTCCCAACAACTTTTTTTGTTTGAAATATTTGTAACACGTTTGTAAATTGTTATCTTTCATATAAAAATTGTTTAAAAATAAAAATTCAAAGTTAAAAAAAAACGAAAATTTTTTTGGATTTAAAAAGTTCTTTGTTGGTGCCTTTTTAAAAAGCTTTTTTTTTTTGTATTTACAAATTTGGTATGAGAAAGGTGTTTAAAAATTTAATTAGAATTTTGTTAATTCTTTCTGTGTATATTTGGGTGATATTTTGGTTCGTTTTAAATGACAACTTACCCTTCTCATATCAGCAAAAAATTATCTGAATATTAGTAGAAAACACACAGAAAAGAACAACTATTACTTCTATAAATTTTTTGTTATATTTAAGTTAAATTTAGTTAAATGCATATATTCTATTTTGCTGAAATTAGCGGAAATTTTTGTGAAAAATTGTTAAATATTAATTTATTTTTCAAAATAATGTATATTAAGGGAAAAATTCTCTTTTTAGTTAAGTTATTATTAGAAAAAAGGAATTGGTAATATGTATTTAGCTAGAAGTGCATATTTTTGCATATTTTGCTATAAGTGCATATTTTAATATATATTGTAGCTTAGCATGTTTTATTGCATATTATGCCAATAAATGCATATTTTGCTAAAAATAGATGTTACAAATCGTACTTTTGATTCTATCAAAATCTTAGCTTTTTTTTTGGAAAATTTACCTTTAAAATAATTTTTTCCTTAAATTTATAAACATTTATTGGATCTTTTAATTCACGAAGACGAAAGTGTTCGATAAATATAGTTACTAACTTTTTGACGATGATATTTAAACTACTTTTAAGATAATAATATAGCCTACTTAAAAAAATAATATTGAAAACGCTGAAATAAATAATAAATTCATGTTTAAAAACTTTGTAATAAAAACTTTCCGATTTTTAATATATCCCAGTCAGAAATCGCCAGTGGTACAAAAAATCAAGCACTGGCATACCACTGGGTAACCATGGTATTAAAAATAAATGACTGGCAGAACACTCATTTGGGACGCTTTGCCAGCGTTTGCGAAAAGCGTTTTACCAGTATTTGTTTTACAAAAATTTCGGTGGTTTATAAAAAAAACCACTGGCAAAGAATTGGCTTAGAGTGATATGCCAAGGTTTGCAACCAGTGGTTATCCAGTGCTACCTAGCAAATGCTACCAGGCGTACAAAAATCAATTCACTGGAAAACCAATGATTTTATAAAAATGCTGACGCTTCGTTAAAAAATGTTTGTAGTCGGAAGGTTCCGAGTTCAAATCCGGTTGTAAGCAAAAAAATTTTTTGGAATTTTTTTTTAATTTAAAATTTTTTTTGTTTATAAAATCAATTTTTTTGTTTGTGGGAAAGCTCCTTCAAGACCAACTTTTTTTTTGCCCTCCAAACACTGGCATAATAGTTACTAAAAATTGTTTGCCAGTACTAGCATTTTGGCACAGCCAGTAGTTCTCCAGCTATTATCACTCATTTATGTGTTTAGCCATTAAATATTATATGTCTCGTTAGCTCAGTGGGTAGAGCAATCGTCTGCCAATCTGACGGCCTGGGTACAAATCACGGCAGGATCAAAAAAATACATATGAACTTTTTTTTAATTTTATTTTGGAAAATATATTTCCAGACCACCCATTTATTGGTTTTGCCAGCGTTTTGCCAACGTTTAAAAATTTTTTTCCTCCAGTGCTTTTCCGGCGCTTTTTGAACAGCCGGTCCTTTTGTCTAATGATGTTATCATTTTGGGAATGGGAAAGCACTTTTTGCCAATACTTGTACCACCTGTTAAAGTGCTTTGCCACCGCTTTCCCGTTTGTATTTTTCTGACTGGGATACTTTATGTATATAAAACACGATTTTTAAAACATTTCTTGCCCTGGTCATTACTGATGACCTACTTTCATAAGAAAGTTGAGTCAGAAATGGCTAAGAATTTTTATTTCAAGTAAAAATTAAATATTAAAAAAAATCTAGGGTGGCTAAACTATTTCTGGGGGTGCTTAGTCCCCGCCCCGCCAGACCGGCCTATCTACGCCTATGGGGTTAACCGATTTCGATTCGGTTTTTTTCTTTCGTAGTCAATACAAAACTCTAGTCCTTATCGTGGCCATTTCTTTGAATTTTAGTCAAATAAAATTTATATCTAGTTAGAATATTCTTCTACCTCAAGTCCAAACTCTAATATGATATTGTCATATTAGATTTTTATTTGTTGTTTCAAAATTTATATCCCTAAGCAAAGCTGTCTTTTCTTGCCTTTTTGGGAATTTTTAAGTTGGCGTTGCAACTTTGTTACAAAAAATTAAAAATCGGACAACGGTAAGGACTAGAGAATTTATCTGACATTAAGAATCACTTTACGTTTTTATTATCCGATAATTAATGAAGCCAGTTCATTTTGCCTTTTTTAAAAAAGACCAATAACGAAATGGCAACCCTGTCGCTTTTGGTTGGCAAAATTTAAAACTAATAATTTTTAGAAATACTTCAATAACATTTATTTTAAATAAAATAATAAAAAAATATTGTTTTTTAAATTTTTAACAACCATTAAGCCTGGATTAGGCAGACGTAAACGTATATCTGCGTAGCTGAATTAAGAAGTTAAATAAGAAAAGAAAATGAGTTGTGTTTTTTGTCACAACAGATTTTTGTTGTGTATTTATGTTTGCTCTATATTGAATGCATAAGAATGAACCAAAAAACACAACACATCTTCTGCTCTTATTTAACTTATTAAATCAGCTATGCAGAGATACATACGTTTACGTTTCCATCTGGCTAATCCAGGCTTTAAAATATGCTCTTTAAAATGCTGCTGTTACAGTAAATAACTTATTTAACCCCCTTAACCACAGAAATTTGTATGTTTAAATTTTAGCATGGGTTAGAAGAAATACATACTTGGGTAAAATTTATATAAGCTATTAAAACAATATATTTAACAGTGGTTAAGGCTAGTAGAGGTCTTAACCAGGGCATAAATTGAGATAAGTTAACGGACCTTAGTATGTTTTTGTATGGGAACTTTCCTGTGTGTATAAAAAAACTATCTTAAATTCTTATTAATTCGTTCAAAATTTCAATGAATAAAAACAAAAAAAAAATAAAAATTTATAGAGTAATTAATAATTAAGAATAACTTACCAACATGTGTTATAACTTTTCGAAATAAATCCATATACGTTTGTCCATCGTTTGCTAAGCCCAGCTTACGTATATCCTTATTAAAAGCATCTGATCTTTCATACGGATATAAAGGATATTTATCTTGTTGTTTGCGTTCGCCAAATGATCTTAATTCTTTCATAAGGCGTGCCTTAATTTGTTCATCATAAAGAAATTGTGAAAATGTATAAAACTTTTGTCTTAAAAATTGATATGTAAAATTAACGGTAGTATTTATAACACCAGTGCCATGAGTTCTTAATGAATTCGCCACATGTCTTATGCCAATTGTATCTAAATGTTTATTCGAACTTTTTTGTTCGACAAATATTTGTGAATTCATATTATAAACATATTTGGATACAAATATATGTATTTTGCGCATAATCTCTAATATATCAATCCCCTGTTCCAGCGTTTGATTGGGCAAATAATCTTCCACGGGATTAAGTAATAAACGATTATTTGCCAAATGTCTCATTTCTTCATAGGTTTTCCAGTCATGCAGTGATATTGTTGTTAAATTATAAAACATAGCACTTAAATAATTTTCGATGTGATCTTTGAGAATCATATAATTGCCATTTACTTCCAACGGACATACATTTATAAGTTCTTTGTAATCATTAATGCCTTGTTCGAATGGATTCATTTTTTCAACTTGTAAGTTGGCATGTACCTCTAAACGTAGAAATATTTCGATTTGTGCACATAATTTACTTATAATTTCAGAACGAATACTTTCATAATTGGATTTTTGTATATCTTTCGAAAGGTTAGATTCTTTTAAATTAATGAAATTAAATTTATTGCCACATTCATTTGAAGCTTGAATTAAATACTGAAAATGAAAAAAATTAAATTAAATTAAATAGATGATTTTAGAAATAATTTTAAACTACAGTGAAAATTACCCACTTTTACAATTATACATTTCGTATAAATAAGATTCTTAAATAACTCATAGAAATGATTATTGTTTTTTTGAAAACACTCTTTTTTTGGTAGAAAATATGAACCCTCAGAAAACAATCCAAAAAGTTGTCTCTACAATCTAAAAAGTTCTCTCAAAATGAAGGTTAATTTTTCGGACTCGAAAAAGATTCCAAAATTATTTAAATTTACGAGGAAAATTTCGATTTCATACTTTCTTTTTTCAGAGTCATTTCTGAGTACACGGGGGATCTTTTGGACGGACCACTTTCATAGGAAAAAGCGTTTATGTTTTTGGGGCTCATTTCTGAGTCATTAATGATCATATTTGTAAAGGTAGATATAATTAGGGTCATTTATAAGTGGCTTATAAAACAAATTTTTCATACAAAATCCATTTTATTAGGTTTTCAAATTATTATACATACACAGAGAAAACAGTTTCGTGCTTACAACCGAATTTGTTGCCAATCGAATGGTTCGGTTGTGGTAACCGAATTTTTCAGTTGTGACAACTAAATATCAGTCGAATTCATAGTCATTTGATAATGGCAACAGAATTTCTATGGTCTCAACAATAATTCGGTAGTCACAACTGAAAAAGACTGTTGTCACAACCGAAGCATTCGATTGGCAATAAATTCGGTTGTAAGCACGAATCTGTTTTCTGGGTGTAAGCACTTTATACCTTTTCCCAATTGTATTTCAAAAATTATCAATTGTATTTCAGATTTATCAATTGTATTTCAGAAATAATCAATTGAATTTCAGTTTTATCAATTGTATTTCAGAAATTATCAATTGTTTTTCAGATTTATCAATTGTATTTCAGAAATTATCAATTGTATTTCAGAAATTATCAATTGTATTTCAGAAACTACCAATTGTATTTCAGAAATTATCAATTGTATTTCAGAAATCGTCAACTGTATTTCAGAAATTATGAATTGCATTTCAGAAATTAGCAATTGTATTTCAGAAATTATCAAATGTATTTCAGAAATTATCAATTGTATTTCAGAAATTATCAATTGTATTTCAGAAATTATCAATTGTATTTCAGAAATTATCAATTGTATTTCAGAAATTATCAAATGTATTTCAGAAATTAACTATTAAATACAATCAATAAATTCTGAAATATATTTGATTATTTCTGAAATTCAATTGATAATTTCTGAAATACAATTGATAAATCTGAAAAACAATTGATAAGTTCTGAAATACAATTGATAAAACTGAAAATCAATTGATAATTTCTGAAATACAATTGATAAATCTGAAATACAATTGATAACTTCTGAAATACAATTGGAAAAGGTGTAGTGTTTAAAAAATTCACATTTCCTCAACTTGGTAAAAAATCACTCAAATAACGGTAAATTTAAAATTTAAGCAAATTAAAATGGTGTTTTGTAGGTTTGAGTTTAAGAAGAAGAATAAACATTTGTTCAAAGTTATAAACACATTATTAATTTGCAAATCAGACTAGATCTAGTTTCTGCTTTTTTTTTGTAATAACGTGTTGTTTAGTTTGTTTTTAGTTTAACTAAATAGAAAGATAATTAAACACATTTTAAGAACATTCTTCGAAATGGTTCGTCATACCACAATTGAGGTAATAAATTTAGTTATTGACCATTATAAAGATGGAAAAATCCAACGACATTTTGCAGAAATCGTAAAAATAGCTCGTGGAACAGTGAAAAATATTATTAAAAGATCTAAAGACCAAACTCTAATTGTTAGTAAGCAAAAATTCAGTTCGAAAAAAAATTTTCTGAGAGGGATGAACGTTGGACACTGCAAAAATCCAGAAACAATCCAAGATTAAGTGCCACAAAACTACGGGACATGGTTGAAGAACACCTTAATATATGTTGAAATCCAGAAAAAGTTCGAAGAGTCCTTAGAATTGCTGGATTGAATGGAAAGCAAAAACACATAAAACTAAGATTTGAGTTCGCGCATTACTGCGGGATGAAGGATTCTTTGTTTTGGGAAAACGTTCTATTTGATTTAATATTTTTGTTTCGGGCGGTAGAGTCAATATTTGGAGGAGGAGTTAAATCCCAAGCACTTGAGTCCTACAGTAAAACATGATGGTTGTTGGAAATCTGCATTTAGTGGAAGGAATAATGGATAAGTTTCAATGTTTATCAATTTAAAAAAATAACTTAAAGCAAAGTGCAGAAAAATTGGGTATAAGGGACACTTTCCACTTTTACCAGGACAACGACCCCAAACATACTGATGGAATAATAAGAGAATGGTTATTGCAAAACTTTTTAAATATAATCGAAAACTTGTGGCCAGTTTTACTGTGAGCTTAAACTTTTGATAGATTTTTTAAAAATATTAAAAATCAATGCTGATTTTTTAAAACTTTAAAAATAATTTGTTTTTTGTACTCAAAATTAAATCAACTTTATTTGAAAAAAAAAAACCTTTTTAAATTTTGTCTTAAAAAAACAAATATTGGCAAAATTGTAAAATTTACCATATATACGCATGAAATTGCTAAATTCATTAGAATTTAGATATTAGTTCCATTCGTTTGCTTTTCTCTGTCAAGTTCAGAAAGAATGAATGAACTTATAAAATAAAATTTCCTCAATAAAGTACGCGAACAGAAAATCTGCAAGTTTGTAGACACAGCTGATTGCAACAGCAAATATACAAATAAAATTTAGCTGTGCGTTATGGAAAAAGAGAATTCTTGATGTTAAATGTTAAGCAGGAAATTTTACAGGCCAACGATGAAAAAACTTTTTCAATAACTCTGGTTAATTTCTGTGTAATTTGGTGTGCTGATTCCGAAAAATAACAAAAAAGTCGTATTAGCCACCAATTTCTCACTTTTCAATATTAAATAAAAATAAATTTTATTAACCAAAATGTGTAACAAATATTTTTACCGCTTAAATATTTTTAAGTTGGCAATATATTCCGCTAAACTGCTGTTTGTGGGGAATATATTTTTTTCCCTGCGGCGCATTAAAACTATATCACTTCTGAAATTACATTTCTCATCAAAAAGTTTCAATTTCAAAGAAAAATTGTAAAAAAAAACAAAAGGCCCAAATTTCGAAAAATGATAAATCCGTTAAAAATATATTATCAGAAAAATTCAAAAACCATTTTAAAAAGGAAGAGCTATGTAGTCAGATGTTGTTACGAATCTGGTTAAAAATTATGATTCGAAATATTTTGAAGAAAAGTTAAGTTTTTCCCATTTATATACATAGCTCCCCATAACCTATTAGCAAAATAGGTTATGGGGAGGAGGAAATAGGGAGTAGTGTTTGTGAATATTTGATATTAAATTTCTCTACATTGTAAGTAACAGGGAAGACTGTCATTGATAAGCGCCGATGCCCTCCTTTGCAGACGATCCAGAAGCTCCAAAATAGACTTCGAAGCTCCTGCCCATATATGGGAGTTGTATTCCATCTTCGGCCGGATATAGGTGGTATAAATAGTGAGTAAATCGGATGGAGTGAAGTACTTCTTGCACGGAAGTAAAAAACCTAGACACTTGAACGCTGAAAAACATGTTTATTCCAACGGACATCACATTGAATTTTTATGCCCAGAACATCAAGAGTATCCGATTCCTCAATATCGATATCACCCATATGTACAGATGGCAATGTTAACCCCGCATCCCTATGGGTCAACATACAACATTGGGTGTTGCGTGCGTTAAAGTCGACCTTATGCGCACGACCCCACTCCGATATAGTATAAAGGTCACGATTCACTGTGTCATTGATAATCTGCCGTTTGCCCCCAATCTCCTCAGGGCCTAGTCTACGATCGAAGGAAAATTAATGACAAATGTTGTTTTCATCTGCGAAAGAGTAGATAGGGTTGAAAGTTTGACCAAGAAGATCATTGAGAAAGATAAGAAATAGAGAAGGAGAAAGAACAGAACACTGCGGTACCCCTGAATTCAGCTGAAACTCGTCGGATGAGACCCCATCTATAACAACACGAATAGTGCGATCTATGAGAAAGCTTGAAATAAAACTAGCTAACAATAAGTCATTACCCACACCAAAGGCAATAAGCTTTGATATAAGCGCCCCGTGCCATACACGATCAAAGGCCTTTGAAATATCCAGAGCAACCACTTTACTCTAACCAAAACGGTGAATGGACCGACTCCAACGCTCCGAGAGGAACGCTAACAGTTTTCCCGTAGAACGATTTCCACGGAAGCCATACTGCCGGTCATTAAGAAGTGAGTTAGACTCTAGATAATTTACTAGATGGTAATTAACCATACTCACCTTTGAGAACGCAGAGCATATTGCGATCGGGCGGTAATTTTCAGGGTTGTTAGCCGCACCCTTTTTAGGGATTGGCTGGACATTGGCAACCTTCCAGCACGAGGGGAAAATTCCCGCATGATAAGAAGCGCCAAAAAAGTTAGCCAATGGATGAGCTAGCGTCGAAGAGCACTGTTTCAGCATCAGTGCGGGTATACTATCCGGCCCCGATGACTTATTTATGTAGAGGTCAGCAAAAACCCTTTTAACTGCTCGAGCTCGGAAGAATATCTTAGGCATAGTACTGGATACTGTTTCAAGTCCTGGCAGTGGTTGATCGCTTTCCGGCAGGAATGAATTACCTGCAAACATCTCAGCTAAAAGGTTAGCCTTATCAACCGCTTCAGTGAATATTTGATCATCCTTTATAAGAGTTGGGATAACTGAACTAGCATTATCCTTTACTCTACTTTAACAAATAACCAAAAGCTCTTGCTACCCCGAGGAGCAGAAAGAACTTTAGTACGAAGACGTTTTTCGTAAAGAAACTTTTCATGATTAAGTGCTTTGGAACACTCATATCTCGCCCGTTTGCGAAGCAGATCAGTATTGGCGCTTTCATTATCCCACCAATTTTTGAATATGTGGTAACTTTGTAATTAAAAAACATCAAAAGAAAATTACTGACTTTGTAAAGAAAAGTATACTTTGCATATTTTGGTGTAGAAATCGGTAATCAAGACAAATGTTGGGTTCCTCACAAAGTATGTTATGTTTGTGTGGAGGATCTTAGGAAATGGTACAAGAAAGGGAAGAAAGCTTTTAAATTTGAAGTAACTATGGTATGGAGAGAGCAAAAAAACATCCAAGCGATTGTTATTTTTGCAGCATAGATATTTCAGGACATAACTCTAAAAATAAGAAAACAATTGTTTATCCTAACGTTACTCCAGCTGAGCGACCAGTAGGACATGGATCGGAACTTCCTGTCCCTGTTCGATCTGAGTCTATCGTTGATGTTCTACAGTCCAGTCCAGAATTTAATGAAAGTGAACCCACTGATGACGAGTTCCGATATTCTCCAGAAAATTTAAAACCACAGTTGTTTACACAAGCTGAGTTAAATGATTTAGTGAGAGATTTGGGTTTGACTAAGGAAGAAGCAGAATTGCTTGGTTCTAGACTAAAAGAAAAACATTTATTAGAATCTGGAACAACTATTTGCCATTATAGAACAAGAGATAAACAGTTTGCTCAATATTTTAGTCAGGGAGAGGATTTCCTTTGCTGCCATGATATTAAAATGGTCTAATGAACGAATTTGGCATTGAATAAAAAAAGGAAGATTGGAGACTTTTTATAGACTCATCAAAAACAAGTTAAAAAGGTGTATAATTACACAATGGAAATACTTATGCCTCAATGCATGTTGCTCATTCGGTCCATATGAATAGGATAGGAACATGCCTACAACGGATTATTTTTCACAATTTGTTAAATACGTTTGGGATTTTATCCCGATCCCGATGAAAATAAATTTTAAAAAACTAATATGCAAGTGCTAGTACAAATTTAAGTGTTACTGACACTTTAGAAAACATTGTTTTCTATTGTTGTTTATACATAAATGGATGTCATTGCTAGATCTGTCAAAACAACAGAGTAGTATATTGGAAGATGACAAAGCAAATTGTGGTAAATTTTAGGATGTTGTTTTTGTTTTTTCTTTGATATTTTAAATGTTTAATAACGCTCCTAAACGAGAACAAGAAATTCTCATTGAGTTTGTAATTTAACTTAAGAAATATTTCCAGAAATTCTAAAAACGGCGTCCCCTGCCGATTTTCTTAGCCAAGAATGAAATCCGGATAGGGACATGCCTACAACGGATTATTTTTCACAATTTGTTAAATAAGTTTGGGATTTTAGCACATTTAATTCCTTAATGCATATGAAAGAAACTTACGAAAATCTTAAATATAATTTTAGAAAACATTAACTATGCAGCTCATGATTGGATGCTGTGTGGAGATTTAAAATTTATCTCCATGCTCCTTGGACAACAACAAAAGGGATTCACAAAGTTTCCATGTTTTATATGAGAGTGGGACAGTAGAGCAAGTGATAAACATTGCTCCAAAAAACAATGGCCCTTAAGAAAATCTTTGACGCCCGGCCAGAAGAATATTTTGCATACAATTTTAGTTGACCCTAAAAAGATTCTTGTACCACCCCTACATATTAAGTTGGGCTTAATCAAGCAATTTGTAAAAGCTTTGCCTAAAGATGGTGATTGTTTTAAATATTTGTGCAGAAAATTTCCTCATTTATCAGAAGCTAAATTGAAAGAAGGGATTTTTGTTGGGCCTGATATTCGTAAATTAATGTTCGATTTAAACTTCGAAGCAACGATGTGTATAAAGGAAAAACAGGATTGGATATCATTTAAAGAAGTTGTGACAAGGTTTTTTGGCAATGTAAAAGCTCCTAACTATAAATTTATCGTAGCTAAGTCTTGCTTGTCTGATGATCCTTAAAGTCCACTTCTTGCACAAACGTCTTTACTTTTTCCGGAAAACAAAGGTGATGTGAGTGAAGAGCAAGGGGAAAGGTTGCATCAGGACATAACACCCATCAACATGATGTTTGATTATTGTTGGTCATTTCACAGAGAACAACAAAATACATCACATCGGAGAAAAAGATATGCAAGAAACTTTATAGAGAAAATTCAAAAAATTAGCATCTAACATTTAGTAATTTTAGTAATATAATATTTTTGTAAGTGAGAATTGTAACCTAATAGAACTCAACTTTTAATTTTTATTTAACAAATTTTCCCTATTTTTTTTAAATAAAAACTGATATCGAATACGGTTTCAGCATCCAAAAATACATAAGATTAAGGTAAATTAGTTTAAAAAGTTTTTAGAAACATTCAAACATAGAGCGACATCTAAACATAGAGCGACATTTTTCGCTCTTTTGAACAAAATACTGGGCTTCTACACGAAAAAAAGTCTGGGCTTCTGCGTGCAAGAAGAAGAATATTACTCTCTCATGACAGCTCTCATTTATTCAATTGTGGAGTAAGCGAACGCTTTTTGGTAAAATTGGGATCCCAATATTGACTACGCGAACACAGCTAATAACATAATTGCAAAATATTTTTTTTTTTTATTTACAATAAACAAACATGTTTTTCATTTATGTTTTTTTCAGCTCGAAAATTCTTACTGCCAGAAATTTATCCAATAAAAATTTTGAGGAAGAAGAAGAACTCTCATCATCAACCTATCACTTTTTTCTCTCATATTTGGTTTTGTTTACTAAGTATTTGTGTTAACGAACGCCATCCAGTAAACTTTTTTACAAATTATCCAGTTGGCGAACGCAACTATTTCCCGGGCAACTTTGGTAAATAGAGAAACAAAAATACACTCTCTTGAGCCCTGTCATTTACCCAATTTTCGAGTACGGGAACGCGTTTTGCTAAGATTGTAATCCTGCGGGTTCCTGCGGTAACGTAAGGGAACGAACCTATTATATACGTGTACTTTAGTTTTACGGAAGAGGAAGATCGATTTCCAAATATTTCGGTAGTTAGTATGCTACAAATTAAGCATTTTTCCGTTCCCGCATTACAGGGAATTTTGACCGGGAATCCCGGGATTTCAAAAAATGCAATTTAAAATAATTTTATATTTAAAATATTTTATACCACCCCACCCAAGGGGTGGATTCGCCAACGACGTGGGGCACAATCGTCAAGAAATAAAATTTTATGGTTTTGAAAAAATTCAGTATTTTTATTAAAAAAAAAGAACATAAATTGAATTTAATTCATTACTAAAGAGTTATAAAGTCTAAAAAAGTTACAAAAAACATCGAAAAAGTAACAAAAAATATACTTTAGGAAAACAAAAAACTTATAAACATAAATAATAAATTAACGTAAATTTAATTCACTGAGATCTTTGTCATTAAGTCTTAAAAATAGGATACGATATGTTTGCAAAACTTTTTAAAAATGTAAAATGTAGGAGAAAAAAAGTATAATTCATGGTTCTTAAATATACGCGTGTTAGTTATAATAGGTACTGGTAGGCAGTAAGTAGTTGAGGTATTTGGAAATCATTTTATTTTACATAACGTTGAATTGATTTAAATCAACATCAAATATATATGTAGCAGATGATCTGGAAGTTCCTGGTGGATATGTAGGTTCCGGTAGTTTCAGTACAATATCCTTTTCCAAAACGTAAGAAACGTCTTTAATGTCTGGTTCATAAAAAACCCAGGATCCACTTTTTTTTCTCAAAAAGTCAACTGTTATCGAATTATTGCAGCCATTTAATATTCGGCCAACATAGAACCTTTCTACTTTTCCACTAAATCGAACAAGAACATATTTATTTATATCCAAGTTTTCTGTTTCTACGAAACAACCTGTTGATTTATCTGTTTCAGCATAGCTTATAACGGAAAATTCGTCTGACGATGATGAAATAGGATATTTACGTTTTCTTTTTGGAAGTGGTTTCTTTTTTTTTTGGTTTCTTTTTTAATGGTTTCTTTACCTTAGAGTTTTGACCTTCATATTTCTCTTTTCCTTTCTTAGACGGTGTTGATGTTAAAATCGTTGAAGTATCCTTTCTTTTGCTTTGAGTTTTATGTTGTATTTTAGGTATTGGACGTACTTGTTCTGGAGTTTTTTTTGTGCCGGAAGAGAACAAAAGTATTGTTTCAGTTTCCTTAGCAGTGTTGTCTTGAACGGAATGACAAGTGTTATCTTGAATGGAAACAGAAGAGTTATCTTGAACGGAAACTTCAAAAGTATCAGCCGTTTGATGTTCGCTAGATATAGTAACAAAATCTGATTCTGGGAAGACTTGCCTATTGAAGGGACTTATACCGGTGGCTGAAAACCCCTTACATATGTTTTCGGATACAAAAGCTTTTTTGAAGGGTATATTAGAGAGGGATGGAATGTCATAAATTGTGATATATCGTCCAGGATGAGATACATGAAAGTCATTGAATGATGTAGCGAGATGTTTCTTAAAAGGACCAAATACAGCCACGTCTAGCGGTTGTAGTTTGTGAGAAGTGTGTGGTGGAAACGTAATCATATGTATTCCATTATCTCGGCAAAAAATTATAGCTTCAAGACTACAGTGAGATATATGGTTATCTAAAAAAAGTATAATTTGCCTTTCTTGCGAGCATCTTGTGTGATTTTTTATGTGGCCTAACACGTCCATAAATCCTTGCGTGGTCATCCATCCGCTCTTTTCCGAAATTCCTAAACATCCATTGGGTCCCCCATTAACGAAGTGTTCCTTGTATTTGACACGAGGAAACACGTAAACGGGTGGGAGTGCGTTCCCAGCTGCATTGATAACACCCACCATGGTTACCAGCGAGCCTCTCTCAGCAGATGCCACTTGTGCTACTGTCCTTTTTCCCTTTTTGGCAATTACCTATATACAAAATATTTATAAAAGACAATATATTTACCAACTTATGTTTTAAAATATAATATAATGCCAATAGGTACCTTAGGTGATGGCAGTACTGTAGTTATACCTGTTTCATCTAAGTTGTAGATGTCGCCGGGACCAAACGAAAATTTTCGGTACAAACATTGTAAATTGTCGAAAAATTTCATAACTGCATCCTTCGTAAAAGCTGTTAACCGAGCGAGGCTTGTATTTTCAGGCTTCCTTAAACTTAAATCTCCATTGCGTTTCATGAAACCTTTTATCCAGTCAATACCGGCAGTTTCATTTGATATCCACGAAGGAGGCATGACGATAGCGTTTAACGATGCATAATCAAAAACAAATTTTCTTGCCGTAGAATATGTTAAACCATGCTGGAGGTTTGAGCATATTTGAAAATATTCGGATATCTCTTTGTCCTGTTTTTTGGTGAATATTTGTTGCGAAGGGTATTTAGAGTGATATTTTGGTTCATCATCTGAATATTCTCCGGTGTCCTCCGATCGTTTTTTACTAGTTAGCGTTTTGATTCTGTCGCGTAATGTTGTACGGTTAAATCCGTGAGCCCTAGCAGATTCACTAATACTACGATTATTAGTTACAACATCTTCGATGGCTTGCTTCATCACATCCTCATCAATATCACTTCCATTTGTCTTTCGTTTGTAGGTTCGAACCATTATTAGTCTCTAATTGTGAGTGTAAAATAAGCGCCATTTTTTAATAAAAAATAAAATCAATAAAGCAGTATTTTTTTCTGAATAATTTCCAAAAAAAGTGAAAAAAATACAATTTTGTGGGAAAGTCTGCTACTGGGGCACATCCTCCAGGCTGCTGCTGGGGCACTTTCGCCTTATTTGGCAGTGGGTCAGTCAACCTATGGGGTAGTTTCGCCATTGGCGTATCAATACAATGGGGTAAATACGCCGGTGAAACAGCCCCACCATCAGCCAGGCGAAAGTACCCCAGTAGCAACCACCCACACAAAATTATATTTTTCTCACACTGAAAACAACCAAAAATTAAAAAGCACTTGATAATTTTTTACATCAATGTCACCGCTATACCATATTAAAACATTTTTTTCTTATCACACGAACTTTAAAAGTTATTACAAAAAATATTCACCTGTGATTATTTTTTTTTCATCTCCGAAAACACTAAAACACGTCTTTCTCCGAGCGCGTGCGAAACAGAACTTTCAAAGTAGACAGTATGAAAGATGATCAATTTCTGCACAAATGATCAACTGTTAGAATTTAAAAGCTCTCTTAAGTTCAGAGAAAATCGCCGTTGGTGTATGTGCCCCACTGGCGAAGGATCCCCCCTCTACCCTACTTATGAATTGGCGCATCTTTTAATGGTGGCTATTAGGGTTTGGGATTTCCCGGACTTTTTTATTTCCCGGGAAACGGGAATGATAAAATGTGATTCCCGGGAAATATTTTTAAACAAAATTGTTAATAAAAACCACCTATATAAGTAATTTTTGTTAAAAAAAACACTATTTCAGTACAAATGCAGCCTGTGTAGGAGAATTCAAAGTAAAAAATATCAGAATGTTGAACATTTGATTTCACATAAATTACTCGCAGCACTGCCAAATGAATTGCATGATTCCAGCAGAAAGCACCCACTACTGGACTGTCGGAAACAAACCGTTTCATCACATTTGGCCCATTAGATATGGTAGCCACAATGTTATTTTCCAAAGACAAATAAAACTCTTCCAGTCTTATTTCTACAATTCTTCTTATTTCATCAGCATTACATCTTCCTGATATATAAACCAACCCCAGGTTATAAAATTAATTATTTCCGTTTATACATATGTTCAAATATCTCTTTTGTGATATTCTTGTCCATTCATCTAAGATTATAGTAAATCTCCTATTGTTAGAAATATTGCTCGGTATTTCTTTTATCATGATATCTTTTACATGATTGTAGTAATTTAATATAATGTTCTTTACATCGGTTTCATTTTTTTGCAATGCCAGGTTTTTATTATAAAAACTTTCTTGAATAAACGAAGATCTAGTTATGGTGCGGATTGACTGTGGCTAATTTGGATATCATTTCAGGAAATGTTTGCCCTACCATAAAACCTTTAATGCCTATTCAGGTTACACTTTTTTCCTCGGGTATTTTGCTAATTTTACCTGAAACGTTATTCTTGTTGTTGTTTTCTTCAAGAGAAGTTGCATGACCATCATTTTTTTTTTTTTTTTTTTTTTGTGAACCAAATTCAGATGTCGGATAACCAAATTTAGATACCACTGTTAACCATTAGTCTTTTCTTTTCACACTTATTAATGAATACGTTACTTATAAAGTTATTGACCCTTAATATAAAGGAGTATTTTAAATTTAAAGTCGACTTTATTTTTAATCAAACAGTTTTGTTCATTTTGTGTATGGAAACCTTACAAAAATATTTATATTTTCAAATATTTTGATTGGTTGAAAATAAATTAACCAATCAGAATGCTCCAAAAATAAACCAAGTCAAGGTATACTGCCACCCAATATTTTAACTAAAGTCGACTTTACCTAAATTATACATTTGAAAAATTTAGATAGTAAGGGCGATTATTTGTAAGAAACAAAGCTTTTTTTCATATTTCTTTTAAACATTTTACCAAGTTTTTAGGTTTTACTACTTAAATTTTGAATAAGTTATGCGAAAAATCTTTGTTAGTTGAAATGCTCCTAATTACTTGGAAAAGATTTTATTTGTGTGTCAAATAAATGTATTCCCTTTTAAAAGATTTTAACAATGACATTTTTGTTTTGGTATTTAAAGTGTTTTTTATGACTAAAATTAAAAAATCCTATTCGAAACAAAAACAATTTAAAAAATTTAATATTTTTAAAATTTCCCGTTTTCCCGGGAAAAATATATTATTTTCCCGGGAATTCCCGGTAAACTTTTCCCGGGAATTCCCGCCCAGGAATTCCCGAACCCCAAACCCTAGTGGCTATATACCTGATTCGTGTGCGTTTTAAATTTTTCGAAACGTTCTAAAACATGACCACTCATAACTGTGGGTGCAATTTGTGTAACAAAATCATGCAGGTAGCCAACGGAAAAAACCCAAATAATTAAAAAAGTGTACTTTCCTTTTTTCCTTTTAATTGTCCACGCACATATATGACCGTTTTTTAGTTTGTTACCGCTACCATAAAAATCAAATAACCTTTTGTTTATTACTTTTTTTTAATATTTTAGGCAAAAAATATTTTTTTCTTCATACATTTATTTTTACCGGCAAAACTGTTGAGTATATAGAAAAACGTTATATGAACAGATTAAAGGAATTGTAATTTTTAATTTAAAATTGTTTGAGCACAATCGGACTAGTGGTTCTCGAGTTATGTCAAAAAAAAGACCACCAAAGGTGACAATTTCCCCTATATGATAGTTACTTACTTCAAATCGATATATCTCGATTCCTAGTCGTGACCCAGCGAAACGCCGGGACACGTATAACTTTCCCCGGTAGTTTGAACCCTTCCCGATCACTGACCCCTACCATTTGTCTCACAGTGTAATAACTGTGTTCGGGTATTCAACATTGGGATCCCGTGGGATCCCCAATTTTACCAAAAAGCGTTTTTTTACTACACAATTGGGTAAATGAGAGCTGTCATGAGAGAGTAATATTCTTGTTCTTCTTGCACGAGAAAGTCCAGACTTTTTTTTCGTGTAAATTTGGGTAAATTGTTTTAATCAACTGTTATATCATCAGTTGGGTGCAACTAGTTCAATTGAACTCTTCACTGATTTGAACTAAAGACCTAGTTCACAACTAATAGCTCTTTCAGTTCAATCGATCATTTCATTCATTCAGAAAATATGTTTATCATTTACAAAAATTAGTATAATAGTTGCAAAAGCCTATCGGTGATTTTACAACTCCATAAAATTACCGACAATTTTGTGAAGACACTTGTTTAAATGTGTTAAAGAGTTAAATATGTAAATAAATCGAAGCTTTTGTTTAATATTAAAATCTTTTCAAAATTTAATAAACTATGTATTCCTTTTTGTAAATAGAAATGCCTAAAAAGGAAATTTTTATTAAATTTTTGATTTAAAAAGGGGTTTAACTAGAAAAGCTATCTAGATTTTTACAACAAATTGAACAAGAAATCGAAAGAGCGCTCACCAAAACGAACTATAATGCACAAATCTATTGACATTTGTTTTTCGGGCTTCAAATGTGGTTTTTCGCGTTCGTTTACTTTTGTGCATTTTTGTTATTTCGGGAGAGTATTTCTTGTTAACTCTCATTTTACCGAACTTTACCCAAAAAGTAAAGAAACAGAGCTAATATGTTTAATACTACTTGTGCATATCGTATGAGGGAATGTGTAGTAGACTGAATCTTATTAGCATCATAACTCACTACCGACTCATATATATGCTGGATTGGGTAGCACTTCCTTACTTGATGTTTTTCTTTTGTCTCCTTCTATGTCTGTTGGTCTGTCTGGTCAAGTACAAATTCCTGGCTTATCACGCCATTCGTTTATTTATGCATCTTTTGACATTAACGTGACACGTACTAATGAGGTTATTGAGTATTTTGATCATAATGATGTTGACTTTGAAGCTTTGGAGGATATTGCTCTAAATTGCAGTTTTGATAGAATTTGCCATTCATCCAATGTAAATGAACAAGCTGATCTTTTATATACGTTTCTATGCCGCATGCATTTCGCTGTTCCTTTGAGGAGGAAAAGACTTAATAATATTAATGCGAATTCTTGGATTAACTCAAGTGACGTTAAGTACAGTTTATCTGTCTGCGACATTGCTTATCGCACTTTTTTGAATAACAGGACTGATCATAACTGGGCAATTTTTTGTCGTCTTAGAAACCGTGGTAAAACTGTGATGCGGAATGCTAAACGTAGGGCGCATTCAATACTTTTTCAGAACCGAACTTCAAAGCAGATTTGGAATACATTACGGGCAAATGGATTGGGAAATATTGTATATGCAATGGATGGGATTGATGTTAATGATTTAAATCAATATTTTTCTACGAATCAAGAGGATGATTCAACCGATGATTTTATCTTTGATTATACTATTGATAATGGATTTTCATTTCGTGCAGTTGATATAGATGAACTTTTGGTTGCCCTCCAGTCTGTAAAGTCGAATGCTATTGGTTGCGATGGTCTTTCGATGAAATTTTTAAAATTGGTTTTTCCTTACGTTGGCCGTTTTATTTTACACTTTGTAAATACCATTATTACTACCTCAACCTTCCCTTCTGGTTGGAAGGTAGGTAGAGTGGTACCCATTAAAAATGTTGGTGAGTCTAATGAAATGGGGAACTTACGTCCTATATCCATACCTCCTGCTCTGTCTAAGGTTGTTGAAATTTTATTGAAAAATCAAGTTCTAGATCACCTTGATTGTAACTCGCTTTTAAGTAACTCCCAATATGGATTCAGATGTTGTAGGAATACTACGTAGAAATTTTGGTTTTTTACTTACGGCATGTAAACTATTTGCGTCCTACCTTAAGGGTAGATACCAGTATGTTTCTGTTGGTCAAAGATTTTCGAATGTTCTTCCTGTTAAAAGTGGAGTGCCTCAAGGTTCGGTCCTTGCACCTTTATTGTTTAACATGTATATTAATGATATTTTTAATTGCTTTAATCTTCCCTCCTGTATACCATTTGCTTATGCTGATGATTTACTGTTTTTGTTCTGTGGGGAGAGACAGTTCCCGTCTTAGCGCATGTCTATGCCGAATATCAAGAAACCTTGTTTTAGTGGAGATATCCGTAGGGAGGAAAAAAAGTACTTTTTTTGAAATTATATTTTTTTAAATAGTATTTTTTTAAATGGTACTTTTTGGAATAAGCGAATTTTTTTAGAAAAAGATACTTTGTTTTTACAAAGTACTTTATTTGTACTTTTTTGAAAAATGTATTTTTTTGGAAACAGGTACTTTTTTGGAAAAGGTACTTTTTTTGGAAAAGGTACTTTTTTTGAAAAAGGTATTTTTTTTGGAAAAATTTATGTTTTTTGTAAAAGGTAAATTTTTTTAGAAAAAGATACTTTTTTTGGTAAAAGGTACTTTCTTGGAAAAGGTACTTTTTTGGAAAAGGTGCTTTTTTGGAAAATGGTACTTGTTTTGGAAAAGGGTACTTTGTTTTGGAAAAAAGTACTTTTTTGAAAAAGGTTCTTTTTTCTGAAAAAGCTACTTTTTATTTGGAAAACGGTACCTTTTTTGGAAAACGGTACTTTTTTTTTAAAAAAAGTACTTTTTTTTGGAAAAAGGTACTTTTTTTGAAAAAGGTACTTTTTTTGAAAAAGGTACTGTTTTTGGAAAAAGGTACTTTTTTTGGAAAAAGGTACTTTTTTGGAAAAAGGTACTTGTTTTTGAAAAAAGAACTTTTTTGGAAAAGGTACTTTTTTTAGAAAAGGTACTTTTTTTGGAAAAGGTACTTTTTGGAAAAAGGTACTTTTTTTGGAAAAGGTACTTTTTTTGGAAAAGGTACATTTTTTATAAAAAGGTACTTTTTTGGGAAAAAGGTAGTTTTTTTGGAAAAGGGTACTATTTTTGGAAAAGGTACTTTTTTGTCCCCTTTTTGCCCCTCCCGATAAGAATTTCCAAAAATGCCGTCTCAACGGACGTCTACACCGGTCGAGGAACCTTCATACCAAATTTCAACTTCATAGCTCCAGCAGTTTGAGCAGACCGTCAAGGGGGAGACTTTTTCCCCTTTTTGCACCTCCCTGTAAAAATTTCCAAAAATCCCGTCTTGGTGGATGTCTACGATAGTGGATCAACCTTTATACCAAATTTCAACTTCCTACCTCCAGCGGTTTGGGCAGGCCGTCAAGGGGGGCTCGTTTCCCCTTTTTAACCCCCATTTTTACAACGTCCCTGTCCAAAATTTTAGAAAGTACTTTCCAGAAGAGTTAGCCCCTACTCCAAGGAACACATATCTAAAATTTCAGCTTTCTAGCCAAAGGAGTTTGAGCAGGCCGTCAAGGGGGAGACTTTCCCCCTTTTTGCCCGTTCCGGTAGGAATTTCCAAAAATCCCGTCTTAGCGGACGTCTACGCCGAAATAGGAACCTACATACCAAATTTCAACATCCTAGCTTCAGCGGTTTGGGCTGGGCGATGTTGAGTCAGTCAGTCAGTAACGTTATTCTTTTATAGAAAGGGACCTAAGGATAGAAAGGGACCTAAGGTCAGGAGAGCATGGGATCGGTCTCATTCGATGCTCAGATGTTGTCCACAAAAAAAAAAAAAAAATTGATTTTTTTACCCTTCCTCTATGCGCTGTCACATATAGGGATAATTTACGTTTTTTTATTGTAATTTTACTGCTATAATTGAGATTCTATTTATTCATTATTTTTAACAGTGGCGTTAGCTATTGTATATTTATTTAGTTTTTATTAAATTTTATTATAATGTTTGTTACATTTTTGGAGTTGCATTAATTGTTTTTTTATATAGAAACTTTAATTAATTTATTTTTAGTTAACTATTTTTATCTAATTTATAGTATTATTTAAAGTAGTATTTTTTAACCATATATGGCCCACTGGGCTCGGTTATATCAATAAAGAATTGAATTGAAAACTTTCCAATTGTAGTAAAAGTAGTAAGAATTTCGAGTAAACGAACACACTAAATGCGTGTTCGTTTACTTACTACAAGTTACTACTTTTACTACAGCTGGAAAAATTCAATACAAAAAGTAAACAAAACTTTCCAATTGTAGTAAAAGTAGTACGAATTTCGAGTAAACGAATACACTGTAAGCTTGTTCCTTACTTTGTAAAATTTTTTTAATTATTATAAAATATTTACTTCCCTTGCGGGATCCCGGGAATTCAAAATAAATTTCCCGCTTTCCCGGGAAATCAAAAAGTGCGGGATTTTGCATTCCCTACTTCCATACGACTAAGAAAAATTTAATTATCATAAGAAATAAAGTCGCTTCAACAGACAAACAGCGAAGCTGTTTCGAAATATTTAATTAAAATAAAACATTGTTTAAAGTAAAACATAAAGTTTGTGTTTATTTTTAAAATTTATGTCCTTGAGCCGAACAAAAGCCCATCACATATTTCCTAGGCATTCCTAGGAAATATGATTTGTTGGATTTTTTCATGCCATCATACTGTGGGAAGTATTTTAGTAGAAACCGATTGATAAATAATACTTAAGCCTTCACTTACCTGAAAAGAATTGAAATCTAATTTTCTATCGACAATTTGTTTTAAATATGCTTTTAAGATGGATTGATGCCAATACAAAAACGAAGTATCACACATTTGTTGTATGGAATATTGGAAATCACTTATCAATTCTATACGTTTTATTAGATTACGAAAACGTTCCTGCTGTTCCGTGGATAAAATTTTATTTTTAGCATTAGAGGCATCAAAAGCTAACTTAGCAATTAGCAAACGTACTTTACTGGGAGGACCATGTAAACAACGTTCGGTTATTTTTAAAGCAGCCAAAGCATCAATACTTTTATCACGAAGTTTTGAAGATATTAATTTTTTCTGAAATTGCCAAGATATAATTTTATAATATAAATATTTTTAATATTTCTTACGGCGTTTTAAGATAAATTTTATAAAAATAGTGAATTACGCTCGAGTATGTTTTGTTAAAAAAAATGTTTTACTTGTAAATTTTCAATATTTAGCCACTTTTTGGCTGGCGTCTTCAGAAATCCTTAATTTGTATTTATTTTTTTAAAGTGTCCTGAAGACGCCAGATAAAAGGATTACAAAATATTAAAAATCAATACATAAAATACAATTTTAGTTATCACCAAGCTTGATAATTCATATTTTTTCGGTTTTTGTTTAAAAATCTATGAACAATTTTTATTATTCTAATATGAATTTGAGAATTGTAAACTTTTCTTTAACCTACCTTACTTGCATTTAATAAATGCAATACTTTATATTGAAAATATTGTAGTATACAATGTATAACTTTAGCAATATTTGTGGCATGTTGATTAAAACACAACTGTATCATTTTAAGCATTTCCAGTAATTTACAAATGGACAGTAATGTCTGTTTGGTCATAGCTATTTGTAGATTTTCATGGGCACTCACTATACCCTTTACCAAATAACTTAAATGTCCAGCAGTTCGTATACCTTCGACTAAGAGTGATGCTAACTCTTTAAATTGTTCTATTCGTAACTCAAAGGGGCCATAACCTAAAGCCTTATTAACTTTTAACATCCATAGCGAGATATCGGCACAATATAAACGACAATCTTTGGTTAATTTTTGTCCATGATTTTGTAGAAATATTTGCTGTTGCCGCTTAAAGTCCACCAGTAGTTTTTCTTGTGTTTTAATAAGGGATAAGGCATTTTTACGCAGAAAATCTGTTGCTGACCATGGTATATTACTAATTAACATAATCGATTGATGTTTAGCATTTAATTCTAATAGATGTTTAATAGATTTTGTTTCAACTTGTCCACAGAAATCATGAAATACTACACAAAAGGCATTTAGGCGTATTATGTTGTGGGTATCACTAAATGCATTCAATTCGCTGGGATTTGTTTTATCAATTTCTTGCAATTGTTGTTTAAGATAATCATTAAATTGTTGTGTCAATTGTCCAATGCCACGAGGATCAATTTTTTCTTTTAAACTAAATGTACTATCGAGAAAATGCTAAAAAAGGAAATATTTTTTTTGTAGATGATTAAAGTGTATTAGATCGCTAACTTACCCTGAAAATACTGCCGGTAAATAAAAAATCCAATTCCTGTAAACAATTTTGTAAACCATTAAGTTCTGAAGATGAACAATTTTCCCAGGAAGTGCCACTTTGTGCCATGGTTTCATTTGTTTTCTTATATGAAGGCCAAAAACGTGAAAAATTGGAACGATATAAAATCTCATCGAAAATTAATAAATTCAAAAATAAATTTGATAAATAATCGCAAATATGCTAAAAGGCAAACAACAACAAAATCTTTAAGTTAAAATATTTATAGTTAAGGTTCACATTTACAAAACTTACCATTAATTTTAACTCTATACTACAAAAATCTCTATCATTGGCCAATAGTGCACCACATTGATGCAAAAGATTATTGCCCAGTAAAATGCAACGCTGTAAAAGGAATTGCATTTGACATAAAAATTCCATGGATTCGCTCATCTTTAACATAGTTTTATTATTGTTACTCTTATGGTTATCTAATTCTCTATAGCCCTCATTATGGGTGGAGTTCTGTACGATAATAAGCAACTCCTCATCTTTATATAGAAATTTAAGCTGCATTTTCCTGGCCTCTTCATTGATATCATGAATTTCTGCACATAAATGTCCAAATGTAAGTAAAACTTTATTTAATACTCTTTCCGATTCCAGAAGTTTCACAAGAGTCAGCTCTTCCTGATTGGCTGCATAATTGACCTGAACTAAAGGTTCCTTTAACAAGGGAGTTTCTTTATAGTTTACATTCGTTTTCTTTAATATTTTTATTAATTTCTTATCGTGTTCATCTAAAAACACTCCATAGTTTTTTAATTGTTCTTCGGCAGAGGAAACTAAAGAAGCGAAACATTTTTTCATTTTATCAATTTATTGCAAATATAATTTTTTATTAAACCTGTACTAACTTATTGCATTGTGATCCATAATTATTAAAAATAATTAATTTGTTTTGTTTTTAATTTCATCAAAAAGAGAAACAAAAAAATTGTATTTGTATTGCGATAAACAAGTGAAATATGATAAACAAAAACACAAATTAATTTTAAATAATCAGCTGAAAGTTAAGTGCTACCAGATTGTTTAAATTTTATTATACAGTGGTATAAGTTCATCAAAAAGTATGTCAAAAAATTAAGCATCCCAACAAATAATTTGTTCCGTTTACGCACCGTATTCGGTCCGTCATAAACGGAATCCAACTCCGTATACGGATCCAGAAAACGGAACTTAAGGAACATCGATACTGATTAGAATCCATTGAAAGTCCGTAAATGACGGACCGTTATATCGTATTAAAAACTGACAAGCCCGTTTAAAGTCCGTCAATGACTGACCGTTTACGGACCGTTCTGTCATAAAAATTATAAAATATTTATTAATACATAATATTACTGATTATATAAATTTGCACTATATTTACGTCTGAGGGGCAATTCTGTAACTTTTTAACGATAAAATTCGGTTGTTAACTTGACAAGTTTTCATAGTAAACTGACAATTTAACAACCGAATTTTGTCGTTAAAAAGTTAGAGAATACCACTACTGGTGCAGTTTACTCTCCATCCAGTACCCCGCTTCTGTATCTAATGCGAGAAGTTTTCTCATCGAGAAATGCATGGTCATCATCATGGGGTGATTTAAGAGGTGATAAAATGGACTGGAGTTGTAGTCGTAAATCTTTCAGATATTGTAACTTTTATAACCGAGTACACACGTAGTTTTGTAAAATACCTAATTAAATTAGAAATAACTTACATGCAGCGCATTAATAGCTGATTTGGTTTTATATATATTTTATTGTCTGCGACTCATCCTATATCAAGCAGAGCAGGGTTGCATTTCACACGTTTTTTGCGAAAACTTTTTCGATGCGAGAAATACAGAAACGGGGTGCAGTTCATCAATTCACAACATTGGCCAATAATAAAATGCAATATCTACATTATAATAAACAATAAATTAGTTAAGTTTTATAATAGGGGGTTTCATATAAACTCGTAAATTTTTTGTAAACCTTGCACGCAGAAAAAAAACAGGTGTATCTTTTAAAAAGCCTGCTATGTAAAATTTGCATAGTATTGAACTAATACCAAAATACAAGCCTCAAATTCCTGGTAATTAATTGATATGCATTTTTTCTAAATTACGAATGCTTTTTTTGTTAATTTGGCTAAGTACGTGCTTTGTTAAATTTACATTGGTGAAATTTATTGAAAAACGTACAATGTAAAATTTGCATTGATCAAATTTTGAAAATAAAATAAGCAGTAAGAATATTTTTCTAATAAGACAGGCAAATGTCAAAAAGCGCTTAGAATTTCCTTTGACATATGCAAATCAATATGGTGGATGTACATCTCTAATATAAAAGAATAATGATGCTGGATTTTCTCAAGTTTTTATCTTATAATATTAATAATGTAAACAAAAATAAAAAATATTAATGCAAATAAAAAAAATATATATATTTTTAGTGTAATTTTCATGTCGAAATTGCTTACTTGTTGAAAAAATACAAGCCTAAAAGTATTGAGTAATTACTTTTCAGCATTGGGTACCCTAAAAAAAAGTCGGAAATGAGTACTCATTACTCAACACTTTTACAGACAAAGTAATTTTTTATTTAGTCAATTTTTTTTTGCAAAATGTGTCTTATAATTCTCATTTGTTTTTTAGACAAATAGTTTTTATATATACATCAGTGGTGTTCAGCCCATAGGACAATTGTCCCTGCTCAATTCACATGTATTCTTACGCTCTTGCTTTTAGTCGTCACTGAAACAGCGACGAATGAAGATGAGTGCGGATATACGCTGATTTTTTTTAATGTACTGAAAAAAAAATTAATAACAATATAGGACAAATATTTTATGATTATAAATACAGATTAAAGATATTTAATAAATATGTAAATACATTGAAACCATTAATATTGATTTAAAAAAATTGAAAACCTTTTATTTTATATAGAATAAAAGAAGCCACCCTTAATTATGTATGTATTTTTTTTTCTTTCAAAAATTGTATTTTGTTTATTTTTATTTCTTTAAAACAGTGTAGTATTTATTTATATTTTCCGAAAGTACCTACATCGTTTTTTACACAAAACATTTTCATATTTTTAATAAAAAATAAATGAATACAGATTCTATTAACACATTCAACATTTCTTACAGTGCAATTCTCATTTTCTCACCAACACAACTACATTTTTAGTTTTGAACACCACTGATATACATCCATAATTATTATGCCTACAGTTATTGAACGGAAATGACGAATAGAGCAATGAAGGGTTGGTAAACACAAAACACAATTACAGTTCGGCAGCAGAGGAATTTAGAACAACGAAAGATATTTAAAATATAAATAATAAGGCAGAAACTAGATAGATAGTCTGATTTGCAAATTTTAATGTGTTTTATAACTTTTGAGGAAGGTTTATTCTTCTTCTTAACCTCAAACCTACTAAATTAGAATTAATAAAAATACATATTAATGACAATATTAATTGTATTTGGTCTATACGACGCGTTTGAAAAAACAACACTTTTTATAAAGGCACCACATATACACGGGATAGCAAGGTTGGTTACCGAAACGAATAACGGTAAGGGTAACGGTAACGGTATCAGATTTCGTTTGGTTAGGTAACGGTAAAGGTAACGGTATTTAAGACTGTTTCGGTAACGGTATACCGTTATCGAAACAGCAATACCGGTACGAACCGGTATTAAAAATTATGTTAAAAACATATAAAAACAAGTAAAAACATGGCATATTTTTAATTTTAAGTATTGAAAATACAGATTTTAAGCTATAAATTCAATACTGGTAGTTTTAATAAGTAAAATTATTATCTATAAATTTTTTGTAAAAAAAACCACTCAAGATTATAAAAAAAAAATAAAAAAATTGTAATTTTTATATAAAATAATAAATACCGGTAAAATACCGGTAACTACCCATAAAAATAACGGTAACGATAACGGTTTTTAGAAATTTTTTTAGAGGTATCGATAACGGTAACGGTATTCAATTTGAAACGGTATTTTAGCGATAACGGTATTATAACGATAACGGTAACCAACCTTGCGGGATAGAAATCTCGTAGAGTTTGCATTAAATTTGTCATCTCTAATATTGTTGGCACTAAGTTCTATCGTAAAAGTACCATCTTTAGTTGTCAAGAATTTGTTTTTATTAAAATTTTTTTATTTCAAAGAATATTTTTTTCTCCAAATACCAAAAAGTGTATTTAATCAACTGAAATGTTCAATAATGTTACAAAACATTTTCAAAATTGTTACTAATTAAAAATATTGTATATGACAGCAATTGTCAATGGTTTAGAGATTACATTTCGTAGACTTATACAGAGCTGCCTTAAAAAATAAAAATGCCCTGTTGGCTCTCCGTCTCCAATATACACAAATTGCCTACACTTGTACGTACAAACCATACGTCAATGTAGCAATATTTGTGAAAAGGTGACACGGAGGAGATAAGAAGATAAACAGAGTAAATCTGAAGTAGAATGTTTGTATATGTATTAAGCATCCCAACAAACAATTCGTTCCGTTTACGCACCGTATTCGGTCCGTCATAAACGGGATCCAACTCCGTTTACGTACTGTTTTCTGGATCCGTATACGGACCGAATGATTCGAATCCGTTGAAAGTCCGTAAATGTCGTGTTAAAAACTGACAAGCCCGTTTAAAGTCCGTCAATGACGGACCGTTTACGGACCGTTCTGTCATAAATATTATAAAAACGGACTTATATATCTACCTAAATTTAAAATTTTTTTATTATCAGCAGTAGTTTTTTTTATATATTTATTAATACATACCCAGGTAGAAAAATACAAACGGCACAATGTCGGCCCGGTATCGGACACGGTAGTACATGTACTGGCAAAGCGTCGGATTTTTAACTTTCACTGTACTGGCATATTGTCGAAATGATAACACCAATAAACGCTTGGCCGTAGTTATTTCTCAACGTTGGCGCAGGCTTGGGATTTTATTTTTTTGGTATTATCCCAGTACATTTAATAACAAATTTAGTAGTTTGCTAGAACTTTACTGTCCTCTTAGTGTACATCACAGATTTTTTTTATTTTTATTTTTTTTTTTTGGCAATGTCTTGAGACTTGATGGAATTTCTTCAAATGTATTCTTTCGAAACTTCACAAGAAAAGAAAGACGATGTCGCTCTTACATAAATAATTGTGTAATAGATGTGAAAATACGTAAAATTTATAAAATTGTTAATTTTAATAAATTAAAAAAAGCTCGTTAATTTTCAGAAAACAGTACTGGCAAAGCAAGTTTTAAGTAGTACCGGCATTTCGTAAAAACAGTGCTCTCCCAGTACAACTTTTGTTGTAATGTCGGCAATTTCTACCTGGGTAATATCATTGATTATATAAATTTGCACTATATTTACGTCTGCTGAGTTTACTCTCCATCCAGTTCATGAATTCACAACAGTGGCCAATAATAAAATGCAATATCTACATTAAAAGAAACAATAAATTAGTTAAGTTTTATAATAGGGGGTTTCATATAAACTCGTAAATTTTTTGTAAACCTTGTATAAATCAAAAAAACAACAAATAAAATCTAATATGACAATATCATATTAGAATTTGGACTTGAGGTAGAAGAATATTCTAACTAAATACAAAAAATATATTTTATATATATTGATTTTGACATTAAACTCATAAAGATACCAGGTTTACACTGTTTACGAGTAGGATACGAGTTTATATGAAAACCCCTAATATAAAATATAAATTTATTTACGGGAATATTAAAATATATTGTATTTATTTTCTTTCAGTTCTTTTATATTTTCATCCCTTTCTACCTCGAGAGAAAAAGGAAGCCAAACAATATTTCATCCCTCACAGACGGACATCTAGAACATTTTGATTTTTCAATTTTAAATTTAATATGGAATAAAATTAGGTTAAGAGTATTTACATAAATTTGTTTTTATTAAATTAATAATTTTTAAAATAATTTTTATTTATGTTATTTTAACTACATTTGCAGTTATTTGTACAGTTTTACAATAATTTGCATGTACGTTGTTTTAATTGCATTTGTAGTTGTTTTTACTACATTTGTCATTACAGTTATTTTTATATAGAAAAATGCAAAACAACTGTTATGACGGTTATTTCAGAAAACAAACTAACGAAGACTACTGTAATTTCGTAACAGTTGTTTAAATAAGTTATTTTTAATATCATAATAAACAACTACTAAAAGAGTAATTTTACAGTAAACAATTATTTTTGGTAGTTATTTAAAAATACAAAAATTTCGTTGAATTTTTTTGAATTTTAAAAATTCTTGTTTAGTTTATATTTGTTATTGTTGATATATTTCTAGTTTGCAAATAAAAATCAGAAACTTGTATTGTATCTCCAATGTATAAAAGTATACCCTACGGGGAATGAGGAGTCAATTGCCCTCCAAGGACCTATCCCGTGACCGGTCAACCGAAGGCATATTACTAAATTAGTACAAATATGAACAATAGAAAATGAATTAATTTTCTAAGTATTTTCTGATCCGTTATTTTCACTGTTGCTTTTAAAAAAACTTGACCAATACCTAAATAAAAATTTATATAATCAGAGGTTTTGAGGTAGTTTTCTAATTTTTAATTGATTTTTTAATTTAATTATGGCCAACGCAAAATACGAGTCAACTGCCATTAAAGGACCTATCCCGTGACTGGTCAATCGGGGGCATATTCAAGACACTTCCACCATATTTGTGTGTGTGTTAATGTTGTTTTATTTTCTATTTTTTTCTTTTCCATGTTTTTTTATTTGCTGTGTGTGTTTGTTTTTTCTTTCTCTTTTTTATTTGAACAGAAACGAAAAACATATAACTTAACCATCAGCCAGCCATCACGCATAAGCAACGTTAGCTCAGACGGTAGAGCATTTGCCTTACAAGCAGAAGGTTGTGTTATCGAGCCCTACTTCAACGCCAAGTAGATTATTTTTAATTCTTAATTTTTTATTAGTTTATTTGAAAAGCTATTTTTAGACACACCACCTTACTGCCACAATGTGTCTAAAATGTGGCAATTGGTCATTTCCAATGACAACGCCATGTTAAAGTGATATGTCTCTTTCAAACAAAAAGACCGATCAGCGACCGGTCTCCGCCCCCTTGGGACCTATCCTGCGTGTCATCTTGGACCGGTCCCTTTCCCCGTGAGGTAATTACTGAAGAACGGTTTGGAATTTTTACTTCGAATTTTAAATAGGCTGAAGTAATAACACATATTTTTGTAATCGAAAGAAAAAAGATTATTTTTTTTATTAAAATAAACTTTTATAAACAAAAAGAATTGACTGTAAAACAGTGTTGCCAACTCTTGAAGGCAGGAAAGCACCTTGAGCATTATGAGAACGGGTAAAAAGGGTAAAAATTTACCAAAAATGGGGTAAAAAAGCACGATATTAATTTTTCAGTCAATAATCTGAAAACACATTTTAGCTTTGAAAAATCGTGTAAAAAAGGTTCAAAAAATAACCAAAAAAGGGGTAAAAAAGCACCAAACTAAAATTAAAAATTTTTTAAGTTTTAATATGACGAAGTAGCTATTTAAAATTGTACTACAAACATTGTGAAAAAACGTATTTTTTGTATAGTTCGTATTATTTTTTCAACTTTGACAGAAAATTCAAGAAAAATTTTAAAAAGCGACAACAAATACCAAAATTATAAACTGTACAAAAAGCACTAAAAGCACCGGCAGAAATCTGAAAAAGCACTGAAAATACCCGCTTTTTTTAAACGGGTATTTGTAAAAAATCACCGGGTACGGAATGGAAAAAAGCACCAAAAAATACCCGAAAAGCACTGAAATGGCAACACTGCTGTAAAAAACAGTCGTTCGTCAGTTGTTTTGAAATTTTTGGAGTAAAAATTTATCGGTTAATTTTGCGACATTGGTAGTTATTTTTCAACAGTTAAAAATAGCAAAAGTTTTAGTTATTTTAAAGGTAAATACCAGGGATGCCAACTTGGTGCTTTTCACGCTAATTCTGGTGCTTTTTGATGTGCCAAAACTCGAAAAATATTAATGAAACGCGTAACTGAAAAAAGCGCTAAATTGGTGCTTTTCCGAAATTTATTTAGCGCGTTTTGCGCTTTTTACACATTTTTTGTGTTTAATATTTGTTATGGCAATACCAGGAAATCTATCAATATTTGTTGTTATTTCAATAACGATAAATTAAAATATCAAGGAAAAGTTGTAAATGTCATGCTATTCGAGCTAAATGTACACTCAAAAAATTCCGTAGTTGGATAGTTGAAAAAATTCTTGGTTGAATTAAAATATAATTAAAACAACTATATTAATTACAAACAACTATTGGAGTTAATTTTGTAATTACCCTGTAAATGAAAAATTCAATATAAAATGACAAAAACAAAACAACAAGAATTTCAATAAAAGAAAAGTAAATTAAAAACTCAAAAGTTTTTTATTCAAAATCATAAAAAATTATGCCAAATATAAAAAATCAGATTCATTTTTAAGATTTTGTGGTAAGTTTCAATTTAAATGATTGTTTTATAAGACGTGTTCATCAAATATTGCATTTAATTTTATTATTTTTTCAAATCGTAGCCAAAAAGTTGAGAAATCTAAAATGATAATTTCTGAGCTGAATAATTATTATAAGTTTGTTCCACGTCGATACCGCGGGAAATTTACCCGAAACAACAACCATTTACATACAATTTTGAGAAGAGAAAAGATTTTTGATAAAATTGGGAACCAGCGGTAACGAAAGTGGCACAGAGCTTACATATATTGGCAAAAATTCTTTACGTATTTGTAAAATGTTAAAATGAACAAAATATAAAATAACTTTTAATTAAATTCATAATAAATAATAAAAATATCGATCATTTCTGACAACCAAGTTCGATTTTAAGTCGTTATTTTCAACTAATTTGCAGGTTCAACTTAATTCAACTATAATAATTGTTGATGTTTATTTTTCAAAAATATTAGTTACTTACAACTAAATCAAATCAACTAAGATGTAGTTAGGGGTATTTCACCTACGAGATAGTTGAAAATTTAGTAAGATACAACTAAGAAATTTTTTGGGTGTAGTTTTGTTTGATGTGTCAAAATGAATATTTTGTTTGATGAACGCGTTCAGTTTAACGAATACTTAAAAAAAGGAATTCATTCAATTCCAGAGAAAATTTAATTCGATTGGTAGTGAGTTCATTCAAAAAGGAATTAATTCTTCAAAGCTCTGAATCGTTCTTAGTTTTGACTATAAAACTGGCACTTAAATTTTAAAAAATCTAATAATTTTTCTTGAATTATTATTATAATCACGAAACATGGAATAATATTAAAAATTTTTGCGAAAGTTATTTCTTTTTATTTTTTTTACCCCCGGCCGATGTATTTATTGATGTAGGTCGTACGCTTATATCACAATTTTATTTGTTTTTAATTGTTTAGTGCTTTTTTACTCGTTTTTAAGCCCAGTATTTTGTTCAAAAGAGCAAAAACATTCCGCTCTATGTTTGGAGCTCAAAAACTATAATAAAAACATTAAAATGCAAAAATTTTTTATGATCTTTAAAAAGTTACAATCATAATTAATCCAAATGTCACTTTTTCGCTTCATTTTCAAATGATCCTGTCCATTAAATTGATGCGAAAAATTTTTTCACCGCAATTTCGCAACAATTCGACACAAGTGAAAAATCATTTTTTTTATGGAGTTTGACAGCTTTTTTCGCAAAAGTACGAACAAAATACCGGTCTTTAAGTAGAAATTTGCGCGTTTTTACCCTTTTTTGTATATTTTTTGCGCTTTTTGCTATAATAAGTTGGCATCTATGGTAAATACCTTTGTCGCCTTTTTAACTGCATATACCTTTGTTTTAACTGTCATTTTCAGTAGATTCTACCGACAAACTTTTGTAAGTGTGTATTTTGTCTCATGTCTATTAACGATAAGTATTTAAAGCAAATCTACGTTAAACTAATTGTCGCATAAAAAATTTTAAACAGGTTATGTTTATAATTGTTCGGTTATAATCGAACGTACGTCAGCAAAACCTTTTAGGAAGTAACGCGAATAAGTTATGTTAGATGTGAAAATGTATAAACGTTAAGTTTTCAACGTCGATAGTTAACGTGCATACACTCAGATCAAAAAGCTAGTAAAAAAATTGTAAACAGTTATCAATCGCTTTTTACTACTTTTATACTAAATTTTAGTACAATTTTTTTTTTAGTAATCACTTTTGCTATTCTCTTATTACAAATTACGGATTTTTTTTTACTAATTTTCGCTGTTGATTTAATCAAAACATTTTACTAATTTTTCAAAACCGAGTGCTAAATTTAGCAGAAAAATATACTAATTTAAAAAATTTTATTTACAAGAATTCGTTGATTTTTTACAATTTTTGTTTAGTTTATATATTTGTTACTATTGATATATTGTTACCCATCAATTCATAAATGCTTTGTAAAGTTATAGCAGGTTTACAAACCGTCATTTTCATACAAAATTTGTTCAATAAACCTCCTATAATTTTACAAAGCGTTTATGAATTTAGGGGTTAGTTTGGAAAAAAACACTCAGAAAATTTTATTGTATCTCTAATGCATAAAAAGCCAATAACTGGATAACCGTTTGCAATTTTGAAATTTCAAGTATGTTGAAGTAATTATGCATTTTTTGCAATAAAAAAAATATTTTTTTTATTAAATTTGTTTTTAATTTTTTAATTTTACAGTTTGTTTATTGTTTAGTGCACTTTTTTGATTTTAGAAAATGGTTTTGAATTGCAGTTTACAACAATTTTGCTAAAATTTAGTAGCTGCTACAAATTTTTTATTCTAATTTTATTGTACTACACTAATAGAAAAAAGTCCGTAAAAAATTTAGTAAAAACTACTAAAAATTAGTTAAAAATGATGCTGCAGAAAAAAACTGCTAAATTAGCAGATTATTTTTGCTATATATTAGTAATATAGGAACAGCAAAACTAAAACTGTTAAATATACAGAATTTTAGTTATATATGAGCTAAATTTTTGTAAATGGAGATTAGCAAATTAACCTGCTAAAATCAGCAAAAAATTTTGCTAAATAATTAGTAGCCTAAAAAATCACCAAAAAATTTAAAATTTTCGAAGTTTTTTTTTCGATTTTTTTTAAATGCAAATAAAAATCGAGCCTTTTGAAAACAGCAGTTTACAATTTTTTAGGAAATATTTCTGCTGATTTTAGCAGAATAGACTGCTATTTGCATTCAACTAAATTTAGCTTAAAAATAGCAAAAATTTTGTAGATTTAACAGTTTATTTTTGCTATTTTTAGTCTACAAATATTTAGCAAAATTTTCTGCAGATTTTACAGTACAATTTGCTATTTTCAATTAACTAAAAGTTAGCCTAAATATAACTAAAATTCTGTAAATTTAGCAGTTTTAATTTTGCTGTTTTCATTTTACTAGTATTTAGTAAAAAAATCTGCTAATTTTAGCAGTTTTTTCTGCAGCATCATTTTTAACTAATTTTTAGTAACTTTTTCTGCTATTTTTACGGATTTATTTCTATGAGTGTACAAATCAGTAGACATGTGTTGCTGAAATTAGCAAAAAATACCGCTGGGCTCAAAATAGTTAAATTTCCCGTAATAACAGCAAAATTGTCAGTACGAGAGCAGTACAAAATGTTCTTAGCCTGACATAGAGATGGCGGTAAAAACAGCAAAAAGCTTTGTATAATGGAAACTTCCATCTGTCAATTAACATATGTTAAATTTCATTTCGATCTGTCAAGTCATTCGTATATTAACAGGGGTTCAAAAAAGGCGCTTCAGTGATTTTTTTATAATGAAAAAATTAGAAATTTGTGGTGTGATTAAATATTTAAATAAGAAAGGTTTATCGGGACAATAAATTCATTATGATATGGTGAATGTGTTAGGTGAAAGTGCCCCTTAATAGGCAACAGTAAAAAATTGGGTTGCTAAATTTAAACGTGGTCGTACAAGCATTGAAAATGAACCACGAAGTGGACGACCAAAAACTGCAACAACGCCAGAAATCATAGCTAAAGTCCATGATATGGTATTAGACGATCGACGATTGAAAGTGCGTGAAATATGTAATGCCATAGGCATCTCAAATGATCGAGTACATTTTATTTTGCATCAAGAATTACAGATGAAAAAGCTTTCTGCAAGATGGGTGCCGCATTTGTTAACAGTTGACCAAAACCCCATTCGAATGCAAATTTCTTATCATTTCTCATATTTAGCTCCCTGACTTCTACCTGTTTCCAAATCTAAAAAAATTCCTTGCTGGCAAAAGTTTTACCTCGAATGAAGATGCAATGGCAGCTGTAACCGATTATGTTGAGGAGCTTCAGCAAAATTATTTTAATAAAGGAATAGAATTGCTAGAAAAACGTTGGAATAAGTGTATTGAAGTTTCAGGAAATTATATTGAAAAATTAAATTATTTAAAAATCTATCTCTTGTTTTTCATTGTTAGGCTATGAACATTTCGAACCGCCCTCGTAGCTGTTACTGACTCTTTTGGTTGAGTGTAATAACTTATGCCTTAAGCAGGAAGCCGGTCATTTTTAAGGGTAACCAAAGTTTAATTTATTAATTTTATGTTTAAATTATAATAAATATGACGAAAACTATTAGTAGTAACGATAAAAAATTAAAATGTGCGAAAAATTTCAGTTTCCTATTTGCAGCCGTTTTTTATAAATTCGTTCCCAGTAAATTAGAGGATTGCATTCCCTTTATTTTCTAACCTTTCTGATTATGCTTAGCACACATAACTATTCATGATTTTTACAAATAAAAAACAGTTTCTATGGCCACCAAAAAGCTTTAAAAATTTTTTAGAAATCAGTTCTCGCAATTGGATTTAGAGTCTATTTTATTTATGAAAACTTCAGAAACTTGGCCATTTGCTATTTGATTTCAACAAAAAATAAATATTTTTTTTTGAAAAACATTAGGTCCATTCGATTACTTTTCTCAGTCAAGTCCAGTAAGAATTACTCAGTACAAACTTTCAGAGAGTATGACAAGATTTACTCTCAAAATAAAATTTTCCCAAACATGTACGCGAACAGAAAATTTGCAACAATTTGCAAGTTTGTACACACAGCTGATTACAACACCAAATATACAAATAAATTTTAACTGGTCGCTATGAAAGAAGACAATTTTTGATCTCAAACCTTAAGCAGAACATTTTTAGAAGGTTTTCTTATCTTTTCCATAATTTATTTTGAAAGTTTTACTGCTTTGCATTTCCATAAAAAAATATAATTGGAAAATATTTTTTTTTATATACCATAAACAATCATATGTTTTCGAAACATATGTTTTTTTCTGCTTGCAAATTCTTACTGGCAAAAATTTATCCAGTAAAAATTTGCAAGAAAAAGAAGAAGACTTAGAAACTCTCAACATAGAACTGTCACTTTATTCTCTCTTTTTTCTTTCTGTTTACTGAGTATTTATGTAAACGAACGCCATCCAGTAAAAATTTGTACAAATTTGTACAAATTATCCAGTAATCGAATGGACCTATTCTTACTTTCGACGAATTTCGTTACATTTTAAAATTTGTCAAATCATTTCGGGGGGCTCGAGCCCCCAAGCCTAGCTACGTGCCTGACCATAATGTGTTTATACCAAGGTTGGTTACCGAAACGAATAACGGTAAAGGTAACGGTAACGGTATTAAATTTCATTTGTTTCGGTAACGGTATTTAATACTGTTTCGGTAACGGTCTACCGCTATCGAAACAGCAATACCGGTACGTACCGGTATTATAAATTATGTTAAAAATATATAAAAAATAAGTAAAAACTTAACATATATTTAATTTTACGTGTTAAAAATACATATTATAAGCTTTATCTTCAATGCTGGTAGTTTTAATAACTAAAATTATTATCCACAAATTTTTTTGTACAAAAAAAACTGAAAATTATTAAAAAAAAGTTAAAAAAATTTGCATTTTTATATGAATTAATAAATACCGGTAAAATACCGGTAACTACCATTAAAAATAACGGTATCGATAACGATAACGGTATTTGGAAAAACTTTTAGAGGTATTGGTAACGGTAACGGTATTCAATTTGAAACGGTATTTTAGCGATAACGGTATTATAACGATAACGGTAACCAATCTTGGTTTATACTATAGGATTTTGGCTATCTGAATCACTTTTTGGACAGGTTCTATGACTTATGATCATATGAAAAATCCCAATCGTATATACATTTAATTAAACCTCAACAAATTATTTCTTTTGCTTGTACATATATTGGATTAAGTTATGGGTCAATATTGCGCATTTTGAGGCCGATTTGTGAAGTTAACTGCACCAGCTGTAAAAAGTTTTTAATAAAATTAATAAATTACAATGAGTGTTATTTTAGTTCGGGTTTAAATCAAATATGACAAATTCCAAATAGAATTCACAATTAATTTAACAAGAAATAAAGAAAAAACTTATGAAAAAACTTTCCTAGAACCAATGGACAAGGTACAGTCCAAATGAATAAATTACTTATTACATCTATTAAAAAACATGCAAAATATTAAAGTTAGTAGTGGATAAGTTTATGTAGATATAAAAGTCCGTTTTTGTTTAAAAAACGGTACGGATGCGGACCGGAAATGGCATTCTAAAAACGTGGTCAACACGACAACGGTCCGGAAACGGTGCGGCATTGACAGACTTTCAATGGGCTTGTACATTTTTTACATGACAACGGTCTGTAATCGGTCTGTCATTGACGGACTTTAATCGGACTTAACCGGTTTTAATACGTCATTACGGTCCGCAAACGGTCCATCATGGACGGACTTTCAATGGATTCGAATCATTTCGATGTTCCTTAAGCTCCGTACGTAAACGGAGTTGGATTCCGTTTATGACAGACCGAAACCGGTGCGTAAACGGAGCGAATTGTTAGGAAGTTTGGAAGTACTTATCCGTCCATTAATAAATCAACGCCAATCGAAAGGCTTTTGAAATATATTTTATATGCAGTTAAAAAGGCAAGTATGAAGTTACAATATTTTTAACTGTTAAAAAATAATTAAAAAATAAAATAACTCAAGCCTTTATGATACTACATCTTTTTCAAACTTTTTAGGATTTTCGTTAAGAGCTATCGCAAATATATACCATACTTGGGATTTTTTCATTGGCATAGAAATTTCATTAGCATTAGTTGACTAATGCTAATGGCAAAAAAATTTCATTACCATTTAATGGTACTGAAATTTTCTGGCATTAGAATTTGTAATACTAATGCTAATGCCTTAAAAACTATGAACAATTGAGTAAAAAAAAGCATTTGTTTACAAAAAAAGGGGGATAAATAGATTGCTTTTTCTTCGACTAGCCACCGAACTTTGTTCTATGAAATGGGTGTTATAGTCCCTAGATTATAAATTTTAAAAAACCACACTAAAAAAATTGCAAAATAATCGCGGGACGCAAAAAAAGACTTTATGGTACAAAAATTGAATTAAAAAACTTAATCAGCGATATTCATTCTGAAAACAAATATACTTTCGCGATTTCTTTTTTCAATTAATCACAGAACTTTGTTCTATGAATTGGGAATTATAGTCCCTAGATTATAAATTTTAAAAAACCACACTTAAAAAATTACAAAATAACCGCGGAACGCGAAAAAAGACTTTATGGTACAAAAGTTGAATTAAAAAACTAAATCAGCGATTTTTATTCTGCAAACACACATACTGATGGAAGAATTTTCCTTTTTAGAAATTTTTTTTCCGCGAATTTTTTCGCGATTTCTTTTTTCAATTAATCACCGAACTTTGTTCTATGAATTGGGTATTATATTCCCTAGATTATAAATTTTAAAAAACCACACAAAAAAAAATTGCAAAATAATCGCGGAACGCGAAAAAAGACTTTATGGTACAAAAATTGAATTAAAAAACTTAATCAGCGATACTCATTCTGAAAACAAATATACTATGTTAGAATTTTCCTTTTTGCAAATTTTTTTTCCGGGACTTTTTTCGCGATTTTTTTTGCCAACTAGCCACCGAACTTTGTTTTATGAAATGGCTGTTATAGTCCCTAGATTATAAATTTAAAAAAACCGCACTTAAAAAATTGCAAAATAATCGCGGAACGCGAAAAAAGACTTTATAGTACAACAATTGAATTAAAAAACTTAATCAGCGATTTTCATTCTGCAAACAAACATACTGATGTAAGAATTTTCCTTTTAGGAAATTTTTTTCCGCGACTTTTTTCGCGATTTCTTTTTTCAATTAATCACCGAACTTTGTTCTATGAATTGGGTATTATAGTCCCTAGATTATAAATTTTAAAAAACCACACTTAAAAAATTGCAAAATAATCGCGGAACGCGAAAAGACTTTATGGTACAAAAGTTGCATTTTTGTTTGCAGATTGTTAATCGCTGATTAAGTTTTTTATATATTTTTGTGCCATAAAGCCTTTTTTCGCGTTCCGCGATTATTTTGCAATTTATTACTTGTGGGTATTTAGAATCATAACCTAGGGTCTATAAGCCCAATTTATAGAATAAAGTTCGGTGGCTAGTTGCAAAAAATCTTTTTTTCGCGTTTCACGATTATTTTACAATTTTTTAAGTGCTGTTTTGTTAAATATATAATCTAGGGACAATAATACCCAATTCATAGAACAAAGTTCTGTGATTAATTGAAAAAAGAAATCGCGAAAAAAGTCGCGGAAAAAAATTTCCTAAAAGGAAGATTCTTACATCAGTTTGTTTGTTTGCAGAATAAAAATCGCTGATTTAGTTTTTTAATTCAACTTTTTTTCCATAAAGTTATTTTTCGCGTTCCGCGGTTATTTTGCAATTTTTTAAGTGTGGTTTTTTAAAATTTATAATCTAGGGACTATAATACCCAATTCATAGAACAAAGTTCTGTGATTAATTGAAAAAAGAAATCGCGAAAAAAGTCGCGGAAAAAAAATTTCCTAAAAGGAAGATTCTTACATCAGTATGTTTGTTTGCAGAATATAAATCGCTGATTTAGTTTTTTAATTCAACTTTTGTACCATAAAACCTTTTTTCGCGTTCCGCGGTTATTTTGCAATTTTTTAAGTGTAGTTTTTTAAAATCTACAATCTAGGGACTATAATACCCAATTCATAGAACAAAGTTCTGTGATTAATTGAAAAAAGGAATCGCGAAAAAAGTCGCGGAAAAAAAATTTACAAAAGGAAAATTCTTACATCAGTATGTTTGTTTGCAGAATAAAAATCGCTGATTTAGTTTTTTAATTCAACTTTTGTACCATAAAGTCTTTTTTCGCGTTCCGCGGTTATTTTGCAATTTTTTAAAATTTATAATCTAGGGACTATAATACCCAATTCATGAAACAAAGTTCTGTGATTAATTGAAAAAAGAAATCGCGAAAAAAGTCGCGGAAAAAAAATTTCCAAAAAGGAAAATTCTTACATCAGTATGTTTGTTGCAGGATAGAAATCGCTGATTTAGTTTTTTAATTCAACTTTTGTACTATAAAGTCTTTTTTCGCGTTCCGCGATTATTTTGCAATTTTTTAAGTGCGGTTTTTTTAAATTTATAATCTAGGGACTATAACACCCATTTCATAGAACAAAGTTCGGTGGCTTGTTGAAAAAAAAAATCGCGAAAAAATGTCGCGGAAAAAAAATTTGCAAAAAGGAAAATTCTTACATCAGTATAAATATTTATTTGCAGAATGAAAATTGCTGATAAAGTTTTTGTACCATAAAGCTTTTTTTTGCGTTCCGCCATTATTTTGCAATTTTTTAAGTGTGGTTTTTGTAAAATTAGAATCTGGTTACTATAATACCCATAACTCATACCAAAGACTGGTGGTTAGTTTGAAAAAAAAAAGTTTGCGAAAATAATTTTGCAAAAAGTAAAATTCTTGCATCAATATATTCCTTTGCACAATGTAAATCGCTGGTTAAGTATTTTAATTAATTTTTTATACCACAAAACCCTTTTCACATTCCGCATTTGCAAGCTCAGAAATGAATTTTAAATCTATAAAATGACGTTTACAAATGCCAATTCTTTCTTATAATTGAGGCATTAGTAATCGTAATGAATTTACTATACAATTGGCATTAGTAATGAAATCGATGTATTTCAAAGCATTAGCATTAGTCCAAGTAATAATAATGCCAAAAATTTCATTAGCATTACCCGATCAAAAATAAATTATATCTAGCATATGTAGTAATATCTCATTTGATATAGATCGACATATGATCTTATCCAAGTTCATCTCAAAATTGGGGTATCCAGTAATATCCAATCAGATCCCTCAAATATATTACAGGATTAAAGTAGATCCAAATAGATCTCAAAATTGGGAGCTCCAATAATATCCAATAATATAAAATTGAGATCCTGATAGATCCCAAAATATCGTATGGGATTAATTTAGATCCAATTACATGCAAACGGATAAGCTACCCAGGTAGAAATTGCTGACGTTACAACAAAAGTTGTACTGGGAGAGCACTATTTTTTACGAAATGCCGGTACTACTTAAAACGAAAATTAACGAGCTTCCCGGTGAAAAATGTTCATATACGCTCAAACATGTTCATATATGGTTTATGTATGGACACATATGAACAAATATGGATTTTTTATGAACATATATGGATTTTATATGAACATATATGGAAGTATATGTGATTCCATATATGTAAAAAATTTCATATACAGACATATATGGAAGCATCTGTTATTTCATATATGGAAATGGCACTCATATATGGACAAATATGGAAATATATGTTATTCAATTTATGCAAAAGGGACTTGTATATGAACATATTTCGAAGAATACATTTTTCCATATATGTAAAAGGAACTCATATTTGGATAAATATGGAATTATATTTAATGCCATGAATAAAAAAGGAACATATGTAGCGCCTAATTTGAATGACATACATAAATTTATATCTATCGTACAATCTTATAATAAAGGACAGCAACGTTCGCATGTAATCGCACATATTTAATAAATGTATATGTTCATATATGTCCATATATGAACATATACTTAGGTGTTACCTCATTTTTCGGATCCATACATATGTGGTTGAACCATAAATGTTCATATATGGGCATTTTTCACCGGGTTTTTATAATTTATTAAAATTAACAATTTTATAAATTTTACGTATTTTTACATCTATTACACAATTATTTATGTAAGAGAGACATCGCCATTCTTTTCTTGTGAAGTTTCGAAAGAATACATTTGAAGAAATTTCATTAAGTCTCAGGATATTGCCAAAAAAAAAAAAAAATATAAAAATAAAAAAAATCTGTGATGTACACTAAGAGGACAGTAAAGTTCTAGCAAACTACTAAATTTGTTATTAAATGTACTTGGATAATACCAAAAAAATAAAATCCCAAGCCTGCGCCAACGTTGGAAAATAACTACGGCCAAGCGTTTATTGGTGTTATCATTTCGACAACATGGCAGTACAGTGAAAGTTAAAAATCCGACGCATTGCCAGTACATGTACTACCGCCTCCAATACCGGGCCAACATTGTGCCGTTTGTATTTTTCTACCTGGGTAATTTTGGCAGATCGAATTGGATAATTTGAGATCAAAATTTATCCTATGATATATTTGGAATTATTTAAATTTTAAAAAAAGTTTGAAAAATAACACAAAAAATTAAAAAAAAAATTTATTATTTAAAAATATTTATTTCATTAAAAAAAAAACAGGTTGTAGTCGGCGTTGTAGTCGGCCACTTAACTCACTCAGCCAAACACTGCTATACAACATGACTGACTATATGAGACAACATTGTTCGTGTAACTGAGTTGTATATAATTATTAGGGTTTATGTCCCGGGAATTCCCGGGACGGGATTCCCGGGAATCCCGCCCTTTTTTGAATCCCGCAATCCCGGGAATTTTATGCGGGATTTCCCGGGATTTATTTTAGTCTTTTACAGTAGTTTTAGCTAGTTTTATTGCAATTTTAGAAGCTTTATTTAAATTTAAAGCATTGATTTTTTTAAATTTAAATAAAGAATATTTAAAATTAAAAAATAAGGTTTAAAATTTAATAAACTAAATTAAGCCAAATTGTTTTTGGATGCCAACTGAATTTGGTTTAGTTAAACCGAAAAATATTATATTAGCAATTACCAAATTTACAAACTAAAATACTTGTACTTCGGGAATTTTTTTCTTCTTTAAGATGATATTTGCTCAAATAAAGCAATATTTATATAGGCTGTTTTAAACTATAAGATTCTCGGAAACATTTTGCAACCTTGCCTATATGTTTTGCACGTGTACTGAAGTAAAATCGTTATCAAAATCTTATAGTGTAAACCAGCCTTATACAACATCATTATTTCAGTTCCAAATACCTCCAACAAACAGGGATAAAAGTTAAAAATAGTAATTTTTTCGTATTTTCAATTAACATAAGTATTTTGAGTTTCTTTTACTTCAAATAATTTCATTTAAAGTTCAATTGATATTCCTTTATTTTAAATAATATTAATTTTTAAAATAATAAATACATCAGATGCTTTTTCAAATTATTTTAAATTTTTTATATGCTAATTTAAAATGCAACTAAATATGAAATTTAAATAATTTCTTTTTAAGGAGTTGTGGCATAAAAAATTTCTATTCAAGAAAACTAATTACAGTTATGAAACTATTTAATATATAAATGTCTACTTTTATAAAACAATTTAGGCCCATTAACTTTTCTCGAGAAGTTAACTTTACCTTAACCATGGGTAACTAACCAATACTAAATATTTATCCCTATGAAAATTTAACCATAATAACTTATCAATATTTTAACTCTGGGTAGTTAACCTTAGTATGAAATGTCAGAATTAAAACAAAAGGAAAAACAAAAATAAATTTTTTCAATACGGGAAAATTAAACGTTTTTCTCGCGGCTTTTTGTGTGTTTCTGGTCGTAAAAAAATAATACACTTGACCACGTCGTTTTTTTGAAGATTCGCGGTCGCTAAATTCTATAAAATGATTGTGTCTTTTTGCATACTACGAGAGGTGATTTAATTAAATCCATTTGGTAAGTCTATAAAATAAAAGTGAATTATTTGAACTATTAATAAGTATTTCGTGCTAATCGAGACAACCGTGGAAAGATTCGCGCATAAAATTAAAAAAAAAAAATAGTGGAAATTTTGTGATAGATTACTAAATTAAGGCAATTTATGTGATCAACACATTAAAGTGAGTAGAAAAATAATCGCTGTGCATGATTTTGTATCTTTTTGTAATTGCGAGTCAAAACTGTGGGTTGTCCAGGGGTTCCTCACATACTTTTAAAATATTTAAGAATTAAATTCAGTAGTCTTGTACTTCATTCAGTAGTCTTGACCTTTGATACATGACTCATTTTGAATTTGATACGCTGATTCCAAGTTCTTAAATGTAAGTTACCCAAAATTGATGGAATAATTGTTTTTCTGAGAGTGGCTTTCAAAAGAATTTTTTCCTATAACGGTACACAAATTTAAAAAATGTTCTATGTATTTTAGAGAACAAAATTCATTCTTTACTACCATCGTAACAAAAAGTCTTAAGCTATTTCAATGCTATTTCAAATAGTATTTTAAAATATGTAAAAAGGTATTTTTCGCGTTTTTAATCACGATTTTCTCAAAATTGAGAAGTGGTAGAGATTTGGAATCAGCAAGTAAAATACTAAAAGTATGTACCAAGCTTCTACCGGCAGCGACTTTTCATTTTGTAGAGGTGTATAATTCGTGTCAAATTGTTCTAATATTGGTCACCATTTTTGGTTTTAATTATTCAAGACAGATTTTGGCTCCTTCAACCAATAAAAAAATAAATTTTTCTATTTCGTTATACGCGGCCAATTTCTGTAAGCTATCACAGAAACCTAAATCCTAAATAGCAAAAATTTGTGCACGATTTTAAGTACTGATGCAATTTTTGTAAGTTTTGGTAAAGTGGGGAAATGCACATCGAAAATACTTATATGTATCATAAACGATTCTTAGTCAAAGTTTGGTTAAAGCTGCGCTTTAGATTTTTTTTTTATTAATCATCATTACAGGTTTAATTTATTAAAATATCTTATGTAGGGTGAATTGTTCTAAAATAGCCTTGGTTAAGTTTCTTAACCACAGAAATTTCTATGGTTAAATTTTAGCATTGGTTAGAAGAAATGCTTGGTTAAAATTTAGATAAGTTATTCAAAAAATATGTTTACCAGTGGTTAAGGCTAGTAAAGGTCTTAACCAGGGTATAAATTGAGATAAGTTAACGGGCCTTAGGCGAATTTCCATAAAAATTTCTGTGAAAAATGCTCCGACACAAGTTTGCACCCATTAACAATTCCAATATATCCTGAAAAAAGGGATCAAAATAATATAACCGTGTCTTTAACTTTTCTATACCAATTCGTTTAACAGCTTAAACCGCGAAATTAATATTTAGTTAATATATTACTAAGAGTATTTTTTTAATTAGGACGGCCTTCCATATAAATATATTACATAAATACTAATTCACGATTTAAATTGTTAAACGAATTGACCTAGAAAAAGTGGAAGACAAGGATATTTAGCCCTCCTTTCAGAACATTTTCTCATGGATACAACCAAAAGATAAACTTTGTCGAACGGTGTTTAACCAAAAAGTAGTTTTTCAAGTACAATATATGTCGAATTTATATATTTTCTAACGAGCGGGAATTCCCGGGATCCCGGGAAATTCCGAAAAAAATCCCGCTGTCCCGGGAAATGAAAAAGTCCGGGAAAAGAAAAACCCTAATAATTATATAAATTTATATATATAGATGACTTAAAAAAATAAATTAATAACATTCTTTTCAAAAAACAAAAAAAAAATCTTAAATGTTTTCCACTGACGGAAATTTTTTGGTGAATAAGAAAAAAAATGTTTGTTGAAGGGTCAAGGCACCGATTTATATGGCTCAAAAATCTAAATATCAACAGTCTGTATTTGCGAAATTAATAATGGGATAAGAGCAATATACATATTATTTAAAAGGTAATATAAATGTATTTTAAATAAGGTATGACATATATAAGCTTAGAAATTCTTTGGAAAAAATACTCTTATCCAACACTTTTTCACAAATTGTTTTGTTTGTATTAAAAGTAGGAGTACAAAAATCAAAATATTGCCAAAATTGTAAGTACATATATTACAAAAAAAAAATCATTTCGCTTTGGAAGAACTCAAATTCAGAACTTTAACGAAATTATTATATATTACGATATCTAATTATATATTTAAAATACTATTAATTGAAAACATAATTTGCAGATGCTGTTGACACAAAATGTTTTAACCTTTCTAAGATCTGTAAAAAAATATTTATAAGTAAATCAAGTTGAGTTAAAAAAAGTAAAAAAAAAAAAATTTTTTTTTGTGCCCGAGCTGGGATTCGATAATAGGACCTCAGTCACATATATAATTATGTGTGGGGTTATATATGACAATATATAATAACATATTAAAATATTATTAATTCCAAGTTGCAGTAAACATAATTTTCAGGTGCTGTTGGCAGTAAATGGGTTAATTTTTTTAAGATCTGTTAAAAGAATATTTACAAGTAAATTAAATTGAGGTAAAAAAGGAGAAAAAAAATTTTTTTTTTCTGCCCGAGCTGGGATTCGATAGTAGGGTCTCTCAGGTAATATGTGACTATATATAATTATATATTAAACACATAGAAAATATTACTGACGTGGGACCATATATAATCATATCTAAAATAATATTGTTAATCTTGCACCATATATGGAATCATATATAATCATATCTTATATCATTTAATGTAATATATAATCATATATAAAAATATCTTACATCATACAACCAAACAAATTTTATAACAGGGCATATATTACTATATCTCAAAATATATGGCTTATATGCCACCATATCTGATCATATATTATGTTATATATGATCATTTATAATTATATATGACAACAGATCTGTCATATCTCATTATGTATAGCATATATGGTTGATATCTAATTTTATAAAAGACAATATATAAAAATATATGGTTATATAAGGTACCACATAAGAAACATATAATTATATATGGCTATTCATGACAACATATATACTCACATATTATAAGATAAAACAAGATATTACTATATACGACTATATATAAATTTTTTTGATTTTCAATTTAATGGTAATGAAATCACCAATTAATTTGTCTAAATAATTAATTAGTCTCATGTATGGTATATAATAACCCCTCAATTCATAAATGCTTTGCAAAGTTATAGCAGGTTTACAAAACGTCATTTTCATACAAAATTTGTTCAATAAACCTCCTATAATTTTACAAAGCGTTTATGAATTTAGGGGTGTATATATATTAAAATAAAAATATAATTTTAATTTTTTAATTCAATAAAGTAAATTTGATAATTTGATAGTTCTGATTATTTTGATAATCAGAACTAAAAACAATTTTTGTCTTAAATATAACTAACTTAAGAAATTTTGTTTGAAAATTTTTTATTTACGTCAAATTTAAAAAAAAATTAAATCCTAGTTCTGGCTCATAATCGTTTGTTCTAAAAAAATTAAAAAAGGCTTTCGTTACTTCCGCAAAATTACTCAATTTCTGTCTAAACCGAATTTCGAATTTTGTACAATAAAATGTAACACAAAGGTAGTCCGACAGGTAGTCAGAAAATTCCCAGTGGAACAATAAGTTGGACAAAATGGTTGCCAATAAATTAGAAACGATTAAAGTTTTTTCTAATTTTATTCTCGTTGCCTTTATTTTTAAAGATCAAAATATTGGCTAAATTCACCCCGAAAGGCAAGGAGATTATTTTTAAAATTGTATAAAATTTTAACGTAATGTTTGTTTTTCATTTTGACACTTGTTTTAAGTGGGCGTGGCTTTTAACGAAAAATTAGCGATATCGACCTTTTATCAAATTACATAGTAAAATTTAGGCAGTACTGATCGGTTCTGAACAAACTGTATATTTTTGGAAATCCTATAAAATTTCCTTAAGTCTTGCATTATCTACTAATACTCGCCAGACTTAAATTGCAGCACTTTAAACATGACCAAACTTTTCTTTGTTTTTAGCGATTTTAAAAGAAAGTTAATAAAAATATTTCCCCCCTAAAATCGAAAGCTGGAACCGCGACTAGCAGTGTTATTTATAAATAACACGCCTTCCATTAACATTAACCATTTCCCCAAGACTTCCTCGCAGTAACAAATAGAGATAAATGCAAATGAACGCTAAATTTGTTTTTATTAAAAATGTTTACTTTATTTTATTTATTTCTACAAACAATATAAAAATAAAATTGAAAATGGATAAAAGAAAACAAAAAAGTTTTTTGAGCTTTTTATTATTGATTAAAATTCATAAATTAATGTTATAAAATTAACACAACCGTTTATTTTTTGTAAGTTTAGTTACATTTCGTGTTTTTAAAAATCATATTGCGAATTTATTATTTATTTTGAAGCCCAATTTACACTACAATCAAAAACTAGTAGTAAATAGAAGTAGTTGTCTACTAGTAAATAGAAGTAGTTTTCAAAAACTGCTAGTTTTTGGTTAAGTTTAAATGTAGTATAAAAGAATTTAAAATTTTATCCTTAAAGCTACAAATACATACACAAAATATATTAAAATGACTAGAATTTATAAATATGTAGTTAGTTAATTAGTTATTTGAATATTTAATTTGATTTTTCATTAAAACTTAAGTTAGTTTCAAATTTTATTCTATTTTTTTGTTTGCAAGGAATAAATGTATATTTTAAGTATCTTAATACTTTTGTAGGAATTAAATATGTTTTTGTTTGTTTTCCAATGGAATTAAAAAAAATATTTACTTAGTAATTCCATACATATTGAAGTTTATTTCAGTATTTTATATATTAAAAGAGATCAATTGAAAGCTTTTCTTTGGATTTTTTATAACCAGCTTTTTATGTTTTTTTTATAATTATAAATATTTTTTATAATTTTTATATTATGATTATAATGATTAATTTTCGAATAATGTATTCCTTTTATTCAAACATTAAGATTTTTGGCGTCAAGAAAGATTTTGTAAAAAAAAATCCCACTTCTGACACCATTTTTGTTTTTAATTTCTTAAACAATTTTCGAAGTCTTGCAATACAAGTTTCGATATATCGCTAATGTTGATTATTCTTATAAAAAACTGCTGCTTAATTTAAATGTTTAAGTAATATTGCTAGTTGTTTATGTAGTTTGAAGCGTTTTTAAAATGCAATAATTTTTTTTGTTGCAAATGAATTTATCATAACTGTTTTGTTCGAAAGATCTAGGACTTATTACATTAAAACAAGTTAAAATATTGCTATGAATTTTTTTTTATCCAATAACTTATAATTTTTGGTGTTATCGTCTTATTGTAAATACTCGTATTTGTTAAAATCTCAAATAAAAAGAAATTCGTGTTTCGTTGTAATTTCCACTGTGCGTACTTTTTAGAGGTGCGTATTACCCCCGGTTTTTATAGAGCGAAAGGAAATATTCCTCAAGCGGAATTATTCCGTTCGCTTTATAAAAACAGGGGGTAATTCTACTTACACCATCAATATTTCATTAATTTTTAATATCATAACAGAAACCACGATCTATATAAATTATAAGCATATTTTTAATCAATTTCAAAAGTTTACTATATTCAATATCCTTTCTTTCTCCACGTTTAAATAAAAATCCACTGTTTCTTCTTTATCCACTTAAATATTTTGTCCATTATAAGATGATGCATCACTTATACGTCGATTTAATGTTGTCTTTCTATTTAGAGTGGCAGTTGTATTAAAATTAGTTGGACGTTGTAGTGTACTATTGGCACTGGACTGATGATTTCGGGGATTTGATGGATAATAATTTAATGGTGCCATATTTGGATTATCAATGCGGGTTGGTGACGATACACGTGGTCGAGGTGATGATCTTTGCATTGAATTAAGTATTTCTTGTGGTTCTTGATAACCAGAATCCATATCATCATGATAGGAATCCATTAACGGGGTAGGATCTTCATAATCATAATCGATAAAGCCATTGTTGTCGAACGACTAAAAAGAATAAAAAATGAATGTTCTTTAGTTTGACTCTAGATCATAAATTAATATCACTTTCTGTTTAAATTATTTTCAAATGAAAGAAAGATGATTACAATACAAAAATGTTTAGTACACAGAAAGAATTTACAAAATTCTAATTCAATTTTTAAACACATTTCTGATACCAAATTTGTAAATACAAAAAAAACTTTTTAAAAAAGGCACCAACAAAAACATTTGTAAATCCAAAAAAAATTTTCTTTTTTTATTTGTAACTTTGAATTTTTATTTTTAAACAATTTTTGTATGAAAGATAACAATTTACAAACGAGTTACAAATATTTCAAAAACAAAAAAAAAATTGTTGGGAATAAAATTTCAATTTAAAAGAAAATGTGATTGCTTTTACAAATTCCCATTGTTGGTGCCTACTGTTTTTTCTGTGTATAGTCAAAATAATACGACTTTAAAAATAAATAAAAATCAGTTACTTTGACTGGCTTGAAATAAAATTATGTAAAATAAAGATCTATGCACAATACTGGAATACTATGTCGATAAAATCAATTGCAATTATAAATTTTCTAACATTTAAAACTACACTTAGAAAAGTTCTGCAGTTACTTGTGTAATAAAAATTTTCAATAAATTTCGTAATAAATCGTATAATCAAAAAAAGAAATCTCTGCATTCTTTACTGCATCAAAAGTATGCAATTAAGAAGGTAGAACAAATTAAAATAGATTTGATTTTCTGCTTTCTTTAATTGACTTTTTGTACACATGAAGTTAAAGCGCTATTTTGGCATACAAATGTAGTTACTGCTTACCAAATTGAGGTTATTTTTTGCTGAGTTGCGACTTTCTTTTAAATTTAATATTTGTAATCGTCTCATTTAAAATAAAGTATAACTATCACTTTTGTATACCATTTTTATGTATATTTATTTTTTTAAAAAGTGACCACAAAATGCTTTTCTTCGACAAGTGAAAAATAATGTTGCAAAATATTTTTTATAATTTTTAAAATGCAGTTATATAGAAAAAATGTAAAATTTTCGAAATCAAAAAATCGTTTCATGGTATTTATAAATTTATAATTTTGACAATTTTTTAAAGTTAATGTAACTTTAAAGTTAAACGCATTGGTAAGAAATGGGTTAATTGACTAATAATTCGTAGAATAAACTTTAAATAAATTTTCTACGCTGAAATTCCATTTAATAAACTAATGTTACAGTTATTTTCAGTACGACGAGTTTAAATTAACTGCAATATTGCACTCAGGAAATCATATATGTAGGTGGAATCAACTGCAAATTGCAGTTAAAAACAGTATTTGGAAATGTTTACACTACATTTGTATTAACATCAACTGTTAGTTGAACAACAAATTTATGTAACATAAATATTCTTAAAAACAAAATCTCAAACTATTATCTTTTTTATTTATTTTATTTTTGAATGACAAAGAAAAACAATTGTTTACTGTAAAAATACTGTTTTGGTAGCTGTTTATTATGATATTAAAAATTACTGCTTTAAACAACTGTTACGAAATTCCAGAACTTTTCATTAGTTACAGTTACATAGAAAAACAACCGTAATTACAGTTGAAAACAACAACTACTGATTACTATACAAACAACTGTCATGTAGTAATTGTCAAACTTCTTTGAGTGCAGATAAGCTTTTGTAATACCGTTAAAATTTAGAGAAATCGCTGAAATTATGCAAATATAACGGTAACATTGTAAAAAATATATTCAAATCGATAAATATCACTAAAATACAGGTAGGGAAATGGCTCAGTAAATTATATTTCGTTCCCCACAATTAGTGTTCCAATTCTCCTCGTTCTTTGTTTCATTCTAAATAAATTTGATTTGGACCAGTGTTCCATTCCATTTCGTTTCGCTTTAATTGGTTACAAACCAAGATTGTGCCTTCTTCGTGTTTCACCATGTGATTCGATCACATACACAATTTATACCATAACATCTCAGGCCAAAACCGTTGTCGGTTTAAATTTAGCAAAATATAGTAAAATAATTTTTTAATCAATTGTACACTGATAGAAATAAACCAGTAAATATAGCTGAAAACCCTACTCAAAATTTGTTAAAAATTGGATTGCAGAAAAAACTGCTGAAATTAAAAGTTGTTTGATAAATATGAATAAGATAGGAACAGCAAAAATAAAACTAATAATTATACCGCTGAGATCAACAAAAAATTTAGCTGAATATTTGTAGTGGTTAAAAAAAAAACTGTTATATCTACAAAATTTTAGTTAACATATTTTTTTTAAATAAATTTAGCGGAATGCAAAAAACCGCCTATAAAAAAATAAAAAAAAAACTTTGAAAATTTAGAGTGTGATTTTTGTAACCTATTATTTTCAATTAAATAAAATATAACTCAAATATAATAAAATTTGCTTGTTTCAGCGGATTTTTGTAATCCCAACAAAAATTTGTATATACTTTTTTTTCTTTTAGTTTGCATAAGTGGGATTTCATTAATTAACATTAGAATATTCTATTTACTTTAGAGTATTTTTTTATTACCACTGAGGTTAATTTACACGCTAATAGTGGCTTATTCATCATTTGCTATTTGCCAGTATTGGCGATATAAAATGTCATTAAAAAAAAAATTAGGAAAATTTGTCAATTTGTATCACCAATACTGGGTCGACGTGTCACGTGCCCTTTAAATGGAAATGCAATTTTTCCCATTTACATTAGTTTAATCAATATTATAACAGACAACACTCATATAAATAAATCTTTAAAAATAGCAGAAAAAGTTACTAAAAATTTGTTAAAAATCATGCTGCAGAAAACATTGCTAAAATGAGCAGATTTTTTTACTAAATACGAGTAAAATGAGAACAGCAAAATTAAAACTGTTAAATTTACAGAATTTTAGTTATATTTAGGCTAACTTTTAGTTAATTGAAAATAGCAACTTGTACTGTAAAATCTGCAGAAAATTTTGCTAAATATTTGTAGACTAAAACTAGCAAAAATAAACTGTTATATCTACAAAATTTTAGTTAACATATTTTGAAAATAAATTTAGTTGTCTGCTAAAATCAGCAGAAATATTTGCTAAAAAATTTTAAACTGCTGTTTTCAAAAGGCTCGATTTTTATTTGCATTTAAAAAAAAAATCGAAAAACGTCGAAAATTTTAAATTTTTTGGTAATTTTTAAGGCTACTAATTATTTAGTAAAATTTTTTGCTGATTTTAGCAGGTTAATTTGCTATTATTAATTTACAAAAATTTAGCTCAAATATAACTAAAATTCTGTATATTTAGTAGTTTTATTTTTGCTGTTCCTATATTACTAATATATAGCAAACATAATCTGATAATTTAGCAGTTTTTTTCTGCAGCATCAGTTTTGCCTAATTTTTAGTAGTTTTAACAACATTTTTTACGCACTTTTTTCTATTAGTGCACCAGATAAAGTGATTACTAGGGCAAGGAATTTCATGCACTTAAAAATGGAAAATATGCGGTTAAAAAAGAAAAATATGCATTAAAAATATAAGAAATATGCACTAAAAACTATTATTTTTGCTAAAATAATGCACTCTAAAACTTAAAAATGTATTTAAGTTAGTTATTTTGCAAACAGACACAGAACTTCAAGATTTCCCATAGGTCAATAAGGTTTTAAGAATGTTTATTTTGATTGAATCAAAATATGAAAACGAATCAATTTTTTATATTTTTTTACAAATTAAAAAATGATCCTAAAAATGCAAAATATGCACAAATATGAATTAAAAAGCACAAAATATGCATTAAAAAGGCTCCAAATATGCATTTAAAGTCAAAATATGCAAAAACATGCATTTATGACAAAATATGCAACTACAAATCGATGCCATTTTGTTCTAAATTTGATGATTCGGATAAATATTTAATCCATATTAGTTTTGGACTATCGAGAAAAAACATGCATTTGCAAGTAAGCAAGTAAGCAATAGGATAACCACTTATAATTCAACTTTTTGTAAGCATTTGTGTAACCACTTATTATTCAAAGTCTAGTAACTACTTATTTCTCATTTTTTCGTAAGCGAGCGGGTAAGCGTGACTACTTATAAAAACGACCACGCCAAACAAAAATAATGAGTTTAGAGGCCAAAAAATAAGTTGTGCGGAGCTATGAATTTCTATTATATAACCAATTATTTGCCCAGCAAAATCTTTAATTACCAAATAAGTGGTTATATAATAGAAATTCATAGCTCCGCACAACTTATTTTTTGGTGTCTAAACTCATTATTTTTGTTTGGCGTGGTCGTTTTTATAAGTAGTCACGCTTACCCGCTCGCTTACGAAAAAATGAGAAATAAGTAGTTATGAGATTTGGAATAATAAGTGGTTACACATATGATTACAAAAAGTTGAATTATAAGTGGTTATCCGATTGCTTGATTCTTAAAAATAAGGAGTTAAGTAAATACTATTAGCTTAAGGAAATACATTCAGAAAAATTTAAGTTTTCTCTAGTGTTTAATTTTAGGACTCGTCATAAAAATTTAAACAAAACATATTTACATATAATAAATAAAAATGTATAAAATTTAACTGTGTAAAAAGTACTTATTTAAACTATTACGAGTAAGTCATTATTTTATATTTAGAAACAATGAATACAATAGGCCGTTATTAGGAAGTCATTATTTTATATTATAAAATAATGCAAAAGGTAATGATATATCATTTTTGGTAATGCAGATAGTAATGAGGTGTCATTACCAATATTTTGCTGGGATATAATAAATAAAAATGTAAAAAATTTAACTGCGTAAAAGTACTTACTTAAACTATTACGAGTAAGTCATTATTTTATATTTAGAAACAATGAATACAATAGGCCGTTATTAGGAAGTCATTATTTTATATTATAAAATAATGCAAAAGATAATGATGTATCATTTTTGGTAATGTAGATAGTAATGAGGTGTCATTACCAATATTTTGCTGGGTGGCAATGAAAGATTTTGCTGGGTAGTAAACATATTGAATTAACATAAACATGTAATTTAATGGGGAACGAATGAAATTGGAACACTAAGAACCAGGAAACGAAATTGAATGGAACATCATACAAAACGTGTAGCAAAACACCTAGCGCAATTAGTGAATGAAGGTGAACACCAGAATACTCTTTACCTTTCTTCATATCCAGACAAATATGAAGTAAGAACACTTGCACCTCTCGGCAATTCGGATCATTGTACCATTTCCGCATCTTTTTCATTCTCCGTCCTTCGAAACGTTTCGGCAACAGCTGCGAAATTTTTCAATTTTTATTTACGAAAAAGCACAATGGGATGAGCTCAACGATTTTTTTCGGCATTTTAATTGGAAACTCTGTTTTCTTGACGACAACGTAGATGCCGCGGCGAAAATGGTTGAACATGTTATATTGCTTGGAAAGAAATCTTTCATTCCTTCGAAGCAAATTTCGGTTAAACCAAAAGATAAATGTTGGTTTAACCAGACTTGCAGGAACGCAGTCATATCCAGAGATCCAAGAACGCCAATACTGATCTGCTTCGCAAACGTGCGAGATATGAGTGTTCCAAAGTACTTAGTCGTGAAAAGTTTCTTTACGAGCAACGTCTTCGTACTAAAGTTCTTTCTGCTCCACGGGGTAGTAAGAGCTTTTGGTCATTCGTTAAAAGAGTAAAGGATAATGCTAGTTCAACTATTCCAACTCTTATAAAGGATGAACAAATATTCACTGAACCGATTGATAAAGCTAACCTTTTAGCTGAGATGTTTGCAGGTAATTCATTCCTGCCGAAAAGCGATCAACCACTTCCCGAATTTGAAAGAGTGTTGAGTACTATGTCTAAGATATTCTTTCGAGCTCGAGCAGTTAAAATGGTTCTTGCTGACCTCAACTTAAATTAGTCATCGGGGCCGGATGGTATACCAGCACTGGTGCTGAAACAGTGCTCTTCGAAGCTACCTCGTCCATTCACAAGCCTTTTTAGTGCTTCGTACCATGCGGGAGTTTTCCCCTCGTGCTGGAAGGTTGCCAATGACCAGCCAATCCCTAAAAAGGGTGCGGCTACAACCCTGAAAATTACCGCCCGATCGCATTATGCTCTGTGCTCTCAAAGGCGATGGAGAGTATGGTTAATTATCATCTTGTGAATTATTTAGAGTCCAACTCACTTTTTAATGACCGACAGTATGGCTTCCGTAGAAATCATTCTACGGGAGACCTGTTAGCGTTCTTCTCGGAGCGTTGGAGTCGGTCCATCCACCGTTTTGGTGAGAGCAAAGTGGTTGCTCTGGATATTTCAAAGGCCTTTGATAGTGAATGGCACGGTTCGCTTATTTATTTTTATTTTATTGATTTCCAATACAACAAGATATATAAGTATAGAATAAATGAATGTGAACAATATAATTTTTCAAAACGGGAATAACAAGAATAGAACAATTGAAATCAGAAATAAAAAAGAAAAAAAAATAATATAATAATAATATTAAAAATAATATAATAATAATATTAAAACTAACATAATAATATAAAAAAATATAATATAATAATAATAAAGAAAATAATAATAGCCATTTTAGGAAAAAAAAATCAAACAATTCCCTCTTAAAATGCATTGCGTTGCTTATGGATTGGATGGTTGTTGGGAGCGAATTCCAAAGACGTAGTGATTCCACATAAAATTGCCATTTAGAAACCAAAAGTTCATACCATATGCTTTATGTCGTATGTTCTTCCGTTTCGCGAAAATACCAGTCTATTAAACAGATATGTGGGTTGCCGAGTATATATGATCTTATGCAAGAATATCAAGGTTCTTATCTTTAAAAGATCATCAAATATAACTAATGAAAACTTTTTCGAGTATAAGGAGATGGGATCAAATCGTCGTACATTAAAAACATATCGTAAAATTGCATTGAATGTAGAAACCAGTTTTTTACTGCTTTTAGAATCTGTGCTTGCATGTATTTCACATCCGTATAGTAGAGTTGGCATGAGATATGTTTTTGCAAGTAAAATGCGTATATTAAGCCTCTAACCGGCAAGCCCGCCTCCAGGCGGGGTATATTAAATTGACCAGAAAGGCGCCAAAGGAGTATTTTATAATAAGAAATTATGCTTTTTCAACAGAAAACAAAATTTATTAAATTTTTTGTGAAGAATTTTTTTGTATACAATGCACGGTTTGGAAGCGAGAAAGTGTCAAAGATAAAATTTCGTAAAATTTCGAAAATTAAATATTTTAAAACAACCAAGATTTTTAAAAATCTTAAAAACATATTTAAATTGAATAAAACAATTGATAGTGATCATGAAGTAAGATTGGAGCTTAAGCTATTCAAAATGTTCCTTACTTTGGTCCAAGGACGCACAGGATTCCATAAGGATACTTTTAAAAGACATCGCCTTAACTTCAAAACGAATGGACGGATTTTTCTGAAATTTGGTAAAACGATAATATTTGGTATAGGTAGCAAAGTTTATAAGTTTGAATAATATAAATTGAAGTTTTGGTGCGTTTTCGCTCAATTTCGCGTTTTTCGAAAAACGAAAATCGCTACATCCTCTTAAGTAACAGCACAAAAAATTAAATTTTTTTATTGCAATTACATCTTGGTAAGAGAAGTAATTTGTGCCTAAACGTATTAATTTTTATGCCCTAGTTTTCGAGATTCACCCTTCAACTATCTTGGCCCATATCGCCTAAAGTAGGCAACAAAAAAAAAATTTGTAGAAGAACTTATTGTTTATTTTTCGTGAGGAACACATGGTATAAATTTCATTGCAAAAAAGCTTAGGCCGGTTAGAGGGTTAAGTGGAGTAACGTATTGTGTAGTCCATAGTGTTCTGAGCATTGCGTAAGTTTTTCCAAAAGCGGCATTTATGTGGTCAGACCACGTTAAATTGCTATTAAAAATAATACCTAGATTTTTTGTTGTTGATATAATTTCAATTTTTTGATTGTTAAGCATAATTATCGGTTGGAAAGGCAGCTTCTTCATTGTTTTCTTTTTAATTACCAATCACTTAGATTTTGAGGGATTAAGACATAGACCGTTTGCAGTCGCCCAAATATATAAATGTTGTAGGTCCGCATTAAGTTTTCTTACACAATCATTTATATTACTCATGTCACAACTGATATATAGCCGCACGTCATCAGCATACATGTGGATATTGCAATTTAATAATTGGTTGGGCAGATCATTTACGTAGATTGTAAAAGGAAGAGGTCCAAGTATTGATCCTTGAGGACTTTTAATTCACTTGATGTTTGTCTATAACAATAACTGTCTGACTGCGATTTAACAAATATGATGATAGCAGGCGAATAGAGGTATGGGAGAAATTAAACATTGAACGTAATTTAAAGCAGAGAACATCTTGATCTACCATATAAAATGCTTTGGAGTGGTCAAGTAAAACAAGGGAAGAAATTTTGCCATCATCAATTCTTTCACGTATTTCCTCGGATACATCTATTAAAGCTGTTAGACAACTATGTTTAGGCCGGAACCCGGATTGTCTGTTTGTCAATAAACTATTCTCACTAATATATTTGGTAATTTGCTGATGGAGAAGCCTTTCAAAAACTTTAGATAAGAAAGGTAGTATGGCAATAGGACGGTAATCGTTTTTCGATTTTGGAATCGGTATAATTTTAGCATGCTTCCGGCTTTTGGGGTATGTACTCTTTGTGATTATATTATTAAAAATATACGTTATATAAGGCAGAATTTGTGGTAAAGTTATTTTTAAAAATTTTGGATGAATGTTGTCAAGACCAACTGCATTTGATAATGCATATCAAAGCTTATTGCTTTTGGTGTGGGTAATGACTTCGCTCGTTTTATTTCGAGCTTTCTCATAGATCGCACTATTCGTGTTGTTATAGATGGGGTCTCATCCAACGAGCTTCAGCTGAATTCAGTCGTACCGCTGGGTTCTGTTCTTTCTCCTTCCCTATTTCTTATCTTTCTCAATGATCTTCTTGATCAATTTTTCAACCCTATCTACTCTTTCGCATATGGGAGCAATATTTGTCATTCATTTTCCTTCGATCGTAGGCCAAGCCCTGAGGAGATTGGGGCAAAAGGCAGATTATGAATGACACACTGAAGCGTGACCTTTGTACAATCTCAGAGTGGGATCGTGCGCATAAGGTCGACTTTAATGCACGCAAGACCCAATGTTATATGTTGACACTGTTCTATCGGTATTACCATAGGAAGTGCTCTGCGTGCTCTGAGATAAGTGAACTTGTTCCCAAAGCCCAAGTTTTTATTCATAATACTCGCTTATCAAGTAGAGCACATCCGTTTGTAGTCGATTGTCTAGTGGATCGCACGACGCATTACACAGAGAATTCGTTTATCAGTCGCACCAGCCGTATGTGGAATAAACTCCCCGCAGAAGTCTTCCCTGTTACTTACAATGTTGAGAAATTTAAATCAAATATTCACAAACACTACTCCCTCTTTCCTCCTCCTCATAACCTATTTTCCTAACACCAACACAATGCACTGCGTTAATAGGGGGCATCCCCTGAGTGTTGGCCCATCAAAAAAAAACCTGTACTAGCGGAGTCTGTTAATTTATTTTCTGCCCGTTTTTATAAAAAGACTCCGGCGAATTCGTTAAAAAATTTGTGTGAAAAACACAAACTTAAAAACATTTTTCTTTACAATTCTTTGGCTCCATCTGTTCCACATAGTTGTCCTAAGAAATTTGTGCAAAAATTTTTGTCAGTTTTGCGCTATTTCGCTTAATTTTCAAGATGTGACCATTTTGTAAATTAACATTTTTTTTAAATGGCCCGTGTCTCCAAAAGCAAACGAGATGGGGAAACCGAACAAAAATTTTGTTTCATTGAAGTATTAACACACTCCGATAATAAAAAATAGGTCAGGTTCTGGCGAGATCTTTAGGGATCTATTTTTATAAAACAAACACAGGGTGACACACTCCGATAATGCTATATATTATTTTTGCTATATATTAGTAATATAGGAACAGCAAAAATAAAACTGTTAAATATATAGAATTTTAGTTACATTTGTGCTAAATTATTGTTAATGGAAAATAGCAAATTAACCTGTTCAAATCAGCAAAAAATTTTGTTAAATAATTGGTAGCCTAAAAAATAAATAAAAAATTTAAAATTTTCGAAGTTTTTTTACAATTTTTTTTTAAATGCAAATAAAAATCGAGCCTTTTGAAAACAGCAGTTTGCAGTTTTTTAGAAAATATTTTTGCTGATTTTAGCGGAATAGAATGCTATTTACATTCAACTAAATTTAGCTTAAAAATAGCAAAAATTTTGTAGATATAACAGTTTATTTTTACTATTTTTGGTCTAATAATATTTAGCAAAAATTTTTGCAGATTTTACAGTACAATTTTTTATTTTAAATTAACTAGAAGTTAACTTAAATGTAACTAAAATTCTGCAAATTTAATAGTTTTAATTTTGCTGTTCTTATTTTACTAGCATTGAGCAAAAAAAATCTGCTAATTTTAGCAGTTTTTTCTGCAGCATCATTTTTAACTAATTTTTAGTAGCTTTTTCTAGTATTTTTACACATTTATTTCTATGAGTGTAAGTAGATGTTCGTGAACTTGTATGAAAATATTATAAAAAAGGAAAAACATTGCATGAAATTGGTTTAATGGTCGAAAGAAGTCATAATATTGAAAAATATATAACTGATAAGTATAAAAAGTTTTCAAATTTACAAAATCCCCCCAAATCTCTACAAATCAAATCTAACTGAAATACGATCCATTGTACAAAAAGTGAAACAAAATCCAATTGAAAGTACTGTGAATATGCTCAGCGCCAGCACAATACCTAGAGCAGTACATGCAAGAAGCAACCCGTATATATCGAAAGCCAACCAACCAACAGCGGCGGCGGAAGTTTCCTTAAAAGTATCAAAATGAGCTCAATAAATTCTAAAACAATGTGGTCTTTAGAAACGAAAGCAAATTTAATATTTTTGGTAAGAAAAATCCAGTTAAAATTTGGAAATGCAAAAATTCAGAATTTACAAAGTAAAATATAACATCAATAGTGAAGCACTGTGGTGTAGGTAACTTGGTTTTCATAGAGAGTACTATGAATAAAACAGATTACCCGACCATTTTACTTGGGTCTTCCAACATGACAATGATCCTAAGCACACCGCAAAAATAGCAAAGGAATGTCTGCTTTACCGTACTCACAAATAGCTGGATAATCCAAGCTGTTGTATAATTTTGATTACTATAAGATTTTTTTATTTCTTTTTTTTGTTATAAAATTAGAAAAGACAAAATATATTTTTAAAAAACTACAATGTTGAATTAAATGGTTAAGCAAATTAGTAAAATAAAGTTGAAAACACAAAATTCCAACGTGTACAGTTTCTTTTGACGCTCACAGTATAAAAAACTCAACAACATTATTTTGAACTGGTTACCTGTGAATCTGTTTTAGAAAAGGTCTTTTTACCACCGGTTCCATGGAACATGTCCTAGAACTGATTCCTGGGAGTCAAAATGTAAGGTTTCACTGTCACAAAGCCAGCTCTATAACTGGTTCTAGAACCGGTTCCAAAGCAAACTGTTGTAGTTTGCAGGAAAAGAACCTGTTGCTTTTGGGACGAACTCAAACAAAAATCACCGATGATAGAACATAAAGTAGAACAACTTGCATGCAGGGTGTTTTTTAAGCCCATGATCAATGATTTTTTGTCTAAAAATATGGATGACATTGATCCGGGCGAGATGTGGTTTCAATAGGATGGCGCTATGTACCATACTGCGACCGCAAGCAACGACTTCTTGAAATCATGCGATTTGACAACTTGAGATCAGATTTCCTGTGGGGCCTCGTGAAGTCACTGGTTTATGCTGACTAACCAGCAACAATTGACGCCTTGGAGGTTAACTTTGTTCATATTATTCGTGACATATTGCCAGCAATGCGCGAAAAAGTGGCCCGAAATTGGACGTCCAGAATGCGCTTCATCAAGAACAGCCGCTGTAGCCATATGCCTGAATTTATTTTCAAATATTAACGCAATCTGTGGTTAATGTCATGGATTGATCTTTGGAAAACAATTTTTTTGGATTAAAATTTAATGTTTGTGGTATTTTTTACAATTTAAAGTTCTATCGGCCTTAAAAAAACACCGTATACAAGATGTTATACAACCCGTTCTTTGCATCCGACAATTTCGCTGGGAAAGAGTTCATAGAACTTAAAAATATTATGATGAAAGAGTTTATGAACTGAATTTTTATTTCAAATTCATGAAACTTGTTGTTGATTATAATACATACCTTAATTGGAGTACGTTTCACATAATCACGATATGGTTGATTTGGTGTTTTAGCACGATAGTCCACAACTTCATAATGGCCTCCAACGTCTTGTGCACTTGTGGCAGGATAATCAGATATAAAATGGCGTGTACCATGTGGTGTTAGCGTTGCCCACAACAGACGACTATCGCTGGCCAATTGACTTTGTAGCGTGTCTCGACTATTGGCGGCAGTGCAAGGATACAATATACCACCGGCCATAAAAGGATTTGATTTCGAAGGTTCACCTAAAGCCGACATGGTACCTTGTTTAATGTTGCTATCGTGATATGACAAATTGCAACTTGAGAAAAGTGTACTATGAAAAAACAAAAACAATTTAATATGAAATGATGTTCATGCATGTGACCAACTTACTCTCGACATTTAAGCAGTATAACTGCCAAGAGGCCACCCAATATTAAAACACCTACACATGATGAAATTAAAACAAATAGCCATATATCTTCCAAGTCATTGCTATTGGCTCCTGTGAATTCAACAAATTCCATGCCACTTTCACGAGGATGAGGATTTGGATCACACATTAGTGTAGCAAAGCATGGATGAGAATCATTAGTTGTTAGTACAATAGCTGCAGTTTTTGGTAATAGAAATGATGGTAGTGGTGGTGGTGGCATCAATAGTATAGTATCAGGTGGTGGCGGTCCTGTAAACCCACAATTACCAATGCAATTACCAAGCATTTTGAGCGCCTGTAAAAAATAAAACATTTTTTAATTTCAAGGTATCTTCTTAAAAACACGGTAAAAACTAAAATATACTTTTTGAGAACCGGTTATAGAAGCAGTTATAGAAACGGTACTCTCACAAAAGTTTGACAGTTACTATATGATAGTTGTTTGTTTATTGTAGTAATCAGTAGTTGTTGTTTTTCTATGTTAAAATACAAAACAACTGTTTATTATGACAGTTATTTAAAAAAACAGCTACTGAATAATATTATATTTCGTAACAGTTATTTTTAATATTTTAATAAACAACTAATAAATGTTTACAGTATTTTTACAGTAAACATTTATTTTTGTTAGTTGCCCTGAAAAAAATTGGAAGTAATGCTTTACAAACTACTTCTTTCACTGCTTCACGAGTATCCGTTAATATATTTTTACTGCTTTGTTAGAAGTAATTGCGAACAACTTCAAAAAGTCACTTCTTTTATTGCTTTCAAAGTATCCGTTAGTTTATTTTGACAGCTTTTTTAGAATTACTTCTGAACAACATCCAAAAAATCACTTAAGTATTGCTTCTAAAGCATAATTGCTTTAAATGTGGTGCTAAAAAGTGATTTTGATATCAATTGGTATTTTATGCGCCTATCAAAATCGCATAAAAAGCATTGCAGTCCAAAAGTACTTTTATTGAAGAGAATAAAGCATAATATCTCGCAATAAAGCATAATATCTGAAAATATGTTCAAATGGGGGCACTCCTTTCCTACAACAATGTTAAAATCATTAGTGTTTATATTAAAAAAGAAGTAGATCGTCAATAGTAGTGCTTTTTCTACTGCTTCGGCATCTCTTTTTTGCTTGGTATTTAAAAAATATAAAATTTCGTTGAATTTTTGAAAATTCTTGTTCAGTTTATATTCCTTATTATTTATATATTTTTAGTTTGAAAATATCAAGGTTGGTTACCGTTATCGTTATAATACCGTTATCGCTAAAATACCGTTTCAAATTGAATACCGTTACCGTTATCGATACCTCTAAAAAAATTCAAAATACCGTTATCGTTACCGATACCGTTATTTTTATGGGTAGTTACCGGTATTTTACCGGTATTTATTATTTTATATAAAAATTACAATTTTTTTATTTTTATTTTATAATCTTGAGTGTTTTTTTTACAAAAAAAATTTATAGATAATAATATTACTTATTAAAACTACCAGTATTGAATTAATAGCTTAAAATCTGTATTTTCAGTACTTAAAATTAAAAATATGCCATGTTTTTACTTGTTTTTATATGTTTTTAACATAATATTTAATACCGGTACGTACCGGTATTGCTGTTTCGATAATGGTATACCGTTACCGCAACAGTCTTAAATACCGTTACCTTTATCGTTACCTAAACAAACGAAATCTGATACCGTTACCGTTACCCTTACCGTTATACGTTTCGGTAACCAACCTTGGAAAATATAAATCAGAAAGTTGTATTGTGATTTCAATACATATAATCATAATAATTGGAGCACAAAATTTAAAATTTGAAATAGGCTGAAATAATTACACATTCTTTATAATCTTTTCTTGATTCAAATATATTTTTTTAACAAAAAAAAAAAATTATCACAAATTTATTAATTTAGTTCGAGGCCAATTTCCTTATTATGAATTGACATAATAAGTACTTTTTCAAAAGCTGCTATTTTACTTCATCAGGATACTCTCCTGACAAATACTTCACAGAGTTTTTGCTTTCAAAACCTCTACACTTTCAGGAATGAAAAGACGATCGTTTCGGGGATTTTCCAGGTCCCTTTCATCAGTTTTCTTTGGAAGGTGGTGGCAGTAGTGCAATGCAATTTGAAGCATCAAAATCTCATATTAAATGTAGTCTGCTACATTAAAAAATGTTTTCGAAGAAGCATAGCCAACAATAGAAATATTATGAAAGTTTTTTGTTTTTGTATTTCATACCATTGGTATAAATAAATACAAATTTTATTTTTACCCTTCTTCTCTGTTAATACAAGAAGAGGCAAAAAGATTTTTGCTCCGTACTATGAGTGTTGTCAATTGGCCTCGAACTAAATTAATAAATTTCTGATTAATCAATTAAAAAGGTCGAAAAACTATTTTTATTTTTTAAATAAAAATTAAAAATCAACATTTAAAAAATTTTTTTTTTTAATTTTTGTAGTAAAAAGTTTTCAGTTCATTTTACGATGTTGTTAGTTATTTTTATGAATTTTTAATTATTTTTCAACTGTCATTTTCAGTAGGTTCTACCGACAAACTTTCTCTTCATCATATTTATAATATTTTTCGATATTTTAACTGAAGAATTCGCATGCATGTTTTAATTCATACACTCAAAATAATAAGTCTGTTGGCTGAACAGAAAACTTTGTTACTATATAGTTGTTATATAACAAAATTTATTCCTGCTTAATGGCTTAAAATAACATTTTTGATTTTAACAAATTCGTTTGTTAAATTTAACAAATCTAAAATTAAGTAAGAAATTAGTATAACTACAGTTTTATTTGTAATTATACTGAGTCGTAAATTTTGTTCAAATTTATCGTCTCGGGACCCTCCCAGGTCCCAGTCCGTATCATCTAAGGACATAAAAGGTCACTCCAATGGAGCAAACATTTTGTCCGTTTTGCTCTATCTCGCTTAGTTTTCGAGATATGGGCCATTTTATGAAGTGGAAAATTTTTATTAAAAATTTCCGAGGGTGCAAGGCCCCACCATGCTCCATTTTTGGATAGAGATAACCCCTTTCGCACGGTTAGGGGTAGTCGAAATTTTCGTCAATTGTGCTCTATCTCTCTTAGTTTTCGAGATACGAGCCATTTACAATAATAGGGAGGGAAAGAAATAGCGCCATCTTTAAAACTCCGGACACATTGGTGGCGCCATCTACCGGGCAATAACAGAAACATGAAAATATTATATTTTGAAAAGAAATTGTGTGAAATTTAACGAATGCGTTCTTAAAAATTAGTTATAAATAGTTTTGAAAATTAACACTCAAAATTAGTTAAAGTACTGAGGATTTTTAATATAGTGTTAAATAAAAATAACTAAAATCTTTAGTTAAATCAGTGTTTCAACTAAAAATTTGTTAAAAATTAGTCAAATCGATTTGAAACCCGTTTGACAGATTTTTCTACTGACGTATTATTTTAAGTGTATATTGAATCGAACACCTTCATTTACCGGCGTTCCGGGCTGTATGCTAGGCCAGATTTTCTAGTTTCCCAATTGATAAGTTGCGTAGATATTGGGCCAACAGTTTCCGAGATAAGGTCAAATGGCAACAGTGTTTTTTTTTTGTTTTTTTTTCGATTTATAAACACGCCAAACTGTGGGATTTCTAGCAGGATCAATTGCTCATATATTGAATCGAATTGGTACTGTTTATTCAACAAAATAAAAAGACCACACTTAAAATTAAAATTATTTGTCAAAGGAAATTTATGTCACGCAGAGACTATTAATTATAGAGATAGGAAATCAAAACTTACACTACTCACCGGTAGATGACGTTGAAATTTAGCTGAGCTTATATTTAAAAACTCAAAAACTACTGAAAACTGCTCGAAATAAGGAAAAAAACAAGCGCGGAATATTTTCAAATAATAAACTTTGAGATATCCGTTTGCTTTTTTGCTTTGTTGTTTCTTATTATTTAAATTTAAATAAAAGAAGAAAATTGTCAATTTTTTGAACAAAGTGCCATCTAGTGATAACTATGTTTTTATAACTTATTTGTTTGGTGATGCCATACCCCTGATGTCACGTGCAGCTGGTTTAATGACGGACTTTTGACAATTAAGTTATTGTCCCACAAAGTAGTTATGTGTTCCTTAATTACTTTGAAATGTTTATGCATAATAAAATGGTCTCAGTAGTTAAAGTCTCTTTATTTAAAAATATATTGGTGGGATTGTAAATTTATCCAAGATCCTTAGAATCCATAAACGCATACAAAAAAACGAGTAAAAAGGTTAAAGTCGGGCATGCCGACTATACAATACCCTACACCAGTCTGGTTAAAAGCCAACTAATGTTTGGATCCGAAATTCGAATGGGTTAAAATGGGACTTGTGTCAAAATTTTCTATAATGTGAGTCAGCGAACCAAATTTCATTAAAATATCTTAATATTTGCGACCTGCAGTTTGTAACCAAGCCAATTTTGGGGGGGACCTTTATATGGGCAATAGGTCTAAACATGGACCGGTATTAACCAAAATCAATAGGCTTCGTCCTTGGGCTGATATAGGTCGGTGTACCAAATTTCATCAAAATACCTTAATATTTGCGACCTGCAGCGTATAAACAATATAATTTTGGGGGGACCCTTATATGGGCACTAGGTCTAAACATGGACCGGTGTTAACCAAAATCAATATGCTTCGTTCTTGGGCTGACATAGGTCGGTGTACCAAATTTCATTAAAATATCTAAATATTTGCGACCTTTAGAGTGCGCACAAGAATGCATGGACAGACAGACAGACGGACGGACGGACAGACGGACATCGTTAAATCGAAATAAAAAAAATTCTGAGTCGATCGGTATACTATAAGGTGGGTCTGGGACCAAAATTTGTTGGTGTTACAAACATCAGCACAAAGTTATAATACCCTGACCACATAGTGGTGTAGGTTATAATGACCACATAGTGGTGTAGGGTATAATAACATTTCGCCATAGAACTGTAAATTTAATACACCTAGAAAACAGATTTGTTCTGACAACCGAATTTTTATTTTGCCAATCGAATAGTTCACTAAAAATAATCACATTTTTCGTTCGTGGGACTACCGAATTGTTATTGAAGCAATTTTTTCTCAGTGTAATTTCTCAATAATTGGTTTATTTCTTTAGTTTTTGTGAGTGCTGCGATTGTGTATATAACATTTTACCTGTAATTTTAGGGAGTGAGTAATTGGTCTATGGAAAAATCAATTTTCACAAATTTAATTAACCATTAAGTAAGGAATTTTTTACACTAATCGATTTTTATTTTACATAAATATAAACCATTTTGTAGCTTTCAATATGCCGTAAATTGAATAAATTTTGTAAACTTACTTTTTAGACCACCAGTAGTCACAAAATATATAAATTTTCTGTAAATTTTATTATATGATTTTCTAAAGGAATTTTTCCTAACTTTTTTGTGGTTACCTATACGAATTGTGGTTGAAATGAAACTGAAACTACGCAGAAAAAGGATATTGTGTATAGCGATTGTATTAGTAAAATGTAACAAATAATGAGAGCGAGAAACACAAATGCCGAGAGAAATTCATATTAAACAAGAAGATGTAAGTGTCCTTTCTCTAAAATAAAAAGTAATAATAAGAAAATTTATAAATTGTACAAAATTTATTAACATAATTATTTATTTAAGCTTTATTGTTAAGAAATATTTTTTAAAATTTTTTCTCAATTCAAATGAAAATATTTAAAATTTTATTTCTATACATAGCGCATGTCCTTTTTGTACTTTCTCTAACTCTGACATTTCTCTTCTTATGTGTGGGGGTTGTATGGGTGATGTATCATATTATATGTCTTTGCTTTACATGAATTTAACGGTACATATTTTTGTTTTTAACTTAATATCCTTTACAGTTTATAAAGCACGAATGTTGCAGCAGTCATCATTATTGTTATCATCATCAATATCATCATCATTTTCTTGGTTTTCGGTGTTGTATAATACAAAAAATTAAAAGTACCTTTTACAAAGCAAAGCACTTTATAATACCACTTTTTTAATAAAAGGAATTTTTTAAAATAAAGGTAACATTAACTCATTAAGGACACGTCATAGAGCCGCTGGCCATTTTTTAACTAAACTTAGGAGATATTCAGAAAAATGCTTTATTAAGAAATATATTTTTTGAAATTATTTGCCTTAAATCGCCCTTCTAGTAGAACTGCTGATACCCAAAGTTAAAACTTTAACAGGATATAAATTTTTAACGGTAATATATTTTAAAAATTTTAATTTTGTATTTTTTATTTTTTTATAGAAAAATCTTTATTCAGAAATTTTTATTTTTCTAATTAACACATTTTGATTTATTTTTGTGTTTTTAGGTATGGGACTTATGTCCAATACATTCTCATGAGAACGTCCACTGACATCGAATGTCAAAGAGTAAGAGATCTATGTAATCTATGGTTGCTCACACTTACCATGAATACGAAAAAAACGACAACATATTTTTGTATAAAATCTGACAGTTGCCCGTACATTATCGATGTTGCACAGTGGTCCAAATTAAAAAAAAAATGGTAATAATTATGGATCTTCTAAACTACTGATCCATTCGGAAAAAAATGTTCACAAGAAATGAACAGAAAGATCTAGGCTTTTAGGAAATTACTCTTGTAGTGAACCTGTTTTATCATAGTTTGTGCTACAGGGTGTCAAAGTAGACCATCAAAAAGCTTTATGGTAGTACAACTTTTACAAATGTGAACCGATTTCGCTGATTTTAGACTTTTTGTAATCTAGGATGCAAGATAAAGAAAAAGCGTGCTACAAGTACCACAGTAGCTCTTATAGTTTAAAAAAATATTTAATTTTAAATTTCAAAATCTTCATTTTTTACCATGGCTTTTTATTGGTTTTTTCCCAATAAGTTTTTCATTATCAGAAAAAATTGTTGAAATTTTGTTGCGTCAAAACTGCGATAAAGCAGTTTTTGTATTTTCTTTATTTGTCACTGCCGAGAAATTAGAAAAGTTTCTAAATAAACAATAATTGTTTTTAAACAAAACGCCATAATAAATTCTTAAAAATATTAAATCGTTTTCGCGAAATTCAAGAACAAAGTTTGACAGCACTGCCACTGTCCACTGGCACTTTCACTATGTGGTTTGGGCTATTGTCATGACCTTCATAAATTTCAGAATGAAAACTATTTTCAATTATCTCGATCCGTTTAGCAGTGATAGATTTTTAAAATCAAAACTTTTAAGTGTGTCCTGAAAATGGCATTTTTTTTGCAAAAAGGGTTTACTTCATTCACTTTATATCCGTTTTAAAAACCGCTTTTTAATATTTTTTAACATATTCTAAAAGAATAAGCTTCGGAAATGCTTAATAGTGCAATTTAAAATAGTTTTGAGAATGCACCCTACGCCCAGTATTCGTCGAAAATAATGAATTTTTGAGCAAAATTTTATGTTGTTGAATATGGCATAGAAAAGTCACGCCACTTAGAACAATTTTTTTAATTTTAACTCATAAGCAAATATGCTCCAAAGGATTTGCCCCTAAATCTTCCACTGCCCGCTCGAGAACATCGACAGGGGAACAAATTTTGTGGAAAAAGTCATATTTTCAAAATCTTTTTTTTATTTGTAAAAAAAAATATATATGAAAACTAGCTGGCACAGCCCGCTACGTTGTTAGCATGCCTTAAAGTTTAGGGGGGGGGGGGGCGCAGCCGACAATTTTTTTTAAATTCGCTTTTTATTTAAAGTACAGTTTTTATATAGTAAAAGCCTTCACCCAGTCACCACAAATAAATAATTCTGCACAACAATGGGTTTAAAATAAATAAATAAATATTTGAGCACTTTTTCTCATGAAAGTGGTTTGTTAGTAATGAATCCATAATAAATTGCAATATACGTGTGTATGTTAAGATAATTTGGTAAAGTGCGAACTTAGGTAGATAGACCCGTAAGTAGTTTTGTTAATTTGTGTTTTGAATAAAAATAAATAACGTAAAGCAGGGTTGTTAGCTTGCCTTAAAGTTTTTTTTTTTAATTCCAGTTTATATAAAGGTAGACCTGGCAATTCAAGTGAATTCACAAATTCAGTTAGAAAATTTACTGCGTCGGTTTCTTCCACCGGTGCTTTGTTACATAAAGTTTAAATATCGGAATATATAAGTTCCATTCCTTTTCTAAGGTTTTTTCTCTTTTAGAAAATTTGTTTAACTTTTTCCAGAGTATGTTTCAAATCTACATAAGTTTCATATTCCGTGGATAGTGTTTGAACAGGTAATTCCCTCTTCCAATCCATTTTCATTGTCTATAATTTCAATTCCACTCGTTCAACGTTTATATCCATTTCGTTCCACTTGTGTAGTGTTTCAATTCCACTCGTTTCCTATTTAGTTTCTTAATTTTAGTGTTCCATATACACTTGTTCTTTAAGTTTTAGGTTTCTAGCTAAAGACGCAGACGTTAAGAGGGGGGGCAATTTTCCCCTTTTGAACCACCATTTTTACCACGTTCCTGTCCAAAGTCCTAGAGATGCCTTGTCGATAAGTTAGCCCATACTCCAAGGAAAACATATTATATATTACAGGTTTCTAGCCGAAGGGTTCGGTTAGGCCATCAAGGGGGAGAATTATTCCGTTTTTACCCCTCCCGGTAGGAATTTCCAAAAATTCCGTCTTAGAGGACGTCTGCGTTGGAGGAGGAACCTACTACATACATAATTTTAGGTCTCTATATCCAGCAGTTTGGCCAGGCTATCAAGGGGGAAGTTTTTTCCCTTTTTACCCCTCCCGGTATGAATTTCCAAAAATACCGTGTTAGGGGACGTCTACGTTGGAGAAGGAACCCAAATACTGAATTTAAGCTCCCTAGATCCAGCAGTTTGGCCACGCCGTTAAGAGGGAGACTTTTCCTGTTTTTGACCCTACCTGTGGAAATTTTCAAAAATCTCATCTTAGCGGATGTCTACAATAGAGGAGGAACTTTAATACCACATTTCAACTTCCTACCTCCAGCGGTTTGGGCAGGCCTTTAAGCGGCACTTTTCGCTTCATTAATCCCCATTTTTGCAATGTCCCTGTCCAAAACGCACCTTCCCGGTAAGTCAGCCCATACTCCAAGTAACATATGTTTTACATTTCAGGTTTCTAGCCAACTTTTACTATTTCTGCCCCTCTCGGTAGGAATTTCCGAAAATCCATCGACAGGGAATTTCAGCTTCCTAGTTCCAGCAGTTTGAGCAGGCTGTCAAGGGGGACACTTTTTCTTTTTTTGTCCCTCCCGGTTGGAATTAGGCTGGAAGAGGAACCTAAGTACCGAATTTCAGCTTCCTAGTTCCAGCAGTTTGGACAGGTCGTTAAGGGGCCACTTTCCCTTTTTGAGCCCCCATTTCATAACGGCCCTGTCCAAAATTCAAAAAAGTATCTTTCTAATAAGTTAGCCCTTACTCCAGGGAGCCACATTTTAAGTTTCAGGTTTCTAGCCGAAGGGGTTTTTACAGGCCCCCAAGGTGAGGCTTTTCTTCTTTTTGCCCCTCCCTTTAGGAATTTACAAAAATTCCATCTTCGCGGCTATCTGCGATGGATGAGGAACATTCATACCAAATTTCAACTGCATTGCCTAAGCGGTTTGGGCAGGCCGTTAGTGGGGACATTTTCCCTTTCAACCACCATTTTTACTATGTTCCTGTTCCAAAATAGAAAAATTACGTTACCGGGGAGTTAGTCCTACTCCAAGGAATACATATTTAAAATTTTAGGTTGGCCAAAAGGGATTGGGCAGGCCGTCAAGGAGGAGACTTTTCCCCTTATTTCCCCTCCCGATAGGAATTTCAAAAATTCCGCCTAAGCGGACGCCTACACAGAAGGAAGAACTCACATTCCGAATTTGCTTTTGGGATATCCTATAGGGAATTAGTCGATGTCTACTACAGTGGAGGAACCTTTATACCAAATTTCAACTTCTTACCTCCAGGGGTTTGGGCAGGCACTTTTCCAATTTGTGAGACTGTTTATTGGGAGACTTTTCCCCTTTTTGCCCGTTCCTGTAGGAATTTCCAAAAATCCCGTCTTAGCGCACGTCTATGCCGAATATCAAGAAACCTTGTTTTAGTGGAGATATCCATGGGGGGAGGAAAAAAAGTATTTTTTTTTGAAATTATACATATATTATTTTAAATGGTACTTTTTGGAAAAACGAAATTTTTTGGTAACAGATACTTTATTTTTACAAAGTACTTTATTTGTACTTTTTTTAGAAAAGGTTTTTTTTTAAAAAGGTATTTTTTTTGGCAAAATGTATTTTTTTTGGAAAAATGTATGTTTTTTGGAAAAAGGTACTTTTTTTGGAAAAAGAACATTTTTTTAGAAAAAGGTACTTTTTTGGGAAAAGGTACTTTTTTTGGAAAAGGTACTTTTTTTGAAAAAGGTATTTTTTACTGGAAAAATGTACATTTTTTGGAAAAAGGTACTTTTTTTGAAAAAGGTACTTTTTTTTGAAAAAGGTACTTTTTTTTTGAAAAAAGGTAGGTTTTTTGGAAAAAGGTACTTCTTTTGGAAAAACGTACTTTTTTTTTGGAAAAAGGTACTTTTTTTTGGAAAAACGTACTTTTTTTGGAAAAACGTACTGTTTTTGGAAAAAGGTACTTTTTTTGGAAAAAGGTACTTTTTTTGGAAAAAGGTACTTTTTGCGGAAAAAGGTACTTTTTTTGGAAAAAGGTCCTTTTTTGAAAAAAGGTACTTTTTTTGGAAAAAGGTACTTTTTTTGGAAAAAGGTACTTTTTTGGAAAAAGGTACTTTTTTTTGGAAAAAGGTACTTTTTTTTGGAAAAAGGTAATTTTTTCGGAAAAAGGTACTTTTTTGGAAAAAGGTACTTTTTTTGGAAAAAGGTACTTTTTTTGGAAAAAGGCACTTTTTTGGGAAAAAGGTACTTTTTTTGGGAAAAGGTACTTTTTTTTGGAAAAAGGTACTTTTTTCGGGAAAAGGTACTTTTTTTGGAAAAAGGTACTTTTTTTTGGAAAAAGGTACTTTTTTTTGGAAAAAGGTTATTTTTTTGGAAAAATGTACTTTTTTTGGAAAAAGGTACTTTTTTCGGGAAAAGGTACTTTTTTGGAAAAAGGTACTTTTTTTGGAAAAAGGTACTTTTTTTTGGAAAAGGGTAGTGTTTTTGGAAAAAGGTACTTTTTTTGGAAAAGGTACTTTTTTTTGGAAAAAGGTACTTTTTTTGGAAAAAGGAATTTTTTTTGGAAAAAGGTACTTTTTTTGGAAAAAGGTACTTTTTTCGGAAAAAGGTACTTTTTTCGGAAAAAGGTACTTTTTTGGAAAAAGGTATTTTTTTTTTGGAAAAAGGTACTTTTTTTGGAAAAAGGTACTTTTTTTGGGAAAAGGTACTTTTTTGGAAAAAGGTACTTTTTTTGTCCCCTTTTTGCCCCTCCCGATAAGAATTTCCAAAAATGCCGTCTCAACGGACGTCTACACCGGTCGAGGAACCTACATACCAAATTTCAACTTCATAGCTCCAGCAGTTTGAGCAGGCCGTCAAGGGGGAGACTTTTTCTCCTTTTTGCCCGTCCCTGTAAAAATTTCCAAAACTCCCGTATTGGTGGATGTCTACGATAGTGGAGGAACCTTTATACCAAATTTCAACTTCCTACCTCCAGCGGTTTGGGCAGGCCGTCAAGGGGGGGCTTTTTCCCCTTTTTAACCCCCATTTTTACAACGTCCCTGTCCAAAATTCCAGAAAGTACTTTCCAGAAAAGTTAGCCCATACTCCAAGGAACACATATCTTAAATTTCAGCTTTCTAGCCATAGGGGTTTTGGCAGGCCGCCAAGGGGGAGACTTTTCCCCTTTTTGCCCGTTCCGGTAGGAATTTCCAAAAATCCCGTCTTAGCGGACGTCTACGCCGAAAGAGGAACCTACATACCAAATTTCAACTTCCTAGCTTCAGCGGTTTGGGCTGGGCGATGTTGAGTCAGTCAGTCAGTCAGTCAGTCAGTCATTCAGTCAGTCAGTCAGTCACGTTATTATTTTATATATAGAAATTATTTATTTTTGTGAAATTTGATTTTTTTTTAATTAAACGATAAACAATTGTCATAAGCTATTGTATAAAAATCGTTTCGTTACTGTTAATAGTTATTTTTTCATAAAAAGTCAAAGTTCTATGTAATATTCTGAAATAAAATGGATTGTATTTTTTTTTTTTTTTGATTTTTTACCGAGGTGTTTAATATTTTAAATAATTTTTAATATTTTTTTTGCATATTAATAAATAAGACTTATTTATATATTCAGCGATATATAAAATGTTTATATAATTTATTTAATCGAGTCAAACTAATGCACTCAAAACAGACAATTTAGGTCAAAATTTAATATTCGACAATTTTTTTTCATGTTTAGTGTAGTGGCTACTAAAAAAACTAATCCAGAAAAAATTCGTACTCAATCGAAGAATTTTTAAGCTATCCCTGGCCCTTCAAAGTTTTGAATTCGATTTCCAAGGGGGAAAAATAACTTTTTTGGTTTCTCTTGAAAATACTGGCTTTTAAATATCTGTATTTGTGGAAAATGTCAATAGAATTGATATCTAAACTGAATTACATTTCAAGCAATTCATAAAAATCCAAAATCGGATGGAAAATATTTAAGTAATTGCAATTACCCCAGACCATTGTAGGGTTAAAATGAGATAAATTATGAAAATCTTATTGTAACCATTTGTTTCATTTCCAATATTTATAAATATTCAGATATAAGTTTGTGTCGGATTATGCTAACCTACTCATAGTCCCAGGTATTACCAATGATAAGATATTTTTTTATACATTTGCAAAACTCTATTTTTGACTTTTTTAAAATTTTGTTCAACAAAATACAAAAAAGTGGTCAACGCATGAATTTTTTAAAATACATCTCAGAGAATAATTCTACTGAAAATTACATACATCCCTGTTTTAACTTAGCGGCGTTTTAAATTTGAAAATTTTAGAGCAAACTGTGATTTTGGCCAATAATTTAGATAATACTATTAATTTTTGTGTTTTTAGCTAGCGGTAAAAGACGACATTTTTCTTCTCTAAAGAAGCGCTAGATTATTGGTTAAAGCGCCAATATGTCAACAGTGTTGTAGGAAATTTTAAATTGGTAACACTGCTGGCTTTTTCTTTTTTGTACCACTTACAAAAAAGAGTTTATAAAACGAAGAGTATGAAATTATCTTAGTTAGTGAAAAAATATGTATTAAATATGGCTGCAAATAGTAAATTGAAATTTTTTTGGGCATTTTTAATAATGAAATTATATTTTTTAATGATAATTTAAGCATACAATTTATCAATTCGGCTTTGGTTCTCCTTAAAACTGGGCCCTTCCGTGTTTGCAGGCACAAGCCGTTAACATAGGGTGAGAGAATTACATAGCCGTCGCTTAAACTCTTGTTCTCTTTGTAAACAAATAAAAACAGAAACTCTTTCATTCTGAATGTTTTACAGCTATAGCTGTACTAGGTATACCTATTAGTTAATCCAAAAGATTTTTGTTGTTTTGAAAACAATTTTTGGACATTTTAAAGTTAACCTTGTAGTATGAGACCCAGCGAAAACAAAAAACTAAATTTTTGCTTGTATACTAATACAGCAATTTCTCATAGGGTTCGCAAGTTTATTTACCTATATAGAAATGGATTAAAGCTAGAAAAATTTAACTTCATGAAACTTTAAGTTTTAATTTAGTTTTTAAAATTTAGAAGTAGATTTCAGATTATTTTCCTGTATTAAGTACTAAAAGCTTAAACCCAATTTATAATACAAAAAAACCAATAGTTTTTAAAAACTTCTAGTTTTTGATTCAAAGTTTCTGTGGAATTTGATATATTTACACTGATTATTTTTATTGTTAAATTAAATTAAAAAAAATATATTATCGCGTTATAATTAATTTTCGATACACCCTACCTTGTTGCAACGAATATAGAAGTAAAGGAAGTGTAAATTTTTTTTAAATGTTTTTGTTATAATTTAAAGTTATGTGTTGTTATCTCTTTTGAAATGTGTTAATAATTTTTTAAATTTAATTTAATAATAAAAAATAACAAAAAAATGTTTAATACTGAATTTACACTGAAAACTACATAGTTTTCGTACAAAACAAGTTTTTGTTTCTTTTTTTATATATGAGTTTTGACAAGCAAAAACTAGGAAGAGCCAAAAGCTTTCGCAGACTAATACTACATTTACACTTAATATGGAATATGGTTCTATAATATGGGATTCCTATTACAACATATACCTACATATAATCAACGCATAGAATCAGTGCAAAAATAATTTCTACTTTTTTGTGTACGTGGTTTGCCTTGGAATCCAGCACATACACAGATATACTTGCTCTAATCAAATCCTAATTTAAAAAGTAGTAGAACCATGCTTAAAGTAGCTTTTGTGATCAACCTTATCAACGACGAAGTTTGCTCTAAGTTTCTTATACACAATCTTTCTTTAACCCATTTTTCGCCGCTACCAGTTCGCGTCGACAGATTTTGATAAAAATATATATCAAAGCTATTCTGAGCCTAATAAAAAATATTCTAAATGTTTAAGTTCCAATTTTAAGGAAAATTAGTCGAAAAATACCTAACATAGATATACTTGTGTGTACTTACGAAGTATATTGGCTTGTGAGCCATTACAATGCGACCATACCCTGGGTAAAGTAAGCCAGCTTGTCTGTAGAGTTTGAAAGCACTCGGGAATTCAAGTAAGTACACACAAGTATCTCCGATTACTTTCAAATCCTACGCACAAGCTGGCTTACTTTGGTCGCATTGTAATGGCTCACAAGCCAATATACTTCGTAAGTATCCCATATAGTAAGTTCACACAATGTGAAGTACACGAAATCGATTACATTGTGTGGACTTACACGTTTTTCTAAAGGGTAAATAAAAAACATATCATTAGCAAGTTATGAATAGTAAAATTGCTGGTGATTATAATCACTAGTCGGCGGAATATGGGTTAACGTTCCTCAGCGGGTGTCGCGTCACTTCAAGCCTCTGCAAGTTAAATTCTTCAGAAACAACTATGCTCTTGCCAATCCTTTTAGAAGAATTTGTTGTTATTATAATAACCTATATCAACTTATTGACTTTTATTTAGAAACGGATGTAATTAAACTTAACATAATTCGTTTGTGATTTATGTTAACTTATGTAATATATTTTTATATAATAGTCTGTAAGATATAAAAAAAACGTATTAGTTTTTGAAAACCTTCTTGTATCTACCTGTCAAATTCAATTCAAATTTTGAAGCAAAAACTAAAAGTTTTTATAAACTACTAGTTTTTGGTTGCAATATAAAAAAGTGATTTAATAAAGAAAAACTAAATAACCAGTGTAAATGACTAGGCTTTTGTTATTTAACTTTGTACAAAAACCACATGGGTGTTGCTAACAAGGAAGGTATCACAATGGGTTCTCTCCAATTTCAATGAAATTCGGATATGTGATAGAGGAGATAAAAATAAGAGACACATTGTTTTTGGCGGTCCATTTAAAGGTTAAAAAGTGGGATAAAAAATTTTTTTCTATGAAGACTTGTCTGAAATTCATTATATTTATTTTTATTTGCATACAGCGTTAAAGTACTCAAGAAAATAAAAATACTGATACCCATATGCCCGTGTTGGGGACTCAGAGTTGCCACTTAATATAAATATTGGAAATATTGGTGAAAAGGGTGCTATTGGAGAAGTCGGCTGAACAATAACGGATACCGAAAAAACTCAGACACCCCCTCGACTAATTATTTTTAGATGCGACTCCGAAAGGGCTTTCGTTTCATACAAAATTTGTCTATTTTTCTGAAAACTATAATAAATAAATTAAAGAAACGAAAAATTGGGTAATTTTTGTCAGTTTTTTTTTTAAATATTTTATCAGTGCGTAAATTTCGGAAACGCATCTAAAAATAATTAGTTTTTGCTCAGTTTAAATCATACTTGGGACTAGTTAATTGAATGGACCAATTAATTGATGATTTTATTGGCACTACAATTGGCCAATTCAAATGAAATTTTTTGCCATTACAACTGATCAATGACAATGACATTTTTTTCAATTGACATTATTCAATGCCTAAATGCTCAATTATAATTTATGAAAAAAGCATTATTTTCATGTTTTGATAAAATAAAAAATTAAAAAAAATAAAAAATTCGTGTAATTGTTATCTTACTACCTAATTTCGTAAAACACTTGGGTGAAGTGAAGGGAACTTTCAATGTAAGTTGTTTTTGTAACAAAAATAATTTCTATAGAAATAACACAACACTTCACCGAAGTGTTTTAGAAAATTACCCCCTTATATTAGCTATTTTGTCAAGTTTACATTACTAGAGGCTGATCCATCTAGACTAACCAGTGCTAAAATAAGAGTGAACAGCGAATATTTATAATGTTTATAGCTCTGAAATTTTACATTTTTCTCTTAATTTCTTTTTTTATAAAACAATTTTTTTTAGTATACAATGCTTTTTTCTTCAATTATAATTGGTTGCTTGAGGCATTAGTGTACATATAATTACCATTGGTTTAATCAATGCCAATTGAAAAAAAATTTCATTGGCATTAAATTGTTGTGGAATTTTTTGGCATTGACATTGAGATCAAGTAATGGCAATTAAAATTCAATGCCAATGAAAAATTCCCAAGTATGGTTTAAATATAATATAAATCAGGCTTTAAAAAGTTGAAAAGGTTTGGTAAACGAATTTTAAATACCCCGACTAAAAATCTACATATATGGATTCATACAGGTTTAATGTATATCGTGCATGCTCATAAATATGAATGCTTTTTCACACATGGATCCATAAATCTCTATACATTATACCGACTCAACTTATATGGACAGAAAAAAAGCAAGAAAAGTGCCCCCCTCAAAATAAACCTTGGTTTGTTTTATGATGATGCCCAAAATATTTCGTTCGGGTCTAGGAATGAGATCTCACGAGCTCGACCGTTTTTAAAAAAGGTATTTTTTTTAGTTTTTGGCAGAATTTTGGTATTTATCAAGACAATATATACAATATTGGGATTATATGAAAGGCTTCTTTGAGGCGCGTCCAGCGGTATATATAACATGTTCAATCATTCTTAGAAATGTCCTGTTTGCAAGGATATTCTACAAACAAAAAACAAGTTTTTGACTATTTTGTATGAAGAATTTTGTGATTTAAATGTCAATCTTACATATCTTAATCTCTAGTCGATTTAAGTGAATACGTGTTTCAGATTTTTTTGAAATTCTCGTTTGTTCGCGTTTTATCAGAAATTCAATATGGTGGAAACAATATGTTTTAAATAGGGCAATATGGATACCAAAGCTATCATTTTGATAAGTAAATAATCGCTAAGTGGATACAGTTTAGAATTTTGCTAATTTAATACATTTTTCACTGTGATTTGGACCAAATTTTGATAAAATTTGGAGTTACCCCAATTCAATAAAAAAAATTTATTAAATTTTTTGAAGGTTTATTATTAAATAAAATATTTTATTAAAATACGCGTGTCTGTAATTTTTTTAAGAAAAATCTAAATATATGCTGACCCTAAATAACATTTTATAATAATTTTTTTCGCAAAAAAAAGATATTCCGCCAAAAAAAGTGCGTGTTGGGTTTTTTTCTGTTAAGTTGCATTTTTATCCTTACATCTACTAGAAACTGAATTAAAATTATTATTAAAATTTTATAAAAAAAATTTTAGCGAAAAAAAGATATTCCAACAAAAAAAGCGCGTGCTGGATTTTTTTCTGTTAAGTTGCATTTTTATCTTACATCAACTAGATACTGAATTCAAATGCAGATTGCAGTAACTAAAAATTTTAAACAAAATTTGGTCCACAGAATCACGCAAAATATATGAAATTTGCTAAATTTCGAACTATGTATATCCACTTTGCAATGATTTACTTATCAAAAGAAAATTTTTGGTATCCATATTACCCTATTTAGAAAACAATTTTTCCCCCACATTGAATTTCTGATAAAACTCGAAAAATCGCGAATTTCAAAAAAAATCTGAAACACGTATTCACTTAAATCGACTACAGATTATGATATGTAAGTTTGACATTTAAATCACAAAATGAAATGCAAATTTCTTACAAAAACTAAAAAAAGACCTTTTTTAAAAATGGTCCAGCCCGTGAGATCTCGTTGCTAGACCCGAAATATTTTGGGAATCATCATAAAACAAACCAAGGTTTATTTTGAGGGGGGCACTTTTTTACTTCTTTTCGTGAGTAGGTCTACTATACATGCATCCACATACATATGTATGTCCAAATTGAGGTAATATCTACATGTATGTACATTAGACCGTACCGCCGTACACCCTCCAATTTGAAGTATTTTTGCAAGGCAATTTCAAAAAAAAATTTTTTTGCCCAACGTAGGGGTCGCTTTTTTTAATTTTTCGTTATAGCTTCGGCACTAAAAATCAGTAGATATGCGTTGTTAAAATTAGCAAAATATACCGCAGGGCTCAAAATAGTTAAATTTCCCACAATAACAGCAACATTTTCAGTAGCCATTACAGACTTTTTTCTTGAGTGTACATTAGAGCGTACCACCTTACAGGCAAAAAAAAAGTGCGCCGTACACCCTCCAATATGAAGTATTTTTGCAAGGAGGTCTCAAAAAAATTTTTTTTATTTTTTTTTTGCCGAACGTAGGGGTCGCCATTTTACATTTTTCGTTATATCTTTGGTATTTACAGTCGGATCTTAAAGTATAATACATCGATGTTTTTCTCTCAAGGAGACCAGTATTTTGCTCTAAGGACATTTTGACCACAAGTATCCCGTTCTAGTAGTTACCCACCAGATCTCAGTTGCTACAACCCTAATGTACTACCCTAATGTCAGAAAATTAAAGCTCGCAAAAAATTATTAAACTTTTGCTAAGGAAGTTTTTCGCTAAACCCAGTAGACATTTTTTTATATATTGGTTGCCGAACGTAGGAGCCGCCTTTTTAAATTTTTTTTAAATGGATTTTTACGATATAGCCAAACACAGGTCTACTCGAGGCAAAAAAAATCGATATATCACACTTTAAAATCCGATTTTAAATGCCAAAGCTATAACAAAAAATTGAAAAAGGCGACACCTACGGTCGGCAAAAAAAAAATTTTTTTTTGAAATCGCCTTCCAAAAATACATCATATTGGAGGGTGTACGGCGAATTTTTTTTTGAGGTACGGTCTAGTGTACATTAGGGATATAACTTTTTGCAATTTTTTGCAAATATCAAAATGGCCCTAGCATAGTCGAATAGGCCATTGAAAATTATATAAAAAAATGCTATTACTTTTTCGCAGTTGTCAAAAAAGTTCACCCACCAAACGCGGTAAAATTTTTAAATGATTTTTTTTTTATTTATTTACCTAAAAGGCGCAAAAAAGTTTTTTTATCAATATATCAACCTGCATTTAACATTTGTGTAAATACTTACGAAGCTGAATGTATGTCATTGAAAATTACGTTATGTACTTTAATTGTTTTTATTATTCAAAGAAAATTATTAATGTGTTTCAAATATTCCGAGTTTGTGTTTAATACTTAAAAACAATGGATTTTAAAAGAAGTCGTGGGTGAGGTTTTTTATCCGAAATGACCCCAAAATTATTTTTTCGTAAATAACACAACCTTCGCCATCGCGTGGTGCTAGGGCCAAAAATTGGTTATACCCCTAGTGTACATACTCAATACTTTCGGAGCTGTATATTGTATGTATTTTGCAATACCAAAAGCTATGAAAATTCAACTATGTTCTTTAGTGTGAAAATGCAGCTCTGGTTTTGTACGGATATAAAAATTATTGAGTAGTATTGAGTCAATACTTGAAAGGTATCGAATATTAAAAATTATCGACATTTAACAACTCTATTGGGGATATGAATTGTCAAATTTTTGTAAATTCTCTTTTAAAAATAACATTTCCTATCCTCAGTATTGTGAAATAGTAGATATGAATGTACAGAGATGGATAGCTTTATTCAAATACAAAAATCAAAAATTCATAATCACACAATAAACAAAAATGTACCGAATATGGAAACAAAAATTTTATTGAATTGAAAAACTTACCCTTTTTCATATGAATTTTGCAGATATTTTGGATATTTTAAGTTTTTCTAAGTCTAAAGTTAACCCTCTAATGACGAAGGCCGCCAAAAAGCCGATTTTTTTGGCTAAATACAAATTTTTATTAAACAAGTTATATTATATCGATCAGAGCTTCGAAGAATAAATTCTATTTTGAATGAAGCCCCTAAAAACACCATTCGATTTCCTTCTACAACGATTGAATTCATTTTTAACTATTCGCAGAGACTTCATTCTTTGGAATTCATTCGATCGAATTCACTTTTAAGGAATTCAATCAATTTATGTCATTCGAGTTTGTCAATCATCGAATTCAATCCTTAGGAATTCAATCGTTAGGAATTCATTCGATTTCTTACTCATTCGATTGACAATTTGGGAATTCAATCAATCATTCAATTTTATATTATTTGATTGAGAAATTTGGGATGATTTTCGATTATCGATTTTCTTCATTCGCTTAAAAAAAATTTGTAAAATTAACAATTATGTTATTTTATTAAGTAGAATTAACTTTTTCTTACAAGTAAAGGAAGAAAACTATGAAGAAATTCACAGTTTAAGTGCTAAGGTTAGTTTAAGGTAAAATAGCATGATTTTTGAAGTATAAGCCATAGAAAGTTGTTAAATTTATGATAAATGTTAATTTACTACATAAAATAGCAGTAATACCCTCTATAATTTCTTAATTTAAACTTTTGAAGACCATACATTTTCTGCCGAAGCAAGTTTGAAGTTTTTATGATTTTCATGATCTCTGACCTAATAATAGTTACGCCAAGAAAAATTGGCTCCGTCGAACCCCTCCTTACCCCTCATTTCGCTTGCCAAAAATATTTGTCATTTGACGACCCCGCCGTTCCGGACGACGCGATTTTTATTATTATTTTATTTTCATGATCAGCAACTAAATTATAGATATCTCACAAAAACTTGGCCTCATAGACCCCTTGCTTGCCCTTCATTTCGCTTGTCAAAGTTTGTGCTTTTTACCCCTCAAATGAAGAATTTTAGTTAACCAACTTCGAGGGTTCGCAAGGAGAAAATGCCACCAGGTAGGTATTTATCGCCTACTATACTTTTGTGGTCTCAACTCTCCTTTACAAATAACCCTCGGACATATTTACTCTATCTTTTGTCTGGACAAATATAAGTGCGATAAACCCTTTGGCAAGCATATTTGCCTGTGGTCGTCAAAGGGTTAAACAATTTATAAACTTGCGCAAAAAGCAGAAATTTCTAAAGTCATGAAATACTTTGAAATATATATGTCATCAATAAATTATAGTCTAAAATCCTACCGTTTATTGAAATTGAAATGTTGAAATACTCTTTTATTATTCTGTTTTGTGTATTCCAGTGCTTCACCACTTTTGTTTTTTTTTCTTTTATTATATTTTTGGATGACAACATTTAAGTTCCAACACTATTTTAATCATATCTTTTTCTGATGTTGCTCAAAACAAAATTTGATCCGAAAAATGGTGGATCGTGGGAAAATGGGTTTATCTAATCATATTGAATTAGATGTGACATAATGACAGTCAAAAACTAATTTCAATAGAATGGACGATTTAATGCAATATGAGCGAACTTTGAATGAAGTATTTTTGTCTAAAGGTATCAAATAAATTGTAACTTTATTGTACTAAATCTAATTATATATACTAAGATAAACCCATTTTTCGGATCGTATTTCATTGTATTAGATCCAAGGTGTATCTAAATTAATACAGCACGATTCACCACTTTTCGGATCAACTTGTAGTTTAGGCTAACCAAAAAAAGATATGTTTGTATTTTATAACATCTAACTTTTTTTACTCGGGTATGCATAATAATTTGAAAACCTTATAACACATTTATAAAATTAATTTTGTATTGAAAATTTGTTTTATAAGTCACTTATAAATTTTAAAAGTGATTATGCATATGACCCTAATTGTTTGTTTCTAAAATTTAAAAACGAATGAAGAAAATCGAATGTCATTCGCAAATTACTCAATCGATTGAACTAGAAATCGATTAGATTAAATCGAATGAGACCAATCAAGACTTCATTCGATGTGTAAAATTGTGGTTTAAGAATTCAATAATTCCATAGTTAATCAGACTTGAAAATATAATGAGGGATTGAAATCTTTAGAAGCTCTGATATCGATATAAAACATAATTACCTAATTTTCTGCCTTCAAAGTTTTTTTTTTATGGATGAACGATTTTCAAGCGAGAAGGATGTAAAGTGAAAATTTCGTAAATTTGGAAAAATTAACTTTTTAAAACAGAAAAAAATATTTGAAAAATCGTCAAAAATACATTTGCGATCTGACATACATTATCGATAATAACGAAGCTACTTTGGAGTCTCTACTTGTGAAAGAAGATACAATTTTTGCTCCAGGACTCACAGGATAACGCCAGGATACGCCTTATAAGTATCTTTCTAAATAGATTTTCAATACCAAATAAATAGTTTAAATATGACCGCAATCAGAAGAAAGAGCATTAGAGGGTTAATAAGCATCAATTAACTTCCGCACCCTAATGATGGGGATCTATTTATAACATATGCATGTGTTGTTCTTAAACTTTATTCTTTGAAATTCATTGCCACTATTATTGTTTTCGTTATATTTTTTTCGTTAATATTTTTTATTGTCAACAAAATAAAACGGGTGACTGCGGTGGGGGTGGGTTAATGCAAAGGATTGAGTGAATATAGCCCAGCAATAAAAGGCAAGAATTACTTCAATTCTCAGCTAGTAGTTGTATAAAATTGAAGGAATTATAAAAATCAGAACTTTTTATAACATATGTATTTTCAAAAAATTTAAAAAATATGTCTTAAGGCATATTTACACGTTAGAGAAAACTGCTAGAGATAGAGCAAAATTAGGGTTGTTTTTTGCTCTATCTCTAGCAGTTTTCTATGCCTTAAAGGCACATTTACACGCGAGTGGAAATTTCTAGAGATAGAGCAAAAAGCAACCCTAAATAGCTAAATCATTCACAATAGAGTTATTTAGAAGTGTTTTTTGCTCTATCTCTAACAGTTTTCTCTTGCGTCTAAATGTGCCTTTAGAATAGGCTCGTAATTCTATCTAATCTAGAACTTTGTCAGAGCCGATTTTAAGGAACTAGTTTCGGAACTTGTTCTAAGGCTCTAAAAAGAAAGGTTAAAAGGAGAACTAGTTTTAGAACTGGTTTTAAAAGAACCGTTAGTATTTGTAGGTAACTAAATCTGGATTTGAGACTGATAGAATCTATAATCTATAAAATAAGTTGTTTTATAGACGATTATTTGGATCAGATAATTTTGCTGGCGATGTTAGCTAAATGTTAGTTCAGTACTACTGTCATTTGCTTTTTGTTGGGATTTATTGATTCAAACACAAAATAATATTTATTGCACTAATTTAAAACAAAAGCAAAAAAACAGTGACAAATTTGAGTTTATGTTCTATAGTTTACAAAACATTAAACTAACTACCTAATTTCGTAAAACACTTGGGTGAAGTGAAGGGAACTTTCAATGTAAATTGTTTTTGTAACAAAAGCAATGTCTATGGAAATAACGCAACACTTCACCGAAGTGTTTTAGAAAATTACCCTCTAAATTAATTAATTAATTTTTGATAAATAAGGGGTGTATAAAATTTTATAATTTATTTTGTTTTTTTTTTTTGTGTTTTTTACTTAAATATAGAAGAAACTTAGAGGAATTCTTTAAAATTATAATCGGTCAAGGCCCTAGCCATTTGTTATTATCTTTTACAATTTGATTTACAGATCTTAATGAATTTTGGATATGTTGTAGAGGACACGAAAATTAGAGACACATGCAATCCCACGTTTAAGGATGGAGTTAAAAACTAGCCCATTTTTGTATGAAAACATGTCTAAAATTTTTGAAAATTAGATTAATTTATCCACAGCGAAAAAGTACTCGAGAAAACAAATCATTTGTTATTGCCTATATCGTGGACCCAAGACTGCCACCAATTTGAAATATATAAAATATAGGTAAAAAAGCATTTGGGTAAAAGTCGATTAGGAATATCGGAAAAAGCTTAGAATTCCCCTCGATTAAATTTAACAAGAATTAATAATACAAACTCTTAAACTTAAACTAACAAATATTCCTAAACAAAACGTTAATTTTATTATCATTCAAAACACATTTTTTCGAATAACAGAAATAAAGGGTTTTTCAATAAGAGCGCTACAAAAGTTTTTTTAAATAAAACAAAAACGGTTTTCGATATCAATGAAATTCTTTATTCCTGTGAAAGTACGTTCGATGCCATTATGTATGGAAATGGATCTCTTTTGCATGGCCACCACGGGCACGCTTTCAGAAGTCCAGAAGCTGAACCCAATTTTCGACGGTTTTCAAGCATAAATCGGCCGATATTCGTACGAAGTTCATCAATCGTCGCTGGCTTGTTGGCATAGACCATAGATTTGACGTAGCCCCACAGGAAATAGTCCAACGGCGTCAAATCGCACGACCGAGGCGGCCAATCGACTGGACCATTTCGTGAGATAACACGTTCTTCAAACTTGGTTTGCAATAAATTGATTGTGACATTCGCTGTGTGGCTTGTGGCGCCGTCGTGTTGGAACCACATGTCCTCCAAGTCCATATCATCCAATTGGGGCCAAAAATATTCGGTTATCATTGAACGGTAGCGATTCCCATTCACAGTAACGTGCCGGTCTTGATCATCACGGAAGAAGTACGGCCCAATGACGCCGCCGGCCCATAAACCGCACCAAACCGTAATTTTTTCGGGATGCAATGATGACTCATGGAGTACGTGTGGATTGCTGTCTGACCAATAACGCATATTTTGTTTATTGACGAAGCCATTCAGCCAGAAATGAGCCTCATCGCTGAAGATGATTTTTCGATGAAAATCCGAATCATTTTCAAGTTGTTGCTCAGCCCAATTCACGAACATACGATGCTTCTGGTGGTCAAGCGGCTTCAGTTCTTGCGTCAATTTGATCTTGTAAGGATGTAGGCCAAGATCTTTTCGCAAAATTCCCCACAACGACGTCACAGAGATGCACAACACTTGAGAACGACGTGTGAGAGACACATTTGGGCTTTCTTCAACTGAAGCCTCAGCGGCAGCAATATTCTCGACACTACGGGTACTTCTTTGTCTCACTGGCACGGGAACATTTTGTACTGTGCCTGTGGACTCAAATTTTTCCACTAGACGCTCAATTGTTGATCTGCTAGGACGATTATGATGACCATAAATTGGACGTAGCGCTCTTAACGTTGAGGCCACTGACTCCGAATTTCGGAAGTAAATTTTAATAATTTCGACTCGTTGTTGGCTCGTATATCTGGCAAACCTTACTGAAGAGAAATGTCAAAAGAGCGGCAAGAAATATGGCGTCGTTTGCTGTCCCTGTCTTTCTACTTTTGTAGCGTCCCTGTTGAAAAACCCTTTACTTTGAAATTCATGTTCTCTATACTACACTTAGATAAAAAAGTTTGTAAAAGAATTTGTAAACAGTTTCCAATCGCACTATACGATTTTTATACTGATTATTAGTACAATTTTTATTTTTAGTAATCATTTTTGCTATTCTCTTATTACAAATTACGATTTTTTTTTACTAATTTTCGCTGCTGATTTCAGCAAAACATTTTACTAATTTTTCAAAACCGAGTGCTAAATTTAGCAGAAAAATATACTAATTTAAAAATATTTTTTTTTTGATTTTTTACAATTCTTGTTTAGTTTATATTTGTTACTATTGATATATTCTTAGTTTAGAAATAACACCCAGAAAATTTTATTGCATCTCAAATGCATAAATAAAACGGCAATAACTGGATAACCGTTTGCAATTTTGACTCCAAATTTCAAGTACGATGAAGTAATTATACGCTTGTTACAATCGAAAGAAAAAAAATTTTTTTTTTGGATTTTACAGTTTTTTTTATTTTTTAGTACAATTTTTTGCTAATTTCAGCAGATTGATTTTAAATTACAGTTTACAGCAATTTACTGAAATTTAGTAGCTGCAACTAATTATTTATACTAATTTCATTGTACTAAAATTATGATATTTAGTAAGTTTTTTAACTGATTTTAGCAAATCCATTTTGAATTGCATTTTACATAAATTTTACTAAAATTTAGTAGCGGCTACTAATTTTTTCTACTAATTTTATTGTACTTCAGATCAGCAGACATGTGTTGCTAAAATTAGCAAAAAATACCGCTGGCCTCAAAACAGTTAAATTTCCCGTAATAACAGTAAAATTTTCCGTAGCCATTACAGACTTTTTTGGTTGAGTGTAGTGAATGTGTCTCCCAAAATCCTTTTGCTCGATATCCATTTTGTCTATACCCTGTGGGAAAAGGAACTGGTCACCGGACACGTCACGTGGCCGGTCCTTGGGGAGGACCGGTCCTTAGATCGGTTCTTTTATATGAAAAGGACCGATAACTTTTACACAGGCTTGTCCTAGGAGGGGGTCAATTGCCCCTTGTGACGTGTCACACGGCCGACGCAAAGGAATCATTCACAGGATTGAAGCAAAAGAACCCGTCACAATACTGAAACAAAAGAACCTGTCACAGGATTGACGGAAATGAACCTGTAGTAGGAGTAACCCCAAAAGAACCTGTCAAAGAACTGACACAAAAGAACCTGTCAGAGGACTGACGAACAACATCTGCATTACTAATTGCTACACTCAACCAAAAAAGTCTGTAATGGCTACTGAAAATTTTGATGTTATTACGGGAAATTTAACTGTTTTAAGCCCAGCGGTATTTTTTTTCTTATTTTAGCAATACATGTCTGCTGATCTGTAGTACAATAAAATTAGTAAAAAAAATTAGTAGCCGCTATTAAATTTTAGTAAAATTTATGTAAACTGCAATTCAAAATCGATTTGTTAAAATCAGGTAAAAAACTTACTAAATATCATCATTTTAGTACAATGAAACTAGTATAAATAATAAGTTGCAGCTACTAAATTTCAGTAAATTGTTATAAACTGTAATTTAAAAATAAATCTGCTGAAATTAGCAAAAAAGTGTACTAAAAAATAAACAAACTGTAAAATCTAAAAAAAACTTTTTTTCTTTCGATTGTAACAAAAGTATAATTACTTCATCCTACTTGAAATTAGGAGTCAAAATTGCAAACGTTCTCCAGTTATTACCTTTTTATACATTGGAGATACATTAACATTTTCCGGGTGTTATTTACAAACTAACCCCTCAATTCATAAATGCTTTGTTAAGTTATAGCATTTTTACAAAACGTCATTTTCATGCAAAATTTGTTCAATAAACCTCCTATAATTTTACAAAGCGTTTATGAATTTAGGGGTAAGAATATATCAATAGTAACAAATATAAACTAAACAAGAATTGTAAAAAATCAACGAATTCTTGTAAATAAATTTTTTATATTAGTATATTATTCTGCTAAATTTAGCACTCGGTTTGGAAAAATTAAAAAAATGTTTTGCTGAAATTAGTAGCGAAAATTAGTAAAAAAATCCGTAATTTGTAATAAGAGAATAGCAAAAATGATTACTAAAAATAAAAATTGTACTAAAAATCAGTATAAAACGAGTAAAAAGGTTAAAGTCGGGCATGCCGACTATACAATATCCTACACCAGTCTGGTTAAAAGCCAACTAATGTTTGGATCCGAAATTCGAATGGGTGAAAATGGGACTTGTGTCAAAATTTTCTATAATGTGAGTAAGCGAACCAAATTTCATTAAAATATCTTAATATTTGCGACCTGCAGCGTATAAACAATATAATTTTGGGGGGACCCTTATATGGGCATTAGATCTAAACATGGACCGGTGTTAACCAAAATCAATAGGATTCGTCCTTGGGCTGACATAGGTCGGTGTACCAAATTTCATCAAAATATCTTAATATTTGCGACCTGTAGAGTGCGCACAAGAATGCATGGACAGACAGACGGACGGACGGACATCGTTAAATCGAAATAAAAAAGAATTCTGAGCCGATCGGTATAATATAAGGTGGGTCTAGGACCAATATTTTTTGGTGTTACAAACATCAGCACAAACTTATAATACCCTGACCACGTAGTGGTGTAGGGTATAAATAGTATAGTGCGATTGGGAACTGTTTACAAATTTTTTAACTAACTGTTTTATCTGAGTGTAGTACAACTAATTTCATGTATTTAAAAATCGAAAATGTATGCCTACATAATAAGGTTAAAAATTACAAATAAATATGCATTAAAAACTACAAAACCATGCACTAAAATTAACTACATTAAACCTGCGGGAAATGAAAAATATAAATAAAAATACTTTCAAAAGCACAAGTATTACATGAAAAAGACAACAGATATACATTTTCAGTCAAAATATGAAAAAAATATGGAATTACAAATCGATGCCATTTAAATTTGTTATTACAGTTGCGAGCATAAAAAATGCAACGCTACGCTAAATCATCTAAGTATGCTTTTATTTCTTCTAATGGTTTTTTATTTGCGCTTATCTTTTGTTAATATATTCGTTGAAGTGTATTTTCATATTTTAAGTTATTTGATTTGCATTTATTTATGTGAATTAGTTTTTACGAAATTTTTTTTGAAACTAGTGCCTATTTTGTGCGAGAAAAAAAACTGCAACGAAAGAATAATATGTATCAGGTAAGTATAAAAATTGTATTTATTCACGAAATTTGGACTGAATTAACCAAAATTAACTAAATTGTTTATTATTTACAAAATACAAATATCAAGTGATAGCCGTGCTGCTATTATTACAGCGCTTTGGGAAGGCAAATCTTTACTTGAAACCGGAACTATGTTTCAAGGAAACAAGTCCACTGTGTCACGAATTGCAACTCGGCATTATTCATAGGAAAATAAGAAGTGGAAGACCCCGAAAAACAATTAAAAGGCAGGACAGAAATATGATCTCTATTGTTAAAGTGACACTAATAAGACCCTCCGTAGATGTTATGCAGTATGCTTCAAAACATTTGGGCGCATTCGTCGGAGTTAATGCCACATAGAGACGCTTAAAGGAAGCAAACTTGTTAGCAAGACGTCCAGAAAAGAAACCCTTCATAAGTAAAGTGAATACAAAGAAGCGTCTCGATTTTGGAAAGCGTCATAGGCACTGGGCAAAAGAACAATGGGCAAACGTTTTATTTAGTGACGAAACAAAAATTTATTTGGATCCGATGCACTATAGGTAAAATTACCCCATTTTCTGGCCAAAACTATAAGGAATCACTAAATAAGGATGCAAATCTATATACGGGGGTTTTCAAGGTTGCTGATATCGAATCTGAGAAAAATTTTTCAAATTCGAAATGGCGAATCCAATATGTCGGCGTAAATTTTAAAATTTCTTCTGATTCACATGAAAATTGGTATACGGGGGTTTTCAAGGTTGCTGATTTCAAATCTGAGGTAAAAATTTTCGAATTCAAAAAATTCTTCCGATTTACATGAAAATCGGTATATGGGGGTTTTCAAAGTTGCTGATTTCGAATCTGAGGTAAAAATTTAAAAAAATTCAAAATGGCGAATCCAATAGGGCGGCGTAAATTTTAAAATTTCTTCTGATTTGCATGAAAATTGCTATACGGGGGGTTTCCAAGGTTGCTGATTTCAAATCTTAGGTAAAATTTTTCAAATTCAAAATGGCGGATCCAATATGGCAGCGTAAATTTTAAAATTTCTTCTGAGTTGATTGGGTAAAATGGTAACTGTGTAAAATGCAAACTTTTTTTGTCCAAAATCTTAAAAAAGAAAATAAAAATTTTTGTTTTTAAATCTGGGGCATATTATAGCAGAAAATTGAACAAGTGGAAACTTTTGTAGACACCATTTTTTTTTTATAAAGCTTTTTAAAATTTTGCTTTACATTTCATTATCTAAAATAATTTTATTTCAATTTTAATTTAATTTTTATTGTTTAATAAAGCTATTTAAAATTTCCTCTTTGTTCGTTCAGATTTCTCAGGATACTCTTTCTTTGGAAGCCCAATTGAAGCTGCAGTTGGCTTAGTTTTAATTGCCAAAATAAATTCAGCGTATAGACAGAGTTCGTTTTGCTTCTGAAATATGTTTATCTTCCTATGAAAACTCTCCCATCTAACTGAGATATTCTTACAAAAAATTCGCAATTTCTCCTTTTCATAAACCGATTCCTCATTCAAAACATTGCCGCATTTAGCTTTACCAACAATAAAATTGTAAACAGTAGTATTCTTCTCCTCTTTCTTTTGCTCATCCAACCAAATTTCCGCAAAGTTCGCTATTTTGCAAGCGGAAAAAATTGCAACATGAAATTGACAAGTTAAACTCAAAATTCTTCATTTAACACGTTTCTGATTATTTAAACATAGCCAAATTCGGCCAACTTTGTAAAAGCTTATCCAAAGTTCATTTTTCAGAAAAAAAACTTGAATTAAAAGTTATGTCAGAAATATGAGTTTTTTCGTCAAAAAAAATTTTTTTTTTAATAAAATCTTTCTCTTAAACTATTAAGCACTTACTATCACTTTTGTTTTCATAATTTAGTTTAAATTTATGTTTTTTTTAACTATTTAAAGACATTTAAAAATTCGACCAAATTGCACTATGTATACTGCGTTCAACACTTTGCTCACAAACAATGACTTTGCCCACTTGCTAAGCAGTCGTTGTTAATTAAAAAAAAAAAAAAAAACTTGCGGTTATTTGTTTTGATGTATTCTTAATGGAATACCAACAAAAAAAATTATTCTTGAATGTTTGAAAAATGACTTTTTACCACAAAAATAGGTCAAATTACCTATAGTGCGATGTATTGAAGTTCATCCGCAGACCATCAAATGAACGGTAATTTCCTAGATACTAGAAACAACGCGTTCAACACGGCAAAGAGATAAGGAGATAAATGGAATAAATTTTTGTTAATAGAAAATAACAAATTAGCTGCTAAAAGCAGCAAAAAATCTTGTTAAATAAGTAGTAGCCTAAAAAATCACAAAAAATTTAAAATGTTCGTAGTTTTTTTTTTTAAATGCAAATAAAAATCGAGCCTGAAAACAGCAATTTAAAATTTTGTTTAACAAATATTTCTGCTGATTTTAGCAGGATAGACTGCTATTTGCATTCAACTAAATTTAGCTTAAAAATAACAAAAATTTTGTAGATATTACAGTTTGTTTTTGCTATTTTTAGTCTACCAATATTTAGCAAAATTTTCTGCAGATTTTACAGTACAATTTGTTATTCTAAATTAACTAGAGGTTAACTTAAATGTAACTAAAATTCTGTAAATTTAACAGTTTTATTTTTGCTGTTTTTATTTTACTAGTATTTAGCAAAAAATCCGCTAATTTCAGTAGTTTTTTCTGCAACATACACACAAAAAAAAAAGGTGTAACATTTACAAAAATTAGAGTAAAAGTTTACAAGGTTTCGTGGTAGATATACAACTACATAAAATTAACGACAAATTTGTCAAGACGCTTAGGTAAATTTTCAAAGAAATATATGTAATTAAATCGAAGCCTTTGTTTAATATAACAACACGCAAAGGAAAATTAACTTTTTTCTTTTAGTAAAAAAAACATGGTTCATTTTTTAAATAAATAAAAGAAAAATTGCAAATTATGTATTTTTGTTTTAGTTCGTTTATTTTAATTTTAATTAATTAATTTTATTTATATTTTAATATTTTTCGTTGTCCTCATTCCTCTGCTGCCGAATTGTAATTGTGTTTACCAACCCTTCATTGCTCTATTCGTCATTTCCATTCAATAACTGTAGGTATAATAATGTGGATGTATATAATAACTATTTGTCTAAAAAACAAATGCGAATTATAAGACACATTTTGCAACAAAAAAAATTGACTAATATAAAAAATTACTATGTCTGTAAAAGTGTTGAGTACCGAGTACTCATTTCCAACTTTTTTAGGGTACCCAATGCTGAAAAGTAATTACTCAATACTTTTAGGCTTGTATTTTTTCAACAAGTAAGCAATTTTGACATGAAAATTACACTAAAAATACATTATTTTTGTTTTTATTTGCATTAATATTTTTTATTTTTGTTTGCATTAATAATATTATAAGATAAAAACTTGATAAAATCCAGCATCATTATTCTTTTATATTAGAGATGTACATCCACCATATTGATTTGCATATGTCAAAGGAAATTCTAAGCGCTTTTTGACATTTACCTGACATTTACCTAGAAAAATATACTTATTGCTTATTTTATTTTCAAAATTTGATCAATGCAAATTTTACATGGTACGTTTTTAAATAAATTTCACCAATGTAAATTTAACAAAGCACGTACTTAGCCAAATTAACAAAAAAAAAGCATTCGTAATTTAGCAAAAATGCATATCAATTAATTACCAGGAATTTGGCGCTTGTATTTTTGTATTAATTCAATACTATGCAAATTTTACATAGCAGCCTTTTTAAAAGATACACCTGTTTTTTTCTGCGTGTAATTTTTTACTAATTTTTAGTTGCTCTTTCTGCTATTTTTACAGATTTATTTCTATGAGTGTAGTAAACTTCACTTTACATTTTAAATGACTTTTTTCGAAACAACATATTGAAAATAGGATATACCGACATTCCATATGTCTTTTATATTTTATGGCGGACTACTCTTAAGTTCCTCCCAATTTCCAAATTTCCTCAGGACGTGATCATATTTGATCCTTGAGCGATAAATACTATGCTAGGCACGATTATACTATCAGACTTTAATTATAGTTGTAGCAGCTTCCTCCATTCACGAAGGGCCTGAGATAAAATTTTTGTAACTGGGACATTTTCGGTCATTGTCAAATATCCATAAGCCCGATTTTTACAAAAAATTTAAAAGTTGAAGAATACTCGCATATATTTCTTAGTATTTTTATAAAAAAAATAAAAATCATAATAAAAACCTTTTGGACCCCGAAAGCTGCTTTGGACCTAATATCAAGTGGAGATTTAAATATTATATATTTAAAAATTGTGTGTAATTAAGGCCCTAAGGTGGCTGGTGCACTGTGTTATTGATGGATTAACGCCATGAAATAACTGACAGGAAATGGCATATTTTAAAAACGGATGAAAAGGATTCCGATACAGTAATAAGTATACGGTCTGTAACAGCTTTCACTGTTTTAGATAAATGTTATGTAAATATATTTGAAACAATGCGTATGCTTTTGTATGTATTCCATTGTATGTACACTAGACCGTACCACAAAAAAAAAGTTCGCCGTACACCCTCCAATATGATGTATTTTTGGAAGGCGAATTCAAAAAAAAAAATTTTTTGCCGACCGTAGGGGTCGCCTTTTTTAATTTTTTGTTATAGCTTTGGCATTTAAAATCGGATTTTAAAGTGTGATATATCGATTTTTTTGCCTCGAGGAGACCAGTGTTTTGCTATATAGTAAAAATCCAATTAAAAAATTTTAAAAAGGCGACCCCTACGTTCGGCAACCATTATATTAAAAAAAAAATTCTACTGGGTTTAGCGAAAAACTTCCTTAGCAAAAGTTTAATGATTTTTTGCGAGCTTTAATTTTCTGATATTAGGGTGGTACATTAGGGTGGTAGCAACTGAGATCTGATGGGTAACAACTAGAACGGTCAAAATGTCCTTAGTGCAAAACACTGGTCTCCTCGAGAGAAAATCATCGATGTATCATACTTTAAGATCCGACTGTAAATACCAAAGATATAACGAAAAATGTAAAATGGCGACCGCTACGTTCGGCAAAAAAAAAATAAAAATTTTTTTTTGAAACCTCCTTGCAAAAATACTTCATATTGGAGGGTGTACGGCGCACTTTTTTTTTGCCTGTAAGGCGGTACGCTCTAATGTACACCCAGAAAACAGTTTCGGTGCTGAGAACCCCATTTGTTGCCACTCGAATGGTTCAGTTGCATCAAATGAATTTTTCGGTTGCGGCTACCGAATTATTATTGATACAATTGAAATTCCGTTGCCACAGTCAAATTAGTCCTGTCTCAATTGGTTTTCTGTTGCCACAACCGAAAAATTCGGATACCACAACCGAACCATGCGATTGGCTACAAATGCGATTATCAGAACTGAATCTGTTTTCTGGGTGTACCAGAGGACTGAATGAATGTTTAACAAAACATTCTCTTGCATGCGCTGATGCCAGATTTGACGATTTTTGGTACTAAATATAACGAAAATTGACAATTTTGCTTATTTGTATTTGTTTACAGGACATTACAAAATTTTTTTTTGCAAAACTGGCCTCTAGAATGTACATTAGACCGTACCAAATTACAGGCAAAAAAAAGTGCGCGGTACACCCTCAAATATAAAGTATTTTTGCAAGGCAATTCCAAAAAACTTTTTTTCCGAACGTAGGGGTCGCCTTTTTCAATTTTTCGTTACAGCTTCGGCATTTAAAGTCGGATTTTTTGTGATATATCGATTTTTTTGCCTCGAGGAGACCAGTGTTTTGTTGTAAAGGAAAAATCTAATAAAAAAAATGTAAAAAGGCGACCCCTACGTCCGGCAACCAAAAAAAAAATTTTGATGGGTTTATCGAAAAACTTCCATAGCAAACGTTTAATGATTTTTTGGGAGCTTTAATTTTTTTGACATTAGGGTGTACATTAGGGATCTGGTGGGTATATACTAGACCGGGTATATAGAACCCTACGTTCGGGAAAAAAATTTTTTTTGAAACCTCCTTGCAAAAATAATTTAGATTGGACGGTGTACGGTGAACTTTTTTTTTGAGGTACGGTAGATACTACTCGCATTTTATAATGTGTATGTATGTTTTATGTACATTGCAAACACATACAAATAGATTAATGAATACATTTTCAGTGTTGCCATTTCAGTGCTTTTCGGGTATTTTTTGGTGCTTTTTTCCTTCCCGTACCCGGTGATTTTTTACAAATACCCGTTTATAAAAAGCGGGTATTTACAGTGCTTTTTCAGATTTCTGGCAGTGCTTTTAGTGCTTTTTGTACAGTTTATATTTTTGGTATTTGTTCTCCTTTTTTCCATTTTTCTTGAATTTTCTGTCAAATTTGAAAAAATAATACGAAATATACAAAAAATACATTTTTTCACAATATTTGTAGTACAATTTTAAATAGCAACTTCGTTATATTTAAACTTCAAAATTTTGAAATATTAGTTTGGTGCTTTTTTACCCCTTTTTGGTAATTTTTTGAACCTTTTTTACACGATTTTACAAAGCTAAAATGTGTTTTTAAAATCTTGACTTAAATTTTTCAAAAAATTATTATCGTGCTTTTTTACCCCATTTTTGGTAAATTTTTACCCTTTTTACCCGTTTTCAAAATGCTCACGGTGCTTTCCTGCCTTCAAGAGTTGGCAACACTGTACATTTTATACAACACAGACTTCGTGAATTTATACGAATACAATCGCATGAGTATTGAAGTGTTTTACTTTAACTTCGTTGCTTAAAACACATCGGGTCTGGGTTAGTAGGTGAACTACAATGAGAAACGTCATATTTGTTTTGTTTGCATGTATTGTACTGCTACTGCTGCTGTGCGAGTAGTGTGTATCATTGATGGTATTTGAAAGTTTTGGTTTTGTGCCAAGTGTGTGACTAAAATGTACCAAATGCCCCTTCATTCTGCCAAAATTAAATTTTCATCCAGGCTAAGAAAATATCAAATTTAGTTTTGATTTTTTCCAGAAGAAGCTCTCCATATTTAAAAGCAAATTAAAGCAAAGTCCAAAATCTATCTATCTATTAATTTTTTCATTAAAGAAAAATATTCTAAAATCAATATTTTTTCTATTGAAAAAATAGTAAAAATTTAGGGTCTTTTTTACTAAAGTTGCTTTTTGTTTCCCATTTTCAGAAAGTTTGGAAAATGCTCAAATTTTACTCAGAAATTAGTTTAAAAAAAATGTTTCCCAATAAAAATAAAAACTATTTTGGATGAATAACTTTCTAGATAAAATAAAAATAATTCCAAATATTCCATATAAATAGGGTTGCCATTTCCATTTTGAGAAAAAGAGGACGCCAACCTCAAAAAAGGAGGACATTTGTCTTAAAAAAGAGGACAATTTTTTTTTAATAAATTAATTTTACAAAAATCAAAAAACGCGATAAAATATACAAATAAATTTTTTTTTTTATAAATAAAACAATTTTTATTCCCACTAAAAAAAATTCACAAAAAACGAAAAAATCATTCTGAACTTTAAATTAGTGGTAGATAAATAAACAAAAAAAAAAACAACGATTAACCAATTCATTGCATACATTTTCAGGAACGTACATTTCTATAATTTCTTGACACGAATTGAAAAGGATTTCAGGAATGTTTTTCAACGCTTCCAATTTGAATCAATATATTACTATCGCATTTCTTCAAATATTCATAAAACTCTTGGCAATTCATATCAAAATTATATTTGGCTTTAATAATATCAGAAATAGTTTCTGGATTCAATTTATTTCTTTTTGGGGACCACTGCATAGATTATATAGATATCTTACTCTTCTTCTTCTTTTGTCAACAAACACATTTTTCACACACATTCAAATATTTTTTGTATAGGTATAGGACGTATGTCCAATACATTCTCAGGAGATACGTGCATTGACAGCGAATGTCAAAGAGTAAGATATGTATGTAATCTATGGTCCACTGCGCCTTGATTAAAAAAACTGTAAATTCTACGCAGAGTTTTGAAAAATTAATTCCTTAATTCAATTTTGAAATTCTGAATTAAAAATTCAATGAATTAATTCACAAAACACCATATATTGAATGGAATTAATTCATATTTCTTTTCGTTCGATTTATTTTGTTACAAATGAATTCAAATGCTAAAGGTCTTTTTATTAAATCAAATGAATTAATTCACCGGTTAACGCGTTCAATTTTATAAATCGAACGGAAAAAATGTGAATTAATTCCTTACTGAATTAATTCACCACTGAATTCGTTAAATTTCATTTTCGTTCAGTGAATTAAAAAAAAATAAGTTCACTGAATTAAAAAAAAAATTACGTTCACTGAATTGAAAAAAAATACGTTCACTGAATTAAAAAAAAATACGTTCACTGAATTCAAATCCTGTTTTCTGCCGTTCAGTAGAAGAACACATTTATTTATAAATAAAATTTGTAATACGAGTACTAAGCAATTTTACTGCGTTTGCTAGTAAAAATAAACAAATTATATATTAAGTGTTAGAGAAACCCGATGCAGTTTATCAACCTACATGATTAAAAATCAAGTTCCAAAAAACATCGGGTTTCTCTAACACTTAACTTTTACTAGCAAAAGCTGTAAAATTGCTTAGTACTCGCATTACAAATTTTATTTATAAATATTTTCTTCTACTGAACGGCAGAAAACAGGCTTTAAATTCAGTGAACGTAATTTTTGTTTTTCAATTCAGTAAACGTAATTTTTTTTTCAATTCAATGAACATTTTTTTTTTAATTCTGTGAACGTAATTGTTTTTTTCAATTCAGTGAACGTATTTTTTTTTTTTAATTCACTGAACGTAATTTTATTTTTTTCAATTCACTAAACGAAAACTAAATTTGTGGGCGCTGTGGTGTTAGCGCGTTGGACTGTTACACGTGAGGTTGCGGGTTCGAGCCCCAACCAAGGCAACATCAATTTATGAAAAATAGTAATATGTATGAGTATTTTCTATCCCTCATACATATCGCAGCGTCCTCCTTCGGTGTTCCCATAGCACTTAACCCCACCGAAGTAAAATAATATAACAGGGCTATGAACTAAAAAGCTTCAACAAACTTCGCTAACTCACCGTCAGATGGCGGGCAACAACTGTTCTAAAATTCAACATCTCGCGCAATTGCAGTGTTGCCATATTTGAAGCACTTCATCTTTCACCACCTTTCACTTCTTCTATATCCCCTTTCCAAAGGAAGCAACACGTTAATTAATATGAAGAATTTCCTGAGTGTTGCTTCTCTTTAAAAAAAAAAAAAAAAAGTAAGCGTTCGCCACTGAATTAATTAATTTGATTTAATAAAAATAACTATAGCAATTGAATTAATTCTTTGAATTTGTTGTTTGATGAACTCGTTCAGTTGAACGAATTCAGTGAATTGCTTAAGAAAAGGAATTCATTCAATTCTAGAGAAAATTGAATTAGATTGGTAGTGAATTCATTCAAAAAGGAATTAATTCTTTAAAGCTCTGGTTTTATGTTGGCCTTATGTGCTGGTAAGCAAAAATAAAACTCAACAAGTTTTTCACTTCATAGAAAACATAATTTTTAATAAAAAAAATCGCACCAAAACTTGTTATCAGTCGTGTTAATTGAATTTAAGTTTTTTACAAAATTTTTCAGGAAAAGGAATTCATTAAATAAATTTTCATCATTAAAAGCAATGCTAAATTTTTTTAAAAATTCAACAGTTGGCTGACTGCTGATAATCTTCACATTTTGGCAATCAAAGTAAGTCATGCCAAGTCAATTGAAATAACTGCGACAAAGTAGCGATGCCAACAATTGAAAAGTTTAGAAGCAATAAAAAAAAGTTACGGAGAAAAGTGCAAAAACTAGGACTGCCCCGGACGCCCTAAAAAAGAGGATGGTGTTTGGGGAAAAAGGACGGATGGCAACCCTAGATATAAACAGTATCCCTGGAATTCTTCTGGAAGGCTTCTATTAAATTTTATTTCAACTACACAAAATTTCATTTTTTAAATAATGTTGTTAAATAAACGAGTGCTAGAGTTTGAAATCTATTTTGCTTCAAGCCAAATCAATTCTTAAAAGGAATTAATTCTTTAGTTCAATTTTAAAAAATGAATGTAATTTGACTAAAATTCCATTCCGTAATAGCATTCTAATGGAATTAATTAGCTTAATTTATTTTTAAACTATATTGCACTAAATTAATGATACTGAAATTTCTTCCTTCAATTAGTGAACACACGATATCAATAGTTCATGTTAGAAGTTACTTCGATTCTTATTAAAGATTTCGGAATGTAGCCAGTAAATAAATTCTTTAGGAACGGTTTTTCGGAATAGTATATAAACATTTTTTAAAACTGAGTTCTATTTTTCGTGAATTAAACTTAAAATTGTATTAATTCTTTCGAAGCTCTGAGCTAAATTTAAATCACTTGAATTTTTAAAACATTTATACTATGGAAAATTAAACTGGAAAATTGCTCATATTTGGAACGAAAATATGAGCCTTCTAAAATGAATCATAAAAGACACAAAAATTTGGACCAAATTATTAAATCCCAAAGAGATGGTTCAAAAATGACTCAAAAATGTAAACAAATTTGAATATTTTGTGAACAATTCAGAAAAGACTCAACAAAAAGATTAATTTTTGAGCCCTTCGAATTTTTTTAATCTTTTTTGAGTAATTTTTAAGCAAAAAAGAAGGTTCTTTTGGATGAACCACTTTCATACAAAAAGTTTAACTTTTAATAATATTTCTTGAGCTTTTTTTGATTAACTTTTGGGCTTATTTGCTGGCTGGGTTCCGATTTAAAAAAAAAATCCTCTTTTTTCTGATTCCTTTCTGAATCTTTTCACTCTTTTCACTCTAAATTATGAACGCTCGGAAATTGCTGATTGCTTTTAAGAGGGCTCAGAAATTTGTTGGCTGGGTTGTTAAAAATAAAATTCTCTAAATTTTGAAATGATTATTTTCTACTTTAAACAAAAATGAAATTTTAAATACTTATGGATGGAATGGATGGATGTGATTCTTAAGAATTTTTATTTTTTTAAATAAATAAATTTTCTATAAAATTTTTAAGATAACCAAAATATGGCAAAACAGTATCGATTGTGCGAAAAATAGCACAGTTGTGCCACAAATCCCATCACAGGTATGTATTATTGTGTTTTGTTTTTGTTTTTATTACAAATATGACATCCTCTTGCACTTCTCTACTGGGTATTATCTACTACGTATCTAATAGTTATCTAGTTGAAATTGAGAATATAAGTAACAGTTATGTTGTTGAACATCCATCCCCTTCTTTGATCAAAATACTATTAATCAGAGCAGAATCTTAAAGAATGAATTCATTTTCATACCCTATACCACACACAGAAAAAAGAGATTGTTGGATATATTTACAGGCAATTATATATATGTTTATAAACTACTATACTTATGTTTGAGGTGTGTTTCCAATTATTTTATTTTTATCGTTATAATACGTATGTCTCCAGGTAAACACTGTAATATTTGAATGTTAGTCATATTTTCCCACTTAAACAAAAATATATTTGCATTTTTATTTTATCATTATTATGTTTGTGGAGTGCAAATATAATAATGATAAATATATATATTTTTGCCTGCAAACATTTATATATTTGCGAGTAAATGTATTTCATATGATTCAAACATACATATGTTTACAGGCAAAAATATTATATTTGCTGGCAAATATATTATATTAAAAACACGGCAAATATATTTTGACAGTTCTTCCAAACATATATATATCACATATGTTTCCTGCAGGGCGATTTTTTTCAGCGTGCATTACGTGGACAGGGTATAATAAGTTTATGGTCAAGTTATATTGAAACCAGACCCACCTTTTAGTATGCCGATCGTTTCAGAATGACTTTTTATTTCTAATACGGAGATATTTTAATTAAATTTGGTACACTGATTCACATGGGTCCATTTATAACACCTGTTGATTTTATTTAAAATCGTTCCATGGATAAACTCAGTTCCCTTATAAAGGTCCCCCAAAAATGGTCACATTCAGAGGCTACAGATCGCAAATACGAATTTATTTTAATGCAATTTGGTACACTGATTCAAGTGCGCCAATGGACAAAGCCTACTGATTTTATTTAGTATCGGTCCATATTTGGATCTATGGCTTATACGGACTTTATTTCCGATTTTCTCCTAAATACACTTAACATTAGATAAAATTAAAATTTCGTTATTCCGTTATTCTATCTTTTTTTATATAATTTTTTAGACAAATTTTACACAAGAATTTCAGCTCTGTTGGCTTTTAACTAGACCGGTGTAGGGTATCATATAGGCGGCATGCCCGACTTTAACTTTTTTACTCGTTTGTTTAATATTTTATAGACAAATATTAACACAAGTCCATTTCAACCCATACGAATTTCTGATCTAAACATTAGAGTTAAAGTAACATAAACTAAAATTATTTTAAAAATTATTAATTAAATAAAAACAAATTTGTGTAAATACTCTTAACATAATTTTGTTTTCGAATAAATTGAAAATTGAGGAAACAAAATTTACAGCTAATACACTTTTATTGTTCGCTATTAAGATATTGTTTTCGAGGTCCGTCTGTGAGGAATGAAATATTGTTTAGCTTCCTTTTTTCTTCAGGTAGAAAGGGATGAAAATATAAAAGAACTGAAAGAAAATAAATACAATATTTTTTTATATTCCCGTAAATAAATTTATATTTAATATTTATTATAAAAACTTACCTTATTATTTTAATTATTTAATAAAATATATAACCTCTTTCCGTATTACGCGTCTTCTCTGTTTAGTGTTTTTTTAAAACTAAAGCTGCTCTAAGTAAATTAACTGCAATTGTAGTTAAAATAATTACATCCGCATTACTTCACAAATAACTGTCATGTAGTAACTGCAGAACTTTTCTGAGTATATATACCGCTGGACGCGTCTAAAAAAGCTTTCATATGATACCCATATTATGTATGTTGTCTTCAGCTAAAATGCAAAATTCTTACAAAAACTAAAAAAAATGTTTTTTTTTTTAAATGGTTCAGCTCGTGAGATCTCATTGCTAGACCCGAGATGTTTTCGGAATCATCATAAAACAAACAAAGATTATTTGAAGGAGTGCACTTTGTTTACTTTTTTTCGTGAGTCGGTCTAATGTACCTATATATGTATATATTTTTGTTGTTTCATACACGTTAAAATAAGCACAATTTAGCTATTTGGCAAAAAACAATATTTTTCAATAAAAACACCTTTTTTTTAAATCATTTTTTTTGTATCTTTCTTGAAATATACTCCCCTTTAGAAATCACATATAAAAAATGGTTACAAATGAAGAGATCATGCATTTAAGGGTTAACTCTTTAATAACTCTGGCTACACAGCACTGTTGGTAAAAGTGGCACAAAAGTGCCATTTGTGGCACTATTGAATGTTCAGTGGCACCTTGGCACTATCCATAGTATTTTGGCACTTTTTAAGAAAATTTCTATACAATTTGATAGAAGGTCGATATCGCTGGTTTTTCATTAGAAGCCACGCCTACTTAGAAGGGGTAACAAAATTAAAAAAACAAACGCTACAATAAAATTATCTACAATTTTCTAGACCACCTCCCAGTTTTTCGGGGACAATTTAATCATTATTTTGGTCTTTAAAAATAAAAGCAACGGGATAAAATTAGAAAAACTTTCATTGATTATATCCTAATAAACCAAACGATATCTTCACGATATCGCCTAGGTGATATTTATTATCATATATAATAATCACTTGTGATACGAAAACGATATATTTTTTGTTCTAAAATGTACCTTTCGTAACGATATCATATTTCCAAGAAATTATGATACCGTTTTCGCTATCGAAATTCCCTGGAATAGCGATAGTAAAATCGCTAAAATCTGGTCCAGCATCCAGGCGACTTCGATATCGAAAATGATATCATATATGATAGCAAAACCGGAATTCTTTTAAAATGAGCTGAAATGAAGTCATATTGAAAAATTGAAAATGAAGTCGTCATATTCAGAAGAAAAATCAAACTCACCTACATTTTGCAACTATAATTGTCCAATAGAAAGGTGTATAAGTAGCCAAACGAAGTAAAAATTGCAAGTTTTTATCAATTTTATTTGTTTCTGAAAACTGAATTTTTATAAAAAATTAATATTTTGAAGTATACTTTACCATAAAACCTTATCGAAAACGATATTATAATTTTATTGGAATATGATATCGTTTTCGGATATTTAAGGCGAAATCGCTATCGTACCGTTCTTTGGTTTATTGGGATTCTATTGTCCGTCACTGTATATATATATACATTAGGGCGGGTCAATTTGTATGGAGGCAAAAAAATTAAAACTCGTAGGGGGGGGGGGAAATGATTCTACGAAGAATTCTAAGCAACTTTGCCCTAGAAACCATAGGTCTAAAATGGATTTCGAGCTTGCGGAAATTCAAAAATATGTTGTGAGTAGTGCTTCACTGCAATGTTTGTGTAAAATTTGCGTTAACATGTAAGCATTGTTAACCAGGATAACAGTTCTGGACTTTTTAGATAGGAGTCTTCATCGGCTTTCCTTATTCTAAGAAAAAAATCTCAAAATTTTTTTATTTTTGACTAAACTGCTAAGCTGATGACATAAATCAGCCTAAAAATGAGCGCACGCTACAGGTTGGTATGTTAAGATTATTTACTAAAATTCGGTATATCATCCCAGGGACGAAGCATATTAATTTTGGTTGAAATCGGTCCACGTTTGGACTTAGTGCCCATATAAAGTACCCCCAAAATTGGTTTTTCGCACGCTACATGTTACAAATACGAAGTTAATGAAATTCGGTTCATCGACTTATATCCGCCCAAGGTCGAAGTCTGTTAATTATGGTTAATATCTGTCCATGTTTATACCTAGTGCCAATATAAAGGTTCCTCCCAAAAATATTTTTTGCATACTACAGTTCTCAAATACGAATATATTTTAATGATATTAGGTACGCTAATTGACATGGGCATAAGAACAAAGCCTATTGATTTTTTTACAATTGGTAAATTTTTAGGCTTAGTGCATGCCGACTATACGATACCCTACACTAGTCTGGTTGAGAGCCAAACAGCTTCGTCCTTGGGCCGATATAAGTCTGTATACCAAATTTTATCAAAGTATCTTAATATTTGCGACCTTTAGCTAGCGAATATGCCCATTTTTGGGGGACCTTTATACGGGCACTAGGTCTAAACATGGACCGATTCCGTATAAAATCAATAGCCTTTATTCATGGGCCCATTTGAATCCGTGTATAAAATTTCATTAAAATATCTTCGTATTTGCGACCTGTAGTGTGCAAACAATATAATTTTGGGGGAACCTTTATATAGGCACTAGGTCAAACCATTGACCGATTTAAACCAAAATCAATAGGCTTTGTCCTTGGGCCGAAATTAGTCGGTATACCAAATTTTGTAGAAATATCTTAATATTTGCGCACAAAAATATGTGGATATACAGACAGACGGACGGACATACGGATATCGTTATATGGAAACAAAATGTTATTCTGGGTCAATCGGTATACTTAAAGGTGGTTAGTTTCAATATTTTTTGGAATTATAAACATCAGCACAAACTTATTATACCCTGTCCATGTACTGGTGTAGGGTATAATTAATAAAACTTATTATTCAAACTCATAAAGCAACACTTACAAAATATTTTGGAATTTCCGCAAGCTCGAAATCCATTTTAGACCTATGGTTTCTAGGGTATAGTTGCTTAGAATTCTTCGTAGAATCATTTCCCCCCTACGATTTTTTGTCACAGAAATTGACCCGCCCTAATATACATATATGCATGTATATATATAAAATATGTATGTAAAATTTTTTGAAAGACTTGGACCTGCTAACTTATCTTAAAATAAAGTAAGTTTAGTGCTTTACTACAGTTAAGAAATACATTTCGAAAACTATTTTTGATTACGAGGAGAGAAGACGGCCTCACAAACTATCCAAAGCAATATTTGCTAGAAATATTTACTGGTATGATGATTTTAAGGGCAAATTGGAATATTACGGTGTAGTACATGAAGACTTGGAATTAAATAAGGTGAATTGGAATAGTGTTTGTATACATCTTTTAGAGTCAATGAAATTAAGAACATACCAAGGATATGAGGCAATTGCACAGAACAGTGAAGGGAGAATTTACAAACATTTGGACTTCTCTAGGGGACAAACCTACCGTAATGAAAATTACAATCAGGCACAAATTACTTACATAATGAAGGCTAGAGGAGACCTTCTTTGGTTAAATGGGAATCAGTTTAGACAGGGTAGTGCCAGACTTTGTTCACTGTGTAATTTAAACGAGATCGAGACAACGGAACATTTTATAGGTATATGTCCGGTGCTCAAATTTATAAGATTTAGATATTTCGGGCGTCTAACGTTAACGTATTTTGAAACATTACAATTATTAAATGGAGGCGAAAATACTGATTGGCTAAGCCTATATAGTTTTGTTAAAAATGCAATTAAATATAGAAGTATGTTAAGAGCTGAATTTAACTTTTGAATCAAAAATATTTGCAATTATTTAAAATAAAAATTTAGTATAACCAATTTTCCGGCGGACGGTTTTAAACCATGCCGAATATTCTTTATTATTATAATAATTTAAATTAGTTATTAAAATAAAAATCATTTTTGTAACAATATTTAAAGAAAAAATAATAAAAAAATTTATCTATCTAGTTAAGAATGGCAAATTTATATGAAAATATTTGTGGTAATGTTAAACTCGGGTTACTTTTTAGATAAGTTGCCCGCCTTTTTTATTTTTTTGTCTTTTTATTCTTAAAGTAACTAAATATATAAATATTTGAAATAAAAGCTGAACATATATTTTTTTTAATATTAAATGTTGCTTATTTTTTTTTTTTTTTGGCACTTTTAAAGCTTTTTTGGAACTTTTTTGGCATCATTTAGGCACCAAACGAAAATTCTCAAATACCATCACTGCTACACAGTCATAAATACATACATATTCGTTCCTACAATTGCCATAGAAAAATATAGCAGCGTTAGATATGACATTTGAACATGATATAAGCAAAACCCTTATGGTGTTATTAACATTATTAATGTAAAAGCCAAGAGAGCTAAAGAGCCAGAGAGAACAATTTAATAAAAACAACGAAAACAAATTACAGAATTCCAAAAGATATTTTAGTATATACTTGTATATAGCTATGTGCTACATCAACATTCATGCATGCATTATATATTTTATGTATGTATGTGTATGATGATAGGTCCTTAGTTCTATATGCTTCTCATTTTATTCGGGAGATAAGTCTAGTAAAGCAAACGGAACTTGTATCTTTTGTTAGTCACAAAATACAACAAAAAAAAACAGCTGATTCACTTCCTTCTACTCTATGAGATAAAGAGTAAAATGACGATAGTATACACACCCGCACAAGCCTCCTTTTTTGTTGTGTGTGTATGTGTGTATGTTATATACATACATAATTAATATATGTACAAATGTACAGTATGTTACCATTCCAATAATGACCAGGAACAATTATTTCAAGGAACACGATCAATTGGGAAATTCATAAATAATAAATATGTTTAACTGTTGAAAGAAAAAAAAATCAACGAAGATTGTGAAGTTTTTAGGTTGATAGATTTTCAAGCTCAATTCTAGCTAATCAAACCAAAATGACTTAAGGCTCCATTAGCCATACCTAGACGTAACGTGACGTATCTTCTTATGAAAAATCGAATGAGTTAAAAGAGCATGGCTGACAGTTTATTTATTCTTTAATCATTATTTTAGATTGCATCAGCTGATTCGTCACGTTACGTATAACTAATTCTACCTTTAAAATGTGTTTAAAAGTTAAAAGCATGTGCCTGCTGAAGTTAGCCATTTAAACTTGATTTTAAATAATTTAAAAATATTCAATCCAATATGGCGGTAAACAATTTTAATTTTAGTCTTGCATATTTGAAATTTTGCCTTAAGGTGTTTTTAGTTAGCTTAATTTTATAAAATAATCGGAATTTCGATTGGAATTTGGAAATAAAAAATGGCGGAAAAAATATAATATCAAAAGTTGTTAGAAAATTTGTTGCCTAAAATCTAAACAGTGAACGTATAGAATTTTGTTAGACGAGTTTTAATACTTTTTTCAGAATAAGGTTTTCTTCACAAAGTGAATTAAAAATTTCTTCATTTTAACGAAAAAGCATCGTCGTGTTTATAAAACTCATTTTTAACAAGTGAACGAAATTTTACAAATAAAATGAAATTTTTCATAGCAGTTTATGAAAAACTGAATTCATTTAATGAAAAGTTTCAACGGACGAAACTTCATTGCATTAATGCAAATATTCATTATTATCATGCAGATAATTCTCCCAGTGTATTTTGAAGAGTCGAGTATTCAAAAAAAGGACCGGCTGTTCCAAAATCGCGGAAAAACACTGGGGAAACAAAATATTTTTTGCAAAACGTTGGACTAACCAATATATAGGTTGTCTTTTTTTAGATTTTCCAAAATAAAATTGAAAAAAAGTCCATATGTTTTTGATCGTGATTTGAACCCAGGCCATTAGATTTGTAGACGACAGATCTGCCCACTGAGCTAACGAGGCATATTATAATTGGTGGCTAAAACATAAATTATTCACAACAACGGAAGGAAACTAAATGATCGCATCGGGAATAGAATTCCTCACAGATTAAGGATCCAAGATCCTTTTTGAAATTGGATTAAGATTATGAAATATTGCCGCTCAAAGTTGGCAATTTTTCAGTCTGGTGGAAAAGACTCAAATTAAAAAAAAATATCCTTTTTACAGTTGAATTGCAGTCAAACTATACAACCGATCATTGTTTTTTTGTGTCTTTTGAAAAGTATGTTTAATTTAAACGAAACAAAGTAAAAATAATGTAAATTGTTTGTTTACTTTTTCTGCAGGCGTAGTTTTACAAAGACACTATATTTTTGTCATTTTTCTAAATCTTTTGAACTAGAACTGTTACAGGAGATATTACCTAAAGATGCTTTATTATTTAATACTATAACCAATTAAATCAAAACTGGCTGCCCGTTTACATACAAAAACAATAAAACTGTAACAACCTCGCAAGGAAAACCGAAATACGTATACGTGATATATTTCGTTACAAAGATCATAGTTTGTGAAGTAATAGAGATATTTTCAAAATTTAAAAAGCATTTAAAAGATGTACTCACGCATGGTTTTTAGCCCATCAACCTCTATTGTCAAAGTTCAAAGTATTTTCAGTATTAAAATTGTATTATTTATATGAATATACACATATTTTACTTAAGAATCGGTTTCATACAGAATATTTTACTTAAAACTAGTTTACTATTCAATACTCTATCTGAAGTAATTAAAATTTGCTGCCCGATCTTGCTCGTGTACATGATAAAACAATAAAATTGCAACAACCAGAGTAAGTATTTCGTGTTTTTATTGCTGTAGGTAAATTCTATTAAAATCAAATAAGAACTCTATTACTTACCAAAGAGTTAGTGGATAACATGTTTTTAAAGATTAAGTGAAACTTGAAAATTGGCAACAGTGCTTTTGAATTTTATTATCATTATTTTTATCATAAGCTGCATACAATTCACACAATTTTTGGTTGAAAAATTGAAAGGAGTGAAGTACGATAATATCTTTACAAAATTCAAAATTGTTTGAGTTATTCAGAAGTTCGGAAGATGACAGTGCATTTAACTTGGCTATTTTAAAAGATGTAGATGTTTTACCAGAAATTGAAGAAAAAGTAGATATTAAAACCATACTTCACGGAATTTATGTTTATTAAGAGAAAGTGGCATGTCTGTAATCGTACAAAGGACACTGCATGAAAAAGAATTCACCTTGGCTAAATGAATTCACAATATTTGAAGACCTAGAACAAGCCCCTACATCTACTGGCCAAATCAGAGGAAGACCGACAAAATCTATAGAGGAGTGTTGGTCGTACAAAGGAAAACGGAAGCTTCAGGAGTCCACAGAAGTGATATCTACGGCACATCTGACTGAAGCGTTATCCATTAAGTGTGCTAAAGACCAAGAAAACACAAGAACTGACGTTCCAAAAGTAGTGGCGACCGCAAGCCCAGTGAAACTACGCAAGATAAAGGATAGTATTAAAACGCCACCAAATGTTTTACCCAAAAATTATTATAAGAGGCCTTACCTTTGTTAATAGACTTGGGATTATCGAAGGGAAAATATGTTTTACTTTACAAAGCTTCTTAAAGGATCATAACCTGGATACAAAAAAGTTACTTCTGCTAAAGGTAAAGGTAACTGAAGTATCGGTAGATTTGATGGACTGCAAGACTTGATGGATCATTTTACGAGACGCTTTATTCAAAGTTTGCCTGAACGGGAGGCAGAATTACCTCTCATATTGATTAATAGGTGGGGTTGTGATGGATCATCCGGTCGAAGTGCTTACAACCAAACAATAGATAGAGAAGTAAAATTTTAAAGCATTGGAAAAGTCCTCGTCCATTATCAGTTCATTTAGTTGTCCGATATTATAACAAGATGCAAAGGGGGTCTTCAAAAATAATCAAAGCTACTGTAGCCGATATAAGAGATCAAATTGATAACTTGAAGCCTTCTGCTATTGAAATGAATAATGGAAAAATGTTGTTATTAAATATGAATATTTTCTTACAATGACGGATGGCAAAGTCTTAAATGAAATCACAAATACCTCATTAACTTTGAAATGTGGAAATTGTAAAAAGGCCCAGAAAGACTTTCAAAATTTGTATGATTCAACAACAAGACGAGAAAACATCACCAAAGAAAAAACAAAATATTCAAAAAAACATCATACAAGGTGAATTTTTCAAGAAGCTTGGACTAAAAGTAGACTGCACTGACTATGTATACTGAAATACGAATGATGGTAATACGTCCACGGTATTTTTTGAAATTGCTGAACCGACAGCCCGCAATACTGGTGTGGATAATATTATTATAAAAAGGTTAGATGTTGTTCTTAATGTTATAAACTGTAAAGAAATTATTAATGGTTCAAAATTTAGTGAGTATGCATCAAAAATTGCCCAAGTTTGGCTCAAATATATCCTGAGAAGAAGCTTACTCACACGGTTCATAAGATGTTAGCTCATGGCAAAAATTTAATTAGGTAGCAATGCTAACCAATTGAATAGTTGTCACAAGAAGCCCAATAATGCAAAACAAAGTTTCAGATGCACGAATACTTGTAAGATTTCACGGATTATACAGAATAAGGACCTTTTCTATTCTATTCTATTGACGGTCTCTTATTTTATCACGAAGACATGTATGATGACGAAAGGATATGTAAGAACATAGTTATAGTTCCGAAATGTGAACTTGGTAGATATCGCTCCCAATGTTAATGGCTATTTTGAAGAGAAGTAACTAAAAGAAAATTCATATACTCTACGGAACGATTTTCGCGATATCGCTGATTAAAAATTTTCATAAATTTTTTCAGTTTAGCTTCAAGTATTATGGAACTATTCCACTAGGGAATTTTTATTCTCACAAATTTTTTTAATAAAATTTTAAATTAAAAAAATTTGGCCAATATCTCAAAAGTTATTAAGGGGGGTATCAACTCTACACTCATAGAAAAAAGTTTGTATAAAAGTTAGTAAAACTGTTAGTACTTCAACTTAACAAATTTTTAACTAATTTTTAGTTAAAATTGAATTTTTAGTTAATTTTTTTGCTACCTCCACATTACTAACTTACAAACTTTTTTGCTATTTTTTTTTGCTGAATTTAGTTACTAATTTTGAACAATAAATTTGCTAACTTTACAGTATTTTTCTGAATTTTGGTTACTAATTTTTAACAGAAGATTTGCTAATTTTACAAATTTTTTGTAAACTAAACAATTTTGGAGCGCTTATAAACAGAATGTTAAATGACTCATAAAAATTACTGCATATTTTTAACTCGCCAAATATAATGCAAAAAGTTTTTAAATAAAGCTAAATTGAAATGGTTGAAAATTTGTCCTACTCATAAAATATCTAAATTATTAAAATTTATGAGAAAAGTTTCTATTTATCGTAATACATTAATTTTTAAAGATCAATGTTTATTTTGGACGAACCATTTTAATATGAAAATTGTGATTAAAAGTATTTCTGGGGAGCAAGTGGAGTTTACAGGGATGACCATAATTTTCCCCCCAATATTGTACTTTTTAAGCTTATTTAAAGAATACGATATTTTTAATCGGTCACACCTTCTTTCCTGTGGGTGGAGCTTTAGAGGTGAAAATGGAAACTCAAATAACTCACTTTTACAAAAAATCATTCTTGGGAAATTTTCATTGACATTGAAATATAATTGTCATTACTTTATCTCAATGTCAATGCCAACAAATTTCATCACCATTCAATGACAATGAAATTTTTTTCTATTAGCATTGATGAAAACAATGGTAATGAAATGTACACATAATTGAAGAAATAGCATATAAAAAAATATAAAAATTCGCGAATTTTTAACTTTTTTCTTAATTTATTCTTTTATTAAAACATGAAAACAAATACTTCTTTGATTTGAAAATAATTTTAAACAGAAAGTATTAATTTATGATCTTGAGTCCAACTAAAATAACATTCATTTACTTAAATAACAGATCAACTAAAAGATTTCCCCCATTCATCTTAAACACATTGACACGGTGCAAAAATATAATTTAATAACATACATTTAAATTTAACGGTTCGTTGTAATTCAAAAATCTTTGTTCATCATACACAGAGTTGAATAGAATCAGCTGAGATATCTTAAGAATTAAGGTTCAAAGTAAAAAAGAGTAATAATAACAAAAGGATAAAAATAGCATTGTTGAATTTCGTTGATGTTAGTCTAAGTTGAGTTGTTGATAACAAATTCGATTTGCTTTCAACAGTCACATAAGTAGACGATTATCAATATATTAACCCACTCAAAGGCGAAAGGCACTGATGATGGCTTTGTAGCGAAAGCTGAAAATGCGCATTCTGCCTTGCTGGTCTTATCGAATTCTTTCAATAATTTTTATTCTTTGTAATTTACTTGTAAAAATTGTATCATCTTTCTTTGATTTGAAAATAATTTAAACAGAAAGTGATATTAATTTATGATCTTGAGTCAAACTAAAATAACATTCAACAAATACTTCTTTCATCAATTATAAATGGGCATTTAGGCATTGAACAATGCCAATTGAGAAAATTTCAATTAATTGACACATTCAATAAACTGGTCCCAAGTATGTTTTTAAATACACATTTATTTTTTATTTTTTAATTTTCATTTCATTTGCTTCTTTTTTACCTTTTTCCAGTCCACTAGTAATCTGCAAAAGTTTTGTTGATTTCAGAAAATTTTAGCAAAAATTTTGTAGATTTAACAGTTTTTTTTATATTACTAAAATTCTGTAAATTTAACAGTTTTTTTTGCTGTTTTCATTTTATTAATATTTAGCAAACTGATTCTGCTAATATTAGCAGTTTTTTCTGCAGCATCATTTTTAACTAATTTTTAGTAACTTTTTCTGCTATTTTTACGGACTTATTTGTATGAGTGTAGGAAAAATTTTGTTTTCGAATTTTTTTTATATTTTATTTAGATAGAGCATACTCTTCAGTATATTCTCAGAAAATGTCAATAAAAAATTCGAAGAAATAAAATTTCTACATGTTTTTTTGTAAAATATATTTTAGTCACAAAGTAATATTCTATGCATCAAATTTGTACACAAAAATTTTTGGGAGCGTTTTTAATCATTGTCTTTATTATAAATCTTATTTCGCATAATACAGCAAAACAAAAAGAAAAAAACTACATGCAAAGATGTAAGAATTGCACGCAGTCTTTAAAGAAAAGCCAATGACGATTCCGCGATGATGGCCTTTTATAATCCATAAAAGTAATCAATGTATATAAAAAATAAAAAACAGATACAAAACAATTTAAAAAATATACGAAATTAAAGATTTTGACCGAAATGAAATGTCTAATAAATTCTCTACAATCGTTTTTAAGAATATTTGGGTTAATATATAAAATACTCTTTATCCGATTCTTCCCAAATGTAGAATGTAGATGGTGTGCATGTAGAAAACTGCGAGATATATATTTTGTTCATACACGGTTTTTTGAAATTTCGCTGTTTTCTTAGCGTAAAATTAATTTTAAACTTTAAATGCGTTTTCCCGCAACCCTGAGTTCAAAATCGGCTGCCACTGTACAACCAAGGCGGGTTAACCAATTTCGATTCGGGTTTTTTTCCTTCGTATGCAACAAAAAAATCTAGTCCTTACCGTAGCCCATTTTTTTGAATTTTTGTCAAATAAATTTTATATCCCCGAGCAAATGTGTTTTTTCTTGCCTTTTTTTGGAATTTTTAAGTTTGTGTGGCAACTTTGTTAAAAGAAAATTTTAAAAATAAAAATCGGGGCACGATAAGGACTAGAGAATTTATTTGGAATTAAGAATCACTTTACATTTTTATTTTCGGATAATTAATGAAATCTGCAAGGTGGCAGCCGATTTTGCCTTTTTTATAGAAGGCCAGTAATCAAGTGCCAACTCTGGCGATTTTGGCCCGAGAAATACAAAACTGATATTTTTTAAAAATACCACAATAACATGATTTTTAAATAAAAATATAAAATATTAAAAATATTGTTTTGTAATTTTTAACAACTGTTAAAATATGCCCTTTAAAATGCTGTTGTTGCAGCATTTACCCCCCTTAAGAAAATTGCAAAAAAAAGTCATACTTTACGAAAAATTTCTAGGATAACATTATCTTGGTGCAATGGTGTTCTAATTAATTTTGAATTAAAGCTTTAAGAAATCTAATATATTCAAATTTTGCAGACTATCTCAAGAAATTATATTTTTTTGTTTTTTTCCTAAAATCATAAAAATGTTTAACAGATTTTATTTCATAATCCTAAAGTATATAAAATTGTGATTACAAATTTCACTCGGAGTTTAAAGACCTCAAATTGCAATTTAATTCTTAAAAATTAATTTTATAACAAAGACACAATCACAATAAATAGAAAATTTCACTTTTTCCTAAGAAAAATAATAGTCTATCTTGTACATTAAATTTACTTGAAAACAAACTCTATACTGTTCAAGTATGAACATGGGATTCAAAATAATCAAAAAAGATAATTTGGAATTCTTTAAATATTATCGGAATATAAATTTTCCCACGTCTGTCTGTAATAATGTTTATTAGTTTAGGATTGTTTAAATATGAAAACACAAACCTTCTTGGAAAAATTGGTAATTAGTAGTATAGTGATTGTTTGTAATACAATCACATAAGTGCAGTCCATTTTAATTATCTTTTAATTGTATTCTAAGAATAAGGGAGATTAGGAAAATCTCTTAATACAACGTGTGTATTTATGAATACACATTTACTACACAGATCACTGATCAGGTAGCAACCCTCAAAAGGGTTTTACCGTTGGTTTTTTTAGCATTCCCTGTAATAGATTAGTTTAGTTTTAAGATTTATACTTAGGTCTTAAGGTTTTTTAATTTTAATAATAATTCAGTTTTGTACATACACTCAACCAATCAAGTTCTCTATTAAGCATTTTGTCTTCTATATTTCAGTTTAATATTTTATTTAAATTATTATACAATACAATTTTCACGTGAAATTGATAAAATGCATATTAATTAGAATATTAATTGCAGCTGGTCTATGTGACGTTAAAAGAACACTGTACTAGAATACATTATAAAAATGCCCCATTGGCAGTCCATCCCCAACCTACACAAATTGCCTGCTCTTAAACATAAAAACCATACGTCAGTGTGGCAACATTTGCGAAAAAAGAGACACGGAAAAGATTAGAAGATAAAAAAAATCTAAAAGTAGAATGTTTGTATGTGTCTGTTTGATCACTTCTGAAAGTAAAAATAAACAATAACAAAAAGCGTAATAGGAAAGAAAACTCTGAATTAGCTAAACTGCTTTCAAGGCCTTATTTGGGTTGGACGGTTAAGCTGTCGGATTTTAGTATAGTTACGTTTGTAATGTAGGAATAGTCACAGGTTCGATTTCTACAACCAACGGGTTGTTGAAAAAATTATCATTTCGAGACAATCTGGCAATAAATTATAAACAATAATACAATTTAATGGAAAATCACTGATGAAGCCTGTTAATAGTAAAAGGCAGAAACTACCCAGCAAAAAAAGAGATTCCGAAGCAGTAGAAAACCCACTACAATTGATGATCAAGATGCACTTCTTTTTTCAGTACTTTTTGAACGAGTGCAAAGTAAGCTTTTTTTCACTAATTAAAAGTTAAAAAAAATTCTTCACAAAAAAAAATCATATTTTTTTATTTTATAAAAGTTTTTTTTATGGCCACCACCGGGTATCGAACTTGCAACCTCACGATTGCTAATCTAGCGCTCTACCGCTGAGCTATTTTTTGATATGAAAGTTGACTGGCATAAAAACACCACTTTGTTACTGTGAGAGATTGTTCCTTATTTTCTTTAATAAAAGTACTTATTAAACAAGTGTAAAAGCTGCACTCCAATTCAATATTGTACCAGAACTATTTTCACAGGTGCATAAAAAGCTATTTCTCACCATTTTTTATATATACATATTTTTAAAAATTTAAAAATAAAAAAATATTGAATTTAAACAAATTAATTATAAATATTTTTAAAAAAAATTATTAGAATAAAAAAAAAATATAAAAAAATATTGGTCCCACCGGCAATCGAACCCGGGACCCTCCGTTTGGATTTTGTTTTACGATAGCTTTTAGAGCAATTACTCTTTAGAAGCAATACTTAAGTGATTTTTTGGATGTTGTTCAGAAGTAATTCTAAAAAAGCTGTAAAATTATACTAACGGATACTTTGGCAGCAATGAAAGAAGTGATTTTTTAAAGTTGTTCAGAATAACTTCTAAAAAAGCAGTAAAAATACACTAACGGATACTTGTGAAGCATTGAAAGAAGTAGTTTGTAAAGCATTACTTGCAATTTTTTTTGCTGGGTAGATCTAGTCTAATTTGCTAATAAATGTGTTTTTAACTTTTAGAGAAAAAGGTTTATTCTTCTTCTTAACCTCAAACCTACTAAAAGAAAAAATTAAAATTTTGCGAAAATGCAATTTCTGGAATAAAATTAAGCTTAATCCAAAACGAATTTATTTATTTTTTAAATTCATTTTGGATTTAGCTTATTTCAATTCCTGTGTTCACCTTTTTTCAATATTTAATGATTTTCTTGCACATTATATTGGCGAATAAGTATTAGAATTTGATAAAAATTATACATTTTGAAAATAAAAAACAAAATAGGGATTTTTAAATAAAATAAGATAAATCTCTTAAATAAGATAATTGCTTTTTTTAAATTTTTGTAAAAAAAAACTATAATGAAGGAATTAAATTAGGAGATAACATTAGGATTAAGAGGGGAAACATTCTAATTGAAAAATAAATTGCTCAATTGTATTAGTTAATTCTGGCTCTTCTGATTACAAACATACTGTATAGGCTGTAATTGACAAAACTTTAATTGCCCGGTGTCTTCAAATGCAATAAATTATATGATATGAAATGTCAAAACCATTTCACTGAAACGTCAAAATGTTATCAATTGGTGGAGAACACTTGACCATTTCATAGATAAGAAATATCATAGATTTTTCTTCGAAAAACACAAAATTTTATCAAACATTAAGTTTTATCTAAAAATAATAAAAAATTAAACACTTTCACTCTTTTTACCAAATTTTTTGTTGTTTTTTATTACAAAGTTAAAATTAAAACGAAAAGTGTCATTTCATGGCAGGCATCATTGCAAGAGCCGCTTGCATGTCAGCGATATCATGATATTGCAATAAAATTGAAATTGAGTGTCTTTACTTGATATGAAATCATTTTGACAATTGCTTGCTATCATTTTATTGCATGTCAAGACACAACTTTAGCCACAGTCATCGCTGTGCCGACCGTGGTGTAAATATCACGTTCAAAGCTGATGCTATGAGTCATAGCCCTTGCAGAGGGTTACCGGTTCGATTCTCAGTCAAGGCGTACACAAACAAAAGTTTTCTATATAGAGACAAATTAACAAATAAAATTACTTTGATCAATTGACAAATAAACTAACCACTGACTAGTCTTTGTCTAGTGATAAAATAAAAAAAAGGAACTGCTACAATTTTTGTAGTTTTTCACCTCTAATATGTTCAGTTCAATCATTGATTGTTTAAAATTTCTTTAAAAAAATTTTAAAAAATTAAAAATTGTAGATTTGAAACCAGTTTTTCAAAATTCTGACCTTTTTGGCACTGCTTTAAAACGAGTTAGCAAAACGCAATGTAAACAATTCTTCTTGTCTGAGTTTTTTTGGAACTTATAAAATAAAAAATGTTTCTGTAGTAGATTATTTCAATAAAATTTAAAAATTTCTTGATTAAGTGATCTGCGATACATCAGTTGACGAGCAGAAATTGTAATAAATCGGCTGTTTTTAACCGATTTAAGTTTTTATTTCTTTATTATAAAGGGAATTCACTCCAAATCATGATCCTTTAATGTTTTTAATTCGAATTAGTTTTAAAATATCAATATTTTTGAGAAAATGCACAGAAAGCCATATTTTTCTCTTGTAATCCGTGTTCTAAACTTCAGGGCCGATGCGGCCCTAATTTTTTGGGGGACGTATTTTTACACCCAAATAAATATTTCCAGGGGGATAGCCTGGTCAATAGGTCCATTCGATTACTTTTCTCAGTCAAGTCCAGTAAGAATTACTCAGTGCAAACTTACAGAGAGTAAGACAAGATTTACTCTCAAAATAAAATGTTCCCAAACATGTACGCGAACAGAAAATTTGCAACAATTTGCAAGTTTGTACACACAGCTGATTACAACACCAAATATACAAATAAATTTTAACTGGTCGCTATGAAAGAAGACAATTTTTGATGTTAAACCTTAAGCAGAACATTTTTAGAAGGTTTTCTTATCTTTTCCATAATTTATTTTGAAAGATTTACTGCTTTGCATTTCCATAAAATAATATAATTGGAAAATAAGTTTTTTTATTTACCATAAACAATCATATGTTTTCGAAACATATGTTTTTTTCTGCTTGCAAATTCTTACTGGCAAAAATTTATCCAGTAAAAATTTGCAAGAAAAAGAAGAAGACTTAGAAACTCTCAACATAGAACTGTCACTTTATTCTCTCTTTTTTCTTTCTTGTTACTGAGTATTTATGTAAACGAACGCCATCCAGTAAAAGTTTGTACAAATTTGTACAAATTATCCAGTAATCGAATGGACCTATTAACTTAAAATTTATTTTCCTCCATACGCATGAGCGATATCTATAGGAAAATATCGCTCATACGTATAGATGGGCCCTAATATATTTTATAAGAAACATTTCCATTCACACGGAGTATTTGCGGTACACAATATATAAGGAATATTTTCTACAAAACCAAGCCAAGTAATACCATGAAACTGTCTGTGTGGAAAGAAAAACATATAAGCTTTTTTATAAAATTAAAAAAAAAAAATATTAAAATGAATTTTGGATGATTTTTAAATAAATTGAGTTTTAGTTAGTCATTTTGACCATTTTTGGTGTTGTTTTTACAACATTTTAGTTGTTTTTAATATTAGTAATTTTTACGAAAAATACAGTTATCACCTTTTTATTTATATTTGTAGTTATTTTAACTGTCAGTTTTAGTAATTTATGCTTGGACCAAGGATTTTTCTTATTATGTAAGGCAAAAATTAATTTAATTTTTTTGAAAACTTAATCCATTATATACATCTGTCAAAACAACAAAGTAGTATATTGGAAGATGACAAAGCAAATTGTGGTAAATTCTTTGTTGTTGTTTTTGTTTTTTCTTTGATATTTTAAATGTTTAATAACGCTCCAAGACGAGAACAAGAAATTCTCATTGAGTTTGTAATTTAACTTAACCAATATTTCCAGAAATTCTAAAAACATCATCCCCTGACGATTTCTTTAGGCAAGAATGAAATCCGGATAGGGACATGCCTGCAACAGATTATCTTTCACAATTTGTAAAATACGTTTGGGATTTCAGCACATTTAATTCCTTTGACATAATCCATTATAATTAAATCTAGAAAACATTTAATAAAAACCCGTAAGTGTTCTTAATACAATAACCAAACACTGTATAAAATGTATATATATACGTTAACATTTTACCACTCCCTTCTGCATATCAGAAAGTTTTTTGTTTAACCAACAGCGAACCAACCAAATGTTTTCCACTGACTCTCTAGCACTTTCAGTGTTTGTAAGCATATTCAAGCGAAAACATTCCCTAGACAAAAAAATAAAATTTCAGGCAACAAAATTTTTGTAAGCATAATATGAAAGGACACAAAATTAAATTAATAAAAAAGTTATTTCTTTTATAAAAAAAAAAAAAAAATATGAAATGTTCTAGTGTACGCGAGTAAGGTGTTATTTAGGCGTTTTTATATTTTTTTGGGCAAAAGAAAAGAAAAAAAAATGAATGAATTTCAAAACTCATAAACTCGTATACACAAAAACATACGGGAGTGTATTATATAACTTAAATTTGAGTTCTTATCACAAAACAATCCCCCCCAAAAAAGAAAAAACCAAATAAAATGCCAAACACCCTTTTTCACACTATCCATTGAAATTTATGTGTTATAATTTTTTTTGTATTGTGTTGTACTAATTTTGAAAGAACATCCTGTGATGATGAAATAAATTATTAAGACTGACAACGCATTAAACTTTAATACATTTAAATTACATTATTTAAGGTCGTTTTCACAATGTTTACAAATTTTATTCGTTAAAATAAAACTACGACGCAAAGTCGTTGTAACCAAAATACAAAAAAAAAAAAATTACTCAAAGATTACAAAATTCTTGACTTCAAATACTTTTGGTGTTTACCTTAGAAGTGAAATATTTATGTTTTTTTATCTAGTGTTTTGTTTATTGCCGGAGTTAAACTGTTTTTGATTTTGCGCGCCATATGGTGAAAATTTTTATAAACATTATTTATTTTTTCTATATTTTTCTAATTTGCATAAATTATAACCAGGTCTGTATACTATCAACAGCAAAAGAAAAAAAACCAAACAAAGAAAAGGTGTTATCTCAATATTCAGTGAATTACTATCTGAAGGTTAAAGTTAAAATGCATGAATGTTTTCCAATATTAACTACGCACTATTAGTTTGAATTTGTTCAACAAAATTCTTTGTGTTTTATATAGAATGAAAATATAAATAATAAACTCCAAAATAAAACTGTATAAGTATGTACATTAAATAGTGGAAAAGTTTCAAGAAGCACTTAAATTAATTATTTATAAACAGAACATTTAAAGAATCCATTTATAAATATTTATTAATATTAAAATTTTAGTTTTTTCAAAGATGCACGTAAAAAAGTTTTTCTGCTGAAAATTGCAATTATAACAAAGCCATATGTAGTTAAAAAGACGACAAAGGCATTTAAAATAACTAAAAATTTTGTTGTTTTTAACTTTTGAAAACAAATGCAGTAGATAAAACTAACAATTTCGTAAAAATAACTGATAAATTTGTAACACAAAACTTTTTAAAACAACCGACATAATTGTTAAAAACAACTATATTTTTATATAAAAACTTTTTTAATACACAAAAAAAAACAATTTATTTCTTTCTTCTTCTCTTCTTCTTCTTTATTTAGAATTTAGTCTTGTTAATTACAACAATACTATTCAATAATACAAAATGTATAATGTGTAGGGCAAGGAATTTCAAGCATTTAAAAATGGAAAATATGCGCCTAAAATATGCGGTTAAAAATGAAAAATATGCATTAAAAATATAAGAAATATACACTAAAAACTATTATTTTTGCAAAAATAATGTACCTTAAAACTTAAAAATATATTTAAATTAGTTATTTTGCAAAACAGACAGAACTCGAAGATTTTCCATAGGTCAATAAGGGTTTAAGAATTTTTATTTTGATTGAATCAAAATATAATAACGTATCAATTTTTTATATTTTTTTACAAAATAAAAAATGCTCCTAAAAATTAAAAATATGCAAGAATATGAATTAAAAAGCACAAAATATGCATTAAAGAGGCACCAAATCTGCATTTAAGGTCAAAATATGCAAAAACATGCATTTATGACAAAATATGCAACTACAAATCGATGCCATTTTGTTCTAAATTTGATGATTCGGATAAATATTTAGTCCATATTAGTTTTGGACTATCGAGAAAAAACATGCATTTGCATGGAATTCCTTGCCCTAATGATGTGTATGTATAAAAGTTTTTATGTTATCATGTATCACTTGAGTTCGAGGTCAAACATTCATGCCATCTTTTTGGAGGTCTTTATCTAGGCCTCGCTACCCACTGGAGATATTTATTTGGGTATAAAAAACGCGCCGCATCGGCCGTGAAGTTTGAAAACCGGATTATAAGTCTGACTTTCTCAACATTTGCTCAAAAATGTTGATATTTTGAAACTAATTCGAATTAAAAACAATAGAGAATCATAATTAAGAGTGAATTGTGTTTTCAATAAAGCAATAAAAACTTAAATCGGTTAAAAATCAGGCGACTGATGTGTCACAGACCACTTAATCAAGAAATTTGTGTCAAAATTTTAAAATTTATTGAAATAATCTACTACAGAAACATGTTTTTATTCTACAAGTTCCAAGAAACTACACTTAAAATAATATGTCAGTAGAAAAATCTGTCAAACCGGTTTCAAATCGATTTGACTAATTTTTAACAAATTTTTAGTTGAAACACTGATTTAAGCAAAGATTTTAGTTATCTTCATTTAACACAATACTAAAAATCCTCAGTACTTTAACTAATTTTGAGTGTTAATTTCCAAATTATTTGAAACTAATTTTTAGGAACCCACTCGTTAAATTTTACAAAATTTATTGTTAAAATATAATATTTTCATGTTAGTTTTTTTACCCGGTAGATGGCGCCACCAATGTATCCGAAGTTTTAAAGATGACGCTATTTCTTTCCCTCCCGATTTTTTAAAATCTCGAAAACTAAGAGAAATAGAGCAAAATTGATGAAAATTTCGTCTACCCATAATCGAATAATACCCCAGCGAAAGAGGTTATCTCTATCCAAAAATGGGCCTTGGTGGGGCCTTGGACCCTCGGAAATTTTTAACAAAAATTTTCCACTTCACAAAATGGCCCATATCTCGAAAACTAAGCGAGATAGAGCAAAACATACAAAATGTTTGCTCCATTGGAGTGCCCGTATATGCCCTCACATGATATGGATTAGGCCCGGGGAGGGTCCCGAAACCCTAAATTTGGATAAATTCTACAACTCAGTATAATTACAGATAAATCTGTAGTTTTACAAATTTTTTACTTAAATTTAGATTTGTTAAATTTAACAAAAATAGTGTTGAAATCAACAAATTTTATTTCAAGCCAAAAAAACAGGAATAAATTTTGTAATGTAACAAATTTTTCTGTCCAGCCAACAGACGTATTATTTTGAGTGTACATATGATAAGAAGTATTTTTAATGTTGTCTTTTGTTAATTCGGTTAAAATTAATGCCAAAATTGTCGAAATTTTTAAACACTGATTTCAAATCTCCAATTTTGAATTTTCAAAATTGTTTTTAAAGAAATTTCAAAACATCAACGTTTGGACTATAAGGTTTTATTAAGGATGTATTACACCCAAATAAAAAATCTGTATTACATATTTGAGAAAAATTAACAAATATTAGGCCAGCAGACCGTTAGCAGACCGTTTAGCTAATTTTAGCAAAACGTGTCTGTAATTGTTAGTAAAGTGAAAATGGTAAAAAAAATTTGTAATATTTACTAATATTAAAAGTTTAGTAAGCTCATATTAAAAATCGATTTGCTAAAATTAGCAATATTTTTTACTAAATATTAGTAAAATTAATTTTATAGAAAAAATTTGTAAATTTTACTAAATATTAATAAAATTTATGCAAAATGAAAATTTAAATAAAACTGCTGAAATTAGCGAATAACTTTACTAAATATTAGTAAATTTAATAAAAGTGTTTACCAAAATTCAAGTTAAATTTTATTTGAAATTTTTACCAAAAATCAATTAAGTTTATTTGGAATTCTACACCGAAAAAACTCCTTCGTTGATTTTCCTTAAAATTTCAAATACATGCTGAAAAAAGGGTTTAACATTTACAAAAATTAGAGTGAAAGTTTGAAAATAAAATTTTTATTAAAATTTTTAATATATTTAATAACAAATTATTAAAGTTATTCCTGATATGTGCACCATGTTCCATATCTTTGAATTATTCCAACAACCATATTGTAAGGAAACCAATATATAACGCCTGCAAAAAAAAAACAAACAATACAATTAGAATTTCGATTTTATATTTATATGCAAGAATATTACTTACATTTTTTATAATTTTCCATTTATATTAATTATATTGCAGCAAAAATATTTAAGAAAATGCGCACTGTCACTTTTATTATAGCGTAAGAGATCCTCCAAATTGATTTTTGTATATCAAAGAAAATTCTAACAATAAGTGCTTTCGCATTTTTCATGTTTTAAAGAAACAGAAAAACATAAACACATACGCGAAACAAAGTCAACCGTGCACAACGGCTTACAAAAATCACATATGGCAGAAAACAACGAAACAAACTGAAACCGGTATGTTTTTCTTCTTATTTATATGTGTTCGTCTTTTACGTTAACTCAGAGCTTGAAAAATGTAATTGTTTTTTGAATAAACCCGTATTAAATTTGTTTCATTTTATGAATCAGTGAATAATTCATTATCACTTTAAATCAGTGATAGCCATTGCTATCCCCGCGTGCAACTCACTCACACCTACATACGCTCACACATTCAATAAAAACAAATTTATTCAGTCTCGATGATGTTGTGTCGAAGCATATTGCTAGCGTTACACTGAACGAAATGTTTGACGAAAAATGGGAATTCGATTTCTCGTTTACTGAAATTTTTGTCGGTAAACTGAAATAGGTTATTTTTGTTGAAAAAAGGGAAAATCGTTGTGTTTCGCCATCTATGAACCGAGTTCAGTAATATATACCTTATCGCCATGCTGAATATCACAATAAAATTTAAAGTTTTAACTGAAACTTTGCCAAGAATTCTAAAACATGTTTTTCTTTCAAAATTTAATTTTTAAATTATTTTCTATTTTCTTCTATTTTATTTTTATATTCTAATTGCATATTTATGTGCATATGTATGAGAAAATTATACAGAAATTTCTTTCAGTGCGTTGAGAGAGGGAAAATTACATCTCACTCATACAAGCAAAAAACTAAGGTTGTATGCGTTTGCCGATCCCTGCTTTAAATCAATGATTTTATATTGAATAAAATGAGTATGTGATTTACCCAAATAACTTCCTCACTTTATGTGATGTGGACATATCCAATTGATTTAAATTTGATTCGATTAAATTATTTGTTTAATGATTTCGATCTAATTAGATACAAATGGATAATACAATTTTGGCAGATCGAATTGGATATTTTGAGATCAAAATTTGTTCCATGATGATATATTTGGAATTAAGTTTAATAAAAATAAAAAAAAAATTACACAAAAAAAATTTAAAAAAAATATTTATTTATGAAAAAAATAACGCTCTTAGACGAGAATAAGAAATTTTCATTGAGTTTGTAATTTAACTTAACAAATATTTACAGAAATTCTAAAAACGTCGTCCCCTGACGATTTCCTTAGACAAGAATGAAATCAGGATAGGGACATTCCTACAACGGATTATTTTCCACAAATTGTAAAATACGTTTGGGATTTTAGCACATTTAGGTGCCTATACCTACGAAAAGTCTGTGTCTTTCAGATGTGACTGTATTCCCCATGTATTTGTTGTTGCGAAGTCAGAATGAATTATATTTATCAAGGTTGGTTACCGAAACGAATAACGGTAAGGGTAACGGTAACGGTATCGGATTTCGTTTGTTTAGGTAACGGTAAAGGTAACGGTATTTAAGACTGTTTCGGTAACGGTATACCGTTATCGAAACAGCAATACCGGTACGTACCGGTATTAAAAATTATGTTAAAAACATGTAGAAACAAGTAAAAACATGGCATATTTTTAATTTTAAGTACTGAAAATACAGATTTTAAGATATAAATTCAATACTGGTAGTTTTAATAAGTAATATTATTATCTATAAATTTTTTTTGCGAAAAAAACCTCAACATTATAAAATTAAAAATAAAAAATTGTAATTTTTATATAAAATAATAAATACCGGTAAAATACCGGTAACTACCCATAAACATATCGGTATCGGTAACGATAACGGTATTTGGAATTTTTTTAGAGGTATCGATAACGGTAACGGTATTCAATTTGAAACGGTATTTTAGCGATAACGGTATTATAACGATAACGGTAACCAACCTTGATATTTATTCAAATTTTTGTTTGAAAACTTCAAAAAAATGAAGACCTGGTATCGACACAATCATAATATTGACAAATAAAATTTGAGTTTTTTGAATTGTATTGTTACTTTGTATGAAAAGTTAAGATTCTCAGTCTTAAAAATACTCTTTTGACGGTCACCATGGGTCACAAGTAGGAATAGGCAGCTTAATTCCTTTAAAAAAATATTTATTTATTTATTACTCAGTCATATACTGCTACACAAAATGACTGACTTTATGAGATAACATTATTTTATTTGTAAATAATATGAGACATTTCATGCCAAATCACCGAGGGTTTAGCCCGATCCTGTTCGATTTCGCTAATTTTTTGATATGATTTGGTACGTATTCAAAGCAACTTCCAAATCCATTTTCAGCCTTTTATTCCGAACTGGTTTTAAGTAAAAATTTTTTAAATTTTTGAGCAAAAAATTTTCAATTGACCATAGACCAGTGATAATATCGATATCTTACAAAAGTAAGGTATAATTTTGTTCAACTTTAAATGTAGTTTTAGAAAAAAAATCAAAGTAATTCTTACTTAGTTAATAACGTTTAAAAATTAAAATCGACTATTTCACAAAGTCCGACTCTTTCGATGTTTTCAAAAAAAAAAAAATCAAAAAATTCTACTCTATATTACGCAATTCTCAAGCCATAGTTCGAGATGAGATCGGAATTTTTTCTATTTTTTTTTTTTTGAATATTGAAATTTGTTTTTATGACACTATTTATTAGACTGGGCCTTCGTTGTATGTGCGATTTTAAAATCCGCTACCCGGGCATATTGTGTGGGGTTACTGGAAAAAATAATCCAGAAAAAATTTCAGCTCAATAGAAGAATTTTTGAGCTATCCCTGGCCCTTCAAAATTTTCAAATATGATTTACAAGGGGAAAAATGACTGTTTTTTTTTTGTTGAAAATACTGGCTCTTAAGTAAGTGTGTTTTTGGAAAATGTTAACAGAATCGTAATCTAGACCAAATTACCTTTCTAGCAAGGTATAAAAATCTAAAATTGGTTGGAAAATATTTAAGTAATTACAATTCGCCCAGACCATTGTCTGGGATACATTACGATATTCAAATCGTGAAAAAAATTCACTACTTTTTCAATAACTTACGATGTTATACTCTAGTTTTATTTCTAAGATCTATAAATATTCAGATATAAATTTTGTCTCTCTTGGATTATCCTTACCAACTCAAAGATGGGATTTCTTCTCTAAATTTTCAAACTCTAATTTTGAACAACTTACACTAGGTAATTTTCAAGAATATTAAATTTTTTCTATTTTGTAGCACCGTGTTATTTATAAACATTTTGTTTATAAATACATATTTTATCCACGCTATGAATGTGTTATTAGCACAATTTTGGTAGCAAAATCAATTAGCAAAATATTTGTTCAAATTTAGTGCTGAAAAAGTATAGCTACTAAAATTTTAATGAAACTGGATTTACATGACGTTTTACTTATTTTTCTACTAACTTATTTTTTTGAGTTTATGTAATAATATGTACTAATGATATTATATTTATCTTTTATTTTTAAATTTATTATAAAGATATGTATATCCTTGCTGTCCTTGAAACATTTCCTTTTCATATTCTACTCTATTCATGTTGACCCAGTTTCCTCGAAATTGAATAAAGAATCGCATTTTAAATAACAAATTTTCAAAAAGTATAGAGTTCTGTAGACAATTCTATTGTCTATGTTAGTTGCAGAATCACATACAAAATTTCATGTACCAAACTTCGGCGTTTAGAGTCATTCAAATTCCATTCCATTTCATTCAAGTTGTCTGGTTTTTTAATTCCTTTCGTTCCCCGTACCATTCCATTTCGTTTCCCAATTTGAGTCTTGTCTTCCACTCGTTCCTCATTATATTCCATTCCGTTTCCCAAATCTAGTGTTCCAATTCCACTCGTTCTCCATTTCATTCGCTCTCATTGTTTTGTATTTCATTCATCGTTTCATTCCATTTTCACTTGCTCAGTTCCATCCCGTTTTCTAACTTTAGTCTTTCAATACTACTGGTTTCCCATATTCCATTCCATATCTTCTCCATTGTTTGGTATTTCAGTTCCACTCGCTCCCGGTTCAATTCCATTTCGTTCCATTTGTCTAGTGTTTCCTGTTCCATTTCATTTCGTTTCCCAATTTTAATGTTCCAATTGCATTTGTTCTTTAAACTTGAGGTTTCTAGCCAAAGAGGTTCAGTAAGCCCGTTAGGGGGAGGCTCTTTCCCTTTTGTACTCCTATTTTTATCAAATCCATAATGTACCTTTTTAGTGGATTACCACATACTCTAAGGAACACATACTGTTTAAAATTTCAGGTTTTTACCAGGCCGTCAAGAAAGGAGCCTTTCCCTTTTTGCCGGTCCCTGTAAGAATTTTCAAAAATTTTTCTTTACGGATGTATACGATGGCTCTAGCGGCTTCGATAAGCCATCAAGGGGCCTGTCGACTTTTGAGAATTCTCTTTTCGTTGGAATTTCCAAAAGCCCTGCCATAGCGGGTGTCTAAGACAGAGGAGAAACCTTCACACACAGAAGAGATTCGTTGTGTCAACCGAATTTGTTTCCAACCGAATTTTGGTAGTTGTATGTACTATCACATTATTCGGTTGCAGCTATCGACATTTCAGTTATACCTACTATATAAACATCGAATTCAGTAGACACGACCGAATCGAATTCAGTAGACACGACCGAATATTTTGAATAATACCTATCGAATTCAATAGAACACTGTTTCCAATATTTTTTTTATTTTTTATTAATTATTTTTAAGGATACAAACTTATTAGATATTATTAGAAAAATTAAAAATAATATTAAATTAAAACATAAATATATACCTATACAAAAATAAACACATAGATTATGGTTGAATTTAAAAATCATTGGATTCTTTAAATATGTACTAAAAAACCCAAAGATTCTATAAAAAAAGCCCTTAAAATATGCAGGAAGACTCTCGTAATTTGGAATTTTCTTAGCAAATTCAAATATATTTTTCCTGTAAAAACGCTCCACAGTTCCATTGAAAAATGACTCATAAGCCGCGTTCTTTTTATGCAAATGCTACCACAGATATAGTCCATTATTTACAATATTTGTTGCTTCGGTTTTTCCTTTGTAATTGGACATAGCTCCAGATCAAGGACCTAAATGGTAAGATAGTGAAAAATACTTAAAGAAACCCACCTATAACTCATATATAATTCTATTACCATGTATTTATTCTTGTGCTACCAACAAAATAAATCTATTATAAAAAAATATGAATTTATTTATTTTTATTTTTTTAAATAATTTTTTAATAAATTTTTTATTTTGACAGTTATAACAATTTATTTAATTTAAATTCGGTGATCAGAACTGAAAATCTATTATAAATAAAATTGCTTTTCGGTCAGTGTAACCAATATTTGGTGAATTTTACTTGGTAACACGTTAGTAAATGTCTATTTTATAAAATTTGGCTATTACAACTAACAAAGTATGTAAAATGTTCTTTTCTAGTTCTTTTAATGGTTACCACTATCGAATAGGTTTAAAAAATATCATTTGAGGATAATATGGTTGAATGTACCGAATTCTGTAAACTCAGAACGTTGATACAGTTGATATTACAAATGTTTTGTTGCTAACGAAAGTTAACGGTTTACATAATAGATATTTTATAATTTTAACACATATTCCTCTGTCGTTGTAAAATAATATTAATTGCAATCATTTTGCAACTGAATATTTCCCTGTGTGTTTATACCAAATTTCAACTTCTTAGCTCTTGCAGTTTTGGAAGGACGTTAAGGGGCATTCCTCGGTAGGTAGTAATTTTCAAAAATCCCTTCTTAGCGCATGTCAACAGTGGAGGAACCTTCATACCAAATTGTGTTTTTTTTTATTCTTTTGAAAATTATTTGGAAAACTTTGTAAAATATGAAAATGTCTAGACGACTACATTGTCTACATAATTTAAAATCTAAAAATATATGTATAAAGCCAATTATAAATAAAATATATACAGGGGTTTTTTAGTATAATTTATTTTGTCTGTATGTACACACAGAAAAACATATTGCCAACCCAATTGCTAAGCCTATTTTGGTTGCTACAACCAATAAATGCGGTTGGTGAAACCATTTTGGAATGTGATTCCTAAATATTTTAAGTATTACAAATAAAATTTGGTTGTATAAATCAAATTTTGTTGCGATAACCAATATTCAGTTGCACCAACCTATTTTAGTAGATATAATCGAATTTCAGTTGGAAAATGGCATATTTTTCCTCTGTGTGTACTGTGAACACATGTTCATCAGCACCATTTTGGTAGCAAAATAAATTAGTAAAACATTGGTTTAAAATTAATTTGGCGATAAAAAAATATAACTAAAACTTTTACTGAAAACACAATTTCATCAAAAAAAATTGCTGAAAACTTGTAGACTTGATATACGACAACTTTGCAAATTTTTCTACTAACTTATTTTTTGAGTGTAGGATTAGCAATATCAAAATTTGTTGCTGTTTGAAGTGACCAGTTAATGTGTGGTGGTGCTCTTACTGGTTGTTTTTTTACGAGGCGTATGAGTGTTATTATTTCCTATATTTATATAAATAACACTCATACGTCACCCATCTCCTAATTGTGCACATTAAAATACACCAAATTTCTCACTTATCCAATAAAAACGTACTACTGTGAGTAATTTGAACTAAAATAGATAAGTTTTTAATAACATTAGTATTAACACTGTTCTATATAAAAATAAACCAGTTTTATGTTAATAACGAACATAATTAAACATTGTGAAACCGACTGTGAATAATGCGATTACTCAAAAATAAATTCTCATAAAATTATAAACTTTCTAATTTTAAAAGGTACACAAAGTTGGAGTATTAGCGGTTCTAACAACTATAGCAACAACAACTGGAAGGATAAATTAAAATACGCCTAAAAATACACGATTAAATGAAATCAATATTGTTATGAATATAAAGAACAACAACTTAGTGGAAATTTACATAAATTAAACAAGCGATTATTATTTTGTTAACTAAATTAAAAATTTGTAGCTTTAAATTATTTGCTGGCCGTAATTCGAAACCCTTAAGTGCTGACCGTAACGTCATTTCTTACGCTGAAAAAATTACCCCGAAAAACGAAATTTGCTGATTAAAAATTTTTAATATAATTAAAACAAAACAAACAAAAAATAGCACATATGTAATTTAATAACTTCCAAAGTTTAATTTTTTTGTTATTTAAAATTTAATATTTAAAACAACAAGAAAAACAAAAATCATTCAATAATTACAATACACTTTTAAGCCTTAAAAAAATTTGTTATCCCACCGATTTGTAACAACAGCTGTTATAAAATTTTAATATAATTAAAATTAAGTGTTAATATATCATTTTTAAAGCATAACATAACAAAACTACAACAACAAATATTTAAATTATAATATTATAATCCCTAAAAAAAGTTTGTTATTAAAAAAAAGAGTTAAATTTGAAATTATTAATAAAAAATTATAAACGTTAAATTAAACCATAAAAAAAATTCGTTAAATCATATACACCGTTGTTAATTGTTAAACAATTGTTAATAAAAAAAGATAATTTACAATTACAAAACTACGTGCATTAAAATATATTTGAAATTAAAATATATAATCGAATATTACAAAATTCATTTGAAGTTAATCTTACTTATTAAATAAAAACGAAAAATCATTAGTAGCAGTTAACTTTTAATATATTTAAAGAATATACAAAATTATTTAAAACAAAAACATAATTAAACATAAATTAAAATAACTTCCAAATACAATTGTTATTTGAAATCTAAATTACAAAATATTCAATTTATAAAATATCACTAAATCAAGCAAAACTTTTAAATCGTAATAATACCAAATATATACATACAATACATATATAGATACATATATTTGAAATACTAACAGTTCTTACCAGACATTAGAATACATTTTGTTATTTAAACAAAAACAAAAAAATCGATAAAAAAATAACACATTCCATTTATTCATTCCAAAATAAAAAAATAATATTAAAGAAAACACTTTAAAAACATTAGAGTATACAAAAAGTTTCTCTAACTGTAATTGTGATTAAATTTCTGAATTAAAGAAAACACATCAAAAACAAAAATACCCCCCAAGTTAATAATAACCCCCATATCTATCAACAATACGTGTAATTTTACAAGTTATTAAAACAATAACAACAACAACAAATATAAAATAACTATATATATATAATCAATAGTTCCATTTTTATTAAAACTAAAAGAAACTTTAATAAAAATAAATTACAATACAAATTTTATAAAATACTAAGAAAACAAGAAAATCAGCAATAATTTCATTATAAAATATTTCAAATTCTTATACAAACATTTCTCTAAAACTAAAATTCAATAAATTTACTAACAACAAAAAAACAAACGAGTTTAAAATAACAATTTAAATAATTTATTAAAAATTACAAAAAAAATAATTAAATATACTAAAAGTACAATTTTATTTATTCAAAAATAAAATTTCCAAACTAACTCTAACTGTCTACAATAAATACTACTATTAATACATATAAGAAAAACTATCCTTTTGATTCTTTTGCTACAAACTTTTTTTACACGTGTTTTAACTACAACAATTGAGTGCCGTTCCGTTTGTTTCGTTATTTGTTGTAATCGCTTGTTTCTATTGCGAAGAAGGACAACTTGGTATTTTTGAGTGCTATCATCGTCATAACTTCTTAAGCTTACGAAAAAACAAACGACAAAAAACCAATAAACAAACTAAATAACAACACCAAAAAAATTCATATTTAAAAGAACAAAATAAATTTATAAAAAAAAACGTAGTTGTTATATAATACAGTTGAAATACGTTATTTAATATATAAATACGTGATTTAGTAAAACTAAAATACCCATCTATTCTTAATAGTTGCGAATTGTAGCTGTAGCAGTTTTAATATCAGGTGAGTTCACTTCAGATTTAGCTATTAATCAAATTTTGAAAATACTTGCATTGTTTGCAGAACACAAAACTAAAATACGTGGTCATAGTGAAACGTTTATTATAACTGCTGAATGTAGAGGGTAGAGGAGGGATCTTTCGCTAGTGGGGCACATACACCGATATATTTTGTGCATTTTTCAATTACCTTTCATTGACGCAGCTAGACGTGTTTTTGTGTTTTGTGCAATAACTTCCTCAATTCGTGTGATAGAACAATTATTTTTCATTATGTTATACTTACAACATTCTACTCAGGTAGAAAAATACGAACGTTACAGTGTTGGCATGATATTAAAAGCTGTAGTACATGTACTGGCGATATATCGGATACTAGTAGGTATCGAAATGATAACACCAATATATGTTTGGGATTTAGTAGACTACCAGTACTTTAAATAAAATAATTCAGTATATAGCCAGAGTTTTTAAAATTCGACTTTTAGCGAAAGTGTGGAAAATGCCTTATTTTTAGACTGTCCCTACTTTTGAAACAATAACAAGATTTTCCCAGGTCTTAGTTAATATAAAATCTTAGATATCCTAAAGGGTGAGGTATTTTTTTCAACAGGTATTTTTTTGACAGATAACGCGTGAGTCGTGTAAAACTGTCATGATATTTTAATGCAATATTGTTTGCATTAGTTTAATTATTTAGCTGTATTACGAAAATCAGCGTTTCACGAGGAAAGTTTTTGGAATAATGAGCCACTCAAAGAGGTTCAACAGCTGCCATTGCTTCCAGATGTGATGCTGGTGTATAACTCACAAGGAAATACAGCCAAACGGACCGGCAGATTCTAATGAGCTTCGGATATGTTATAGAGGAGAAAATTTTCAAGGACATGTATTTTTTTTAGCTGCCCAATCTCATATTTAAGTATTAAAAAATTGGCCAATTTTTCGTTTTTCTGTTTTATTTCATATTTGTTCCAAAGTAACTAAGGTCACCAAAAAGATAAGGTCACTTCAGTGTTGCCACCAGAAAAACAAAAAAATACACAGCCGTAGGTCAAATTATCCAAAACCGTATGAAATTACACAAAAAATTTATATTTTTTTATAAGTTTAAAATAATAATTTAAAAAAAAATTTAAATATGTCCTTTGGACTCTCCTACATACAGTGGGTAGAATCGAAATAATTTGGAAATAATTCAGCTACTTCTTACCGGCTGGTGGGATTGCTATGAAATTTTACACTGTCAGTTTTGCTTAAGTTTTGAGGTCCGAACACACGACCCAACGGCAGCTGTGTCATTCAGCTCCAAAGAAAGACACCTCTAAAACGTAAAATTTTTAATTTTCGATTTATCAACAGATTTTTAACAAAAAATTTAATTTCGTAGAAAGTTGGCAAATGGTGTTTGAATTCCATTCTTCTAAGATGCCCTAAATCAATTATAGGGTGCCATTTAACAAAGACTGAATTAACAAATTACTTAAAAGATATTTTGGTCTGCCCCACTGTGCTGCTATAAGAAAATTTTGTCTGATCAAACTATTATAAAACCTATGAAAATTATTAGTTTTTATTAAGTATGAAAAAGTCATAATCATAACAAGCCCAAATTTCTTTTGCTTACTTTCAAATGGTCTTGCCACCCAAGATAAAAATATTTATTTTTCATGCAATTTGAAAAATATTCTCTCAAAAAGTTAACAAACTACGGGGTTACTATACAAAAAAAGTTTTAAACAACATCTTCGACTTCCTCTTACTAAGTTGGGTTTCGTGTTGAATAAATTTACAAAAATAATTCACCAGAAACTGGAAATTTGTGGTAGATGTTACACAAACAAACTGGTTTTATCTGCTATGGGACTTAGAAGCATGGAATCAAAGAGTATACATAATAAAGAGCTTGGGGGACTCTCTATCACTGAGAAAGCATTTGTTCTGGTATGTGCCTTGGAACAGGAAAATACTCAAACCAATATCACCCAGCAAACATGGCAATACGAAGAAGATTCTCCGAACATATCGCCGGGAAGAAAACATTTATTGCCGGCAATATCAACTTCGTATTCCGGAAGTTTCCTCCGTCGGAAACAACTGTTACACTAAAACAATACTTCCAGGCAATATGAAAGCAATAACTCATATGGGAGATAAAAGGGATATCGCTAAATAAACTCCCGGTACAATAAAAAAACGATTTAATTTTTTCATTATTAAATTTAAGCCTCAAAAACAATATCTGATAGAAGATATCGCTTTAATATCTTCTTGGAAGGTACACTCATAGAAATAAATCCGTAAAAATAGCAGAAAAAGTTACTAAAAATTAGTTAAAAATGATGCTGCAGAAAAAACTGCTAAAATTAGCAGATTTTTTTACTAAATACTAGTAAAATGAGAACAGCAAAATTAAAACTGCTAAATTTACAGAATTTTAGTTATATTTAGGCTAACTTTTAGTTAATTGAAAATAGCAAATTGTACTGTAAAATCTGCAGAAAATTTTGCTAAATATTTGTAGACTAAAAATAGCAAAAATAAACTGTTAAATCTACAAAATTTTTGCTATTTTTAAGCTAAATTTAGTTGAATGCAAATAGCAGTCTATTTTGCTAAAATCAGCAGAAATATTTGCTAAAAAATTGTAAACTGCTTTTTTCAAAAGGCTCGATTTTTATTTGCATTTAAAAAAAAATCGAAAAAAAAACTTCGAAAATTTTAAATTTTTTGGTGATTTTTTAGGCTACTAATTATTTAGCAAAATTTTTTGCTGATTTTAGCAGGTTAATTTGCTAATCTCCATTTACAAAAATTTAGCTCATATATAACTAAAATTCTGTATATTTAACAGTTTTAGTTTTGCTGTTCCTATATTACTAATATATAGCAAAAATAATCTGCTAATTTAGCAGTTTTTTTCTGCAGCATCATTTTTAACTAATTTTTAGTAGTTTTTACTAAATTTTCTACGGACTTTTTTCTATTAGTGTATCTTTTATATGTTTGCAGGGTCATTATGGTCGCTCTTTGTATGACTCAAAACATCGATTGTAACCAGGGATGGAAAATAATAATTTAGTTATAAAAATCACGAATGGAACTAACTAACTATACTTTGGAATTATACTATTCCAACAGTATTATAGCCCTAGATTATGAATTTTAAAAAACCATACGTAAAAAATTGCAAAATAATATCGGAATGCGAAAAAAGGCTTTGGGGTTCAAAAAATTAATTAAAAGACTTACATTCTGCAAATGATGCCAACATTTTCTTTTTTTGCTACTAACCACCAAACTTTGTTTTATGAAATGGGCATTATACTCCGCAGATTATAAATTTAAAAAACCGCACTTAAAAAATTGTAAAAAATAAGCGATCGAAATTCTGCAAGCGAAAATATTGTTGCAAAAATGTCGCTTTTTGCAAATGTTTTTTTTTGCAATTTGTGCTAATATTTGCTAATATCTAAATATTTAATTTTTATGTTTTTTAACGAGCCAAAGAGGAAGCTATTTTTTAGTTACTTACATTTTTAAATGCGTAAGAGGTATAAGAGCCCGATTAAGTGAGTCTTTTCCATCCCTGATTAACCAGTCGGAGTTCGTTCCTGTTCCAAGCCGCCTAATATTTTTTCAAATAAAAAATATTGAGAGAGTTGCAAGGCCATTGATGGAATTTAGTAAAATTTGAAGTTTAAACTGAAATTACACAAAAACTACACAAAAATGTCATTATTCAAAAATTATCCAAGGAATGTGTAAACAGTCCCGTTTTTGAATAATTATCCAAAAAGTGGCAACACTGGGTCACTTACATTTTGTTTTGTTTCTGCAAAAATACAAAGAGTGTTGAATAGTACCGTTACATAAAAAAACTTGTTGCTCAAAACTTGTTTATAGAGAAATTATTTGTTTACCGTTAGTTCAATTTATAAATAAAAATATTACTAATGTGCATTTTGAAATATGTACGTCAAAATGATAAAGTCAGTAAAACAACATACTTTGGTTTTTTTTTTCAATTTATACATTGATCATTTTTATTAATAGTTTTATAAATACAATTGGGCATAGAATTTATCAATTTTTCTAGTGTTTCTAGTCTTATAACGCGCCAAGCATTCAAAATTGCCACTTTTGGCTCTCCCACCGAATTATACTCCCCACATGTTCTCCATAACATTAAGATCTGGTGAACGTGTCGTCCATTCCATAACCGACACTCCATGTTCCTCAAACCTGGTCTTAGTTGATCTGCTAACATGGATTGCAGCATTATCTTGCTGGAAAATAAATTCTTTCTCGCGATGTGCAGCCAGATATGGCAACAAAAGATTTGAGAGCACTAGCTGGCACTCCAAACTATCCATTCTTATTGAAGGATACGCTAAAGAAAGGGTTCCACTTGAACTAAATGCACCCCAAACCATAAGGGAACCGCCACCGAAATTTTTCTTTGAGAAATACATGGGTTCGCCAATAGTCTCTTAAACCATCTGGACCATCAAGATTAAATTGTTTTCATCAGAAAAATAATCTTCAAAACAAAAAATTAGAAAAATAGTAAAATTGGTACCTAATGCCAGTTAGTTAAAAAATTATTGAAATTTGTACCTGATGCCAGTTAGTCCGCATGTGTTTTTTTCGCAAATTCCAACCGTTTCATCTTATGGTTCACATTGAAACATGAAGCTTTCTTTAATTTAGCTCGGATAATGTGGGGCTGTGTTTAATTGCTCTCTTTATCATATTAGCGCTTCGTACAGTGTTTGAAGATATTTTGGAAACTTCACGAATTTCACGCACTAAAAGTACTTTTAGTCGACCAGAGCTTTTATTTTTACCATAATTTTCGCGATCTTTTAGATAATTTTCCACTACACAAAGCGAACGACAATTTGGTCAAAAAATGTGTCAATCTGACCCTTTTCAAATTCAAAAAAAGTAAAGCAAATTCAAAACGAGGAAAACCTTGTCCTACTTTTCTCAAATGAATATTGCGTAAAAAACAATTGACAAAAAGAACAATGCGTTAACGATTGCAGATTTATTAGCACTGACCTTATCATTGTGATGCATTTAAAAATTAACGTTATTAATATTTTGATTTCTAATTTGAACTAACGGGAAATAAATAATAGCAAATGATGTTAATACAAATAACTCTTGAGCAACAAATTTTTTAAATAAGGTACTATTCAATACTCTTTGTATTTTTGCAGCAACAGAACAAAATGTAAGTGACATTATCTTTTTGACGAGCACGTTATAGGAAATTTTGGTGTCATGCGAAAGGTATTTGGCAGGCCTATAAACTGGTCTATAAAACACGCTTAAGCAAGCTTCTTTGTTTATGGCATAACACAAAACATCAATATTTTAGGCGGTTTTTTATGGGGATGTATACAGGGTGAAGGGCCAAATTCACATATATTAATCCTTATAATATTTAAGTGAGGGAGTGTTGCGGCCTACTTCGGGTTTGCGACGAATTTTCCCGAATTTCTGCACCTCTGACAAATTAACATATTCCATATGGGCATCCAACTTCCACTTCAACATTTTTTCAGTACTTTTTGAACAGATGCAAAGGAAACTTTTTTTCATCAATTAAAATTAAAAAAAAAATCCTAAATGAAAAATTAAAAAAATATAGAATTTAAAAAAATTAGTTATTAATATTAGAATTTTGTTAATGTTAGTCTAATTGCAATTGACAGATTATCTGTTTTACATTCAGTATAAATAGATCATCATGTGCTCGAATCGGAGATATTTCTTTCCCAACAAGCGGGGCACCTAGTGGGTAAAGCTAATTCGGCTACGCTGAATCCACATGTGCTAGCCATTTTTATAGGTAAGCTCTTAAAAAAAAAAGATAATTTATTCTCTGTAGTTTACTTGTGAAAATTTGAACATCTTTCTTTAATTTGAATATAGTTTAAAAGAAAATTTGATAATTAATATATGATCTCAAATCGAACGAAAAAAATTCATTTATCAATTAAAGCATCAACTACACATAACTTCATTCATCATAAAAAAATTAAAAAAGAAAAAATAAAAAAAATATATGTGCCGCCGGGAATCGAACCCGCGATAATCTGTTTGGCAACAAGCTGTATCAAAATCACTTTTTAAGATCACTTTTAGAGCAATTATGCTCTAGACGCTATACTTAAGTGTTTTTTGGATATTGCTCAGATTTACTTTTAAAAAAGCTGTAAAAATTAACTAACAGGTACTTTGGAAGCAATGAAGGAAGTGCTTTTTTTGAAGTTATTCCGAATTACTGCTAAAAAAGCAGTAAAATTACACTAACGGATACTTTTAAACAGAGACCCAAAATAACTGTTATAATTCTAAAAAAGTCACCACCCAAATTTATTTAATTATAATATTTCAATAATGCACTATATTTTATAAATCATATTGCACAAAAAATCACAAAGTTTGGCAAAGATTTTAATTTTTTCAATTTTTATATTTTACTTTATAAATTTCTGTTGTTTTTTTGATTTTTATTTTAAAACTTTTTATAAAAGTTACAGAATGATTTTTTTTAAAAAATTAAGCACTAACTTTTTTATTTGATAATAAAATAAAAATTAAAAATTGACCTAAATGGAATGCGGGAAGTTGCTGGAATATACATATTTACTCACTTTAAATCACTATTCAATCTTTTATTAACACTAGTTGACATCATCAGGATATTATAATTGTTGAAGTCATTGGTTCTATGGCTTTTGATTTATATTCTTAACTGTTATTTTTTGATAAAGAAAAAAAATCACAAAATAACTTTTATTATTTTTGAAAAAATAAAAATCGTATTTGGATTGTTTTTGTTTGAATTAAAAATAAAAATCAAACAGAGCAAATAAACAGAAAATTAAAAATACTGAAACAAGAAATAATTGTAAAACAATAAGTTTTTTGAATAAAAGTTATAACTGTTACGTCCCTGCTTTTAAAGTAGTGAAAAAAGTTGTTTATTAAGCATGACTTCCAATTTCTTTAGTTACCAGGCTATTTGCTCGCTTAATTATTTTTGTTCGCGATGTCCCATACTTTTTTGCATGGCGACATGTCTGAAATTTATGAAATTTAAAATTATTTTTACATAGCAGAAATCTCCTTTCAAAAAGAAAAAATTTGATAGCCATATTGCCTATGTTAGTAGGCAAAATTAGTTTGAAAACCGAAGTATGCTGAATATTGAAAAAACCCGAAATACCCACTCACTTATATATTATAAGGATTAATTTAAATTTGACCCTTAACCCTATATGCAAATATGGGGAATGGAACAAATATAGCGGAATGTCGTGTGCCTTGGTACTTTTTAAAAATATTAGTGTTGGCATTGTTATAGATTGTAAATAATAAAAGCTTTAATAATTTTTATGCATTTTAAGAAATTGTGATTTCTTTAGAAAGGCGAAAAAGTGTTCCAAATTACAACTTGGCGTGTACCTTGGAACTCGTAAGAAAATAAAAGAATTTCGTAAAAAAAATACTGCCCATAACACATGCTGACATGTTATTCTAACCAAGAATCAGAAGGTTAGCCTCAGAATAGCCCTATCACGTCAGGTTTTCTCATTTCTTTATTTTATAAAGTCTATGGATAACAATGATCCTTACAGACTACTCGCTAAAAATAAAATTAGAAAATTAATACAAATTATTTAAGTAAAGTTAAACATATCTTTTGAATAACTAAAATCTAAAACAGTATTATTCTCTAATTTATTAAAATATTAAGCAATTGTGGATTGATGTTACACTTGATGATGATCTAACGGCTTTTTCTGAAAAAAACTGAAAAGGACGTATTCTGATGTCAGAGGTCCACAACTCAGGTTTAAACAGATTTTCGTACAATTCAGCTGAAATTCCAAGTTTAAAATTAACGAATTTTAAATCAGACAACGAAGCATCTTTTTTTACAAGTTTATAACATGTCATGCGGGACTTAGCAATATTAAGATGTTTTGCCACATATGATAAAATGTTTTCTTCTGAAACTGTTGGCTTAAATGACGACAAGTGGATGCATTTCATTTTTTGTACCACATCCAATTCAGAATTATCACTATCACCAGTTATGAAATTATATTTTTTAGGTTTTTTCTTCCTATTTGTAACATTAATCTATGTTATTCTGTAATCTTATCTATGTATATCTGTAAAGTTTTTATTTTTAATAGTAAAAGGCTTTATTTTTGAATCATGTAGGTTGATAAACAGCATCCGGTTCCTATTTTGTTTATTTTTACTAGCACACGCTGTAAACTTGCTTATTTAAAAATTTTATTTGTACATTATTGTTTTCTTCTACTGAACGGCAGAAAACAGGCTTTGAATTCAGTGAACTTATTTTTTTTTTTCAATTCAGTGAACTTATTTTTTTTTTAATTTACTGAACGTAATTTTATTTTTTTTAATTCACTGAACGAAAATGAAATTGAACGAATTCAGTAGTGAATTAATTCAGTAAAGAATTAATTCACTTTTTTCCGTTCGATTTATAAAATTTAACGCCTTCACCGGTGAATTAATTCATTTGATTTAATAAAAAGAACTATTGCAATTGAATTAATTCGTAACAAAATAAATCGAACGAAAGCAAATATGAATTAATTCCATTCAATATATGGTGCTTAGTGAATTAATTCATCGAATTTTTAATTCGGAATTGAAAAATTTAATTAAGGAATTAATTCTTCAAAGCTCTGAATATAAATCAGTGATAATAAAGAGTTCTAACACGAATTTCATGAAAGTGGCCTTTAAATTTTTATGTTTTCCGAATTTCTAAAATATTTGCATTCAAATTTTACAAAAAAAAAAAATAATTTTAAATGTAAAAATTACATGTGCTGTGAACCCAAATAAAATTTTCAAAAATTTTAAATTTTGTACTAAAAATTTTGAAAATCATAAAAATTTAAGCACTTTTGTATGAAATTAACTGTAAAACGTTAAAATAAAAATGGCTAGGGCAAAATAAAATGGCTAAATCTTCAGGCTAGATCCAATCTAGCCATTTTTTTATGGCTAGATGAAATTAAAATGGCTAGATCTAGCCTAAAAATGGCTAAATTAGCAACCTTGACAATGATTCTTGTTGTCATTATTATTATCTAAAAAATTTGCAACAACATCAGATTGCAAATAAGAGTCAGTTTGTTTAATAAGAGCATCACCCGAATAGGAGTTATTATCATGTAAATTAAAGGCAGATTGAGAAGTAACATTTGCACATCCATATTAAACGTTCCTTAAGAGATCGATTACCACCAATTTCAACTCTTTAACTTCAATAGACAAAGCAGAAACCGTTGAAATTAACTCATTAGAAGAAATTAAACATTTATTACAATTGAATACAAATGTTTTTATTAGAAATTAATGATTTTAAAACGTATTCATCTTTCAAATTTATACAAATATTATGAAAGTGGCGTTTACAAACAGCACAAGTAATTAATTCTTGCTGTGAAATATTATGAAAACAGAACGAAAAAATCGAATCTAGATCCGACATTATAAACGCGTCTTACTCAATCAAGAGTACACTGTTAACTGGTTTTCGAGATATGCTAACCTAAAGGAGCAAAAATTACATTTTTTGGGTACATTTGAGGTCCTGTAACTTCCAAAAAATTTTTTAAAAAATATCATTATGTTATTTTATTACTCATTTAATTCTTAACAAAACTGCATTAAAAAAAATTTTTTTAAAGCAATAAATTCGGAGAAAAAAAGACCTAAATAACTCTTATGTACTAAATTTTGCACCCCCGTGTACTTAAGTATTAGAAAAAATAAAAACTTACCGTTACTTTGGAATTTGTTTATCACGTTAATTCATAATAAGGAAATTGGCTTCGAACTAGAATTAATAAATTTCTAATTTATCAATTAAAAAGGTCGAAAACACAATTTTTATTTTTAAATAAAAATTAAAAACCAACATGCTGACAACACTTATAGTACGGAGAAAACATTTTTTGCCTCTTCTTGTATTGACAAAAAAGTAAAGCAAAAGTAATAATTTTTATTTATTTATACCAATGGTATAAAATACAAAAACAAAAAACTTTTAGAATATTTCTATTGTTGGTTATGCTTGCGGAATCACATTTTGTTGATGTAGTAGACTACATTTAATATGAGATTTTGATGCTCCAATTCGCATTGCAGTAATGCCACCACTTTCTAAAGAAAACTGATGAAGGGGATCTGGAAAATCCCCGAAACGATTGTCTTTTCATTCCTGAGAATGTAGCGGTTTTTGAAAGCAAAAACTCTGTGAAGTATTTGTCAGGAGAATATCTTGATGAAGAAAAATAGCAGTTTTTGAAAACAAGTACTTATTATGTTAACTCATAATAAGGAAATTGGCCTCGAACTACACCATTTTCAGTTTTATTTCAGAAAATTCCAAATATATTTTAAAATTGTCTAAAAATGTTTCAAAATTGTCTTAAATGTTTCAAAATTATCCAAAAATGTTTTGAAATTTTCCAAAAATGTTTTAAAATTGTCAAAAAATCTTTCAAAATTGTCCAAAAATGTTTTAGAATTGTCCAAAAATCTTTCAAAATTGTCCAAATATTGTTTAAAATTGTCTAAAAACCTTTGATATTTGTCCAATTGCATTTCAAAATTGTCCAAAATGTATTTTAAAATTTTCAAAATGTATTTTAAAATTATACAAATACATATATTTTAAAATATTACAAATATATTTTAAAATATTTTATTTGTATTTAAGAAAGTTCCATTTCTATTTTAAAATTGTCCAAATGTATTTCAAAATTATTCATTTGTAATTTAAAATTTTAAATCTGTATTTCAAAATTGTCCAAATTCATTTCAAATAATTCCATTTGTATTTCAAAATTCTCCAAATGTATTTGAGAAAATTCCAAATGTATTTAAAAAAACTATATTTGTATTCCAGAATAGACTTTTTTTTAAATACGCAAAAACATGCATTTTTATTAAAATATGTAAAAATATGCGATTTTCTTTTAAAATTGATGATGCCGATAAAAATTTAATCCATACTAGCTTTTAGCTATCGAGAAAAATATTCATTTGTTATTATATTGTAAACTAATATTAATCATACGCACCAATTTAAATATATAAAGTAAATAAAAAAGTAAATATCCAAAAGCAAATATCCAAAAGTAAATATCCAACAGTGATTTAAGCTACATTTTAGCACAGCATAAAATTCAACAATAAATTTAATTTGTTTTATGGAAACTGAGAAAATGTTAAATGATTTTCTCAATACATAGTTGTAAATTAAAATTTATTGTTGAATTTTATGCTGTGAATTTGAAATATTTACTTTGTTGATTTAAAAATTACACACATAAATTTATGCATTCAAATAGAATTAATTATTAAATGTTTTGTAAACACATAATAAATTAAGTTCCAGGGTTAATTAATATTTGCATTTGAATTTTTTGCTTCTAAGGCCATATATTAGAAAACTAAGATAAATTATTATCTACCAAATACGCCTTCCAAAAGCCATATTTGGCAATATCCAATAGTTGTTATAATACTATATTCACTATGCCCACATACATACAAACAAGTTATAAAAATTTAGAAGAAAAAAAATAATACTAAACTTGGATAAGACTAAAATGTTCCATTTTGTTTTAATTTCTTTTTTAAAAGCATATAGAAATTGCAGTAGTGTACGTACAACCATTTGTCTAACATCATTTGTGACACTTTAAAATCGCTTGAGGGACAAACCTTAAACATACTTACAACACACACACACACACATACTACATATATTTTGAGTGTGGGCTATAGTGTCACTTTGAGGAGCTTAAAATAACAGCAACAAAGGAATTTAATTTTAATATAAAAAAACAACAACAACTACAAGAATACTAAATAAAAGCAAGTATTTCTTTATTGCCGCTCTTTTAAGGTTAACTTTTATTAATATTTTAAAAATTTTGTTTTCAGAAACTTGGTTTAGCATCAAGTAGTTGCAGTAGTGGTTAGATTTAGCACAGAAGTCAACAGGAAATCCATTTTGGCATAAAAGTTATTCTCTTCAGAGGTCAACTAAGTTACAAAAAAAAAAACCAGTAAGTTATTTTCATTGCAACGAGTAAGTTTTTTCTACTATATCTGTTATGTTTTCAGTCTGAGTATTAAAGATTTCGCTTAACTACAATTTATATATTCTAAAATACACACCAATTTTGAATAATTTATTGAAGTTATCTGTAAATTGTGAATTAAATAATACTCAGCAGTTTTTTTCATTTTCTATATTAAACTTTTCCATTTTTGGTTTCCCAGAACTTTTAGATTTTTTTCAGGTTTAACTTGGACTATAAATTACATAATAGATTTCGGATAACAGCAATGTGTATATTCTAGATCCACACCAATCTTGTTGAATACATTGAGGTTATTGGGAATTGAAAAGTTATCATCCCGAGTAAAAACAGTTACATATAGTCGTATCAAATGCGATTAAATTATATCTGTATAAATATACTGTTTCATCCGAAAAATGGCCCGATGTAATTGTATCAGTTGTTTACCAGTTTTCATCTATTTGTATTAGTTTAGATCTCAACTAATAAAATTATACATTATTCAGATGAAATTATATCCAATTTTTGACCTGATACAATTTTACCGGTTTATATCTAATGGTATCTGTTTAGACCGTAGTTAGTACACTTTTGTATAAATAAAATATATTTGTATCCGATATTTGCCTTATATAATTGTATCAAAGTTTTAAAGCAGATATAATTGCATCAGGTCAAAATTCAGATATAACTATATAAGTTTGTATAGTAATGTATTTATTTCGATCCAAACTAATACCATGCGACATAAACCCATAAAATTGTATCAGTAAAAAAATCAGATAAAATTTCATCTGCTTAATATATAATCTAATCAGTTAAGATCTAAACTGATACAATTAGATAAATAGTGATAACCAACTGACACAATTATATCGGGCCATTTTTCGGATAAAATGGTATATGGATTACATTAAGTTATATATTACCATATAAAGCTTCATAATAATTTTTTTTATAGAGATATAATATTTTCATTTTATTAAAATATTAAATTGTGTTTGATTTTCAGTGATTTGCAATATATACATATGTTCTAGATAATCACCAATCATGCAGAATATATTGAAGTTATTTTTAAATAATTTTGTTCATTTAAGATTGTAGTTGGCAGCTCGATTGATATACATTTTTCAATTTTTTTTTTATTTTTCGATTACTTCAAAAACTACCAAATCTCACGATTATTAATGCATTTGTTTAAATTTTAAAAATAAGGTTTTAAAAAAATTTTAATCCAGTCGATATATGTATCTGGACTGTTTCATGAATTCCAGTTTTGCAAGAATTTTTATTAATAATTTCTCAGACCATAATTATTAAATACTTACTTGAGGTCGAGATCTTTTTAGTTTTTTTTTTAATATCCTTCTTTATTCGATAATATCGATATTTCGTTGTTCTTTGAATAACATCATCAGGGTTTATGTAAATAACAACAAATATTAAAAACATTTAAATATATTGCCGTGGATGCTGATTGTAAGTATTTTTTGTAGTTACAGTTTTTAAAACAGCTTCTTAATAAAAGTTCTGAAAACATTTTTATAACTTGTATATTTTCTGACAAAAAAAAATTCAAGGGATTTTTTCTTATTTTTTTTTTTTTTTTGCATTAAATTCTAAATTGTAATCATACAAATCTAATGATTTTTCTAAAACAGTTTTTTTCCTATATTCAAATATCCTATTATTACATTTATTGCATAAAAAGGTAAAAATTAACATAATCTTAAAAGTATGAAAGAATTTGGTATAAAAAGTATGAAATAAAAACAATTGATTTAAAAAATTGAAAAATTTCCGGTCAAATACGAATTAAAAAAAGAAATAGTAAATATAGTAAAAAATAGCATGCTTTCAAATTCTGAGACAGTAGCAAAAGTAGCAAATATTTTTCAGATTGGAAATTTTTTTAGAAAACTTTTATTCAATTTCTTATTATTATCTGTAAATAAAATCTCAACCACTTTTTCTATAAACTTTTTCAAATCTAAATATATTTTTTGTGCAAAGTTGCTACAGAAAATTTTTGAAATTCTGTTGTTGACTACGCTCATTGAAGAATATACTCTGGCTTTTTCGTTAGCAGTTTCATTATCTGCAATGTTACAATGTCCTGGAGTGACTTAAATACCAATAAAAAGGTATACAAATAACTTTCAATTGAGAGGTTAATCACAACTGGGTCGATTGTCGACCGACGACATCAAAAGTCGTCACGATTAATTTAAATTCAGCGACAATCGACCGTCGACATTTGTTGACGTTTAGAAAAAAACAATTCTTCACCAATTCAATTGGTCTTTCACTAATTCTTGTTGTTTTAGATTTTATTGTATTTAATTTTGCTTTTTTGCCGTAAATTATCTATTTTAATTTTCAACTATGTTTCTTCTGTCAAAAAAATAAATTTTTTGTAAACAAATTACGAATTTTTGCAGCTCTAATACGAATTTCTAACAACTCTGTTCTAATGGCAATCTTTAATTAGTTAAAAATATGGCAACAATTTGACAAATATTTTAAGTGTGTATTAGTGTGTCGTCACGAAAATAGAATAGATTCTATTCCGACGACAAATCGCCGGACGACATGGCGACATTTTGCTTCCCATACAAAATATATGAAAAAGCAACTCTCGTTGTCGTTGTCGACCCAGTTCTGATTAATCTCTGATACGATAACTTCCACGACACTCAGTTCAGTCACAGCTCGAAATAAAAAAAGAACGATTGTAACGAACTAGTTCACTGACTTGAATTGGTATTTAAGCAACCGAGTCAGCAAAGAACTTGTTGAGTTACAACAAACAAATTTGTTGGGTATTAACAAACAAATTTGATTTAAAAAACCTTGAGAATTTGTCATAATAACAATATATTAAATTGATTCAATATATGTAATTGATTCAATTAAAAATGCTATGGAAATGGCAATTGAATTTTATCATTTATTTTTGTCACTTAAAACTTGGTGATATTTTTATCTTTGTTCATGTTAGTACCTATAAACTCTAAAATAAAGAAAATATTTACCTAACACCCACTGGGCCACAAGTAGTCACATCGGGCAGATATCGTACATTAGAAGGTTTGGCAATTTCATAAATTTACTCGAAAGTTCAAATTTAAAATGGCGGATCATATTTGACACCGAAAAAAATATTTTAAAACAGATCAACCAAAAACTTTATGTTCTTGTTGTTTTAGGTTATGATTTTTGCGAAAACGATTCAATCTAAGATATTGATTTTTATCCCAAAATTGTGCTAAGACATTCCCGATATATAATAAAGAAATATATTTATAATGTTAGCACTTTTGGGTTGAAGTTGAAACCATCAAGTCAACTTTTTCATGTTTATAAATTCTTGCAATGGAATCGCATATGGAGAACTTTATTGTTTTTCAGTTAAAAGAGAGAAGACGTGGTTTTTCTACACTTTGGATTCTAGTCCATTATGAGGCAGCAAAAAACAAAAGATTTACAATTTCGTTATATTTATACAAAGAAACTGAAAATAACTTTTTGTTTTTCGAATTGGAGAAAATAGCAGGTAATCTACATAATTGTATTTTAAAATAGTCCAATTCTATTTTATGCTCATTCTTTGTATTAATGACATTAAATTAAAAAAAATTTAACTTGTCTAACTTTAACAAATATTAAAATTCCTATTTAAATAAAAAAAATCTATCAAAGTAAATATTTTTTGAATTCTTTAAATTCTAATGTTTTTGTTATGAGAGAAAAAACTATTAACTATTTTGCATGAATAATTTCTTTGAATTTAATGTTCTTCATAGCAAGTTTATTGCATATTTTAAAACATTTCATTTTCATATAAAAAAGTTTATTAAGATTTAAATAATTTTTTTTTGTTAAGAGAAATACTTGGAATGAACTTTTTCCAAGAAATATAGTTTTATTAAGCAGAAGTAAAAAAATATTTTAATAACTAGTTGTAAAAATATTTTTATGGTAATTGAAAAAAAATAATAATAACTCTTGATAATCAAACAATACTAATGTACCAAATTGTGGTTACATATGAACATAATTTGTTTGTGAACAATTTTAATAAATGCATTTATTTAAAAGGATTGCATTCTACTGTAGTTAAACGGAAATTAAAAGAATTTTTTTATATTTGGCATCATTCCATCAACTCTTGAACACATTTCAAGGTTTGATGGGCAAAAAATAACGTGTAAATAAAAGTGGTTTTTACAAGTTGGTTTTTTTAATTAAAATTTGAAGCCATTAAGAAACGTTTACACAATATAACGTTATTGTATTAAGGCAAATAACACAGACCAGTAAGTAAGAAATGTTTGCTTAATATGATACTATGTATTTGGCAAAGAGAGAGAGAGAGAGAGAGAATCTGTTTACGACAAATTCTGTAAAAACTCTTTTAATAGAAAAAATGTTGGGAAAGGAAAGGAAATACTAATTATTTTCTTTAATTTTAAAATATTGATTTATTTAAATTCCCTTATTCATTTTATATGCGGATGATTAATATGGAATTATTATAAAATATTAATCATACGCATATAAAATCTAATTTAAAAAAATTTAATTAAGCACTAGTAAAAGACATATTTTTTTGCCTGTATTTGCTATTTTCAATCTGCACCTTGAAGGACTTGCTAAGCCTGACCCTACTTAATTATTAGTATATTATTTATTTTTTAACTTGAAATGTCGAAATGTCAGTGGACTTACATACTTACAGCAAATGTCCTTCTGCAAAGTACTTATTTGCATATAAAATTACTTAAGAGTAGCCTTGAATAATTTTACTCTGATATTTAAAGATTTTTTTAATTAAAACAACATTTTGTCAATAAACTGAATTATTTTTTTTTTTAATGTTGCCAACACTTAAGTTCATTTGTTGTTTTATTTTGCTACAACATTTTGCTTCAATTATTAACAAAAGAAAATTTAATGTTTTGTCCATTAAAGAAAAAACCTTTTAAAGATAGAGATGATTCAATTTTTTCTTTCTTTTTAATTTTCTCTATTACAAACAAGTTTTTTTTTTTTTTGTTTCATAAGCAAAAAGTAAGAGTCATTTCAAATGAGGGTATAAAAATATAAAATCATTCCTTATAATTACAAGCTTTAATGACACTTTTCACAATTTAACTTTTTAAAAAATTGTTTCAAGATTTCTTTTTGTTTTTTAACCATATCGTAACAAAGTTGGCACTTAAGTTTGTCAAGTGTTCAAGTATTTTTTGTTTTTTGTTGCTGTTGTCTTGTTTTATAAATGTTATAACCTGTAAAATATTGTTGAACTTGGATTTTTGATGTTTATAGAAAATTACACCATTTGCTAATTGAAAATGAAGTGTAAGTACACAGAGAGAATTCCTTGGACGAGTTTTAATGAAATTTTTTCACTAAACTATTAAAGTGTTCTTCACAATAGGAATGAAAAATTTCTTAAACTGTATGAAGAAGCTTCATAGTTCTAATGAAAATATTGAAACTTTTTCATTAGTCGTATTAAATTTTTAATAAATATGAAATTTTTCATTAACTTTTATAAAAACTTGCATTAATTTAATGAAAAGTTTCAATGGACGAATTCCAGTGACAATTCATAGATCTAATGCAAAAATTCATTGATATCATTGCAGATAATTCTCTCAGTGTAGTTTATTTAGAGAAAAGTTAAGATTTTATCAAAATATAAATGTTATAAATAATTTAAATTGTAACCTTCTTTTTCAAGAAGGTTACAATTTAATTTAATGAAAAGTTTCAATGGACGAATTCCAGTGACAATTCATAGATCTAATGCAAAAATTCATTGATATCATTGCAGATAATTCTCTCAGTGTAGTTTATTTAGAGAAAAGTTAAGATTTTATCAAAATATAAATGTTATAAATAATTTAAATTGTAACCTTCTTTTTCAATTTTTAATTTCACAATTTTCTTGAGCATAAGGTTTGTTTTTTACATATAAAAAATTCTTTATTTTCGATATTTCGCTACTCCATTGTGTAGCATCTTCAGGAAATAACAATTAAATTAATAAATTAACAAATTATAAAAAATTTGAAAGTTTGAAAAAATTTTTTAAATTTGAAAGTTTGAAAAAATTTTTTCAAACTGAAAATAAAGAATTTTTTATATATAAAAAACAAACCTTACGCTCAATTTAAATTGTAAAAATTCAAAAGGTTTTTTTTTACTTTTTCAAAATTACTAAAATATAAAATTTTTCTTCACACACAATTTGAAATGGTTTATAGTCTTTTTATTGGCATCGCTGAATTTCACTGTCTTAAATTATTATCATTATTGTCATTGTCATTATTTATGTGAAGACAACAAAGGATAATAAAAAAGCAGATTATAAAAAAGCGCAGTTAACCACAGTATTCGATGTAACTATCTTGGAAATCTTCCAATTAATTTACATGTCAATATACTTTTAGCCATCCCTTTAACCCATACTTTTACCACGATGCTAATTTCAACTAACAAAGAACTGTAACATATTTAAACTCTTCCATTATTAACTGGAAGGTAGGTTTTAGCCTAAGAATATACAGGGAAGGGTCATGTAGCTTGGAGCGATTGTATATTGCAGCTTTGCAATTGGTTCATGTTTGCTTATGTTTCATAGTGAACTCTTCTATATACAAATGATCAGGCCTAAAGTTGGAGTCGTGTACCCTGGAACAATCAAATTAAATTTTTTGAAATAATATAAACTCATTTTCCATACAAGCAATATATTTTACGTTTTGGGCTCAATTTTTAAGTTTAAAATTTTTAAGTTTGTAATTTTCTATATACAGTAAGAAGTTTTTTTTGTAAACTAAACAACAACAATCTTATGTGTAACAGAAGATTGTTGGTTCGATCCGCAGCAACCGCAACCTCAATCTGGGAAAATAATATATATAAGTTTTCTATCTCTCATACATATCGCAGCGTCCTCCTTCGGTATTCACATAGCACTTAATCCCACCGAAGTAAAATAACGTAACATGGTTATGAACTAAAAAGCTTCAACAAATTTCGTCAACTCTATATCAGATGGCGCGCAATAACTGTTCAAGATTCAAAAACTCGTGCTATTACAATGTTGCTATATTTTAAGCACTTCATTCATTCATTCACCAAATTTCACCCCTTCTCTATCCCCTTTCCAAAGAAATTAACACGGAAGAATTTCCTGAGTTTTGCAGCTCTTTTATAAAAAAAATACGATATGTTTTGTAGAATATGAATAGCCAAAAGAGTTAGTAAATGTGGGAAAAACGTGCAAGTTTTCCACTTCACTACCTTGTTTATTTTGCCCCATTCTCGACTACGTAAATTTAAGAATCATTTTATAGAACAGAAAATACCACTAACAAATTAATAAAATTACAATTTAAGTTAAAGTTACTTTATAATTAATCAAATTTTGACTGGTCACATCTGTTTTGCCCGTTTTCCTCCACAAAGTCCTCCATGGATTGTGTTTCAATTTTAATTTGTTACAAAGGAGATAAAACAAACGCACAATTAACATTCTTGGTGATTTAATTTCATACCAACGGTGTAAGAAGGAAAAATTAAAATCAGGGGTCTCACATGTTTCTGAATTACGGCAATACCGGTTTTTAATGCGACAGATGGTACTGTGTGATATTTCGCATATAGTGAGGAACAGTGTTACCAGAAAAGTTTAAGCACATTCCAATTTTGTAAGTTTAAATCTCCAATGTTATACGCAATTAATTTTAATTTAAATAAAAACCCAATTTAAAAGAAAAAAATTGAAGCTAAATTCACATCGCTCTTAAGTGCAGAAAATTATTAAGAAATGACTCAGCAAAGTAAATAAAATTGAATATTTTACAAAGAAATACTTACTTGTTCACTCGAACTTTAGAGACCTCAAATCTTTGTTTAAATTGTGAAAGTAAACAATTTTTTATTATAAGAAAGACACAATCACAACAAAGCTGAATTGTCACTCTTTCAAAATAACTGTGTTATGTGTTAAATTTTCGAGAGAAAAAATTCTAAGCAATTTTCACACGAAACTCGTGAAAAATGTTTTTTTTTTTGTATTCCAAAATTTGTATGGAATTTGAGTTGTTTTCAAAAACTACTAGTTTTTGGTTAAGTGTAAGTCTGGTAGGTGTATATTCTAGGGCTGCTGGGATTCTGAAAGTTCCTACGAGGTTAAATGAAAACCCTTAATAATTTTTGAACAAACCGAAAATTTAGTTTTGTTGAGTCCTTTGCATGTAGCAATTTCAGTATTTTAAAAATAGAAGATTTTTTGATTAATTACACTATGCGACAGTCAAAATCGGGATGGGATGAAACCAACGGGAAATGTTATCGGTCAAAAACAAGTTATACGTGTCCCGGCGTTTCGCTGGGTCAACCCTAGGAATCGAGATATATCTTTTTTTTGACATAACTCGAGAACCACTAGTCCGATTTTGCTCAAACTATTTTAAAAAAATTAAAAATTACAATTCTTTTAATCTGTTCATATAACGTTTTTCTATATACTCAACAGTTTCGCCGGTAAAAATAAATGTTTGTTACCGCTACCATAAAAATCAATAACCTTTTGTTTATTACTTTTTTTTAATATTTTAGGCAAAAAATATTTTTTTCTTCATACATTTATTTTTACCGGCAAAACTGTTGAGTATATAGAAAAACGTTATATGAACAGATTAAAGGAATTGTAATTTTTAATTTTTTTAAAATTGTGTGAGCAAAATCGGACTAGTGGTTCTCGAGTTATGTCAAAAAAAGACCACCAAAGGTCAAATCGATATATCTCGATTCCTAGGAGTGACCCAGCGAAACGCCGGGACACGTATAACTTCTTTTTTACCGATATAACTTTCCCCGGTAGTTTGAACCCTTCTCGATCACTGACCCCTACCATTTGTCTCACAGTGTTATAAAACACAACTTTTTTTAACGATTTTAGTAAAAAAACTTTCTAAAAACTACACAATTCGATAAAATATGTATGAAGTTTTTCGCCGTACAACGCCCTCTATTGAGTATTTTCAATACTAATATTAATTCAATGAAAATCGGAATTCATCATTTGAAGCTTAATCGTAAAATTTTTAATTATATAAAACTTTATAACCCTTCTTATGAATATAAGTATTATTTAAATTTTTGAGTAAAAAAATTCCTTTAAGTACAATATTTCAACAATCTAGCGATAAAATCGCTAAATTTTGCACTGTTTATAAATCTAGTGATTTTCTAGCGATTTTTAGGATCTGATCTAGCCATTTATTTTGAAAATTTGTTGGCAACACTGTTTAAAGTAGTAAATTTAAATGTTGTTTTAAAGGCACATCTACACAAGAGAGAAAAGAGAGATAGAGCAAAAAGCACCTCCAATTAGCTCTATTGTGAATGATTTAAGCTATTTAGATGTGTTTTGAGCTCTATCTGTAGCAGTTTTCTCTATCGTGTAGAGGTGCCTTTAGAGTGTAACTTGTAGCATTTAACGACAAATTCAATTTGATTATTTCCATTGCATATTTCCTTAATTAATTTCACTGCAAACGGTCTCATCTGGTGCTTATAAAATCACAAAATACCAAAATTGTTGCAATTGATTTTTTTTTTTGCAAATGTCAATTGTCAAATAGCAATATATGTTTCATTTTTTGTTATTATCTTTATGAAACAGCTCATTATGGGTAATTGCCATATGACCAAAGTACAATAATAACAAATAAAATGTCAACTTGTTGATGGAAAATTGGCTATTTGCCAACAATAACGCATTCAGTGAGTCGTTACAAGGTGACCATTGAAAGTTTTTTTTTTCAAATATGTAATATTAGATTATCTGGCATGTGATGGAAAACGATCGATTTTGATTTCGATCGATTTGGTTAAAAATCAAAAATTAAATGATGAGGAGAAAAGACAAATAGGTTTGAAATTGTTTTCAACGGCTTTAGTTGTATCATGTATATCGATTTACGTCTTCTTATCGCTCTGAAATTAAAATCCAAAAAAAAAGGAATCCCTACACTCGTGCGGGTAACTGGTGTTATTATCAATCGAATGGTTCAGTAGTAGGGTTTGGGGTTCGGAATTCCCGGGAAATCCCCGGGATTTCCCATTTTAATCAAAATCGTTTGATTAAAAATAAAGTCGACTTTAAATTTAAAATAATCCTTTATATTAAGGGTCAATAATTTTATAAGTAACGTTTTCATTAATAAACGTGAAAAGAAAAGACTAATGGTTAACGGTGGTATCTAAATTTGGTTATCCGACATCTAAATTTGGTTCACAAAAAAAAAAATTGATGGTCATGCAACTTCTCTTGAAGAAAACAACAACAAGAATAATGTTTCAGCTAAAATTAGCAAAGTACCCTAAGAAAAAAGTGTAAGCTGAATAGGCAATAGAGGTTTTATGGTAGGGCAAACATTTCCTGAAATGGTATCCAAATTAGGCGCAGTCAATCCGCACCATAACTAGATCTTCGTTTATTCGATAAAGTTTTTATAATAAAAACCTGGCATTGCAAAAAAATTAAACTGATATAAAGAACATTATATTAAATTACTACAATCATGTAAAAGATATTATGATGAAAGAAATATCGAGCAATATTTCTAGCAATAGGAGATTTACTATAATCTTAGATGAATGGACAAAAATATCACAAAAGAGATATTTGAATATATGTATAAACGGAAATAATTCATTTTATAACCTGGGGTTGGTTTATATATCAGGAAGATGTCATGCTGATGAAATAAGAAGAATTGTAGAAATAAAACTAGAAGAGTTTTATTTGTCTTTGGAAAATAACATTGTGGCCACCATATCTAATGGGCCAAGTGTGATGAAACGGTTTGTTTCCGACAGTCCAGTAGTAGTTGCTTTCTGCTAGAATCATGTAATTCATTTGGCAGTGCTGTGAGTAATTTATGTGAAATCAAATGTTCAATATTCTGATATTTTTACTTTGAATTCTCACTACAAAGAATGCATTTGTACTGAAATAGTCTTTTTTTTAACAAAAATTACTTATATAGGTGGTTTTCATTAACAATTTTGTTCAAAAATATTTCCCGGGATTCCCGGGAAATAAAAAAGTCCGGGAAATCCCAAACCCTATTCAGTAGTAACGAACAGAACCCTTTCGAATGTCAATAAATACAGTTGTCAGCATGATTCTCTTTTCTCTGTGTAGAAAATATAAAATTAGGCTAATACTGCATTTAAACTGAGGAAAAACTACCTAGTTTTTGGCCCTATATATTTTTTAATTGTTAAAACGCCTATATAAAAAACATGCAAAAACAAGTTTTGTACAAAAATTTTGCTCAGTCTAAATTCAGTATAAATTAAAAAAAAAACTCATTTCGATTTTATAAACATCCATGGCGTATGAGTAACATTTTTAATGCTTCTTTTTATAACACTCATACGTTATATAAATTAAGTGGGTTATTTTGTAAAACGCAACGCCTTGCGTTGTTATTGTTACAAAAACAATTTGTATGGAAAGCAAAGCAGGGCGTTGCGTTGTTATTGTTACAAAAACAATTTGTATGGAAAGCAAAGCAGGGCGTTGCGTTTTACAAAATAGTCCTCTAAAATTCTGTATAAAGCACAGAAAGTTGTTTTGACTTTACATAAAAAAACTGTTATACTCCATATAGAAAAATTATTTGTCACTATAATTAGTTCCACATGAAAAGTGTGTAGAATTCGTTTTCACGCCAGTTTAATATACAAGACTATTATTTTTTCTTGTGAAAAAGTGGCATTTTATGTTTATTGTGATTGTATCTTTGTAATAAAATGTAAAAATCATTTTTGAATTTAAATTAACTTTTGAGATTTTTTAAATTCGAGTGAAATTTTTTCACGTGAAAAACAACTTACGGTGCTTAAGTAACAAAACATAAAAACAAGTACAATTTAGTAGAGTTGAGCTTAATCATTCATTGTTGTTCAATAGAAGTCATTTAACTATTTCGTTCAAGTCCTTTTTTTTTTGTTATGAACTGCGATTAAACTCCGATTCCTGAACTGTGACTTTCGTTTGACATTTATTTTTGGCTCCCCATACATGTTTTACATATTCTGTATTAGAAAATTTAGAACTTTAATAAAAATAAAAAATTTAAATGTATTTTATAAAAAAACAAATTACTGGGTATTTTTATAAAAAGAATCAGACGAATTCGTTTGAAAATTTATATGGAAAACACTAATTTAAGAACGTTTTTGATTAAAAATTTTTGCACAGATATGTTAGGGTATCTTTGTAAAACAGATTCGTCTAAAAACTTTTAAAGAAAAATGTTTTTAAGTTTGTATTTTTCACACAAATGTTTTAACGAAATCGTCTAATTAGTTTTATAAAAACAGACAGTTAATTCTTTAAGGAATTGAATCGAAAGGTGATATGAAAATGTACAACGAAATGAACTAGTGTACGAAAAGAGCGAATAAATTAAACGATGCCATTCTCAATCGTTCAATTGCACTAGTTCGTCCATGAACTACACAACTCTACAATTCAGGCGCAACTAAAAAACTTTAGGTAAAGTTTCAGATACCAGTGCCAGTCTGATTAAATTTTAATTGAAAATACTTGTGATATGTCAAATATTTTGTTCTACACTATGACTATTTATAAATTGCAGAAATTTTGTTGTTGAATTTTCTTAATTTAGGAAGTTAAATTTTTTAAAATTACCTTTTAGCTCATTGCATGAGGACTACCTGAAAAAACTGTATATTTTTCATTTGGTTTAGCTTTAAATTCGATTTAAACAATTTGCAAAATAAATTTAATACATTAAAAAAACGTTAATTAAATTATATGTATTTCAACTAAAACCCATCCATTTAGTCAGGTGTTAAATAATCCACACAAAATATAAATGAATTATTTTATAAATTAGATTAACTCATGGAAGTGAATACATTTTACACTTCCTCTATTAAATGGAAGGACTGGGTGTTGGAATTGTGTATAAAGTAAAGTTTATATTTGATAACACAATACTGAAATGTCATAAAATTGTTATCACTGAAACTGATAAAAACTACGTAAGTAGGTACATGCTAACAATCACTTAAGGGATGAAAACACCCTCATAAGACATGACAGAAACAAACCAAAGTTTTGAAAATTGTTTATTAGTTAAACAATAATTCGATTGACATTAATTTCTTAATTAAATATAAAAAAAGCAAATTCTTACTAATCTTAAATTTCACAATTTTTTTCGCATTCAAGAGTTTAACGATTTTTATGACATTAACTATTCTATGGACTTTATAAGGACGTTTACAACTTAAACTACTAGTAATATTACACTCAAAATAATAAGTTTGTTGGCTGAACAAAAAACTTTAACAAAATTTAAATTGAACAAAAATTTATTACTGTTTTTTGGCTTAAAATAAAATTTGTTGATTGTAACACTTTTTTTTTGTTAAATTTAACAAATTTAAATTTAAGTAAAATATTTGTAAAACTACAGTTTTATCTGTAATTACACTAAGTCGTAGAATTTATTCAAATTTAGGATCTTGGGACCCTCACCGGACCTAGACCATATCATGTGAGGGCACATAAGGGCACTCATTTTGTCCGTTTTGCTCTATCTCGCTTAGTTTTTGGGATATGGCCCATTTTATAAAGTGGAACATTTTTATTAAGAATTTCCGAGGCTCTAAGGCCCGGCCAAGGTCCATTTTTGGATAGAGATAATGCCTTTCCCTGGAGTGTTATTCGGTTAGGGGTAGTCGAAATTTTCATAAATTTTGATCCATCTCTCTTAGTTTTCGAGATATGGGCCATTTTAAAAAATCGGGGGAAAAAGAAATAGCGCCATCTTTAAAACTTCGGAATACATTGGTGGCGGCATCTACCGGGTTATTACATTAATTACATTAAAATATTATATTTTAACAATAAATTTTGTAAAATTTAACGAATGGGTTCTTAAAAATTAGTTTTAAATAATTTTTAAAATTAACACTCAAAATTAGTTAAAGTACTGACGATTTTTAGTATTGTGTTAAATGAAGATAACTAAAATCTTTGCTTAAAAAAGTGTTTAAACTAAAAATTTGTTAAAAATTAGTCAAACCGATTTGAAACCGGTTTGATAGATTTTTCTAATGGGTAAAATGTGCTTTTGTCAAAATTTATCTATAAATTAGAAAAAAATCAAGAAGATATTCTGATTTTGCCTGAATTAGTATTTTAGAAAAAATCGGAAATGTAGTCCATATAAGCGCTAGGTACAAATATGGACCGAATCTATCTGAAATAGGCTGTGTACTTAGTTTCATCTAAATTCAGCGTAGCAAATTGCAAAAAATATATATGCATATTAGGATGGGTCGATTTATCAATCGATATTGCGTCATCGATTTTTCGAAAGCTTTTAGCATGGAGAAAAAAAAGTTCCACTACGACATATCAAAAAAATCATTTTCGAGGCTCCCAAATTTAAATTTTTTGCAATTTTCTAATAAATGCTAGATTAGCGCCATCTTGAGGTGGCTTTTTGAAACAACTAATAAAGTTGTAAACAATATAACATTACAACCTTTCCAGAAAGGTATTACTTATGAAAATCGGATAAAAAATGTGGCAACTAGAGGTAAAAGTATATATATAAGTAAAATTATTTTCTGCTTGATGATGAAATGATGATAATGATGAGAAATGATGATAATGATGAGAAATGATGATAATGATATTGATGACAACAAGGAGAAAATAATTTTACTTATATACTTTTACCTCTAGTTGCCACATTTTTTATCCGATTTTCATAAGTAATACCTTTTTGGAAAGGTTGTAATGTTATATTGTTTACAACTTTATTAGTTGTTTCAAAAAGCCACCTCAAGATGGCGCTAATCTAGCATTTATTAGAAAATTTTTATTAAAAATTTCCTTTTTTCTTACAACAGTTCCTTTATTAAAAAAGTACCGTTTATTAAAAAAGTGCCTTCTTTTAAAGGAGAGCTTTAATTAAAAAAGAGCCTTTGGTTAAAAAAGTACCTTTTATAAAAAAAGTACCATTGTTCAAAAAAGTACCTTTTGATAAAAGAATACCTTTTATAAAAAAGTACCATTGATTAAAAAAGTACCTTTAATAAAGAGTACCTTTTATTAAAAATGTACCTTTTGTCAACAAAATACCTTTTATTAAAAAAGTGCGTTTTATTAAAAATTTGCCCTTTATTAAAAAAGTTGCTTTTATTAAAAAAGTTCCTTTTATTAGAAAAAGTACCGTTTATTAAAAAAGTACTTTTATTTAAGAAGGACCTTTTATTAAAAAAGTTCCTTTTATTAAAAAAGTTCCTTTTATTAAAAAAGTTCCTTTTATTATAAAAGTTACTTTTATTATAAAAGTTACTTTTATTTAAAAACGAGTAAAAATCTTAAAGTCGGGCATGACGACTAATGTTTGGATCCGAAATTCGAATGGGTTAATATGGACTTGTGTTAAAATTTTCTATAAAATGATAAAAGAAGCGAATATCGGAAATATAGCCCATATGAGCGATACGTCCAAATATGGACCGGTCCTATCTAGAATCAATAGTCTTTGTCCTTGGGACAATGTGAGTAAGAGAAGCGAATTTCATTGAAATATCTTCATATGTGCGACCTGCAGCGTGTAAACAAATCAATTTTGGTAACAAAATCAATAGGCTTCGTTCTTGGGCCGACATAGGTCTTTGTACCAAATTTTATCAAAATATCTTAATATTTGCGACCTGTAGAGTGCATGGACAGACATACGGACGGATGGACATCGTTAAATCGAAACAAAACGTAAATGTGAGTCGATTGGTATACTATAAGGCGGTTCTAGGTCCAATATCTTTTTTTTTAACTTTTAAACAAGTAACTTTTTTTTAAAAAAAATTGCCTTTTTATTAAAAAGTACCCTTTATTAAAAACGTGTTCAAAATCTAGTCCTGCCACAGTCTGTCCTTCTATTCTAAAGTTAAATTTTGGTCTTCCTTTCAAAACAATATTTATATCGATTTTATGGTAACATCCAATTACTTATGTTAGTTTTTTGTTTCTATTGTTTTTAATATAATTTCCATTTTATACACACATGCTGTTCTTGAATGTTAAATGAACAAAAAGAAACATGTCCGTTTTGTAAATTTCTATAAAAGAAAATACAAGAATTTCTATGTTTGAACATGTTTTCTAAATATTTGTTATTCATATCTCAGGAACTGCGCAACTAATTTTATTGATTTATATCTAGTTCTTTTTTTATAGATATAAACCCCATGGCTTTAGTAAAAAGTTGCATGAAATATTTTAATGCAAGCTGCCTAAATTGGTTAATTTCGAAAGTAAATTGAATTTGTATTATATTTAAGGTAAAAGGATATTTAAATTTAATTTTTAGACATCAGTTTATTCTGCAGTTAAAGTTCTTAGGTGCGTATGATTAATATTAATATTATTAAGGCCCGATTACTAAATGTCCAGTTAAAATTTAGACAACAGTTACATTCAAATTTTATATAAGAAACAATAACAAATGTGTTAGTTAAAGTCCCAGTTAGTAGCTAACTGAACATTCAGTAATCAGACCTAATACGTAAAAAGAAAAAGTAAAAATCTTAATTCAGATTTTTTCTTTAGTATGACAAATTACAAAGCCATTGCGTAATACACAAAAATTTTTTACTTCCATAACTACATTTTTCACAATTGCAGAGCTTATCATCCTCTTTTTGTGACATCATAAAGAATATATGGTAACAGAAACCTTGCAGCTTATGTTGGTGTCATTGTCTAAAGTTTTAATTTTTGTTATTTATAACAATTTTCATTTAATTTCATTTGTTGTAACAATTGTCACAATTACAATGCACAAACCTACAATTATATGCTGCACGTAATATGAAAATTCACTTTCATATTGTTTAATTAATTTATAAAAAGTAATTCTGTTGTATGTGCTGAATATTTAACAACTTGACTTAATTGATAGTTTGAATAAAATATGTAATTTTATAAAAACAACGTTTTAAAATAATTACAAAATATGGAAAATTTACTCAGCTTATATCCAATTAGTTAAATGACTTTTTTTAGCTGATTTTTGCTGACATATTATAGTTAGCACTTATTTAGCAGGATTTCTGTCTTTATTCTAGAATTTAATTTAACATCTTGAATTTGAACAAAAGTACAAATCTATAATTTAAAAACACATTTAGTATTTATCCAGTTTACATCCACCTTTAATCATAACACTTTGCAACAAAATGAAGGTCATGATGTTGGGCGACGATAATTCCTATACCAAATGATTGTATTATGCTAGTATTGTAAAACCCCCAAAGGCTTTACCGCTGTGTGGATACAGTCAAGTTATATATCCGTTTAAAGTTTTTATATTTTTGGTTAACACTGTATAAAAAAGACGCAAAAAAAGAAGTCTTAAATTAATCTGAACTCAATTCTGAGTTCGGATACCCACAATAAAATTTATTTATTTTTTGGGACTCTTTTGGTCATTCTTGAAACCAGAACTTAAATGACTCATAAAAAGGCTGGTATAGGGTGAAAATGTTCTACAAAAAATGCCCATAAAATTTTATGCTGACCGTCCGAACACTGACTGTCGCTCAGAAGAACTTTTATATGGGATTTTGCATCTTATTTCATAAATTGTTGGCCAAAAAATGAAAACTTTAAATGGATACACAAATGGACTGCACATTGACTTGTACAGACTGCATTTTGATTTGTTTACAAATAAAATTTTTTTCTTGTTATATTCTTCTCATTATATGAATATTTTGTCAAGGTTTTTCTGTGACAATTTTTTTTAGAATACCAAAATTATTATAATTTCCATTCACCTCAGTTTTGTCACAATTTTGTTATTGTTATAAAATTTAGAATAAGGATATTATTTAAAAAAATAAATAAAAAATAACCGAAATCTCAGTATTTTATGTTGTTTGTTTTTTTGTTAATAACTTACGAGTATAGTCAAAATGTACATTTCTTCTATAAATGAATGTTATTTCCACTTAAAACAACAAAACTGAAATACTACTTAAATAATTAACTAATTCCGACTGCAGAAGTTCTCTGAGTGTACAACGGATAAAATACAATTCACCGTTTTCACAATTTAGCATCTCCGAATTAGTTTTTCACTTTCGATCTTCCCTACACTCATAGAAATAAATCTGTATAAATAGCAGAAAAAGTTACTAAAAATTAGTTAAAAATGATGCTGCAGAAAAAACTGCTAAAATTAGCATATTTTTTTTACTAAATATTAGTAAAATGAGAACAGCAAAATTAAAACTGTTAAATTTACAGAATTTTAATATTATTTAGGATAACTTTTAGTTAATTGAAAATAGCAAATTGTACTGTAAAATCTGCAGAAAATTTTGCTTAATATTTGTAGACTAAAAATAGCAAAAATAAACTGTTAAATCTACAAAATTTTTGCCATTTTTAGGCTAAATTTAGTTGAATGCAGAATCAGAAAAATTGTAAAATGCTGTTTTCAAAAGGCTCAATTTTTATTTGCATTTAAAAAAAATCAAAAAAAAAAAACTTTGAAAATTTAAAATTTTTTTGGTGATTTTTTAGGTTACTAATGATTTAGCAAAATTGTTTGCTGATTTTAGCAGGTTAATTTATTATTCTCAATTTACAAAAATTTAGCTCAAATATAACTAAAATACTGTATATGTGACAGCGCATAGAGAAAGGGACCTAAGGGTAAAAAAAATCATTTTTTTTTGGTACACCAAAGATACACGTATTTAAATCTTTAAAATGGCTCTCCTGAACAAAACCCTTTTTTACTCTTAGGTCCCTTTCTATTTTGCGCGTCACATATTTAACAGTTTTATTTTTGCTGTTCCTATATTACTAATATATAGCAAAAATAATCTGCTAATATAGCAGTTTTTTTCTGCAGCATAATTTTTAACTAATTTTTAGTAGTTTTAACTAAATTTTTTACGGACTTTTTTCTATTAGTGTACTAAAGTTTGCAGCCGAACATATTCACAGAACATTTTAAGCCTTAAAACGCCCGTTTTATAAGGACAGGAGGCAGATATGGAGTTAAAATATTTTACAAAAAAAAAAAAAACTCCACAAAATGCTAGTGTGGACATACGAATACAGAATTAAGCTCAGAAGAACTTTTATATTGCTTTTTTGCGTCTTTTTTAATATATACTGTGTTACCACAGGATTCATTGACGCCCAAAAATACTGTTGCACAGTGTAATATGTTAAATCGTTTTTGCAACCATAAATTATTTGATTTGTAGTAAAGTATGTTTTCCACCAACCTCATCAGGTTTGGAAGCGCAAATGTTGGCTCATGCCCAAAATTCTATCAACAAGTCGTCATAATAATCCTGTTGATGCTGCAGACTTTGGTCGTATGCCAGTTACCAAATACATAAAGGCGTTGTTTGAAAAAAGTGTCAAGATAAATTATTGTTTTTGACAATTTTTATTTGATAAAATCAGTCATAAATTTATTTCTTTTTATCTTGTGAAAACAATAAGACAGATGGTATGGGTTTTCCATAAAAAATTCTCTCAAGATCAGAAATTGGAATTGGAGTTTTCTGTAAAAAACCAAATTTAAAGATTTCTTTTTTGAAAACTGGCCATTTGTAGATTTCTTATTTTTTTTTTTTTTTTGGCAAATTTAACCAGAAGAATTTTTTTGTGAATCTGAAAAATTTTTGAAATATAAAGAATTTTTTAATTAAGTAAATTGTTAAAAAAAATCTCAGAATTTGAAAAAAAATTCAAAAGTAAAAATATTTTAAAAAGTGAAAGCTGCATTCATAATGAAAATTCAGCATAGCGCTAGAATCAGTTTCATTTACAATACTTTTGTCAAACTCATTCCAGTATTGTTGCTAAATTTCAGCATTAAATATTAAAAATCAAAAACATTGCATTCACAATAACAAAAAAGCTTTTACAATAAAAAGCTTAGTTAAAAGCTCGTGGTGTGCGATATATAAAGAAGAATAATATAAATACGAGTATAAAGAAAGTGAAAGATTTTTTAAAAAAATATATATCTCGAATTCTGATATATATTTTTTGACTTTTTTAAAATAAATAACTCTAAATTTGACAGTCTTCAATTTTTTTTTTCAAAAATCGAAAATCTGATCAATTTTCCATAAATTTTTTTTTTGAAAATCAGATCTGATTTTTTCTTTTTGAAAAAAAATCTTGTATTATTTTTATACCGGAGATGAATTTTAACGAGAAAATTTTATAGATTTCTGAACTTTCCAAGCATTCTTTTCTCATCAAAAAGTAACTTTTATTAAAAAAGTACCTTTTACTAAAAAGGTACATTTTACTAAAAAGGTACATTTTATACAAAAAGTAACTTTCATTACTAATACCTTTCATTAAATAAGTAACTTTTATTAAAATAGTATTGTACCTCTTATTAAAAAAGTACCTTTTATTAAAAAAGTACCTTTTATTAAAAAAGTGCCTTTTATTAAAAAAGTACCTTTTATTAAAAAAGTACCTTTTCTAAAAAAGTACCTTCATCTTTAATTAATAAGCTTTTAAAAAAATAGTTCAATGTATTAAGCCATTTCAAAAAAAAATCCTTCTCAAACGCCATTTTTTTTTTTTTTAATAACAGATTATAAATTTTCATCGAACAGCTTTAGGGGATTACAGAATTATATTGTAGTCGTGAAAAGATATTAAAGTATTAAATAGTTTTTCATTCTTTGTATATCCCTTTTAAACGACATATGTCACAGTTTTAAAATCCAACGTTTGTCATTAGTAAAACTTAAACAAATTGAGCACTATCCGACATCTTATAATGAAAACATCCTTTATATAGTATTTTTGTGTAAAGGCAAAAAAAAACGTATAAGAACGTGAAACTAATTCCCTGAATGATTATGGTGGTAATAATATACAATGACAATACCAGCCACTGCAACCAAGCAATATTGCAAAATCACCTAATGAAATATTCTCTTTTGCAGAAATTACAAATTGCGGTATTGTAGTGTGTATGTGTAGGATTTAAAAATTAAAAAAATGGGAAAAATAAGTAATTATCATCGAGCTGCCAACAAAATGAAGCCATTAAGTGCATACAATCATAAAATAAAAAAAAAAAATAAAATACAACTCTATTGTGGTGAATAGGCCTAGACGAACGAATGACAGTGTTTTAGTTTGTTGTTTTAAACAAAACTCACAAACCAATACACTTGTACGTCTGGGGAATCCAGCCAAAGAAATGGATAGCGCGCTGAATGCAGTACCTCTTGGTAGCGTGGAAACCTGCATACAACACAAACTTATTTTATAAATAAATAAAAATATTTTCTCTCACATTATACAGGTTAATGTATTATTTCTATGGGTAAGAAGAAATGTATTAATGGCAAGTATTTTCTTAATATGGATGCCTGAATTTTACAATAAGGTTTGACAAAGTAAACTAAATAAAGAAACGGAAATATAAATTTGTCAGCGTGAATTAAGCTAAAAGCCTTCGGATTGTAAAGTATCATTAAATATAAAATGCAGATTTTATATTTTGTGACAGAATCATAAAAGTGAAATTTTTTTTGTATTTTACTTACCATTAGAGTGGTCAGAAAAGTAAAAATTACTAACTCGCAAGGAATTAATAATGCTACTGGTTTAACAATTGAAAATTAATTTGAATTTACAAACATGTATATTAAAGTGGTTGAAAAAAAGTTTGAATTCACGAACTCCACAATCCTAGAAATATGCCATTATGAAAATAAATATCTCACCCTAAATACGAAAGTGACATAACTCAAAATTATTAAAGTTTCAGGAGAAGCAAAAAAACTGTTTATGTAAAAATTATTGTAACATTTCAAAAAAGTTTAGTTCCATTTTATATTTGTTAAAATTTTGAGTTATGACCCTTTAACTGAAAATTGAAAAGGAAAATAACAAAATAATACAGTCAATTAAACTCATTTTTTCAATTAAAGAAGCACAATGCAAAATAATACACCACAAAATTTATCCATTTTTACTGTAATAGCGGCAAAACTCAAAGTAACACTCTTTGTGTGTAATAAAAGCGTGGTTGGTAACCGAAACGGATACGGTTATCGTTAGGGTAACGCTATTTTAAATTATTTCGATAACGGTATTTTAAGGGTAATGCTATTTCTTTTATTTCGGTATCGGTATTTTAAGGATAACGGTATTTGAGTTATTTCGGTAGTGGTATTTTAAGGTTAACAGCATTTCAGTTATGTCGGTAATGATATTTTAAGGGTAACGGTACTAAGTTATTTCGGTGGATACCACATATTTTTTGCAAAAAACAAAACGAATTAATCGACTTAATTTATGATTTATATTTATATGGAATACTCAAAAACCCACGAGCAATAGTCAAAAGCAGAGAATTAAAAATAACGGTAACGGTATTTTAAAGATAACACTATTTCATGTATTTAATGTAACGGTATATTAAAGTTATCGATATTTCATTTATTTCGGTAACGGTATTTTAAGGATACCGGTATTCTGGTTATTTCGGTAGTGGTATAAGAGGTAACGGTAGTCAGTTGAAAAGGTTTTCAATCGATAACGGTATTTTAGCGGTATGGCCTGCCAACCCTGAATAATAGAGTGACCTACCTTATATGGACTAAAAAAATGGCAACCTGTGACCTGTCCCCCCTCCCCCCTTAGAAATATGCCTTTGGATATAAAAATAGAACATGCAAAAAACTAAGGTGATCGGATAACGGGAACACGTGCCGCATCAGACCTGAAGTTTGAAATATGATTTACAAGGCGAAAAAATCACTCTTTTGGCTTTCTTTCAAAATACTGGCTCTTTAATAGCCGTATTTTTCACTTTACTTTACTTTCTGGTAATGTATAAAAATCCAAAATCGGTTGGAAAATGTTTTAGTAATTGCAATTTCCTCAGACGATTGTAGGTTTAAAATGAGATAAATTATGAAAATCGTAAAAAATAAATTTGTTTTTTCAAAAACTTACAATGTTATACTGTAGTTTCATTTCTAAAATCCACAAATATTCATATATAAATTTTTGTCTCCCTTGAGTTATGATCACCTACTCCCAGGCATGGACGAAAATGGGATTTTTTTTTATAAATGTGCGAAACTCTAGTTTTTAGTTTTTTAAAATTTTGTTCAACAAAATAAAAAAACAGTGGTCAACGCATACGGGTTTATTAGATACACCTTAGAGAATAATTCTACTGAAAATGATATAACTTAACAGTGAAGGAGTTTTAAATTTGCAAATTTTAGAGCAAAATATGATTTTGGCCAATAATTAGATAATAGTATTAGTTTTTGTGTTTTTAGCTAGCTGTAACAAAATCACTTCCGATTTTTATTAATTCTGATACAAGAGATTGCTTTCCGAAAAATTTTTCTTGGAAGTATATCAAAGAGCAATTCCATATGAAAGCGATCACCTTTTGGACGACCCCTCTCCGATTCTAAAATAAATAGTCTCAATCGATTGCCCAGCAAAAAATAATGTACCTACATATTTTTTTTTTTTATAGTGACTGGTTTAGTGTTGGTGTACACCACTGTCATGTGACAAAATTGAAGAATTCTTCATAAGGGACCTCATTGAAAGTTGTTTTTAAAAAAAACTACTAAAGCGATCGCAACGAGTGATAGCTCGCTGGAAAGGTATTGAATCAAGCTTTAATTGAAAAATAAAATTTTCCTAATTTTTCTCAGAAATTTACCTTTTTTCCAATGAAAATTAAATTTTCCCATGAAAATTAAATTTTCCGATTTTCCACAGAAGCTCCTCAATTTTCCGGCTAATTTTTTTTTTTTTTGGATTCCTCATAATTTTTGCTTTAAGAATCAGCAATAAAAAAAATGGGCCCCGACTCCTTGTTTGGACAGGAGAGGAGCATTTAAGAGACCACCTTGTTCTCATTGTTTTTATATTTTTTATAATTGAATTATTTGTAACATTTTAAAAATGATTTTAAAGTTAAAAATACATTTATGAAGAAAAAATCTTTCTTATTTTGCTGCTTATACTTAATTACAATATTTATTAAAAATTTCAATTGTCTTGGCATCATTATAAAATTAAAGTAACTTTAAATTTAGCACGTCGGCAGACGAAGAGTACCGCTTTACATTAATTGACATATCAGAAATATTTGGTATGAAGCAATGAAACTTTTGCGTTCCAGTTATAGTTTTGACATTCCCTACGGGAAATTTTAACAAACTGTCACCGAACTGGCCCCTTTATATGAAATAGACTGGTCACTTTTACATGGCGTTGTCATAGGAGGTGGAAATTGACCCCTTATGACATGTCACAAGACAAATCCTAGGACAGGTTACTGAACTCTCAATTTCAGGGACCTGTCCTGGGATTTGTCTTCTGACATGTCACAAGGGGTCAATTTCCACCTCCTATGACAACGCCATGTAAAAGTGACCAGTCTATTTCATATAAAGGGGACAGTTCGGTGACAGTTTGTTAAAATTTCCCGTAGGGTTATTATATCTGTTTTAAATTCGTCGCTCCATGGCATCGTGTTCTTTTTGATTGCATAAAACTGTGTTAATGGCAATTTCCTTGCTTTGAATCGACGAAAACAAATGTTGTACATTTAAGATCTGGTCAGTATATGGCCTTTGCAAACTTGCCTTAGTCGCCATGCGTTTTAGGGTTCCCCCTAACGCATCGCATGGGCCCTTACCGTGGGACGTCGCAAAAAAGTGCCACTCGACCTTGCAGTTTTGTTCTTCTTCAATTATGCAAAGATTGTAAAAATTTTTTTTATTCTTGTACTGAGAAGCCGCGCCGTCTGAGAAAAACGTTACTTTGTCGATTGCATCGAATTTTGATCTTAAGAATTCAAACAGTTTCATTTGAAATAAATAAACGGACACATAATTATGCGCTAAACTCTCCGCGACAACAACAAGGCTTACGGTCTGTAGTTCGTTATCTTCGTTTTTGAAATAAATGCAAAAAGGATGCACCGTGCACTGGTCGTTTGCCCAGTGATAAGCCTGAATTTCATCCTGAACGAGAAAAGTGTAATTCTCGGCAAAGTCGCTTATCACAATGAATTCATTTTGGGCTAATTTCTCCTTACTTTCCTTTAGAAATTTCGATTGCATCTCGGATATGAAATGGTGCGCCTTCAGTTCATTCAACTTGAATCCGAATTCCTCGATGAATTCCGGAATCTGCTTTACCACGGTCTCAAGGGAACATCTGCCGCTGCTAATTATCCACTGTTTGAAATGCACCTCCTGAATTAACAGCTGTTCAAACTTTTCCGCCAAATATTGCTCTAGCTCGTCAATCTTCGGACAATTGTCGCATTTGGACAGATGACAATTTTCCGTGGGGTATGCGCACAACGACTTCGACAGGAGGTCCCTATATGTTTCAATTTCTTGCATGGAAAGAACATTAATTTGATGTTTTGATAAAACATGCAAACGCAGACTGAATGCGTTCCGTGCCTGTCTAATGCCAGCACGCATTCTTTTGGTCGTAGGATGGCAAACTTAGAAAATCCCACTTTTTCTGCTGGGTATTTCTCTTTGAACTGATGGTATGCTTCGGATAGATTACATAATACTAATCTGCGCTGCTTGTGTACTTTTTCTCCATCTTCACGTGTGATAACATAGTCACGTGTACCTGGGCAGGCGCGGCTGTTGTCATCATTGCAGTAAAAATCTTGAATCAATTTCACCGTTGCTTCGCTGAGGGTCCTTGAGCCAAATTTCTTGGTGGGAGTCGCCAATATGCCCTTCTGACGAACTAATTCTTTGCTTCTTCTCGCGATGTAAAAAGATGTTTGAAACTGTTCAGAAATCTTGCGTATAGACCATGATTGAGGCAGCACAGATCAAATGAGATATTTCTCCGGAAAAGTGGTCGCTAAATTGAATTTTCTTTTCAACTGCTCAATCATTTGTTTGCCGTCATCAACGTCATCTGCTTGACTGCATTCGTTATCAGAGCCTTCATCAAATATTGTCGCGATTGCACTCATAACCTTGCCTTTTTTCTCTTTCCTGTATTTTTCACTTCGCAACTTTCTTTTTGTAATAGGCGATTCACCTAAAGTGGTAATAGCCTCATTCAAAGGACTCAAAGACATATTGACCATCGGAATGTCTGCCTCACTATCAGATGAAACATTTTGTTCAATTGTCATTTCACTCTCGGATTGTGGTTGCATTTGTTTCAATGCATTTGCTTGTTGAGACAAATCGATTTTACACTTGGGGCAAATGAATTCTGCTTCTTCACCGTATTGTATATTTAATTCATTCATGTATCGCTTCGAAACACCAGTTAATTTTAATACTTTTATCTTTTTCGAACGATGTCCACTCTTGTTAAACGGATTGCAGCAAAATTTATTCATTTTACTTTAAATTGTCTTTACAGCTTCACTCTTTACTTTACAAAAAAACACTTTAACACTTTCACGTTTAGTATTCAACTAAAATTTGATTCAGAGTGTGTGAAGTATTTATATTTATTTTTTGGTAAAAAATAGGTAAAAAAAAATAAGCGATATTTGCTTTTCTTTAATAGGAAAATTTGCGTGAACTACTGGTCATAAAATGTTTTTTAAAGAGGGACTTAATTGGTTACTGCCAATAAGCCGACCACAGGTCATAAAATGTTTTGTAAATTTTTTAAATTACCAGGTAATAAATATTTCGCCATATTTATGGAAAATCCGTGTTTTATGACTTGTTTTTGCACGTTTCATTTTAGGCGAAATATTTATTACCTGGTAATTTAAAAAATTTACAAAACATTTTATGACCTGTAGCCTCAGTCGGGTTTGGTGTGCCATTACATGCCACTGCTGCTATTATCCATGGATTTATGGCCGATCTTGTGAAGGCAGGCAGACCATATTCACTACACACTCAACTTGGGGCTCTTAAAAAAAAAAGATTTTTTCTTCATAAATGTATTTTTAACTGTGAAATAATTTTTAAAATGTATTTTTAATAATAAAATAAAATAATGTTAAATAATTACAAATAATTCAATTATAAAAAATATAAAAACAATGAGAACAAGGTGGTCTCTTAAATGCTCCTCTCCTGTCCAAACAAGGAGTCGGGGCCCATTTTTTTATTGCTGATTCTTAAAGCAAAAATTATGAGGAATCCAAAAAAAAAAATTAGCCGGAAAATTTAGGAGCTTCTGTGGAAAATCGGAAAATTTAATTTTCATGGGAAAATTTAATTTTCATGGGAAAAAAGGTAAATTTCTGAGAAAAATTAGGAAAATTTTATTTTTCAATTAAAGCCTGATTCAATACCTTTCCAACGAGCTATCACTCGTTGCGATCGCTTTAGTAGTTTTCTAAAACAACTTTCAATGAGGTCCCTTATGAAGAATTCTTCAATTTTGTCACATGACAGTGGTGTACACCACCACTAAACCAGTCACTATAAAAAAAAAAAAATATGTAGGTACATTATTTTTTGCTGGGCAATCGATTGAGACTATTTATTTTAAAATCGGAGAGGGGTCGTCCAAAAATTTGCCAATTTTGATCGTTTTCATATGGAATTGCTCCAAAACAATGATTAGAAAATTAGAAACTAACGCTTAAAGGCACATGGGGTCAAAATGACCCCAAATTTTGAAATGGAAAAAAGTGCCATTTGACATGAAAACCTTTAATTAAGCATTTTCTCTAAAAAAAATCAAAATTAAGAAAGGTGTCAAATTGACCCATTTTTAATGTTAAATAACGATGGTTGTAAATATAATAAGTATTACTAAAATCTTTGTTAAAAATATAAATAATTCTTTAAATTTACATCTAAATTTAAATTTAATTATTATCCTGTACATATAATGTAAAAATGTAAATTTTTGTGAAACTAAAGAATTTTTTTTTTTTAATTCTGAACTTATAGTTGTACTTTATAAGAGTACATCTACAAATGTCATTTTTAAACAATCACCAAATTTGCTTATTATCTTAATGTATATAGATAGATTGCAATTAAAGTAAAGAAAAAAAAAAAAAATAACGATGGTTGCCTGAAAAATTTATGTAGAAACCATAAATTGTTTTTTATTAAATAATAAATATTTTTTAATAAATTAATATATGTATATCGTCATATAAAATCAAAAAAGTCGTAACCCTACGGGGAATGAGGAGCCAAGGACCTATCCCGTGACTGGTCAACCGAAGGCATAGTACTAAATTAGTACAAATATGAACCAAAGAGAATGAATTAATTTTCTAAGTATTTTCTGATTCGTTACTTTCACCGTTGCTTTTAAAAAACTTGACCAATACCGAAATAAAAAATAAAATTCGTGGCATATTTCTTAAAATATTTTTTTAATTATTTTACTCTTTTATTTATTTTGAACTTTATTTTTTAGGATTTGCTTATTTTAGCTCTTATTTTAAATTTTTATAATTTTTTGCTAAAAACTTTTAAGTTTTATATTTTCAACGTTTTTTAATGTTAAAGCTGTTTTAGTTTTAACAATTGGTATTTCATTTAATTTTCTTTTTAACTTAAGGACAATTTTTTAAATTTTTATTTATATTATCAGAGTTTTTGGGGTAATTTTCTAATTTTTAATTGATTTTTATACCCTACACCACTATGTGGTCAGGGTATTATAAGTTTGTCCTGATGTTTGTAACACCAAAAAATATTGGTCGTAGACCCACCTTATAGTATACCGATCGGTTCAGAATTTTTTTTTATTTCGATTTAACGATGACCGTCTGTCCGTCCGTCCGTCCGTCCGTCTGTCTGTCCATGCAATCTTGTGCGCACTCTACAGGTCGCAACTATTAAGATATTTTGATGAAATTTGGTACGCAGACCTATATTGGCCCAATAACGCAGCCTATTGATTTTGGTGAACATCGGTCCATGTTTAGAACTAGTGCCCATATAAGGGTCCCCCAAAATTATATTGTTTATACGCTGCAGGTCGCAAATATTAAGATATTTTGATGAAATTTGGTACATAGACTTATGTTGGCTCAAGGACGAAGCCCATTGATTTTGGTGAACATCGGTCCATGTTTAGACCTAGTGCCCATATAAGGGTCCTACCAAAATTATAATGTTTATACGCTGCAGGTCGCAAATATTAAGATATTTTGATGAAATTTGGTACATAGACTTATGTTGGCCCAAGGACGAAGCCCATTGATTTTGGTGAACATCGGTCCATGTTTAGAACTAGTGCCCATATAAGGGTCCCCCAAAATTATATTGTTTATACGCTGCAGGTCGCAAATATTAAGATATTTTGATGAAATTTGGTACATAGACTTATGTTGGCTCAAGGACGAAGCCCATTGATTTTGGTGAACATCGGTCCATGTTTAGACCTAGTGTCCATATAAGGGTCCTACCAAAATTATAATGTTTATACGCTGCAGGTCGCAAATATTAAGATATTTTGATGAAATTTGGTACATAGACTTATGTTGGCCCAAGGACGAAGCCCATTGATTTTGGTGAACATCGGTCCATGTTTAGAACTAGTGCCCATATAAGGGTCCCCCCAAAATTGGCTTGGTTACAAACTGCAGGTCGCAAATATTAAGATATTTTAATGAAATTTGGTGCGCTGACTCACATTATAGAAAATTTTGACATAAGCCCCATTTTAACCCATTCGAATTTCGGATCCAAACAATACACCAGACTGGTGTAGGGTATTGTATAGTCGGCATGCCCGACTTTAACCTTTTTACTCGTTTAATTTAATTATGACCAAAGCAAAAAACGAGCCAACTGCCATTAAAGGACCTATCCCGTGACTGGTCAATCGGGGGCATACTGAAGGCACTTCCACTATATTTGTGTGTGTGTTAGTGTTGTTTTCTTTTCTATTTTTTTCTTGTCCATTTTTTTTATTTGCTTGTAGTGTTTGTTTTTTCTTTTTCTTTGTTATTTGAACAGAAACGAAAAATATATAGCTTTACGATCAGCCAGCCATCACGCATAAGCAACATTTGCTCAGACGGTAGAGCGTTTGCCTTTCAAGCAGGAGGTTGTGTTATCGAGCCCTACTTCGACGCCAAGTAGATTATTTTTAGTTCTTGATTTTTTATTAGTTTATTTGAAAAGCTATTTTTAGACACACCACCTTACTGTCACAAGGTGTCTAAACTGTGGCAATTGGTCATTTCCAATGACAACGCCATGTTAAAGTGATATGTCTATTTCACACAAAACGACCTATCAACGACCGGTCTCCGCCCCCTTGGGACCTATCCTGCGTGTCATCTGGGACCGGTCCCTATTTCGGTATTGGTCAAGTTTTTTAAAAGCAACAGTGAAAGTAACGAATCAGAAAATACTTAGAAAATTAATTCATTCTCTTTGGTTCATATTTGTACTAATTTAGTAATATGCCTTCGGTTGACCGGTCACGGGATAGGTCCTTGGAGGGCAATTGACTCCTCATTCCCCGTAGGGAAGCTCTATTAAAATTTTTTTAGTCCAATTTCAAACTTGAATTTCTTTAGGTTTGAATATTTTGCCTATAATATTAATTAATATTTGAATATTATGTCAACAACAGAAAATCAATTGTGTCTTTTAATTTAAATCCAAAAAAAAAACTTTGAGTAGCGAACCGGGATAAAACCGGCTTCCTTCCGTTTGTCAGCCCATTGCTTTTCCTCTAGGCTAAACTCGATATAAATTTTTTGTCAAATTTCAAATTTGAATTTCTTCAGGTTAAGTATTTAAATAATTTTTTTTTTTATGAATAAAATTATATTGACAACAGAAAATCAATTGTGTCTTTTAATTTGAATCAATAAAAGATGATTTAAAAAAAATATAATGTCTTGGTTGAGGTTTGAACTCAGATCTCTAAGGCTATAAGGCTGTGCCTCTACCCTACTTTTGCACATATGGGTGCTCTAATGCATATGCATATGTATGTAGTATATTACTTAACCAAAATAAAAACAATATTATAAAATATATTTAATATTGTTTCCTAAACTAAGCCCCGAAGAATATTTGAGTGTGATTTTTCAGTTGATCAGGCAATAAACAAATTAGAATAAGTTTTAACTTGAATCAGTTATGAAAAAACTAAAAATATGTTTTTAACTCCCGAACTTTGCAGAAGGATGAATATTAAACTAATTTTTATAACTGCTGTAGTTTTAATTTAATTTATCTTTTTTGATCACGCGTTAAATCTGAATGGATTTTATGCACTTATTTTAATCATTTATTCTTCATAATGCATTCTTCAATAAAATATATTTGTTATTATCGGTTCACCCTAATGTAAATAAATAAATGCATATAAAAGAGATGCATACAAGTAAAACTTAAATTAGTACATCTGTCAAAATTCCTAATATTTTAAACAAAAATATAAACTATTTTTGTACAAAGGCCTAAGGCTTTTAACATGTGTGTGTATGTATCGTAAGTACGTCAAAGTAATTTTTTTTGGTCATTTCCTTTTTCATCTAAAATATTTAATTATTCATAGAAAATGTAGGTCAAGGTACCTACGAATTTTTGGTATACCAAATTTTAAAAACATTTTATATTTTATATGTGCAAGAAAATGTTTTATTTATTTATATTTATTTATTTATCAGATATTAAATTACAGCGGAATTTTTTAAAACAGCGAAAGTCCAATTAATCATTTACTTCACAGGTACCAAACAAAATTGTTTGTTCCAAAGAATCGATTGTAGAATAACTTGTTTCGCTTTGTAAACCATTCTATTGTCGATTTTAGCACATATAATTATACTCTACATTGATTGTGTTTGTGATACCGAAAAATATTGGACCCATCTTTTTTGTACTCATCGTCAAAGAATCAATTTTTGATTCCATTTAGCGAATTTTGTCTGTCTGTCCGTCTATCGTCTGCCTTCTTCTTTTGCAGGAAACGGATTTTTTCATTCACATTCGAATATTTTTTGTTAGGTATAGAATACAGTAGTGGGCTAAAGTGGATACATTAATTCAACATTTTTCGAAATTTGTTATAATTTTTATTTTATTATAGAAACTTAAATGATTTTTTTTAAAGCATAAAATTAAAACATTCTTCTTCAATAAAAACCCAAATACAGTAGACAATATCACTAAGAAGTTAATAAAAACATAATTGCAAATTGTGACCGCTTTTATCCAGTATTGTTCATATTTGAAATTTTCGGCAAGTTCTTTCTTTAATATTTTGTCCAAAGTCCTTTGTGCTTTAAAACAGATTTTATACGAGAAGGCATGCTTTCCGCGAGATTTTTAATAGTTTGAGGTGGAATATTAGTCCATTCCGCTGAAACTCCTTACCAAAGATCATCTAAGTTGGTCGGTGCTTGTTCGCATTGGGATAGTCTTCTTTTGACAATTGCCCACCAGTTCTCGATGGGATTCAAATCGGGGCTCTGACCTGGCCACTTCAAAAACTGGAAAAACTACACTTGTATATCACAAATTGAACAAAAGTTATTAATACAGATTTAAAAATATTCAAATATTCCACTTTAGTCCACTACTGTATGTGTCCAATACATTTCCATGAGTTACGTTCACTAACAACAAATATTAAGGAGTACGGAATTTGTATAATCTATTTCCATATAATTTTTTACAGATCGCAAATATTAAAATATTCGAATGAAATTGACTTATGCGAATCCTATTGATTTTGATTAAAATCGATTCATGTTTAGATCCCATATAAAGTATCCTCACAAATTGGCTCTATTGCTTGTTCGCATGTTACAGGTTGCAAATATGAAGATATTTTAATCAAAATTGGACCCAAGGAGTAGTATCGGTCCATATTTGGATGTATTATGATATGGAATTTATTTCCGATTTTCTCTTAAATACACCTAATATTTATGCGCTCAAATGGAAATTTCTTATAGATTTTCTAATTTTTTACCACCATCAAAATTTTGGATCCAAACATTAATTGACTTTCAAACAGACTGCCGCAGGATATTATATATTCCGCATCCTCGACTTTAACATTTTTACTCATTATACCCTACACCACTATGTGGTCAGGGTATTATAATTTTGTGCTGATGTTTGTAACACCAAAAAATATTGGTCGTAGACCCACCTTATAGTATACCGATCGGTTCAGAATTTTTTTTTATTTCGATTTAACGATGTCCGTCTGTCCGTCCGTCCGTCCGTCCGTCTGTCTGTCTGTCCATGCAATCTTGTGCGCACTCTACAGGTCGCAACTATTAAGATATTTTGATGAAATTTGGTATGGAGACCTATGTTGGCCCAAGGACGAACAAGTTTGATTTTGGTGAACATCGGTCCATGTTTAGACCTAGTGGGTCCTACCAAAATTATATTGTTTATACGCTGCAGGTCGTAAATATTAAGATATTTTAACGAAATTTGGTACACAGACCTATGTTAGCCCAATAACGCAGCCTATTGATTTTGGTGAACATCGGTCCATGTTTAGACCTAGTGCCCATATAAGGGTCCTACCAAAATTATACTTTTTATACGCTGCAGGTCGTAAATATTAAGATATTTCGATGAAATTTGGTACACAGACCTATATTGGCCCAATAACGCAGCCTATTAATTTTGGTGAACATCGGTCTATGTTTAGACCTAGTGCCCATATAAGGGTCCTACCAAAATTATAATGTTTATACGCTGCAGGTCGCAAATATTAAGATATTTTGATGAAATTTGGTACACAGACCTACATTGGCCCAATAACGCAGCCTATTGATTTTGGTGAACATCGGTCTATGTTTAGACCCAGTGCCCATATAAGGGTCCTACCAAAATTATACTGTTTATACGCTGCAGGTCGCAAATATTAAGATATTTTGATGAAATTTGGTACATAGACTTATGTTGGCCCAAGGACGAAGCCTATTGATTTTGGTGAACATCGGTCCATGTTTAGAACTAGTGCCCATATAAGGGTCCCCCCAAAATTGGCTTGGTTACAAACTGCAGGTCGCAAATATTAAGATATTTTAATGAAATTTGGTGCGCTGACTCACATTATAGAAAATTTTGACACAAGCCCCATTTTAACCCATTCGAATTTCGGATCCAAACAATACACCAGACTGGTGTAGGGTATTGTATAGTCGGCATGCCCGACTTTAACCTTTTTACTCGTTTTTATTTGAAATTGTCTCAAAAGCAAACACACAGACAGACAGACCAAAGGCAGACATCGCTAGATTGGCTTAAAATTGCATTTGGATCAATAATAAAAAATGCTTTATGTGCTTTTCGACCAATATTTCGACATGTTACAAACATAATGCCAAACTGATGTTGTATATCCCTCATTGTAGTCTCAGTTTAACAACCCAGCAAAAACATGATCTCAACTACTTTTCAGCCTACTTATTCGTTCCCTCTCACTCACAAGGAGACACAAAATTATGAGTATCCATTACTTTTGGGACATCGCGAACAAAAGTAATTAAGCGAATAAGTAGTCTGGTAAGTAGTTGAGACGATATTTTTGCTGGGAAACGATGTACGAGGGCGACCGCAAAAGTAACTGGCCTGGCACATTTTCTGTTTTACTAGCAACTTTTTTTTTTTTTTTTTTAAAGCAATCTTTTATAAGCCATCTGTCAAAATTTCCGAAATATTTAACGATTATTTTCTTTGTTACAGCTGATTGAAGTAAACAAGTTTTGTAATTTTTGAAAAATGGAAAATAAAGAGTTTCGTGCGGTAATTAAACACTTTTATATGAAGGGTTATACGCCACAATTAATCAAAGATGAATTGGATTCTGTTCATGGTGATAATGCACCATCATACTCCACCGTGAAATCCTGGGTTCAACAATTTAAAATGGGTCGTTCAAGTACGGAAGATGAACAATGCTCTGGAAGACCGAAAACTGCTACTACTATTGAAAACATTAGAAAAATATTTAATGAAGTGACTAAAGATAGACGAATAAAGCTCAGAGAACTTGCTGATATTGTTAAAATACACGAAAAACAAGTTTGGAGTATTTTACATGATGAACTCCACATGAAAAAGCTATCTGCAAGATGGGTGCCGCGTTTGTTGACTTTGCCCCAAAAAATTGCATTTTTAACTCAACAAAAACTGGCCGAATTACGATTTGAAATTGCTCCGCATCCACCATATAGTCCAGATTTAGCTCCTTTTGATTATTTCTTGTTTCCAAATTTAAAAAAATTTCTCGGTGGCAAAAAATGTTCGTCCAATAGCGAGGTTATTGCTGCAACTGAGGCATATTTTGAAGGTCTTGAAAAATCTTATTTTTCGGATGGAATTAAAAAACTTGAAAAACGTTTGATGAAGTGTATCGAGTTGGAAGCAGATTATGTTGAAAAATAAATAATAATAATTCCAGAAAAAACGGTTCTTTTTATGTCAGGTCAGTTACTTTTGCGGTCGCCCTCGTATAGTCAAACCTGTCAACTAAAAGAAGTACAAAAAAAGACAATTTTTTATCATTGTTTGCGTCTACTTTATTGAAATGTGTTGGATAAAAACAGCGAAAATTGATAAAAAAAAAAAAATTTGTTTTAACGCATTTTTTTAATATGAAAGTGATATCAATCGTTGCACTTGACATATTGCTTTAGCTGTCAGTTTATTCTTTACAATTCCCCATAGGAAATGACGTGTTTTTTATAAGAAATGAATGCTTAAAAATCCTTTTGATAAAGATAACAAAGAAATTGATATTTTATTGATGCTCGTATCATATCAAAACATTGTTTAAAAAAATATATATTTTATTTTCTTCATGTCGATGCATATTGATGGAACAATTTTAATTTCATTTTATACATCATTTGTTCCTAATACTTGATATAAGTAAGCAAATATAATATCCCATGATATTGCTTTTTAAAAGCCAGTTATTTTAACTTTCAGTAAATATTTAAGTATGTATGTTTGTAAGTAAATCAATAAAATGAGTTGCGCAGTTCTGGAGATATACATGTATTTATTACAAATAGATATATTCTTCTTTTATGTTCCTTCTTTGTAAACAGCTTTAATATTGAAAAGTCACTGCATTCTTTATATGAGATGTACTATAGCAGTGGTTCTCAATGTGGGGGCGTTCGCCCCATTGGGGAGCAATTTCATTATTTTAGGGAGCAATGAGAAAATTCTTATTATTTCTTGAACTTTATATGACACATTTGTTATGTTTCCCATGTAAAATTTGAATTTAACTGTTGGTTAAATTCTAACAGAACATTCAGCAAGCGGGCCTTAATAATTTAATTTTTTCAATTAAAATTTTGTTGATAAAAAAAAGTTTTTAATAATCCATGTAAAAATCGAAATATATATGAACATTATACATTGACTTGTATATGATCATGCTTGGGCATACATAGCCATATACGTACATGTCTAGTTCAATGTATGACCATGCACGATCTCATATATTACCATATATCTTTGGATCCGAAATTTGAGGGTATATTGACGTACATGTTCATATATAACCATATATACTCATACTATATGGTTCTTATATGATCATATATGGTCATACACCTCCATATACCCTCAAATTGCGGATCCAAAGATGTGTGGAAATATGGAATCAATTAAATAAATAAATGTTGAACCATTCATGGACGTATATGGCTATGTAAGCCCATACATGATCACCCGAGTAAAAAAGAATATATATAACATATATTTTTTAATATTAAAATATATGATAATATAAAATATTGTATGCGACTTTATATGTTTTTATATGATGATATATTAGAAAAATGTTTAAAAATTTTGTCATATGTAATCATATTGAATCATATATCAGAATTTGCGTTATTGCAAATTATTTATATAGGAATATATAATTGATAAAACCGTTAAAAATTGTATATATAACTACATACGAAGAATATTTTTGATTGTATTTTATATATTACAATATATTAGTTAATCTCAGACACAAGTTCGAAACTCATTGCATGAAAAAAAATGTTTATATGTTTTATTCAATTTTTTCATTAAATTAATATTTTCTGATTTTTTTTATTTTTAAGTTTTTTTTTTTTTTTTTAATTTAATTTAAAAACTCCAATTTAATAAAATTAACATTTAAAATCATGACCCGGCTCGTAATGGGTTAATAAGTTTAGGCATGTTGCATACCATTGGTAAGGTATTTCAAGTACCTTTCCAACGCCATATATATTTTGTTCTGGTCCGATAAGTTTTGAGTGGAGAAATAACCATTGAATATTGTTATAGATCATTTTCAGCTCCATAAATCGGGAATTAGGAGCCTCTAACAAAAAAGAAGTGCATTGCCGGGCTAATCATTAAAAGTTTATTTAAAATAAAAAAAAACAATATATGTATTTGAAAAATTTTCTAAGTCCAAAGAAAATTCCCATATTTGAGAAAAAATGATCTACACCCGTATTAAAAATGACAAAGTGTATGCTCACTAACTTGCTGCTAACTATTTTGCACACATATTCCCATAAGGGAAAGCTGGCAGCTTGTTAGCTAGCATATGCTTTTTCATTTTGAATACGGGGGCTAATCTTTAACCCTAGAAGTGCATCGCTATTTGTAAAGCACGGTTGATGTTAGTCGAATCGACTAACAATGGACTTCTAGGGTTAAAGAATTCAACAATAACGGATTTATACAATAACGTCTTTAATAGTTACTTATTATCAGGGCAGCGACTTTCATGCACTTAAAAATGGAAAATATACGCTTAAAATATCCATTTAAATGCAAAATATGCACTTAAATGGAAATATGAAATAAAAACCAAAAAATATGCACTAAAGATCCAAAAATAAATGCTTAAAATCAAAAAATGCACTTTACATTTTTCGATTTATAAAAATCATATTTATTACTCGAGAGTGTTTAGTTAAAAATTAAATCCAATATAAATGGTATTCGGCCAAAATCATTTTTGAATTAATGACTACAAACATGCATTTGCATGAAAGTCGCAAATTATCGACAGTAGCCTGCGGCTGCTAGTGTGCAGAACGTGAAATCTTGCTGACCTCCAATACGAATTTTTTTTATCATTAAAATTTAATCATATCGTAATACTTATATCCAATTTGATCGGGACAAAATTCGGATATAAGTTTATCATTTGATATAACTTTGTATCCTTGTAAATACAATTATATCCGATTTGATACAATTTAATATAACCATTTTTCGGATGAAATTATATCCAGTTACATATTGCAAATATATCCATTCACATATAATTTGATATATACTTTTTTACTCGGGCATATACAAGTCAATGTATGATGTTCATTAGACCGTACCGCAAACAAAAATTCGCCGTACACCCTCCAATATGAAATATTTTTGCAAGGCAATTTCAAAGAACCCAAGTAAAAAAAATTGATATGGTTCCATATGAAGTTATATATAATTATATATAATCTTTTATGTAATTAGATATAATTCTATCCGAAAAATGAGAACGTCTTATTGTATCTTATTGTATCGAATTGTATACAATTGTATACAATTTGGTACAATTTGATACAATTTAATGCAATTCGATACAATTGTAGCCGAATTTTGTCCTCATCCAATTACATCAAATGATATCTTTTTGTATAAAATTATATAAAATGTTATAAAAGTGGACATAGTTTGATACAATTATATCTAAATATTAACCTTATACTTTATATAGGACCATATCTAACAATATACATACAAAAATAATTTTTTTTAAATAAAAAAAATTTTCAATTGCTTGTAATTGTAATTATTCTTTTTTGAATTGCAATTACAAATAATCGGCTTGATTACGAGTGTCGAATTTGTAGTCGAAATTTTCGACTCCATATAAAATGATTTTGTATATAATGGAAATTATAAAGAAATGAAACTCTGATGCTGGATTTTTTTAAATCTGAGTGCTATATATGGTAAATCCAATTGAAAAATTGTTCAAAAGTTGCGTTTTTAGTGAATTTTCAGCAAATTCGACTTAGTTTCGACTACGACACTCGTAATAAGGCCGAATATGTAATTATAGATGAGTTTTTTTTTCAATTACAATCACATGTAATTGTGTAATTGCATGTGTAATTAATTACAAAATGTAATGATTAACCCCAGGCCTGCTGGAGATCTTATAATTTCGATAAATCTTCCATTACTTTTATTCAGATTTATCATGACAGTGCAATAAACATGAAAAAAATTTTCTTTTAATTAGTAATTTTAAAATAAAGTTAACAACACTGAAATTTTAAAGTTAATAGGATTATGATATACAACCAAGCTATAAGAAATCAGTCAAGTGTACGTTATAGTATAGAGAATTTCGTATTAAAGCCATTTTTGACTAATGCTAAAAAAAAACCAAAAAAAAAACAAATTACTCACGCACGAGCATTTCGTTTTTTACTCAGCACACATGATTATATTAAAAACTTACAATCAGAAAATTCTCACGCAAAACAGTAAAAATTACTAAAAACATATGATGCAAAAAATAAACTCACACACGAATCAATCACGGGTTATTCTTACTCACGCTGACGCACGAATCACTTAAGTATAGTAATTATTACTCACGATCACGTGTGAATAACGTGACTCACGAACATTTCGTGTCACGCGCCAATCCCTAGTAATTACTAAATCTAAAACTAGTTCAAAATCATTGATAACATGGAACCAAATATAATACAATACGGTTTTATATGGACCTTATATATTTTTATATAAAATCACTTTGAAAAAATTGCCTATGTGGGATGATATATCATTATAGATGATTTTATAAAGAACGTTATAAGTTATATATGGGTTCATATTCGTCAATATATAATCGTAACTAATACAAATTATAAAAGATTTCTTATATGGATCCACATAGTTTTATATTATTATGTATAGTGTCATACTAAATTATATATAAACGTACATGTAATTATGTCTTTTAAATGTTACTTTATGTACTTATATATAGCACATACATATATATGTAGGCCAATATGTAATAATATAAAATCACATATGTCTCCATATTAAAACCTTTGAGGAAAAAATATCTAACATATGACTATATAAAAGTATATCTGCTTGAATTTAAAAGCATATGTGGCCATATGTAAATATAAGTTACTATATGCAATTACATAAAATAATATATGATTATATCAAAACTTTTTTACTCGGGAAAGAAAATTTTTTTTGCCGAACGTAGGGGTCGCCTTTTTTAACTTTTCGCTATAGCTTCGGAATTTAAAGTCAGGTTTTAAAGTGTGATATATCAATTTTTTGCCTCGAGGAGACCAGTGTTTTGCTATAAAGGTAAAATCCAATGAAAAAAAAATTATAAAAGGCGTCCCCTACGTTCGGCAACCAAAAAATAAAAAAAATTCTGCTGGGTTTATCGAAAAACTTCTTTAGCTACGGTTTAATGATTTTTTTTTAACTTTAATTTTCTGACATTAGGGTTGTAGCAACTGAGATCTGCTAGGTAACTACTAGAACGGGATAATTGAGGTCAATGGCATATAGAGCAAAACAATTGGTTTGCTTGAGAGAAAAACATCGATGTATCATACTTTAAGATCCGACTGTAAATGCCAAAGATATAACGAAAAATGTAAAATGGCGACCCCTACGTTCGGCAAAAATACTTCATATTGGAGAGTGTACGGCGCACTTTCTTTTGCCTGTAAGATGGTACGGTCTTATGTTCATATATCCCAATAAACCAAACGATATCGAAACGACCTAGGTGATATTCTACACTGCATGACAAAATCTTGACTTTTAAAAATTAATAGAACTCTGACCTCTGATTTCGGACATGCTGATTACAATGGCGTACTTCATTTTTCGATCAATTGTAAAGATTTTTCACTAAATGTCTTTAAAGTTTGACGGTTGTCCATTCAGTTCTTTATATAAAAAATTTTTCAAATTCAATTAATATAAATTTTTTTGTGTTAAAATGTAAGCACAGGACCTGTGGCCATATTTACGATATAAATGCGATGTTCCAATCTTGATATTTAAACCACTACTTAGCGTTTTATATAGGTTTTTAAGGTTTTTTGCTATTTCAGCGACTTTAGTTGCCGAATGTACAATTGACCTCAATAAATGTAATGCCTTAGTAAGAAAGCAATTAAAAGGAAAATATTTCAATAAAAAAAATATATTCATCTATAGCGGCCTATACGTTAATATCGCGATTTTTCAAAAATTTTGTATGGCAGCATAGCTTTCCAAGATGTCCCCAAAGTCCAACTTTTAGTATAATATGGGGTCACCTCTAAAAACTGTTGTTGTAAAATTTCAAGCAAAAAAGTTTCCATTTGCAAAAGTTATGGCAATAAATACATTTTTTACTATGCCCGTGTAAAAAAGTTTAGATCTGATCAGATCTTTTTGGATCTAAATAGATATAATTGAATCTAATCAGATCTCATCAAATATGATCAGATATGGCATATGTGATAATACCTTATGGCAAGATCTGATCAGATCTAGTGCCAAATCTGTTCAAATCTAAAGTGATCTGGACAATTGCGTCAGATATGCCTAGATCTAATCAGATCTAATTAGATCTCAAATTTGTCCCCAATTTGGAGATCTAATTAGATCTGGTAAGATCTACTGAGATCTGGCCAGATCTGATATTTTTACACGGGTGGTTAGTATCGTACTAAATAATTTTAAGATACTAAAGTGTCTTTAATACCATACTAACCTTAGTAAAAAACCAATTAACATAATTTTTTTTAAAGTTCCATTTAACTTTTGATATTTTTAGGCTGCCAACAAAAATGCTGTAAAAATTCAAAGATTAATTTAATGTGTTAATTGCAAATTTTTTATATTCCCCCATTCATTTTTTTGCAATTTTATTATCTTTTATTGATTGGAATATATTCAAATATTTAAAAAAAGAAAAATGAATGTTCTCTAGTTTGACTATAGATCATAAATTAATATCACTTTCTGTTTAAATTATTTTTCAAATTAAAGAAAGATGATACAATGTTCACAAGTAAATTACAAAGAATAAAAACTTTTTGAAAGAATTCGATAAGACCAGCAAGACAGAATACGTATTTTCGGCTTTCGCTACAAAGCCATCATCAGTGTCATTCGCCTTGAATGGGTTAATAATTGATAATTGTCTACTTATGTTACAGTTGAAAGCAAATCGAATATGTTAACAACTCAACTTAGACTAATATTAACGAAATCTAAAAATGCTATTTTTATCCTTTGTTATTATTACTCTTTTTTGCTTTGAACCTTATTCTTAAGGTAACTCAGCTGATTCTATTCAACTCTGTGCCGAAAATACGTATTCTGTCTTGCTGGCCTTATCGAATTCTTTCAAAAAATGTTTATTCTTTGGAATTTACTTGTAAAAATTGTATCATCTTTCTTTAATTTGAAAAATAATTTAAACAGAAAGTGATATTAATTTATGATCTATAGTCAAACTAGAGAACATTCATTTACCAAAATAAGAGATCAAATAAACATTCCCCTCAATTATCTAAAGAAAAAAAAAAAGAAAAATTTAAAGATACCTCTAAAAATTAATTTTTACCAATTTTTTTGTAAGATCTAAAAAATTCATCGTTTTTCATTACATTCTATGTTAAAAATGTAGCGACTTTATCGACCTCTAGTGTAGACAGAATGAGTTATACCAGAAAGGATAATATTTGCAAGATTAGGTAATTTTAGTACCTACATATGGGTTATTCCATCTCAAATCGACCAATGGTTGGACTCGACCCCTTTCGATTTGGATGAATTTTGGTCAGAACTTTCCTTTCATCATATAACGAAGTTTTGCCAAAGGAAAAAAATTACAAATTTTTTTTTCAAAAGTTGTGCAATATTTAAAATTTCAATAAATGCCATAATTTTTCTAATTTTTTGCTTTGTTACGAGGTTATTTTTTTTAATATCTTTTTTTATTAAAAAAACTATTTAAAAAAAAAATATTGAAAAATAAAAAAATTAAAAATTTTTCAAGTTTAAAATTTTAAAAATCCAAAAACTCAAATTTTGCTCAATTTGCTCAATTTTTTTTTAAATGAAACCTCTAACTGATCTCAAAAGATCCTGAAATTTTCAAGAGGGTGTTTTTTTTTTTAAAAAGATATGAATTTTTTTAATTTTTTTATTCCCTTTTTTAAGTTGAATCTTAATAGAATAAACTTAAACAAATATCCAATTTTGAAATTTTGAGCAATAAACAATAAATTGAAGGCTTTAGAAGCACAGAAAAATTACGCTTATAGTTTTCGAGATATTAAAAAATAACCTCGTAACAAAGCAAAAAATTTGAGAAATTATGACATTTTTTAAAAATTTTTCAATAATTTTTATTCTTTGTAATTTACTTGTAAAAATTGTATCATCTTTCTTTGATTTGAAAATAATTTAAACAGAAAGTGATATTAATTTATGATCTTGAGTCAAACTAAAATGACATTTTTTTAAATTTTAAATATTGCATAACTTTTGAAAAAAAATTTGTAATTTTTTTCCTTTGGCAAAACTTTGTTATATGATGAAAGGAAAGTTCTGACCAAAATTCTTCCAAATCGAAAGGGGTCGAGTCCAACCATTGGTCGATTTGAGATGGAATGACCCATATATAAAAAAATATTTTCGTCAAAAGCGGAGACACAAATTTTTTTTTGATTTTTGTCTATGGGACAAAGCATTGTGCGCCGTAATGAAAAAGCCTCGTTGCTCAAGCCTACACTCAAAAAAAAAAGTTAGTAGAAAAATTAGTAAAACATCTTGTATATCAAGTGTACTAGTTTTCAGCAATTTTTTTTGCTGAAATTCCGTTTTCAACAAAAATTTTAGTTATATTTTTTTAGCACTAAACCAATTTTGAACTAATGTTTTACTAATTTATTTTGATACAAAAATTGTGCTGATAACAGCATTCATAGCCTGTACGACAACCACATAGACAAGATGTAGATGGCGAAGCTTGTCTGGAAACGGAAATGACTAAAAAAGAAAAACAACTCTACACATATTCTATATTTAAATTTTCAGCAAATAAATTAACTAAAGTAAAATTTCGCTACAAGTTTTTTGAGTTTTTTTCAGTCTACTAATATTCAGCAAAAAGTTTAGTGATTTTAGCAAGGAGTTTTTTCATTTGCAGTCGACTAAGTGTTAGCAAAACTTTTGCTGAAGATTACTATTTTTTTGGTAAAAATCAGCCTTTTCCTGAAATTACCAACTTTTTTGCAAGCACGCTCCTGACTAAAAATTTTCTGACACAGCAACATATTTTGCTGACTTTACTGACTTTGTTTTTGAGTGTACTAGTCGCCGCAAGTTTTAGGCTTCAGCTACCGCGCTGCTACTTTGGGCCGACTTGCACTTCCGTTCTACACTTTTAAATATACAAAAGAAAAACTTTCTTATAATTTGGAAATTGCTTCAATAATGAAAATATTTCTCTAATGTATGTTTGTACGTTAGGGTGTACCGATAATTCGCAAATTTTCGAATAAAACGATGCGCAATTTTATGCTAATTACGAGAAAAATAACCAAAAAATGTTGGATGATACTTACAGACCTCTACAAGCGTTTGAATTGAGATTTTTTTTACAATTGTTTTAGTCAACAATATGAAATAATCGATTGCAGATTTAAAAATCAATTGTTTCAGTTTTATTAAGAAAAATTATTTTCTTTTAAATTCGAAATGCAGTTGTGGACTGATTTATAAATTTTCTCTTAGTAAGCTTTATTTTACAAAACGATTGAGACCGATTTTGCAAAAATATAAAACTTTTTTCCCCGAATTTTCAAACTTCAAATGCTTGTTGGGGTCTAGTAACTTGTAACAATTTTTTTTTTATTTTTCCCGTAATTATCTTAAAATTAAACATCGTGTGGGTGCTAATAGTTACCGCTATTCAAAAATCGGGATACCCTAACGTGCATACATATTTAAACACGACAACTCGTAAGTTTATTGTTTGTATGAGTCAATTTTTATATTATTCTACATAAACCATTCTTTGTACTATTTATCTAGAATAATGAATGATGGAAAATTTTTGCCAAAATATTCGAGGGTTGGAATTTGTGTATTAGATATTTCTCCATGTACATTTATGAACTCAGCACAGAGCTTTGAAGAATTAATTCCTTAATTCAATTTTTCAATTCTGAATTAAAAATTCGATGAATTAATTCACTAAGCAATATTTATTGAATGGAATTAATTCATATTTGCTTTCGTTCGATTTATTTTGTTACGAATTAATTCAATTGCAATAGTTCTTTTTATTAAATCAAATGAATTAATTCACTGGTGAATTAATTCCTTACTGAATTAATTCACTACTGAATTCGTTCAATTTCATTTTCGTTCAGTGAATTAAAAAAAATAAAATTACGTTCAGTGAATTAAAAAAAAATAAAATTACGTTCAGTGAATTAAAAAAAAAATAATAAGTTCACTGAATTGAAAAAAAAATAAAATAAGTTCACTGAATTGAAAAAAAATAAAATAAGTTCACTGAATTCAAAGCCTGTTTTCTGCCGTTCAGTAGAGGAAAACAATAATCTACAAATAAATATTTTAAATAAGCAATTTTACAGCGTGTGCTAGTAAAAATAAACAAAATAGAAACCGGATGCTGTTTATCAACCTACATCATTCAAAAATAAAGCCTTTTACTAATTAAAATAAAAACTTTAAAGATATAGATAAATTTGGAAAAAAATATAACTATTAATTTTTCAAACTACCCAGTCAGAAAAATACAAACGGGAAAGCGGTGGCAAAGCACTTTAATAGGTGGTACAAGTACTGGCAAAAAGTGCTTTCCCATTCCCAAAATGATAACATCATTAGACAAAAGGACCGGCTGTTCAAAAAGCGCCGGAAAAGCACTGGAGGAACAAAATTTTTAAACGTTGGCAAAACGCTGGCAAAACCAATAAATAGGTGGTCTGGAAATATATGTTCCAAAATAAAATTAAAAAAAAGTTCATATGTATTTTTTTGGTCCTGCCGTGATTTCAACCCAGGCCGTCAGATTGGCAGACGATTTCTCTACCCACTGAGCTAACGAGACATATATTATTTAATGGCTAAACACATAAATGAGTGATAATAGCTGGACAACTACTGGCTGTGCCAAAATGCTAGTACTGGCAAACAATTTTTAGTAACTAGAATGCCAGTGTTGGGAGGGCAAAATAAAAGTTGGTCTAGAAGAAGCTTTCCCACAAACAAAAAAATTGATTTTATTAAACAAAAAAAATTTTAAATTAAAAAAAATCCAAAAAAAATTTTTTCCTTGCAACCGGATTTGAACTCGGGACCTTTTGACTACAAACCTTCCGACTACGAAGCGTCAGCATTTTTATAAAATCATTGGTTTTCCAGTGAATTGATTTTTGTACGCCTGGTAGCACTGGCTAGGTAGCACTGGATAACCACTGGTTGCAAACCTTGGCATATATCACTCTAAGCCAATTCTTTGCCAGTGGTTTTTTTTATAAACCACCGAAATTTTTGTAAAAAAAATACTGGTAAAACGCTTTTCGCAAACGCTGGCAAAGCGTCCAGTCATTTATTTTTAATACCGTGGTTACCCAGTGATATGCCAGTGCTTGATTTTTCGAACCACTGGCGATTTCTGACTGGGTAGATATATAGTTATATTTTTTTTACAAATTTATCTATATCTGTAAAGTTTTTATTTTTAACAGTAAAAGGCTTTATTTTTGAATCATGTAGGTTGATAAACAGCATCCGGTTTCTAATTTGTTCATTTTTACTAGCACACGCTGTAAAATTGATTATTTAAAAATTTTATTTGTACATTATTGTTTTCTTCTACTGAACGGCAGAAAACAGGCTTTGAATTCAGTGAACTTATTTTATTTTTTTTCAATTCAGTGAACTTATTTTATTTTTTTTCAATTCAGTGAACTTATTATTTTTTTTTTTAATTCACTGAACGTAATTTTATTTTTTTTAATTCACTGAACGAAAATGAAATTGAACGAATTCAGTAGTGAATTAATTCAGTAAGGAATTAATTCACTTTTTTTACGTTCGATTTATAAAATTGAACGCGTTCACCGGTGAATTAATTCATTTGATTTAATAAAAAGAACTATTGCAATTGAATTAATTCTTTGAATTTGTTGTTTGATGAACGCATTCAATTGAACGAATTCAGTGAATTACTTAAGAAAAGGAATTCATTCAATTGTAGAGAAAATTGAATTCGATTGTTAGTGAATTCATTCAAAAAGGAATTAATTCTTCAAAGCTCAGCACAATCCTTTTGGTCAATTATTATTTTTTGCGCGTTTACAAACAATTTTGTGTATAAACGTTTTCTTTAGATTGGTTTTTTTCTATCAATAAAACTTATTTTTTTCTATTAATAAATTTTTTTTATAAATTAAGGAATGAAAAAAGGAGAAAAGAAACAAAAATGTAGACAACTAAATTTAAGTTACGTATAGTTAGTTAAATTTGCGTTTATATTGTAGAAGAGGCCTAGTTTAAGATACGAGACACATTGGGATGAGATGTAGAAACTATATTTTAAAGTTCTCAACCAAAGTATTCACAATATTAAAAATATCTTTGATAACATAATGGCCACGTGTTTCTTTAAAGTTTATAGTATTCGGGTACATATGATTAATATTTAATTTAGCAATTACGTGTTACTCATACTTCAAAACTAAATATTAACTCTTAAGGACACGTCACACAATGATTTGATCGCATATAACGACTGTACAGAAATAGAAGGCGTGGAGGCAGAGATTTTAAATTTGTACACTAACATAAAACTCTTTTGTTAAAAAAAATTTATATTTTTGGAAATATCGGGCCAAGCACACGTCCACCTCCCATAAGTCCAGAAATTTAAAATTATTATATCACCTACACTCGTATAAATAAATCTATAAAAATGGCAGAAAAAGTTACTAAAAATTAATTAAAAATTAGTAAAAAAAATTAAAGCCGAGCTTGCCGACTATATAATACCCTACACCGGTCTGGTTAAAAGCCGAAATTCGAATGGGTTAAAATGGACTTGTGACAAAATTTTCTATAAAATGATAAAAAAGGAGAAATCATAAATATAGCCCATATGGGCGATAGGTCCAAATATGGACCGATCCTTACCAGAATCAATGGGCTTTGTCCTTGGGACTATGTGAGTTAGCGAACCAAATTTCATTGAAATATCTTCGTATTTGCAACCTGCAGTATGTAAACAAGCCAATTTTTTTGGGGGTGGGGGGGGGGCTTTTATATGGGCACTAGGTTTAAACATGGACCGACTAAAATCAACAGGCTTCATTCTTGGGTCGCCGTAATTCGGTGTACCAAATTCCATCCATTATCTTAATATTTGCCACCAGTAGAGTGCGCACAAGAATGCATGGACAGACACACTGACGGACGGACAGACAGACGGACATCGTTAAATCGAAATTAAAAGTGATTCTGAGTCGATCGGTATCTACACTCATAAAAAAAGTCAGTACAAAAGACTGTTAAACGCGTTCTGATTAAGTTAATATTTTCTGTTACAGTTAATATTTTCATTTAAAATGTTTTGTTAAAAAAAGAATTCCTTTTCGATTTCTAGGTCAGTTAAAAAAACGAAATAAACTAAATATCAATTATTCTTACGGATTTTGTAGTTAATTTTTTTAAATTTAAAAAAACAAAATAAATGAAAAATCATTATTTTTTTAAGGATTTTGTAGTTTATTTATTAACATTTAAAAATAAATGAAAAGTTCTTTTAATTTAAATGAAAAGTCAGTAGACCGGTTTTTAAGTGATTTTTCATTTATTCTAAATTATATTTTCAGTTAATTTAAATTACAAACTATTTTGAGTGTACAAATAGGTCAAAGTTCTGTTAAAATAACAGGAAATAGTACATGTATTTGCGCCAGCGCAATTTTGACCTATGTATTTGTACGGACTTTTTTATGAGTGTATAAGGTGGATCTAGGTCCAATATTTTTTGGTGTTACAAACATTAGCACAAACTTATTATACCCTGTCCACGTAGTAGTGTAGTGCTGCAGAGAAAACTGCTAAAATTAGTAGATTTTTTGCTAAATATTAGTAATATAGGAACAGAAAAAAACTGTTAAATATACAGAATTTTAGTTAATATTATATAATGGAAAATAGCGAAATAACCTGCTGAAATCAGCAAAAATTTTGCTAAATTGGAGATACGGTCCATTTTAGAAAATCAGGAGGGAAAGAAATAGCGCCATTTTTAAAACTTCGGATACATTGGTGGCGCCATCTACCGGGTAATAACAGTAACATGAAGATACTGTATTTTAATAATAAATTTTTAAAATTTAACGAATGGGATATTCTTCTACCTCAAGTTAGATTTTATTTGTTGTTTCAAAAAAGGTTGATAATTTTCCTAATAGACAATACAATTGTTTCGTAGCCATCACGCTAACTCTTCAGTTGTCCGCAATAAGAAAATGATAACTTTATTACTCAAACCGAGACATTACTTAAGGTCCAAAAAATCAACGGGACGAGAATTTTGTACTTTCGTATATGAACTGTCTGATTTGGTAAACCAGCTAAAAATCAACACATATTTTTCTACTGACGCATTATTTTAAGAGTAAGAATATTAATTTTAAAAACGCTCTACGAAAGGGATTAATGCTCCCTGATGGCTTCTTGGAACTAGTTCTTAGCGTGATAATTCCATATAAAAATCGCGGATAGAAGAATAAGTTCTAGAAGCGTTCTGAATAAATAGTATCTGTTCCTCACAACATTCCCTAGAACTATGTATTTCTAAGACCTGTTAACTTATCTCATAATAAACTAAATTTAGTTCTTAACCATGGTTATGAGTGTCAAATTTATATGGAATTATCTGTGGTTAATGTTTAACCATGGTTATGTTTGAAATAAGTTACTCGCCCTAAGGGTGATAATTTCAAATAAAAATTCATGTGTAACTGTGCAAAAGTAGAACAGGTACTGGCTCTAAAGAACTAGTGCAGAACTAGTTCTGGAACTGATACACCCAGCGAAATTATCGGATACAAAAACCGGTTGTAGAACAACTTGCATATGCATGCCACCTGTTCTAATTTATGTTCTATCATCGGTGATTTTTGTTTGAGTTTGTCTCAAAAACTACAGGTTCTTTTCCTACAAACTAGAACAGGTTGCTTTGGAACCGGGAAACCTTATATTTTGACTCCGAGTAATCGGCTCTACAACCTGTTCCATAGAACCGGTGGTAAAAAGAACTGTTCTAGAACAGATTCAGAGGTAACCAGTTTAAAAAATTTTGCTGGGATGTTTTGCTGTAATTTCATAAATTACATAGTGTTAGAAAAGAAATTTTGGTGGAGGTTGTAGGCCTAGGTGAGTATATTACAAAACCAGTTTGAGATTTTACAATATACCCTCGAAATTCAAAATCGGTTACAAATGTTTAAATTCACCAGTCACAAAAATACTCTTTACCCTTATCTCTAAAGTTGGAGGGTATATTGCAACTTCTCAAACCAGTTTTGTAATATAATATATCACAGTGTTATTGCTCTGTTATTATCAATTTTGTTCTTATATTTTTCTCATAATTTAGAGATTTTTTGCACCTCTTTAGTGTAGGCCCAGAATAAGAGAGCAGCGATTTTTTCCATACAATTTGACATTTAAAAATCGCTGGGCGTAGCTGTTGTGAGATAGAATCTATTTTAATGCCGGTTTTTGTTATTCTCTCATTTTTTCTCTCTCATACTCTCACCAATGTTGTCAACTCTATTGTTGTTTTTGCTGGTTTTCACTACATTTTGTAATATCAAAGAGTACAACTAACAAAGGCAATCAATGGCTCTTCTGACTCTTTTTCTAGTTTTTTGCAAAAAAAAATAAAATTTTTAAATTATTAAAATTTTGTTTTCTTTATTCAGCTGAGATATTAAACATTATTAGTAGCTCGTTAGTTCATCGTTTAGCATTGTATATTATGTTTGCAGTAAACTAAGAGACACATGAGTGGCATAAAGTCTCCTTGTTATATATAACACATGCTCATTTATGTCGCTGCTGCTATACGTCGTTATTTCGGGCGCTTTTTTTCTCAGAGCGTAAATCGCTAGCCTCTGCGCTCTTATTCTGGGCCTACACTTATTCAGGTTTTTAATTTTTTCTGCGAAAATCTCCTTATGTTCGTGCATGCCACACTCTAATAAAAATTCATGTAACTTTACCCCATTTATAGTAGGTATTTTTTATCCTACTATAATTTCGGTAAAAATACATTTTTGTGCGTAAATTCAAATATTAACATACATTGTGTGTACATTAATTAGGCATAAATTATGTAATCGTACCTATTTATGTGCTTGAAAAATGTTTAGGAACATATGAATTTCATGTAAAATTACAGAGTTTGTGCTTAATATATATATATACAGGGTCCGCCATCTAACGTTTTTTTTTAGCTCGTGTCTGATTTGACAGATAATTAGTTTTATCCTTCCGCTGAACGAATATGGTTGTGTATACGCTTGAACAACTGCCTGCGATCGACTTACAGAAGATGCCGATTTTGCCAAAAAAAAATCATCTTTTCAGATGAAGCTCATTTTGATCTTGGCGGGTATGTAAACAAGCAAAATTGTCGCATTTGGGGCACAGAAAACCCGCACGCATACATTGAAAAGCCGGTGCACCCAAAACGAGACACTGTTTGCTGCGGATTTTGGTCCAGAGGCATAATTGGGCCATTTTTCTTCGAAAATGAGCAAGGAGTGGCCGTTACAGTCAATGGCGATCGTTATCGAGCCATGTTGAACGAATTTTTGTTCACAAAAATTGAAGAGGAGGATATTGGCAACATTTGGTTTCAACAGGACGGTGCTACGTGCCACACAGCCGAAGCTACACTCGATGTTTCGCGCCCTGTTTTTGAAGATCGCATTATCAGCCGCAGAGCTGATGTCGTTTGGCCACCTCGGAGCTGCGATTTGACACCGTTGGACTATTATTTGTGGGGTGCCGTCAAAGATAAGTGTTACGCCGACAAGCCAGAGACAATTGACCCTTTAAAGGACAATATTCGTGAAGCCATTGGTGAAATACAGCTGCACACAATCAATAATGTGCTTAAAAATTGGGCCGATCGTGTAGGCTACTGCATGGCCAGCCGAGGCAGCCATATGAATGAAATTATTTTCCATTATTAACCGGAAGGATTGTACTTTCAAATAAAAAAAGAAATTTGAGAAAATATTCAGTAGTTTTTTTTTTTATAGCATTTTCAAAAAAAAAAAGTTATTTGGCGGACCCTGTATATATATATTCCTCTAACTCCCACTGGAGCATAGGGCGCTATGTTAAAATTAAAATAGCATTCAAAAATAAGTAAGGCTACAGATAAAATGCCTACAACCACTAAATAAATATGTAAATATACATTCTTGGTGCTTTATGATTCCCACTTCGATTTAAAGAATTTAAAAACAATAAATGTATTTTGAAAGGATATTTTATTATAAATTGCAAATGTAAATTTTTTAACCAATAAAATAACTAATATAAGTTAATTCAACAAAATAATAAGCTGCATTTTCGCTCATGCCTATCAACGTCAAGTATTTAAAGCAAATCTACGTTTTGAAAAATATAAAAAACACTCCGCTGTCTCATAAATTTGGGTAAGATGTATTGGTAAATATGGAATTAAAATTGATGACTACCCGAGTAAAAAAGTTTTGATATAATCATATATTATTTTATGTAATTGCATTTAGTAACTTATAGTTACATATGGCAGGATATGCTTTTAAATTCAAGCAGATATACTTTTATATAGTCATATGTTAGATATTTTTTCCTCAAAAGTTTTAATATGGAGGCATATGTGATTTTATATTATTACATACTGGCCTACATATAATTGCATGTGCTATATATAAGTACATAAAGTAACATATTACAGATATAATTACATATACGTTTATATATAATTTAGTATGACACTATACATAATAATATAAAACTATATGTGGAGCCATATAAGAAATATTTCATAATTTGTGTTAGATATGATTATATATTGACGAATAAGAACCCATATATAACTTAATACGGTTCCATATCTACAATATTTCATGATTTCTTTAATATATAACAATATAACGTTCTTTATAAAATCATCTATAATTATATATCATCCCACATAAGCAATTATTTCAAAGTGATTTTATATAAAAATATATAAGGTCCATATAAAACCGTATTATATTATATGTGGTTCTATATTAAAATTGATTTTGAACTAAATTTAGATTTAGTAATTACTAGGGATTGGCGCGTGACTAGAAATGTTCGTGAGTCACGAACATCTCTGTGAATAACACGCGATCGTGAGTAGTAATTACTATACTCAAGTAATTCGTGCGTGAGCGTGAATAAGAATATATAACCCGTGCATGATTCGTGTGAGTTTATTTTTTGCATCATATATTTTTAGTAATTTTTACTATTTTGTAATATTTTACTATTTTTTTTTACCATTTTTCTTATATCTTGGTTGTACATATAACATGATCGTATTAACTTTAAAATTTCAGTATTGTCAACTTTAATTTAAAATTACTAAAAATAAAGAAAATTTTGTTAATGTTTAATGCACTGTCATGGTAAATCTGGATAAAAGTAATGGAAGATTTATCGAAATTAGAGGATCTTCAGCAGACCTTTGGGTTAATCATTATATTTGGAAATTAATTACACATGCAATTACACAATTACATGTAATTGTAATTGAAAAAAAATCAATTACAATTACATATTATTTGTAATTGTAATTAAAAAAAACAATTACAAGTAATTTGTAATTTAAAATTTGCAATTATACCTTACATATAATTGTAATTAAAAAAATTTCAATTACAATTACATTTTTTTCGGAAAAGAAATAATGACAAAAAGCACAAGTGAGAGGTCAGCCCAACATGACGTATTCTTTTTATACTTATCCACGCCTATCCAACCTATCCCAGTCAGTTTTTTCTACAAAATTTTAACAAAAAACACTTTAATTCTAAATGTAATTAAAATTTGTAATTGAAATCACTTTCAATTACAATTACTTGTAATTGAAAATTTTCAATTACAGTTACATGAAATGTAATTGTGTTTTTTTTTTTATTTCAATTACATTTATTTGCAATTGTAATTGAAATCCCCCAAAAAAAATAATTTTTGTATATTGTTAGATATGGTCCTATATAATATGATAAAAAGTATAAGGTCAATATTTAGATATAATTGTATCAAACTATGTCCACTTTTATAACATTTTATATAATTTTATACAAAAAGATATAATTTGATGTAATTGGATGAGGACAAAATTCGGATACAATTGTATCGAATTGCATAAAATTGTATCAAATTGTACCAAATTGTATACAATTGTATACAATTCGATACAATAAGATACAATAAGATGTTCTCATTTTTCGGATATAATTATATCTAATTACATAAAAGATTATATATAATTAAATATAACTTCATATGGCTCCATATCACTTTTTTTTACTTGGGTAGAGTTAATTGCTTAATAACATCTTTTCAGCCACTGCTTTATTTTCAATAAAAAGGAACGAAAATAAGTGATTGTTTTTTATCACCTTATTCCTAAATATACACTTTCGAATGAAGGAGATTAATGAAATCGGTGGGAATTTGATTAACAGTTTATTCAGGAGTAGTTCCAAACTGCAAGTATAATATTGAATTTTAGGATATTAAATTTATGGAAGTAATTATAAATAAATATATCATACCTCAAAATGTTTTAATAAGATGTTGATATCTTCCCCAAAATGAGTCGATATGGTAAAATTATTGCATCCTAGTTTGATCCTTATTAAGAGCAGAAAAATCTTATAGTTTACCATTCTGATTTGATACTACAGAATGGTCAATTTCTACTTCCTGGTTTTTATGTTCCTTGATTTAACTCACTTTTTTTATATTCCAACGGAATTCTTCAGTTGCCAAGGTCTTTTTTAAAAATTTGTGCGTGTTCTGCTTTTTAATAGTATGCCTGGACCGAGTTCAGCATCTCGCATCGGACCTCTGTTTAGAAATTTCAATTCTTTATTTCTCATTACAATTAGTAAAGGTGCAAAAAATATTTCCATCAGTATATTTTCCAAGAAAGGAATTGGAATACTGGTTTGGAACCTGTGCAACTGACATATATTTGGCGCAATATATGATTACTATGTTGGTAAAGGCATTTACACGTTAACCTAACTTTTATTTGTTCTTTAGCATTTTATTCCACGGGATCTTGAAATTTTAACAATCACTTTCATTACATACGGGTTGTTTTTTATTTTCCTTTAGAGAAGCAGGGATTGTGTAACAGTACATTTCAATAGCGAAAAGATCTTGAATAAGAGTAATTGAAAGGATGTTATTATTATAAATTTTGAGTACTTATAGGCATAAATATTTTTACCCCTCAATTCATAAATGCTTTGTAAAGTTATAGCAGGTTTACAAAACGTCATTTTCATACAAAATTTGTCCAATATACCTCCTATAATTTTACAAAGCGTTTATGAATTTAGGGGTTAGTATATATCAATTCTATATTGCAAATATTGAATTTATACATTTTTACTTAACTGCACCCCGTTTCTGTATTTCTCGCATCGAAAAAGTTTGAGGAAAAAACATATGAAATGCAACCCTGCTCTGCTTTATATAGGGTGAGTCGCAGACAATAAAATATATATGAAACCAAATCAGTTATTAATACGTTGCATAGTAAGTTATTTCTAATTAAATTAGGTGTTTTACAAAACAACATGTTTCAACAGTTCTTAAAGTTACATTATCTGAACGAATTACAACAAAAACGGCAGTGAATTTTATCACGTCTTTAATCAGCCTGTATAATGCAGGGTGACCATGCATTTCTCGATGCGAAAACTTCTCGCATTAGATACAGAAACGGGGTACTGATTGCGCACACTTTAAGTTTTATTATTATCCGCAACATTTTTAATCCAAATTGATTTTTTATACAATTACTATCTTTTTATTTTAACGATATCGTACCGTTTTGAAAATTTTCTTATTTAAAAAAAAAATTTTTGACAATTTTTTATTACTCCTTACAGGGGTATGGCATCACCAAAAAAATAAGTTTGATAAGTTATAAAAACATCGTTATCACTAGATGGCACTTTGTTCAAAAAATTGACAATTTTCTTTTTTTATTTAAATTTAAATAATAACAAACAACAAAGCAAAAAAAAAAAAACAAACGGATATTTTAAATTTTATTATTTGAATATATTCCGCGCTTGTTTTTTCCTTATTTTGAGCAGATTTTAGCAGTTTTTTAGTTTTATATATAGGCTCAGCTTATACTAAACTGATACTAAATATTTGCTCAGGTAATACAGCGCCCTCTCTCGGTGAGTAGTGTAAGTTTTGATTTCCTATCTCTATAATTAATAGTCTCTGACTCCTTAAAAGTAAGTACCATTACATACTTTGTATATAAAAGAAAATTTACATACAATATATGTAATTATAAATTGATAATGTTTATTATAATAGAAACATGTTTACCAACTTACAAAATACTATACTTTGTATGCAACTTTATACACAAAAATGCTAAATAATTTTTTCAATCACTTTGTGCATAAAGTTACGCATTTCCGGTACTTCTACATGAAAATATACATATTTTATAGTAGTAATTTTACAAGCATTTTTTAGAGCGCATGATAGAATTATACCATCATTGATGCAATTGCTTTGTCCGATGTCCGGTTCGTTCTAGTCTTATACCCTTCTTGATATTACCTGTTATGTACCTATTGTTACAGACCAAATACATAGGTTAGAGTGGTCGAAAAAAACATAAAAGTTGGTATTCGCGATCTCCACAATGTTGCCCCCTATTCCTTAATGTCTAAAAACTCTCTCTGCCAAGTTTCAGCTAAATCCGCTTCTATTTAAAGGTAACAGAAAAAGTTATCTTTTAAGAATTAGTAATTTATCTCTAGAGTAATTTATACAAAAAGTAGGGTTGACTTTAAATTGAATTATTTCCCCAGTGTAGAAACGGTAATGACATATCATTATATTTTGGACTATCAGTAATGACACCCACTTACATTCTGCATTATTTTAAAACATATAGTAATTAGTTACTGATAATGAATTATTTTTATCATTATTTTAAATAGAAAATACTTTTCTAGATTTTTTTTTTAATTTTTTGAAATCTTTTTTTAGACTCAATATTTTTTAAACACTAGTAAGGATATATGTAACCACATATTTTTTTATTTTTTGTATGTTGGCGAGTAAGCTTACTTGTTTGCGGCAGGTCAATTATGTTTTTATCTATTAAATATTACATGCCGATATAGCTCAGATGGTAGAGCTATTGACTGGCAATTTGTAGACCCAGGTTCGATTCCCGCACCAGGAAATTTTATTTAAAAAAAATTAAATAAAAAATATTTATTTTTATATAATTTATTTTTTTGAAAATCTATTTTTAGACTCATTATTTTCGTCAGTACTGGTAAGCACATAGGTAACGATATATTTTTTGATTTTTCGTATGCTGGTGTGTAACCATAACTCATTATTTTTCGCGACATCGCCATATAAAGGTAATAAGAAATGTAATAACAAAAGTAACTAGTTACCATTACCAAGTATGTAGTTACATAACCACATAATGATTTTCTATACTGGGTCGTAACCTGTACGCTATTATTCAACAAATTTTTTTAAATCTGTCTTCATTAATGTGAAGAAAAGGAATTTGAAATCAAAACTTAAAAAAAAATAAGTAACTTTTAAGTAATTCGCGTTTTTTTTTAATTATACAAAAAATACATATTTTAGTTAAAATTACCAAATTTTCCGAAAAGATGTAATTAAAAATTCAACTTGTTTTTGCCTCGTCTTCGCAAATTTATCAAATCTGATCTTTATTTTAACGAAGGTAATGAATCAGCAATCGAAATTAAAAATAATTGTGATTTATAAATTGATCGCGGTTTTTAAAAATTCATAAAAACTCAAGTTTTTTTAGGTATTTTCCTAATTACCTGTAAACCAATATTTTTAATTAATTAAAAATAATAGAACAGGTACAACCTCGAAACTTCAATTGCTATGTGGAATCTTTAAACAAAATTTTTTTATGAACTTTTTTAAATTCTATTGTAGAAAATCAATTTCCAGACCACCTACTTACTGGTTTCACCAGCAATTTGCCAACGTAGAAAATTTTGTTTTCCCATTGCTTTTCCGGCGCTTTTTAAACAGCCCGTCCTTTTTTCTAATGATGTTAGCATTTTGGGAATTGGAAAGCACTTTTTGCCAGTACTTGTACTACCTGATAAAGTGCCTCGCCATCGCTTTCTCCTTTGCATTTTTCTAACTGGGTTGTAACGTCAGTAAATTTAAGTATACCTCAAAAATTAATATGACATGTGTAATACACAGCACTAATGAATTGTTTACCCGAGTAAAAAAAATTGATCTCGCGCAATATCTAATTATATCCAATTTGATATTGTTTAAGATCTGCTGTAATATCTAGCTGATCCAATTAGATCTCAAAATTGGGTGTATCCAATCATATCGTATTAGATCCCATTGTATATATGGGGATAAACTAAGATCAAGTTATATCTCAAAATTGGGAGGTCCAGTGATATCTTCGGGGATAAACCTAGATCTATTTTGATCCGAAAATTGGCGGATCCAGCTATATATTTGCGGATATTTTTAGATCTAATTTGATCCGAAAAATGGCGGATCCAATTAGATCCAGCTATATATTTGGGGATAAACTTAGATCTAATTTGATCTCAATTTTGGCAGATCAAATTAGATCCGGCAATATATTTGTGGATAAACGTATATCTAATTTGATCCGAAAAAGTGGCAGATCGAATTAGATCTAGCTATATATTTGGGGATAAACTTAGATCTAATTTGATCCGAAAAATGGCACATCGAATTAGATCCAGCAATATATTTGTGGATAAACTTAGATATAAATTGATCTGAAAAATGGCAGATCAAATTAGATCCAGCAATATATTTGGGGATAATCTTGGATCTAAATTTATCAGAAAAATGGCAGATCGAATTAGAAACAGCAATATATTTGGGGATTGACATCTAAAAGTATCCATAAAAATGACAGATAAAATTAGATGCCGCATTATATTTGGGTACTACGTAAGATCTGCATTTATTTGGGATTAAATAAGATCCCAGACATATATTGCCAACTGTTCAAAAAATAATAGACTGGCAGAGCACTGATTGTATAAAAATTACAATATTTTGTTAAAATAAGGTTTAAACTCAGAAGGTAACGAGTTCAATATGCATTTCTTTTACAAAATGAATTTCTTTTTATAAAATTAAAATTTTTTTTTCTATAAATTTTTTTATAAAATTATATATTTATTTTTTTATTAAATTGAAATCTTTGAATAAAATAATTTTATTTACATCTTTTTGACGCTCTACACCATTTCCAATTGTATTAAATGTTTTAAGATTTATCAATTGTATTTCAGAAATAATTAATTGAATTTCAGTTTTATCAATTGTGTTTCAGAACTCATCAATTATTTTTCACATTTATGAATTGTATTTCAGAACTAGTCAATTGAAGTTCAGTTTTATCAATTGTGTTTCAGAAATTATTAATTGTATTTCCGAAATTCACAACTGTATTTCAGAAATTATCAAACTGTATTTCAGAAATTATCAATCGTATTTCCGAAATTATGAAATGTATTTGAGAAATTTTTCTCTATTAGCTATGAAATTCTGAAATAGATTTCATTATTTCTGGACACAACTAAATAAATAAATAATTAAATTTGCGTAATATTGTAGTTTCTGAAGTGCAAATAATATTTTGTGATATACAATTAAAATTTTCTAAAATACATTTAATAATTTCTGGAATACCTTTTTTCGATGCTTATAAGTTATTTTTAAAATATTAAAATAAATTAACAAATATTAAAAAAGTTTTCTCAATTTTTTGAAAAATGTTTTTTGAAATCTATTTTTTTGCCAAGATAGTTAATGCAACGTTCTGCCAACGCATAACCGACCATCGCCAACGGTTTGCCAGCATTGTGCCGATTATATTTTTCTGTCTGGGATGTTAAACTTAAACCTATTGTATATTAACATTAATTAACACTATATTTTTATTTTCAGGAAATACATTTTTATTTTATTATAAGTTAACATTAAATTAAATTTTAGATAATGGCACCAATTTGTAGTTGTAATTATTATATATTAAATCGTATATTCATAAACATTCTATACAGTTAGATGAGGTTTATGGAACTATTTAACTTTATAAAGTGTTTATAAATTATAACTTAAATGTACATATATATATGTTAAATGTACGTGAACAAATTGTTGATATGGACCCACAAATTGTATCTCAACTGATATTGGAATTATTGTACCATTACCATACATCAATATATATTGAATGATATACATATATTACAATATATGACACTGTATTATAAATATTGTTAATGAAGTAACATATCTGATAGTATTTTTTATAGCGCCATACAGTTTTACATTATTCAAATTAAACCATATATGGAATTGTATTCAAAATGTTGATGTGGTACCAAATTTGACCATATATTGTTTAAATTGTGCCATATATGACAATATATTGTTTAAATGATACCATATATGTCTATATATTAATATTGTTTAAATGACACCATATATCAATATATATGGGACTATATATGGTAGCATATATTATCATATCTGCATCTGTATTAAAAATGTCGTTCATCAGGTACCATATATGAGCATATATTGTTGAAATGGCACCATATATGACAATATATGGTTTAAATGGCACCATATATGGTAATATATTGCTTAAATAACACCATATATAAATATATATGGCACTATATATGGTAGCATATATTATCATATGTGGAACTGTATTAAAAATATTGTTCATGAGGTACCATATATGGGCATATATTGTTGAAATTGCACCATATATGATAATATAAGGTTTAAATGGTACCATATATGATAATATATGGTTTGAATGGCACCATATATGATAATATATAGCTTAAATAACACCATATATAAATATATATCGCACTATATATAGTACCATATATTATCATATCTGGAACTGAAATAAAGATTTGGTTTATGAACTACCATATATGACCATATATTGTTTAAATGGCACTATATAATAATATCTAGTTTAACTGTCACCATATATAATTATATATTGTTTAAATGATACCATATATAATTATATATTGCTCAAATGCCACCATATATATTAAGATATAGTTCTATATATAACTATATATGCAATAAGATCAACCATGTTATGTAATATATAATTATATATGCCATATCTAATATTATGAAGGCCGATATCTAATTAGATGAAATTATATATGACATAATATAAGTAAAATTTTTCGGAAAAAAGCTCATATATAATTATATATGGATATACATAACCACATGTCTAATTATATATTGTAATATATGCCACATATGATTATATATAATTTTTTTTACTCGGGAATAAATACATTTTTTACTATGCCCGTGTAAAAAAGTTTAGATCTGATTAGATCTTTTTGGATCTAAATAGATATAATTGAATCTAATTAGATCCTGTATCAGATCTCATCAAATATGATCAGATATGGCATATGTGATAATACCTTATGGCAAGATCTGATCAGATCTAGTGCCAAATCTGTTCAAATCTAAAGTGATCTGGACAATTGCGTCAGATATGCCTAGATCTGATCAGATCTAATTAGATCTCAAATTTGTCCCCAATTTGGAGATCTAATTAGATCTGGTAAGATCTACTGAAATCTGGCCAGATCTGATATTTTTACACGGATGGTTAGTATCGTACTAAAGACATTTTAAGATACTAAAGTGTCTTTAGTACCATACTAACCTTAGTAAAAAACCAATTAACATAATTTTTTTTAAAGTTCCATTTAACTTTTGATATTTTTAGGCTGCCAACAAAAATGCTGTAAAAATTCAAAGATTAATTTAATGTGTTAATTGAATTTTATTCCCCCATTGATTTTTTTTACAATTTTATTATCTTTTATTGATTCGAATATATTCAAATATTCAAAAAAAGAAAAATGAATGTTCTCTAGTTTGACTATAGATCATAAATTAATATCACTTTCTGTTTAAATTATTTTTCAAATTAAAGAAAGATGATACAATGTTCACAAGTAAATTACAAAGAATAAAAATTTTTTGAAAGAATTCGATAAGACCAGCAAGACAGAATACGTATTTTCGGCTTTCGCTACAAAGCCATCATCAGTGTCATTCGCCTTGAATGGGTTAATAATTGATAATTGCCTACTTATGTTACAGTTGAAAGCAAATCGAATATGTTAACAACTCAACTTAGACTAATATTAACGAAATCTAACAATGCTATTTTTATCCTTTGTTATTATTACTCTTTTTTGCTTTGAACCTTATTCTTAAGGTAACTCAGCTGATTCTATTCAACTCTGTGCCGAAAATACGTATTCTGTCTTGCTGGCCTTATCGAATTCTTTCAAAAAATGTTTATTCTTTGTAATTTACTTGTGAAAATTGTATCATCTTTCTTTAATTTGAAAAATAATTTAAACAGAAAGTGATATTAATTTATGATCTATAGTCAAACTAGAGAACACTCATTTACCAAAATAAGAGATCAAATAAACATTCCCCTCAATCATCTAAAGAAAAAAAAAGAAAAATTTAAAGATACCTCTAAAAATTAATTTTTACCAATTTTTTTGTAAGATCCAAAAAATACATCGTTTTTCATTACATTCTATGTTAAAAATGTAGCGACTTTATCGACCTCTAGTGTAGACAGAATGAGTTATACCAGAAAGGATAATATTTGCAAGATTAGGTAATTTTAGTACCTATATATGGGTCATTCCATCTCAAATCGACCAATGGTTGGACTCGACCCCTTTCGATTTGGATGAATTTTGGTCAGAACTTTCCTTTCATCATATAACGAAGTTTTGCCAAAGGAAAAAAATTACAATTTTTTTTTCAAAAGTTGTGCAATATTTAAAATTTCAATAAATGTCATAATTTTTCTAATTTTTTGCTTTGTTACGAGGTTATTTTTTTTAATATCTTAGCTCGTTTTAAAGAGGATATCTAGCCGTATTAAAAAAAATATTAAAAAAAAAATATTGAAAAATAAAAAAATTAAAAATTTTTCAAGTTTAAAATTTTAAAAATCCAAAAACTCAAAAACCTATTTTTTTTGCTAAATTTTTTTTTTAAATGAAACCTCTAACTGATCTTAAAAGATCCTGAAATTTTCAAGAGGGCGTTTTTTTTTTTAAAAAGATATGAATTTCTTTAATTTTTTTATTCTCCTTTTTAAATTGAATCTTAATAGAATAAAATTAAGCAAATATCCAATTTTGAAATTTTGAGCAATAAACAATAAATTGAAGGCTTTAGAAGCACAGAAAAATTACGCTTATAGTTTTCGAGATATTAAAAAATAACCTCATAACAAAGCAAAAAATTTGAGAAATTATGACATTTTTTAAAATTTTTTCAATAATTTTTATTCTTCGTAATTTACTTGTAAAAATTGTATCATCTTTCTTTGATTTGAAAATAATTTAAACAGAAAGTGATATTAATTTATGATCTTGAGTCAAACTACAATGACATTTTTTTAAATTTTAAATATTGCATAACTTTTGAAAAAAAATTTGTAAAATTTTTCCTTTGGCAAAACTTCGTTATATGATGAAAGGAAAGTTCTGACCAAAATTCTTCCAAATCGAAAGGGGTCGAGTCCAACCATTGGTCGATTTGAGATGGAATGACCCATATATAAAAAAATATTTTCGTCAAAAGCGGAGACACAACTTTTTTTTGATTTTTGTCTATGGGACAAAGCATTGTGCGCCTTAATGAAAAAGCCTCGTTGCTCAAGCCTACACTCAAAAAAATAAGTTAGTAGAAAAATTAGTAAAACATCTTGTATATCAAGTGTACTAGTTTTCAGCAATTTTTTTTGCTGAAGTTCCGTTTTCAACAAAAATTTTAGTTATATTTTTTTAGCACTAAACCAATTTTGAACTAATGTTTTACTAATTTATTTTGATACAAAAATTGTGCTGATAACAGCATTCATAGCCTGGACGACAACCAGATATACTAGATGTAGATGTCGCAGCTTGTCTGGAAACGGAAATGACTAAAAAAGAAAAACAACTCTACACATATTCTATATTTAAATTTTCAGCAAATAAATTAACTAAAGTAAAATTTCGCTACAAGTTTTTTGAGTTTTTTTCAGTCTACTAATATTCAGCAAAAAGTTTAGTGATTTTAGCAAGGAGTTTTTTCATTTGCAGTCGACTAAGTGTTAGCAAAACTTTTGCTGAAGATTACTATTTTTTTGGTAAATTACCAACTTTTTTCTGAAATTACCAACTTTTTTGCAAGCACGCTCCTGACTAAAAATTTGCTGACACAGCAACATATTTTGCTGATTTTACTGACTTTGTTTTTGAGTGTACTAGTCGGCACAAGTTTTAGGCTTCAGCTACCGCAGCTGCTACTTTGGGCCGACTTGCACTTCCGTTCTACACTTTTAAATATACAAAAGAAAAACTTTCTTATAATTTGGAAATTGCTTCAATAATGAAAATATTTCTTTAATGTCCCAAGTAAAAAAAAATGATATGGAGCCATATAAAGTTATATTTAATTATATATAATCTTCTATGTAATTAGATATAATTATATCCGAAAAATGAGAACGTCTTATTGTATCATATTGTATCGAATTGTATACAATTGTATACAATTTGGTACAATTTGATACAATATGATACAATTGTATCCGAATATTGTCCTCATCCAATTACATAAAATTATATCTTTTTGTATAAAATTATATAAAATGTTATAAAAGTGGACACAGTTTGATACAATTATACCTAAATATTAACCCTATATTTTTACCATAATATATATGACCATATCTAACAATATACAAAATTATATTTTTAAATAAAAAAAGATATACAATATCTGGAGATCATACCTGAGGGATTTCAATTACAATTACTTGTAATTGAAATTACAAGCAATTGTAATTGAAAATTTTCAATTACAAATTACTAGTAATTGTAATTGAAAGTGATTTCAATTACATTTAGAATTAAAAAGTGTTTTTTGTTAAAATTTTGTATAAAAATCTGACTGGGATAGGTTGCATAGGCATGGATGCGTATAAAAAGAATACGTCATGTTGGGATTACCCCTAATTTGTGCTTTTTGTCATTATTTATTTTCCCAAAAAATGTAATTGACATTTTTCAAATTACAAATTACTTGTAATTGTTCTTTTTTGAATTACAATTACAAATAATTTGTAATTGTAATTGAGTTTTTTTGAATTACAAATTTTGAATTACAATTACAAATAATTTGTAATTGTAATTGAGTTTTTTTCAATTACAATTACATGTAATTGTATAAATGAATGTGTAATTAATTACAAAATGTAATGATTAACCCCCAGGTCTACTGGATATCCTATAATTTCGATAAATCTTCCATTATTTTTATCCAGATTTACCATGACAGTGCATTAAACATGAACAAATTTTTCTCTGTTTTTAGTAATTTTAAAATAAGGTTAACAACACTGAAATTTTTAACTTAATAGGATTGTGATATACAACCAAGATATAAGAGATCAGTCAAGTGTGCGTTATAGTATAGAGAATTCCATATTAAAGCTTCAGTATTGTTAATTTTATGGGCGCGTTAGCCATTTTAACTCACGCTCCTAAACAAAAACAAATTACTCAAGCACGAGCATTTCGTGTGTTACTCACGCAGACATGAGTATATTAAAAACTTACTCACAATCAGAAAATTCTTACGCAAAACAGTAAAAATTACTAAAAAACATATGATGCAAAAAATAAACTCACACACGAATCATGCACGGGTTATATATTCTTACTCACGCTCACGTACGAATTATATATTCTCACTCTAACGGGCGAATTACTTTGGTATAGTAATTATTACTCACGATCACTTGTGAATAACTTCACTCACGATCGTGTCATGCGCCAATCCCTAGTAATTACAAAATCTAAAACTAGTTCAAAATCATTTTTAATATGGAACCACATTTAATACAATACGGTTTTAAAAGGACCTTATACATATATTTTTATATAAAATCACTTTGAAAAAATTGCTAATGTGGGATAATATATAACACTATGCGACAGTCAAAATCGGGATGGGATGAAACCAACGGGAAATGTTATATCGGTCAAAAACAAGTTATACGTGTCCCGGCGTTTCGCTGGGTCACCCCTAGGACTCGAGATATATCTTTTTTTGACATAACTCGAGAACCACTAGTCCGATTTTGCTCAAACAATTTTAAAAAAATTAAAAATTACAATTCCTTTAATCTGTTCATATAACGTTTTTCTATATACTCAACAGTTTTGCCGGTAAAAATAAATGTTTGTTACCGCTACCATAAAAATCAATAACCTTTTGTTTATTACTTTTTTTTAATATTTTAGGCAAAAAATATTTTTTTCTTCATACATTTATTTTTACCGGCAAAACTGTTGAGTATATAGAAAAACGTTATATGAACAGATTAAAGGAATTGTAATTTTTAATTTTTTTAAAATTATTTGAGCAAAATCGGACTAGTGGTTCTCGAGTTATGTAAAAAAAAGACCACCAAAGGTCAAATCGATATATCTCGATTCCTAGGGGTGATCCAGCGAAACGCCGGGACACGTATAACTTCTTTTTTACCGATATAACTTTCCCCGGTAGTTTGAACCCTTCCCGATCACTGACCCCTACCATTTGTCTCACAGTGTAATTATAGATGATTTTATAAAGAATGTTATATCGTTATATATAAAAGAAATCATGAAATATTGTAGATATGAAACCATACTAAGTTATATATGGGTTCATATGCGTCAATATATAATCATATATAACACCTATTATATAATATTTCTTAAATGGCTCCATATATAGTTTTATATTATTATGTATAGTGTCATACTAAATTATATATAAACGTATATGTAATTATATCTTTTATATATTACTTTGTGTACTTATATGTAGCACATACACTTATATGCAGGCCAGTATGTAATAATATAAAATCACATATGTCTCAATATTAAAACCTTTGAGGCAAAAATATTTAATATATGACTATATAAAAGTCTATATGCTTCAATTTAAAAGCATATGTGGCCATATCTAACTATAAGTTACTATATGTAATTACATAAAATAATATATGATTATATCAAAACTTTTTTACTCGGGGTATGTTTGTACGTTAGGGTGTACCGATAATTCGCAAATTTTCGAATAAAACGATGCGCAGTTTTATGCTAATTACGAGAAAAATAACCAAAAAATGTTGGATGATACTTACAGACCTCTACAAGCGTTTGAATTGAGATTTTTTTTACAATTGTTTTCGTCGACAATATGAAATAATCGATTGCAGATTTAAAAATCAATTGTTTCAGTTTTATTAAGAAAAAATTATTTTCTTTTAAATTCGAAATGCAGTTGTGGACTGATTTATAAATTTTCTCTTAATAAGCTTTATTTTACAAAACGATTGAGACCGATTTTGCAAAAATATAAAACTTTTTTCCCCTTTTCAAACTTCAAATGCTTGTTGGGGTCTAGAAGTAACTTGTAACAATTATTTTTATTATTTTTCCCGTAATTACCTTAAAATTTAACATCGTTTGGGTGCTAATAGTTACCGCTATTCAAAAATCGGGATACCCTAACGTGCATATACATATATTTAAACAGGACAACTCGTAAGCTTATTGTTTGTATGAGTCAATTTTTATATTATTCTACATAAACCATTCTTTGTACTATTTATCTAGAATAATGAATGATGGAAAATTTTTGCCAAAATATTCGAGGGTTGGAATTTATGTATTAGATATTTCTTCATGTACATTTATGAACTCAGCACAATCCTTTTGGTCAATTATTATTTTTTGCGCGTTTACAAACAATTTTGTGTATAAACGTTTTCTTTAGATTGGTTTTTTTCTATCAATAAAACTTATTTTTTTCTATTAATAAATTTATTTTATAAATTAAGGAATGAAAAAAGGAGAAAAGAAACAGAAATGTAGACAACTAAATTTAAGTTACGTATAGTTAGTTAAACTTGCGTTTATATTGTAGAAGAGGCCTAGTTTAAGATACGAGTATTTATATTTATAGACACATTGGGATGAGATGTAGAAACTATATTTTAAAGTTCTCAACCAAATTATTCACAATATTAAAAATATCTTTGATAACAAAATGGCCACGTGTTTCTTTAAAGTTTATAGTATTCGGGTGCGTATGATTAATATTTAATTTAGCAATTACGTGTTACTCATACTTCAAAACTAAATATTAACTCTTAAGGACACGTCACACAATGATTTGATCGCATATAACGACTGTACAAAAATAGAAGGCGTGGAGGCAGAGATTTTAAATTTGTACACTAACATAAAACTCTTTAGTTAAAAAAAATGTATATTTTTGGAAATATCGGGCCAAGCACACGTCCACCTCCCATAAGTCCAGAAATTTAAAATTATTATATCACCTACACTCGTATAAATAAATCTATAAAAATGGCAGAAAAAGTTACTAAAAATTAATTAAAAATTAGTAAAAAAATTAAAGTCGGGCATGCCGGCCCTATGTTCCACTGGGAATTAAAGGATTAAATATATATATGCCGACTATATAATACCCTACACCAGTTTGGTTAAAAGCCAACTAATGTTTGTATCCGAAATTCGAATGGGTTAAAATGGACTTGTGACAAAATTTTCTATAAAATGATAAAAAAGGAGAAATCATAAACATAGCCCATATGGGCGATAGGTCCAAATATGGACCGATACTTATTAGAATCAATGGGCTTTGTTCTTGGGACTATGTGAGTTAGCGAACCAAATTTCATTGAAATATCTTCGTATGTAAACAAGCCAATTTTTTGGGGGTGGGGGGGGGGGCTTTTATATGGGCACTAGGTTTGAACATGGACCGACCAAAATCAATAGGCTTCATTCTTGGGTCGCCGTAAGTCGGTGTACCAAATTCCATTCATTATCTTAATATTTGCGACCAGTAGAGTGCGCACAAGAATGCATGGACAGACACACGGACGGACAGACAGACGGACATCGTTAAATCGAAATGAAAAGTGATTCTGAGTCGATCGGTATACTACACTCATAAAAAAGTCAGTACAAAAGACTGTTAAACGCGTTCTGATTAAATTGAACTAATTTTTCTGTTATTTTCTCTAAAAAAGTCCGTACACTGAAAATATTATTATAGTAACTGACTGTAGTTTATTTAAAAAGTTAACCGTACATTTATTTTTAAATGATTATACAGTTAAAATACAAAGAAATATATTTTTTAAGTGTTTTTGTTGTTTATTTAAATAATAAATTACGTATAAATACGGATTTTCTGTTACAGTTAATATTTTCATTTAAAATGTTTTGTTAAAAAAAGAATTCCTTTTCGATTTTTAGGTCAGTTAAAAAAACGAAATAAACTAAATATCATTTATTCTTACGGATTTTGTAGTTAATTTGTTTAAATTTAAGAAAACAAAATAAATGAAAAATCATTATTTTTTTAAGGATTTTGTAGTTTATTTATTAACATTTAAAAATAAAGGAAAAGTTCTTTTAATTTAAATGAAAAGTCAGTAGACCGGTTTTTAAGTGATTTTGCATTTATTTTCAATTACATTTTCAGTTAATTTAAACTACAAACTATTTTGAGTGTACAAATAGGTCAAAATTCTGCTAAAATAACAGGAAATAGTACATGTATTTGCGCCAGCTCAATTTTGACCTATTTGTACGGACTTTTTTATGAGTGCATAAGGTGGATCTAGGTCCAATATTTTTTGGTGTTACAAACATCAGCACAAACTTATTATACCCTGTCCACGTAGTAGTGTAGTACTGCAGAGAAAACTGCTAAAATTAGTAGATTTTTTGCTAAATGTTAGTAATATAGGAACAGAAAAAAACTGTTAAATATACAGAATTTTAGTTAATATAATATATAATGGAAAATAGCGAAATAACCTGCTGAAATCAGCAAAAATTTTGCTAAATTGGAGATACGGTCCATTTTAGAAAATCAGGAGGGAAAGAAATAGCGTCATCTTTAAAACTTCGGATACATTGGTGGCGCCATCTACCGGGTAATAACAGTAACATGAAAATACTGTATTTTAACAATAAATTTTTAAAATTTATCGAATGGAATATTCTTCTACCTCAAGTTAGATTTTATTTGTTGTTTCAAAAAAGGTTGATCATTTTCCTGATAGACAATACAATTGTTTCGTAGCCATCACGCTAACTCTTCAGTTGTCCGCAATAAGAAAATGATAACTTTATTACTCAAACCGAGACATTACATAAGGTACAAAAATTCAACGGGACGAGAATTTTGTACTGTCGTATGTGAACTGTCTGATTTGGTAAACCAGCTAAAAATCAACACATATTTTTCTACTGACGCATTATTTTAAGAGTAAGAATATTAATTTTAAAAACGCTCTACGAAAGGGATTAATGCTCCCTGATGGCTTGTTGGAACTAGTTCTTAGCGTGACAATTCCATATAAAAATCGCGGATAGAAGAATAAGTTCTAGAAGCGTTCTGAATAAATAGTACCTGTTCCTCACACCATTCCCTAGAACTATTTATTTCTAAGACCTGTTAACTTATCTCATAATAAACTAAATTTAGTTCTTAACCATGGTTATGAGTGTCAAATTTATATGGAATTATCTGTGGTTAATTTTAACCATGGTTATGTTTGAAATAAGTTACTCGCCCTAAGGGTGATAATTTCAAATAAAAATTCATGTGTAACTGTGCAAAAGTAGAACTAGTACTCGCTCTAAAGAACTAGTGCAGAACTAGTTCTGGAACTGATACACCCAGCGAAATTATCGGATACAAAAAACCGGTTGTAGAACAACTTGCATATGCATGCCACCTGTTCTAATTTATGTTCTATCATCGGTGATTTTTGTTTGAGTTTGTCTCAAAAACTACAGGTTCTTTTCCTACAAACTAGAACAGGTTGCTTTGGAACCGGGAAACCTTATATTTTGACTCCCAGTAATCGGCTCTACAACCTGTTCCATAGAACCGGTGGTAAAAAGAACTGTTCTAGAACAGATTCAGAGGTAACCAGTTTAAAAAATTTTGCTGGGATGTTTTGCTGTAATTTCATAAATTACATAGTGTTAGAAAAGAAATTTTGGTGGAGGTTGTAGGCCTAGGTGAGTATATTACAAAACCAGTTTGAGATTTTACAATATACCCTCGAAATTCAAAATCGGTTACAAATGTTTAAATTCACCAGTCACAAAAATACTCTTTACCCTTATCTCTAAAGTTGGAGGGTATATTGCAACTTCTCAAACCAGTTTTGTAATATAATATATCACAGTGTTATTGCTCTGTTATTATCAATTTTGTTCTTATATTTTTCTCATAATTTAGAGATTTTTTGCACCTCTTTAGTGTAGGCCCAGAATAAGAGAGCAGCGATTTTTTCCATACAATTTGACATTTAAAAATCGCTGGGCGTAGCTGTTGTGAGATAGAATCTATTTTAATGCCGGTTTTTGTTATTCTCTCATTTTTTCTCTCTCATACTCTCACCAATGTTGTCAACTCTATTGTTGTTTTTGCTGGTTTTCACTACATTTTGTAATATCAAAGAGTTCAACTAACAAAGGCAATCAATGGCTCTTCTGACTCTTTTTCTAGTTTTTTGCAAAAAAAAATAAAATTTTTAAATTATTAAAATTTTGTTTTCTTTATTCAGCTGAGATATTAAACATTATTAGTAGCTCGTTAGTTCATCGTTTAGCATTGTATATTATGTTTGCAGTAAACTAAGAGACACATGAGTGGCATAAAGTCTCCTTGTTATATATAACACATACTCATTTATGTCGCTGCTGCTGTACGTCTTTATTTCGGGCGCGTTTTTTTCTCAGAGCGTAAATCGCTAGCCTCTGCGCTCTTATTCTGGGCCTACACTTATTCAGGTTTTTAATTTTTTCTGCGAAAATCCCCTTATGTTCGTGCATGCCACACTCTAATAAAAATTCATGTAACTTTACCTCATTTATAGTAGGTATTTTTTCTCCTACTATGCTTTATGTTAAACCACCCAAATGATTCCCACTTCGATTTAAAGGATTTAAAAACAATAAATGAATTTTGAAAGGATATTTTATTATAAATCGCAAATGTAAATTTTTTAACCAATAAAATAACTAATATAAATTAATACAACAAAATAATAAGCTGCATTTTCGCTCATGCCTATCAACGTCAAGTATTTAAAGCAAATCTACGTTTTGAAAAATATAAAAAACACTCCGCGGTCTCATAAATTTGGGGAAGATATATTGGTAAATATGGAACTAAAATTGATGACTAGAGTTAATTGCTTAATAACATCTTTTCAGCCACTGCTTTATTTTCAATAAAAAGGAACGAAAATAAGTGATTGTTTTTATCACCTTATTCATAAATATACACTTTCGAATGAAGGAGATTAATGAAATCGGTGGGAATTTGATTAATAGTTTATTCAGGAGTAGTTCCAAACTGCAAGTATAATATTGAATTTTAGGATATTAAATTTATGGAAGTAATTATAAATAAATATATCATACCTCAATATGTTTTAATAAGATGTTGATATCTTCCCCAAAATGAGTGGATATGATAAAATTATTGATCCTTATTAAGAGCAGAGAAGTCTTATAGTTTACCATTCTGATTTGATACTACAGAATGGTCAATTTCTACTTCCTGGTTTTTATGTTCCTTGATTTAAATCACTTTTTTTATATTCCAACGGAATTCTTCAGTTGCCAAGGTCTTTTTTAAAAATTTGTGCGTGTTCTGCTTTTTAATAGTATGCCTGGACCGAGTTCAGCATCTCGCATCGGACCTCTGTTTAGAAATTTCAATTCTTTATTTCTTATTACAATTACTAAAGGTGCAAAAAATATTTCCATCAGTATATTTTCCAAGAAAGGAATTGGAATACTGGTTTGGAACCTGTGCAACTGACATATATTTGGCGCAATATATGATTACTATGTTGGTAAAGGCATTTACACGTTAACCTAACTTTTATTTGTTCTTTAGCATTTTATTCCACGGGATCTTGAAATTTTAACAATCACTTTTATTACATACGGGTTGTTTTTTATTTTCCTTTAGAGAAGCTGGGATTGTGTAACAGTACATTTCAATAGCGAAAAGATCTTGAATAAGAGTAATTTGGAAGCTTGTTGAAAGGATGTCATTATTATAAATTTTGAGTACTTATAGGCATAAATATTTTTACCCCTCAATTCATAAATGCTTTGTAAAGTTATAGCAGGTTTACAAAACGTCATTTTCATACAAAATTTGTCCAATATACCTCCTATAATTTTACAAAGCGTTTATGAATTTAGGGGTTAGTATATATCAATTCTATATTGCAAATATTGAATTTATACATTTTTACTTAACTGCACCCCGTTTCTGTATTTCTCGCATCGAAAAAGTTTGAGGAAAAAACATGTGAAATGCAACCCTGCTCTGCTTTATATAGGGTGAGTCGCAGACAATAAAATATATATGAAACCAAATCAGTTAGTAATACGTTGCATAGTAAGTTATTTCTAATTCAATTAGGTGTTTTACAAAACAACATGTTTCAACAGTTCTTAAAGTTACATTAACTGAACGAATTACAACAAAAACGGCAGTGAATTTTATCACGTCTTTAATCAGCCTGTATAATGCAGGGTGACCATGCATTTCTCGATGCGAAAACTTCTCGCATTAGATACAGAAACGGGGTACTGATTGCGCACACTTTAAGTTTTATTATTATCCGCAACATTTTTAATCCAAATTGATTTTTTATACAATTACTATCTTTTTATTTTAACGATATCGTACCGTTTTGAAAATTTTGTTATTTTAAAAAAAAAATTTTGACAATTTTTATATTACTCCTTACAGGGGTATGGCATCACCAAAAAAATAAGTTTGATAAGTTATAAAAACATCGTTATCACTAGATGGCACTTTGTTCAAAAAGTTGACAATTTTCTTTTTTTATTTAAATTTAAATAATAACAAACAACAAAGCAAAAAAAAAAACAAACGGATATTTCAAATTTTATTATTTGAATATATTCCGCGCTTGTTTTTTCCTTATTTTGAGCAGATTTTAGCAGTTTTTTAGTTTTATATATAGGCTCTGCTTATACTAAACTGATACTAAATATTTGCTCAGGTAATACAGCGCCCTCTCTCGGTGAGTTGTGTAAGTTTTGTTTTCCTATCTCTATAATTAATAGTCTCTGACTCCTTAAAAGTAAGTACCATTACATACTTTGTATATAAAAGAAAATTTACATACAATATATGTAATTATAAATTGATAATGTTTATTATAATAGAAACATGTTTACCAACTTACAAAATACTATACTTTGTATGCAACGTTATACACAAAAATGCTAAATAATTTTTTCAATCACTTTGTGCATAAAGTTACGCATTTCCGGTAATTCTACATGAAAATATACATATTTTATAGTAGTAATTTTATAAGCATTTTTTAGAGCGCATGATAGAATTATACCATCATTGATGCAATTGCTTTGTCCGATGTCCGGTTCGTTCTAGTCTTATACCCTTCTTGATATTACCTGTTATGTACCTATAATTACAGACCAAATACATAGGTTAGAGTGGTCGAAAAAAACATAAAAGTTGGTATTCGCGATCTCCACAATGTTGCCCCTATTCCTTAATGTCTAAAAACTCTCTCTGCCAAGTTTCAGCTAAATCCGCTTCTATTTAAAGGTAACAGAAAAAGTTATCTTTTAAGAATTAGTAATTTATCTCTAGAGTAATTTATACAAAAAGTAGGGTTGACTTTAAATTGAATTATTTCCCCAGTGTAGAAACGGTAACCACATATCATTATTTTTTGGACTACCAGTGACACCCACTTACATTCTGCATTATTTTAAAACATATAGTAATGAGTTACTGATAATGAATTATTTTTATCATTATTTTAAATAGAAAATACTTTTCTAGATTTTTTTTTTTATTTTTTTAAATCTTTTTTTAGACTCAATATTTTTTAAACACTGGTAAGGATATATGTAACCACATATTTTTTGATTTTTTGTATGTTGGCGAGTAAGCTTACTTGTGTGCGGCAGGTCAATTATGTTTTTATCTATTAAATATTACATGTCGATATAGCTCAGATGGAAGAGCTATTGACTGGCAATTTGTAGACCCAGGTTCGATTCCCGCACCAGGAAATTTTATTTAAAAAAAATTAAATAAAAAATATTTATTTTTATATAATTTATTTTTTTGAAAATCTATTTTTAGACTCATTATTTTCGTCAGTACTGGTAAGCACATAGGTAACGATATATTTTTCGTATGCTGGTGTGTAACCATAACTCATTATTTTTCGCGAAATCGCCATATAAAGGTAATAAGAAATGTAATAACAAAAGTAACTAGTTACCATTACCAAGTATGTAGTTACATAACCACATATCTGGTAATGATTTTCTACACTGGGTCGTAACCTGTACGCTAATATTCAACAAATTTTTTTAAATCTGTCTTCATTAATGTGAAGAAAAGGAATTTGAAATCAAAACTTAAAAAAAAATAAGTAACTTTTAAGTAATTCGCGTTTTTTTTTAATTATACAAAAAAATACATATTTTAGTTAAAATTACCAAATTTTCCGAAAAGATGTAATTAAAAATTCAACTTGTTTTTGCCTCGTCTTCGCAAATTTATCAAATCTGATCTTTATTTTAACGAAGGTAATGAATCAGCAATCGAAATTAAAAATAATTGTGATTTATAAATTGTTCGCGGTTTTTAAAAATTCATAAAAACTCAAGTTTTTTTAGGTATTTTCCTAATTACCTGTAAACCAATATTTTTAATTAATTAAAAATAATAGAACAGGTACAACCTCGAAACTTCAATTGCGATGTGGAATCTTTAAACAAAATTTTTTTATGAACTTTTTTAAATTCTATTTTAGAAAATCGATTTCCAGTACACCTACTTACTGTTTTCACCAGCAATTTGCCAACGTAGAAAATTTTGTTTTCGCATTGCTTTTCCGGCGCTTTTTAAACAGCCCGTCCTTTTTTCTAATGATGTTAGCATTTTGGGAATTGGAAAGCACTTTTTGCCAGTACTTGTACTACCTGATAAAATGCCTTGCCATCGCTTTCTCCTTTGCATTTTTCTAACTGGGTTGTGACGTCAGTAAATTTAAGTATACCTCAAAAATTAATATGACATGTGTAATACACAGCACTAATGAATTGTTTACTTGGAACTCTATATAATTCATTTGATTATCCCTATTTTACTAACCTCTTTAATCATATGCTAGCATTAAATATTGTATACCAAATCAGTTAATATAAATTCCAATAATACTAACGCCATCTATTGGTAGCTTTATTGTATTTATGTTTTTATTTGCTTTAACAGATACCATAATAAAAATATAGAAGCACAAAAGCTTTCTTGTGCGCATTTTCATTACTTTAAATTCTCTCGCATCCTTTAAATACTCTCTCAGAAAAAGTCTCTTCTTTGTTAGGGAGTATAATTTTAGTGTTACCCAGGGCTGCCAAATTTGCCGATTTTTCGGCATTTTGCCGATTTTTTATTGAAAAATATGCAAAATGCCGATTTGCCGATTTTTGGTCGAAAAATGCCGATTTTTTTAAATTCAAAAAACACGCAATTTTAATTTTTTTGTGTATATTAATTAATAAAATAATTCTATCTTTGAAATTCTTACAGAATTTTCTATTTTACTAAATGAATCTGAAATTCAATAATTGGAAGCTAAATGTACCCCACGCAATATTCTTATACAACTTTTGACCAGTGACATCGTGCAAAGATTGCAATTTTTATATTTCTCAAAAATGTAAGAAAAACAATATGCCATATTTTGTAAAAGTATTATACAACTTATTGCAATATGTAGCAAGAAGCCGATATGTTGCTAAATTTTAAAAACATAATTCTTTAATTTCATTTTGAAATCCGATTCAATTTTATCCGGACGATTCGCATCATTTAATCAATTTATAGATTAAATTATTTGCTACTTTATTCAATAAATGTCTCATATAAAGAATCAGTTTAATTTTTGTTGACTCATTTTATATAATAAAGCAATATAAGTATAATAAAATGTTAACAAATCATTTCTACTAAAAATAGTTAAATAAATTTGGAATTCGCGAATTATTTCATAAAATAAATTATTTGATAGAATCAATATTAATACGATATAAATTGTACTAAATCATATCTCACTTTATTTAATATCAAACATACATGGGAATTTTTCATTACCATTGAAATTTCATTACCATTAGTTCATACTAATGACAATGAAAAAAATTTCATTACCATTTAATGGTAATGAAAAATTTTTCATTAGAAAAATCATTACTAATGGTAATGAAATCACACTAATGTAAAAAAAAACTAATTACAATTGATTAAAAAACCATTTGTTTACAAAAATCTTAATATATAATATAAGCTACAATCATGGATGGAAAAGCCCTCAAGCGAGCCAAAAATATAAACATTTTTATAAAAAGCTTAAAAGTGGAACGCACATGCACATGTGCGCGCACATGGATGCAAAAAATCGCTGAAATTAAAAAAAGTTTCAAATACCAGAAAAAATCGCAAAAAAATGCAAAAATTAGAAAAAATCGCCAAAATTTGAAAAAATGACAAAATTGAAAAATTTTGTAAAAATTTTGAAAAAATCGTCATAACTTGAAAAAATCGTCAATATTTGAAAAAATTGCCCAAATAGTCAAAATTTAAAAAAAATCGCAAAAATTGCAAATTATCGTAAATATTTTGAAAAACTCGTCTTGAAAAAATTTTCAATATTTGAAAAAATTACCAAAATCGTCAAAATTTCAAAAAGCCGTCAAAAATTGGAAAAAATCTGAAAAATGTCAAAATTGAAAAATTTTGTAAAAATTTTGAAAAAAATCGTCATAACTTGAAAAAATCGTCAATATTTGAAAAAATTGCCCAAATAGTCAAAATTTAAAAAAAAAAAATCGTCAAAAATTAGACTGCCAAAAATTTTGAAAAAATTGTCAACATTTGAAAAAAATTACCAAAATCGTCAAAATTTCAAAAAGTCGTCAAAAATTGGAAAAAAATGCCAGAATTGAGAAACTTGTAAAAATTTGTGAAAATCGACAAAAATTAGAAAAAATCGCCAAAATTTAAAAAATAGTCCAGGTTTAAAAAACGAATTTTCCAAAATTTATTTTTCCTTGTTCCGTTTTCATCTAACTCATTTAGTTTTCGAGATACGGGGAATATTCCGCCGTTTTCTCTCTACGAGGCTTAGTTTTCGAGAAAAACGCGAATTTAAAATCTAGCAATGCAAGTCAAAATCTAGTTTCACTATCGGGGTATTGGTAGTGACATTTGACCTTTCGTGCAGTCATTTTTCCTCTAGCTCTTCTAGTTTGGGAAATATTGAGGATTAAAATTTTATTAAAGCGATTTTCGCACTAATTTTTCCACAGATGACTCACAATGACCTCCCTTTTCCAAAACCGTTGTCCGTTTTCATTTAACTCTTTCAGTTTTCGAGATATGGGGGACATTCCAAATAAAAGCCCTTTTCTCTCTACGAGGCATAGTTTTCAAGAAAATCGCGATTTTAAAATCTAGCAACGCAAGTCAAAATTTAGTTTCGGTATCGGAGTATTGGTGGTGGGTTTTGACATTTGGTGCAGTAATTTTTCCTCTAGCTCTTCTAGTTTTGGAGATATGGACGATTAAAATTTTATTTAAGCGATTTTCGCATTTATTTTTACCAAGGTGACTCACTATGACTTCCTTGTTCTAAAACCGTTGTCCGTTGTCATTTAACTCATTTGGTTTTCGAGATATGGGGGACATTCCAAATAAAAGCCCTTTTCTCTTTACGAGGCTTAGTTTTCGAGAAAAACGCGATTTTAAAATCTAGCAACGAAAGTCAAAATTTAGTTTCGGTATCGGGGTATTGGTGGTGGGTTTTGACCTTTGGTGTAGTCATTTTTCCTCTAGCTCTTCTAGTTTTCGAGATTTTTTCGTGACATTTGACCTTTCGTGCAGTCATTTTTCCTCTAGCTCTTCTAGTTTGGGAAATATTGAGGATTAAAATTTTATTAAAGCGATTTTCGCACTAATTTTTACACAGATGACTCACAATGACCTCCCTTTTCCAAAACCGTTGTCCGTTTTCATTTAACTCATTCAGTTTTCGAGATATGGGGGACATTCCAAATAAAAGCCCTTTTCTCTCTATGAGGCATAGTTTTCAAGAAAATCGCGATTTTAAAATCTAGCAACGCAAGTCAAAATTTAGTTTCGGTATCGGGGTATTGGTGGTGGGTTTTGACCTTTGGTGTAGTCATTTTTCCTCTAGCTCTTCTAGTTTGGGAAATATTGAGGATTAAAATTTTATTAAAGCGATTTTCGCACTATTTTTTTTTCACAATGACCTCTCTTTTCCAAAACCGTCGTCCGTTTTCATTTAACTTTTTCAGTTTTCGCGATATGGGGGACATTCCAAATAAAAGCCCTTTTCTCTCTACGAGGCTTAGTTTTCGAGAAAAACGCGATTTGAAAATCTAGCAATGCAAGTCAAAATCTAGTTTCGCTATCGGGGTACTGGTAATGAGTTTTGACCTTTGGTGCAGTCATTTTTCCTCTAGCTCTTCTAGTTTTCGAGATATGGACGATTAAAATTTTATTTAAGCGATTTTCGCATTTACTTTTCCGCAGATGACTCACAATGACTTCCTTGTTCCAAAACCGTTGTCCGTTTTCATTTAACTCATTTGGTTTTCGAGATATGGGGGACATTCCAAATAAAAGCCCTTTTCTCTTTACGAGGCTTAGTTTTCGAGAAAAACGCGATTTTAAAATCTAGCAACGAAAGTCAAAATTTAGTTTCGGTATCGGGGTATTGGTGGTGGGTTTTGACCTTTGGTGTAGTCATTTTTCCTCTAGCTCTTCTAGTTTTCGAGATATGGACGATTAAAATTTTATTTAAGCGATTTTCGCATTTTTGCGAGAAATGAATTTTGGCGATTTTTTCAATTTTGTAAAACCGAAATTTTGGGGATTTTTTCTAATTTTTGACGATTTTTCAAACTTTGACGATTTTTAAAATTTTGACGATTTTTTCCAATTTTTATGATTTTTTTCAATTTGGAAATTTTTTAAAATTTTGACAATTTTTTCAATTTTGGCGATTTTTTAAATTTTTAACGATTTTTTGAAATTTTTGACGATTTTGCAAATTTTGACGATTTTTTTCAATTTTGGCGATTTTTTCGAATTTTTGACGATTTTTCAAATTTTGACGATTTTTCCAATATTTTCCAATTTTTGTGATTTTTTTCAATTTTGGAAATTTTTTCAAATTTTGACAATTTCCAACCCTGATTTCAGTGAATTTTCTGCATTTTTGCGTTCCTCGGAAAGCTTATTTGTCAATGGTAATTATTTTTTTTAATTGATACATTATCAATGGTAATGAAATTAAAAACCATTGTCATTATTCAATGAAATCAAATTCCAAAATCATTAACATTAATTTGAAACAATGGTAACGAAAATAATTTCATTACCATTTATTTCAATCAATGTTAATGAAATCGTCAATTAATTAGTCCACCTAATTCATTAGTCCCATGTATGATATCAAATCATTGATTTCAAGTTATTATAACATAAATTATTCACTGACAAAAACAAAACTTTTTTATGCGAATTGACTTAAAATAGAATAATCTTTTTCAGGGAAAAAATATCTCTAAATATTGTGGAACTAATTTACGTAGTATTGGCATAAGTTAATATCTTAACTAACATTTTTTTGTTATTATTTCATTTATCTCAAAAAGCTTTATTTTAATTTGATTGTTAATTATAAAATTTAATTTATTTTCAGTGTAAGTCATATTTTTTTACACTGAAATGTTCTTTTTATATATTTTTTTAAGAGTATATATATATTTTTATGTGTTTGTGATTGGGCCGATTTTATGCCGATCTTTTAAATCAAAGTGCCGAAAATGCCGATTTTTTCGGGGAAAAGTGCCGATTTTTCATAAAAATTATATGGCAGCCCAAGTGTTACCATAATCTTACACAGTAATAAACTGTCATATTTGTCTCTGGTAAACAAATGTCATTTGCCTAGTGTAAGGTTATGTTTTTAAAATAATTACACCACTAAACAGATCTTTAAAAGAACCATTTTTTAAAATAATTTTATCAGTACAATTTTATATAGTGATACGAATTGCAAAATAATTATAAACTTTAAAATACTATTCAATAACGCTTTGTTAAAACAACCTTACGGGAAATTTGAATGCATTTTCACTAATAAAAATATATGATTTTCAATTATTGGTAAAGCGTACACTCATGAAAAGCCCGTATAAATAGTTCAAATTCTGCTAAAATAACAGGAAACAGTACTTGCGCCAGCAGAATTTTCAATGAAGTTGAAAATCTTGGTCTGCTAAATTTAGGTAAGCTAAATTTTACACACTGCTAAATACACAGATAATTTTAGTTAACTTATTTCAAATACGGACAAATTAGAATTACAAAAAATATTAGTTCAATCCTAAGTTTTTATACAAAATATCAGAAAAATTAATTCAATAGAATCAGAACGCGTTTAACAGACTTTTGTACTAATTTCTTTTTATGAGTGTAGTAAGTTGTTTGGGTTTCACATGAAAATTTTATAATACTCCATAAAAAAAATTTCACGATAATGAAGGAACATACAGTTTAAGTCATGGTTAAATTATACTGCATGACAATCAATAAATTAATGGAGATCTGACCATCAGTTCTATATATATATATCACATATATATGTGACGCGCAAAATAGAAAGGGACCTAAGGGTTTTGTTCAGGAGAGCCATTTTAAAGATTTAAATACGTGTATCTTTGGTGTACCATCACTGAGCGTGTTGGTATTGGTCTCATTTGAAAGCGACACATCTCATGACGTCAGGAACGTGTTGGTCAACCTTGAAAACGCGCGTAGGTCGTCCCTACCTCTTGTTTTGTGTAGTTGGTTTTTACTGTTTTCTACCTAGCGCGCTGTTTCCATGAGTTTGATATCAATTTTGCTAGTGGTTTTTCGAATCCAGCTTTATTTTCTGAAATTATTAATTGTGAATTATAATAAATACTCATTTATAATTCTTTTAAATCGTGAATATCACTATGTCCCTTTCTATTTGCGCTTAGAATCGTCGACTTCACTTTCATAAAACGCGCATATCTCTGGGAGGGAACACTTTTGGGGCATGGAATCGGTCTCATTCGATGCTCAGATGTTGTCCACATCAAAAAAAAATTGATTTTTTTACCCTTAGGTCCCTTTCTCTATGCGCTGTCACATATGTATTTCGGACATGCTGATTACCACGGCAAGTTTAAAATGGCACAAAAAAAGTTGAAATTTGGCAGGCAAAATGGCACGAAAAAGTAGTAAAATTGGGATTAAAAAAACGGAAAAATGGCACGCTTAATCCAAAAATTTTAAAGTATAATAGTTGATTTGAGTGTTTTTCTGAATGTTTTTAACAAAAATACAATAATGAAGGAATTTACCGTTGAACTGCTAAAGTGCATTCGCCGTATATTAGTATGATTTAAAAAAAAATGAGGAATTTTATTAAATATTAAAAAAAATATCTTTTTTTTGTAAATTTTTTGCAAAAATTATTTACAAAGATTGACCCGTCAATTCATAAATGCTTTGTAAAGTTATAGCAGGTTTATAAAACGTCATTTTCATACAAAATTTGTTTAATAAACCTCCTATAATTTTACAAAGCGTTTATGAATTTAGGGGTGAGTTTTTACTGAATTTTATAGCATTTTTTTAACGAAAAGTCTAATATATAGACAAAATGGCTTTTTTTGGCAAGGATTTGTAAAAATGGCATTTTTACAAAATAAGTGAAAAAATGGAATTTAATGGCAAATGCCAAAGAAAACTGATTACAATGGCGTACTTTATTTTTCGATCTAAAGCACAGTAAATTGTTTCGATTGCACGTGGAAAAACTATTATACTCCATATAAAAAAAATAATTTTTCACGACAATGAGTTTCACAACTGTGTAGTCTTTGCTTTCACTCAAATTTAATGTACAAGACTATTATTTTTCTTGTGAAAAAGTGAAATTTTGTGTTGTTTGTGATTGTGTCTTTTTAACAAAACAAAAAAATTATACATTTTTAGAATATAAGTTAACTATTGAGGCCTCTTAAGTTCGAGTGAAATTTTTTCACATGAAAAACAACTTACGGTGCTTAAGGTATAGATTTTTCGCTAAATGTTTTTAAAGTTTGGCGGTTTCACTGAAAGAATTATCCTTCATGATATTAATGATATAATTTCATAAAATTTTTTCGTTGCATCAATAAAGAATATCATTATGTATATAATATTTACTTAATATGATGAACTTTTTCATAACTTTTCTTTCATAAAATTTCATAATTTCGTTAAAAAAATCCATTGAATTTCATAAATTAGATCTTCATTAATTTAATGAAAATATTCTTTATATACAGCTATGGACATATAATTGGCACAAATTTAAATTGCGCATAAATTTAAGTATTTTCCAACTAAATATATTTTAAAATGCAAGTTTTATCTCTTCTGATTATTGTTGTAATAAATGTTTGCCTTATAGTGCTCAAATGTTCCGTTATGTTTTGCTTTACCGTTATCATTTTTGCGTTAACAATGCTGATTTAAAGTGGACATATAAATGGCACAATTTACTTAAAACAGGCAGTAGTCGTGTAGATTTAATTCAAAGCAATAAATATTTTTCGTAGTTCAAAAATAAATATAAAAAGTTCAAAAATTTTTAAAATGGGATCAGGAAAACATACCACAGGTGAGGAAAGGCGGATCATATGGAAAATGTATGAAGATGGAAAAAAAGTAGCGGAAATTGCTGAGATAATGCAAATTTCTCGCAAAAAAGTCTATAATGCAATTAATTCTTGTATTGAGGATCCCGATATATTGACTAAGGGTAAAATTCGGAAGCCAAGGCCACGAAAAACAGATGATCGTACGGATGCAGCTATAGTACGAATGGTGAAAATTGATCCATTCAAGTCATCAAGGCAGATAGCATCGGATATTAATGAAAATTTTAACATGAAAATATCAAGCAGACTTGTCAGAAGAAGACTAAACGAGGCAAATTTGTTTGGGGGCATTTCCAGAAAAAAGCCCCTACTCTCAAAAAAAAATATTTAAAAACGACTAACCCTCGCCAGAACCCATAAGGAAAATCCCATTAGTTTTCGGAAAAACGTGTTATGGAGTGACGAAACAAAAATTAACAGGATAGGACCAGATGGCAGAATCTTTGTTCGTCGTCCTGAAGGCCAAAAGTTTAATCCTTCACTCAGAAGACGGTAAAACATGGAGGTGGCAGTATTATGGTTTGGGGTGCATTTTCTTGGGATGGCGTAGGTCCGCTTATAAAAATCAATGGAAAAATGGACAAGTTTCAGTATTTAGATATTATAAAAAACCATATGGAGCCATATGCCTTTAACTCCATGCCAATAAAATGGAAATTCATGCACGATAATGACCCCAAACACTCCTCCAAACTAATAAAAAAATGGTTTTGTGCGGAGAAGATAGATGTTTTGGATTGGCCAGCCCAAAACCCTGACTTAAATCCAATAGAGAACCTGTGGAACGAAGTCAAGGTTGAAATCGCCAAGAAAAATCACAAAAATATGGACGAACTGTGGTCGGCCGCACAGGAAGCTTGGTACGCCATCCGCAAATACGAAGATATTTCAATGAAATTTGGTACACAGACCTATGGCCCAAGAACGGAGCCTATTAATTTTGGTTGCAATCGGTCCATGTTTAGGCCTAGTGCCCATGTAAGGGTACCCCCCAAAATTGGTTTGTTTACACGCTGAAGGTCGCAAATAAGAAGATATTTCAATGAAATTTGGTTCGTTGACGCACATGGTCCCAAAGAAAAAGCCTATTGATTCTAGATAGGATCGGTCCATATTTGGACCTATCGCCCATATTGACTTAAGTCTGTTTTAACCCATTCAAATTTCGGATCCAAACATTAATTGGCTTTAAATCAGACTTTAAATTTTTTACTCGTTTTAATGAATTTTTTATTATTAATTTTGGACTATAAAATTTTTTTATAAATCATATTAATTTTTTCGAAACATTAATTTCGTTAATTGAATTAAACTTATTATAAAATTTTATGAAACTTTTTAATTTAATGAATTCTTTCTTTAGATATACATATTTTGTAAATCCGTAAAATATGCTACGATTTTATTACGCCTTTTGCATTTGCTAAGTACTTTTTATTTATCCACTCCAGCTTAGAAACGACAACAACCAACTATAATAAATAATAGTAAATGAAATTGCTTCATAGATTTTATGAAGCTGAATGATTTATTCATTGGAGGAGTGGCCTATTAATTTTCTGAAGAGTTTCATTAATTTTATGAACTTTTGATAAACATTGACTTTAACGAAACCTGTTTCATAGATTCTATGAAAAGTTTCAATGGACGAGTTCCAGTGACAATTTTCATTGATACTATGACGAAATTCATTACTGAAGTGATGATAATTCTCTCAGTATTTTCCATTTAGTTTTCTATATTCAAATGCAATCAATATAAATTTCTTGTGGTGAAACGTAAACACAGGACCTGTATTCATATTTAGACTTAAAATTTGATGCATAAAATTTGATATTTAAACCACTGTTAGCGTTTTGTATGGATTTTTAATATATTTAAATATTAAAATGTTTTTAGTACGATACTAACCTTAGTAAAAATGTATTAATTGCGATAACTTTTTCAAATGGAAACAGTTTTGCTTGAAATTTTGCAAGAACAGATTTTAGAGCTGACCCCATATTATACTAAAAGTTGAACTTTCGGGACAACTTGGAAAGCTATGCTGCCGTGCATATGAGATTCACGTACGATTTCTTGCGCTTCGGGTTATCATAATTGATCCATTTTTCATCGAATGTAATGGTTCGATGCAAAAATGACTTCGATTATGGCGTTCAAGCAGCATTTTGGACATGCAAAATCGTCTTTCAATGTCTCTCGGGTTCAATTCGTGTGGTACCCAATTTCTTTGTTTTTGGATGAATCCTGCTGCTTGCAAATGTTTTGAAATTGCTGCTTGATTGACTCCCAATGATTTTGAAATTCTTCTTGTGTTTGACTACAATCTTCATCGAGTAATGCCTCCCATTCATCATCTTTGAACTTTTTTGGCTAACCTGGCGGTCTTTTACTTCCGTGTCAAAATCACCACTTCTGAACCGCACAAACCATCTCTGAGACGTTGAAATCGATTGAACATATTCAGGATAAGCTTCGGTGGGAAATCGATGTTCTGCAAATTGAAGAAGTAAAACAAAACTTCCCGCAAATGATGCCTTGTGGTCACAAAATTTGACATTTCCGAAGCAAAAAAAACTCTTCTTTAGACAATTTCCTTTATTGATTAAGTGAAAAAAAATTACAGATGTTTACCCTCCAAAATGTCATATAAGTTATTGAAGACACAAACCATTTGTAAAGGATACGCCATCTGTTGTGAGTCCCACATTTTTAAGTTATACACCCAATAAATAAATTGCAAAGTCAACTGACTAATAAGTTGGAATCGTTGAAATCAATTTCAAAAATTTGGTAACAAATTGATAAAATTTAAAAATGCTTTGAAAAAAATCGCGAGGTGGGTCTTAAAAAATTATTTAGCCATTTTTGGCTTTATTGCAGCCATTTTTGTAACCAAATATATATGTTGCGTTTCAAAATAAGAACTTTTTCATCGTTTTGACGATTTTGAATAGAAACGTTTAATAGCAACAGTGAATTTCAAAGTAAAGTTAAAAAGATTTATTAAAAATATAAGAAATTGTTAGAAAAATTACACTATGCGACAGTCAAAATCGGGATGGGATGAAACCAACGGGAAATGTTATACGTGTCCCCTAGGAATCGAGATATATCTTTTTTTTGACATAACTCGAGAACCACTAGTCCGATTTTGCTCAAACAATTTTAAAAAAATTCAAAATTACAATTCCTTTAATCTGTTCATATAACGTTTTTCTATATACTCAATAGTTTTGCCGGTAAAAATAAATGTTTGTTACCGCTACCATAAAAATCAATAACCTTTTGTTTATTACTTTTTTTTAATATTTTAGGCGAAAAATATTTTTTCTTCATACATTTATTTTTACCGGCAAAACTGTTGAGTATATAGAAAAACGTTATATGAACAGATTAAAGGAATTGTAATTTTTAATTTTTTTAAAATTTGTTGAGCAAAATCGGACTAGTGGTTCTCGAGTTATGTCAAAAAAAAGACCACCAAAGGCAAATCGATATATCTCGATTCCTAGGGGTGACCCAGCGAAACGCCGGGACACGTATAACTTCTTTTTTACCGATATAACTTTCCCCGGTAGTTTGAACCCTTCCCGATCACTGACCCCTACCATTTGTTTCACAGTGTTATCAACTTTACATTTTTCAGCAACTTTTATTTGGTGAAAAAAATATTCATATGATAAAATTTTGGCAGATAGCTTTCGCAAAAGTTAGATCAAGAATCGGATTGTCTGCGAAGTTGTGCGAACTTTTATCACTTCACAGCTTCACGACATTCGGAATCGATTTTCAGAATCTATATCTCTAACATCGAATTACTTCAATTTCCATAATTAACAAAAACTCACAACTTGCAGGATTGCGTTATTTTAAAAATCCAACAAAAATAAAACTGTACTCTAATTAAATTCTCTTGAAATTTGCCAAATTTATAGTAGGAAATTGTAATCCTACTATAAATTGGGTAAATTTACTCTATGTGTGTAATTGAAAAAAATACGCACATTGTGTTTAAGCTGGTTCAAATATAATGTGTAATTTTACATTGAAAATGCGTAAAAATTAAATGAAATTTCCAAATTAGTGTGTTAGTTTATTAAATTTGTGCGTAAAGAAGCATGTTTTACGTATAAATGTATGCATAAAATGCGCCATAATCCACAGAAAGTACGTAAAAATCCCCCAAAAATGCGTATATTTACCACAGTAGTGCTTGAAGTTAAACCACCAAAAACATTTTTTTAAATGAAACAATAAATTAATTTTTAGTACGTATTTTATTAATAATAATATCCGGGTCATTCTCGCATAACATAAATAATCGTTTATGTCGAAAATAGCCGTTTTGAGATTTGAGATTTTGTATAAAATTGGTATAATAAAATTTTTTATAAATATTGAACTAAAATAAATTTGGAAAAGATGTTTCGACTACCACATGCGTCAACAATAATTACCAAAAAGAATTTCATTCTTATGTAGCTTTTTTTAGATGAAAATGTGTTTGTAGAAATGCAGTAATTCCCAAAAAATAATCCATTTTAGCTCCTTTTTAATATTTAAAATTTTTATTAATTTAAATGTCAGTGTGTTTATTAGTACAGTATATTTACCAACTTTTTGCGTTAAAATTTTATTGAACAAAAGAATACTAAATATAGGCATAATGTGTTTATTTATAAACACATAATGTCTAAAACAAGTTTGTGTGTGTATTATTGTGTATGGAAGTGTGTACAAAAAAATTACGCATTTTTTTGTTTATATTTACCGAACATTTACGTACATTTTTTAGAGTGTAGTTTAAATACGTAAATCTTTAGTAAAACCTAGCAAATCTTAAAAGAATTTTATTCAAATTTTAGTTATTTAATATTAATATAAATTTATGAATATTTAGTCCCCTGTGACTTAAAAAAAATGCCAACAATGGTTTTAGGCAACATACCAGTATTATTTTACATATTGATGGTCATAAATCGATATCTCATAACCAGGGCAACCAGAAATGTGCTATATCATGTTTTTTCCTGTGCATTGTATTGAAAAAGGGATAAGATAATTATCCGTTTCAGAAAAATTGACGAATTCTGGAATCGATTTGTTCCTAATAGCAATTAAAAAAAAATCTTTTTTTTTTGAAAAAACACATTTTACATCACATTTTATTTCTTGCTATCAAATTGTTTTTTCTTTTTTTAATAAAAAAATACAAAATCAAATATTTTTTGCAATTTATTGCATAATTTCTTTATCTATGGCTTGTACTTTAAACAAACACTCAGGGAATGCTCCTGCTAATATAGGGCATTGTGTTGATATTACGAAAATAGGTTATAGGAAGGAGGAAAGTCAGAGTAATATTTATGTATGTACATTTGACTTGAATTTGACTTTATAAGTAATAGGAAAAATCATGGTGGGAAGTTGATTTCACATACAGCTTTTCCGACTGATAAACGAATTCTCCCTGTATTGCGATATTCTTTACAAGATAAGGGAGCGTTACCAACGAAAACTCGTGCACTGGGGATAAATTCGATATAAGTGGTAATTTTCAGACCGTTTTGAAATATATTTTTTTTAAGATGATGCCGATTTCTTCATTTTTTTTTTTAATGTCTTAATCTTTATGTCCAAAATATACTTCAATTGTACTGAAAAATTAAATTTGAAATACGGGATTTTATAGAAAACTGTATTGTAAGAGCACAGTTTTTAAACTTTAAAGAGCATTTTTTTTTTCGATTTGTAGAGTATTTTTATGGGTTTAAAGTGGTTTTTAGAGCATATTTCTCGCTACCCGTCTCATAACTACCAATTTCGAACAATTTCAGATATGGATGAAATCATCTAACAGTTTGTAGTAAAAATATCACTTACAAGTTATCAACTTATTACCATCGATATGTACAATAAGGTCTTCTTTAAATTGTATCGAATTTAACCTTAAATATTTTCGCCTTTCGTTTCAACACAAATGTCACTGCAACGTTTCGCTTTCTTGTGCTTTGTATACTTGAACTTTTGTTTTGTAAACAAAAGAGCAAAAGAAATTTTGAATGTTACGAATATTTTGCGTCGACTCTGTCATTGCCATTATGATTACAATCTCTGTTAAATGCGTTTTTGTTATTTTTACAATATTTTCGTAATGTTAGTTTTATACTATGTTTTGTTTAAAATTTTATATGTATTTTCTATATATTTAAGCACAAAGGCGGCACTTATTTTTATTCACTATAATTCATATCAAAAGGACAGGCATTTTAATGAACACTTAGGTAAAAGCTAACACTTAAATAAATATTTACCGAGACTATAAGTTTTTAAATAATTTTAAGAAATATTCACCCTAAAACCATTCAGCTTAAACTGAAATAAAAACTTTTACTTACACTGATAGAATTTTGTGCATTGCATTAATGAATTTGTTTATCAATACAATGAATATTTTTATTGGAAAGCCCCCAAAGAACGATTTCATTGAATCAATAAAACATGTTTCCTTAAATCAATTTTAATGAAAAGCATCATTAAACTAATGAAATATTCATAAAATATATGAAATTTTTTGATTCATTTTAAGATAGACGTTGTGAAAGTTTTATGTATTTAATGAAATAAATTCATTACTTGTATGAAATATTTTCTTAAACATTTCTTATTTTAGCACAGACTTAATGAAATTAATTCATGTTATGACTGTCTTAAGACTATTTTAAGATTGAAAGTCACATCTTTCCATACAAAACAACAATAAAATTTAAAAAATTCGAATTTTATTTGTCATTATTATGATTGTATCGATACCAGGTCTTAATTTTTCAGAAGTTTTCAAACAAGAATTTGAATAAATACAATTTATTATGACTTTGCAACAACAAAAACAAGAGAAATACAGTCATAACGACACCAATCTGGTTGAATGCCAACTAATGTGTGAATCCGAAATTATAATGGGTTGGAATAGACTTGTACCAAAATTTGTATATAATATAATCAAAAGTTACAAAAACGAAACTTTGTTAGGTCTAAATATGGACCGATTGTATCTAGAATCAATAGGCTTTGTCTTTCGCCCAGTGTAAGCCAAAGTACTAAATTTCATTAAAATAACGAACATGTCCATTTTGGTTGTATGGGCACTAGGTCTACGAAGCCTACCGATTTTAACCAAAATCAATAGGCTTCGTCCTTGGGCCGATATAAATCGGTTTACCATATTTCATCGAAATATCTTAATATTTGCGACCTGTATTGTCGCATTAGAATACATGGACAGTAGACCGTACCGCAAAAAAATTGCAAGGCAATTTAAAAAAAAAATTTTTTTTGCCGGACGTAGGGGTCGCCATTTTTAATTTTTCGCTATAGCTTCGGCATTTGAAGTTGGATTTTAAAGTGTGATATATCGTTTTTATAAAGGAAAAATCCAAAAAAAAAATTTACGGTCGGCAACCAAATAAATATCACAAATTTCTGCTGGATTTATCGAAAAACTTTATTAGCAAAAGTTGTTGTTAACTTTAATATAAAATCGCTAAAAACAAAGAAAATGTTTTTTATGTTTAAGGCAATGTCATTTCAAGTCTTGCGACCATTTATAGGAAGGAATAATGCAAAACTTAAGGAAATTTTGTAGGATTTCGACAAATTTTCATTGAAAGCCACGCCCACTTAAAACATGCGACAAAATAAAAAAAAAACAGATATCAGGTTAAAATTCTGTGCAATATTCTAGACCACATATTTGCCTTTTGGGGTGAATTTAGCCACTATTTTGATATTTAAAAATAAAGGCAACGAAAATAAAATTAGAAGAAATTTGAATCGTTCCTATTAAATTTGCCATCACTGTATATTATAATCTTCTATATATAAAAGAATAACGTGACTGACTGACTGACTGACTCAACATCGCCCAGCCCAAACCGCTAAAGCTAGGAAGTTGAAATTTGGTATGTAGGTTCCTCCTCCGGTGTAGACGTCCGCTAAGACGGGATTTTTGGAAATTCCAACCGGAACGGGCAAAAAGGGGAAAAGTCTCCCCCTTGGCGGCCTGCCTGAACCCCTTTGGCTAGAAAGCTGAAATTTAAGATATGTGTTCCTTGGAGTATGGGCTAACTTTTCTGGAAAGTACTTTCTGGTGTTATGGACAGGGACGTTGTAAAACTGGGGGTTAAAAAGAGGAAAAAGGCCCCCCTTTACGGCCTGCCCAAACCGCTGGAGGTAGGAAGTTGAAATTTGGTATAAAGGTTCCTCCACTATCGTAGACATCCACCAAGACGGGATTTTTGGAAATTTTTACAGGGAGGGGCAAAAAGGGGAAAAAGTCTCCCCCTTGACGGCCTGCTCAAACTGCTGGAGCTATGAAGTTGAAATTTGGTATGTAGGTTCCTCGACCGGTGTAGACGTCCGTTGAGACGGAATTTTTGGAAATTCTTATCGGGAGGGGCAAAAAGGGGACAAAAAAGTACTATAAGTACCGTTAGTTTAGTTTATAAGAAGGACAAAATTGTAAATAAAGATAAGTTTTAAATCAGAACTCAGCCGAGCAATTGGCTATTAGTTTCAATTATTTAAACTAAAATTTAGCACTTAATTGTGCTTTGCCTTGGCGCTCTTTAGTGCCGGCAATCTAAGCCAGTGGCGTTTGAAACGCCGGCTAAAAACCCTAGGTAGGGAAATAAATTTAAAATACACTATTACATGGCGATCCTGCCAAATTTGGTCTATATGTCCACTGAAAATAAATCACCTACTAGTCAAAAGTAACAGCCACAGCCCATCAGCATTGAAGATTATTTGAAGCGGCAGCAGCGCAGGGCTGAAGACAAATTGACCACAATACCAGCTACGGAGAAGCCCAAACGAAGAAGAGCGGGAAGAATAGTTAAGCTAAGGAAGAAATTAGCTGATCTGAAGAGGCGAGTGACAGCCGAGATTCCACCACCTTGGGAACAGGCGTGTGAATTATGGCAAGAGATTGATGCCATAACTGAGCAGTTGAAGACCAAAAAGAAAAAAACAATTAATATATAAAAAAAAATATATATATGAAATGTAAAAATTAAAATCTAATTAAACACATGCATAAAAAAATTTTTTTTTATTATTTTCTTAAGGAATAAAAAAAAACTATAATTAAAAACACACACACTTATTACAAAAAAAAATTTAATTTTCTTAAGAATTATTGCATCACTAGATACAAAATATAATTATTAATTTAAAAGGAGAACTTGAAAAAGAAAAAGACTTGAAGAAAAAAAAATGACAACACAAAAATAATCAGCTGTTATATGAATGTAAAATATAATAGTGTTATATTTTTTTGAGTAATCGGTACCCATATAGTGAAAATTGACACAGGGTGCACACAAAATATTAAAAATAAACGAAATATTGTAGAGTTGTATTTTTTCCAATAATCGGTACCCATATGATACAAATTAAGTACAAGGTACACACAAAATATTGAAATAAACAAAAATAAGTTATATTTTTAGAATATTTTTTTACATACATATTTATTAAATATCTTTTTTAAGAATTAAAGTAAATGGAATCAATAAATGAATGTATTGACGAGTTAAAACAGCTTAAATCAAATATAAAGAAAAGTAAAAATAGAGTTTACGAAGAGTCTTACAAAGTAAAAAAACTTGAAAGATTAGCAATTTTAGAGCAAACTGTACAGAACTTTTGGGAGGATAGCGACAACGACGATACCAAAAAACTAGAAATAGAATTTGAAGATTTACATAGAGAATTAAAAGAGACAATAGAAAATTTAAACGTAAAGACCGAAAAGATTGAACAAGTTTGGCAAAGATATAGTTTTCCAAAGATGGCTAGTTTCGATATTTCCATGGTGGGTAAAAACCTACATATTTTTAAAGGTTCATTCAAAGATTTGGAAGATGTTATTGCACAGGCAGAATTACTACATGACCTGTTAAAAGAAGAAGATAAATCGATATTTATTAAATACGTTTATAATTTCAAGCTAACGGCGCAAGTGCGTAGCATTTTAGGTCGTTCCAATCGAATTGAAAACAGCATTAGAAAAAGCTTTTCCAAATCCAAGAACACTACAACAGGTTCTGACAGAGTTGGGAACTACGGTACAGAGTAATAGTACTATATCTGATTTTAGGGAAAAAATTGCCGAACTTTCTAACCAATTGAGTAATTTTGAAATTGGAGGTTTAACAAACCCCACTCAGGATACTAAAGATGCCATATACAAAATGGGTGACAGCGTTGCACTCAATATTTTTATGAAAGGTGTTAATATTGAATACCAACCACTTCTTTTGGCAAATATGCCAACAAGTTTTAATGAGGCGGTAGAAAGGTGCATGACGGCAGAGAAAAATTTAGGTTTTGATAAAAAGAATCTATTTCACGTAGATAGCCGACACGGGAGAAATATGGAAAAACAATTAGAAAATATAAATAATCCTGAAATTACCAATACAAAGTGCACGTCCGAGCAAAAGCCTGATCAACTTTTTGTCTGGGACTGTACATCATTATCGGATTTAAAAAAAAAATAAGAAAACTTAAGTTTGAAATAAATAATAATTTTAAAAATATTTTAATTGATACATCAAATTATCAAATTATAGCAAAATGCAGTGATAATCCATCGAGCACAAAGTTGGCTTTGGAGAAACTCATATCAAAAATGCATAATATAGGAATAAACGAGCTAGCTCTCAGCAAAAATAATGAAATATTTAATACTATGGCCATAGAAGGATTTAAAAATTTATATAACAATTTACAATTAAAAGCAAAAACTAATTTAAAAATATTGCTATACAATGAAACAAAAAGAATAATTTGCAAAGAAACACAGATAAAACTGATTGAAGAATATCACAATTCATTACACGGAGGGCACTTAGGTGTCAGAAAAACAGCTATGAAACTAAAACAACGCTACATATGGAAGAATATGAGCAAAATGATAAAACAATATGTATCAAATTGCAAACAATGCAAGATAAACAAACTAACTAAACATACGAAAGAATAATTTACTTTAACAGACACTCCAAATACCAGCTTTGAAGTAGTATCCCTCGATACGGTAGGTCCTTTGCGGTTGTCAAACTATAACCGATACATACTGACAATTCAATGTGAATTGACAAAATACGTAGTGGCATATCCTATGGAGACCAAAGAGGCGAAAACAGTGGCAAAAACATTGGTAGAACAGTTTATTTTAAAATACGGTAACTTTAAAATTTTAAAGTCAGATAAAGGTACTGAATTTAAAAACCAATTAATGTCAGAAATTTGTAGACTTTTGGATATTAAACATATTTTTGGCGCACCTTACCATCACGTGACTTTGGGCTCGATAGAGAGAAATCATAGAGTACTTAATGAATTTTTGTTAAATTTTTGTAAAGATAATGAATGGGACTATTGGATCCCTTATTTCACGTTTGCATACAATACAACACCACATGTAGATACAAACTACACGCCATACGAATTAGTATTTGGAAAACTACCATATCTGCCAAACGATGAGGTTAGACGAGACGAACAATTTTACAACGCGGAAAATTACGCAAACGAACTTAAACAACGGCTTAAATTTTCACTACAAAAAACAAAAGAATACCTAGAAATAGCTAAAGACGGTAGAGTACGAAACGATACGAACATAAACCCACTTACCATTGAGACAGGAAATCTTGTACTAGTGAGGACAGTTAATAGAAAGAAAAATCAGGCACTATATCATGGGCCATATGAAATAATAGAGAGACAAGGAGTAAATTCTATTTTGGATATAGGCGGTAAGCTAAGAAAATTTTATAACAATATGTTAAAAAGATACAACTGAAAAAAAAACGAGTAAAAAGGTTAAAGTCGGGCATGCCGACTATACAATACCCTACACCACTCTGGTGTATTGTTTGGATCCGAAATTCGAATGGGTTAAAATGGGGCTTGTGTCAAAATTTTATATAATGTGAGTCAGCGCACCAAATTTCATTAAAATATCTTAATATTTGCGACCTGCAGTTTGTAACCAAGCCAATTTTGGGGGGACCCTTATATGGGCACTAGTTCTAAACATGGACCGATGTTCACCAAAATCAATAGGCTTCGTCCTTGGGCCAACATAGGTCTATGTACCAAATTTCATCAAAATAGCTTAATATTTGCGACCTGCAGCGTATAAACAATATAATTTTGGGGGGACCCTTATATGGGCACTAGTTCTAAACATGGACCGATGTTCACCAAAATCAATAGGCTTCGTCCTTGGGCCAACATAGGTCTATGTACCAAATTTCATCAAAATATCATAATATTTGCGACCTGCAGCGTATAAACATTATAATTTTGGTAGGACCCTTATATGGGCACTAGGTCTAAACATGGACCGATGTTTACCAAAATCAATAGGCTGCGTTATTGGCCCAATGTAGGTCTGTGTACCAAATTTCATCAAAATATCTTAATATTTACGACCTGCAGCGTATAAACAGTATAATTTTGATAGGACCCTTATATGGGCACTAGGTCTAAACATGGACCGATGTTCACCAAAATCAATAGGCTGCATTATTGGGCCAATATAGGTCTGTGTACCAAATTTCATCAAAATATCTTAATATTTACGACCTGCAGCATATAAACAGTATAATTTTGGTAGGACCCTTATATGGGCACTAGGTCTAAACATGGACCGATGTTCACCAAAATCAATAGGCTGCGTTATTGGGTCAATATAGGTCTGTGTACCAAATTTCGTCAAAATATCTTAATATTTACGACCTGCAGCGTATAAACAGTATAATTTTGGTAGGACCCTTATATGGGCACTAGGTCTAAACATGGACCGATGTTCACCAAAATCAATAGGCTGCATTATTGGGCCAATATAGGTCTGTGTACCAAATTTCATCAAAATATCTTAATATTTACGACCTGCAGCATATAAACAGTATAATTTTGGTAGGACCCTTATATGGGCACTAGGTCTAAACATGGACCGATGTTCAAAAAAATCAAACTTGTTCGTCCTTGGGCCAACATAGGTCTGCGTACCAAATTTCTTCAAAATATCTTAATAGGTGCGACCTGTAGAGTGCGCACAAGATTGCATGGACAGACAGACGGACGGACGGACAGACGGACATCGTTATATCGAAATAAAAAAAAATTCTGAACCGATCGGTATACTATAAGGTGGGTCTACGACCAATATTTTTTGGTGTTACAAACATCAGCACAAACTTATAATACCCTGACCACATAGTGGTGTAGGGTATAAAAATAAATATGAATATGTCTTAAAAATGTAAAAATAATTTAAAAATTTTTTTATAAATTTTATTTTGAATGTAAAATAATTAAAAATAATTTTTTTATATAAATATAAAAAATCATTTTTTCAATATAGGGTGAGGATGTGGTGAGTTCAAACCGATCACGCTACTCACATCACTAAGAACATATGTTCATAAAACATATGTTATATTTAACGAAGAAACCCTTTTTCATTTGTAAACAAATAACAGCTGTTGAATTTAACTTAACGAAAATAAAGATGTAAATAAAATCCTAGACTATAAGTACCGTTAGTTTAGTTTATAAGAAGGACAAAATTGTAAATAAAGATAAGTTTTAAATCAGAACTCAGCCGAGCAATTGGCTATTAGTTTCAATTATTTAAACTAAAATTTAGCACTTAATTGTGCTTTGCCTTGGCGCTCTTTAGTGCCGGCAATCTAAGCCAGTGGCGTTTGAAACGCCGGCTAAAAACCTTAGGTAGGGAAATAAATTTAAAACACAACATTACAGTACCTTTTCCCAAAAAAGTACCTTTTTCCAAAAAAAGTACCTTTTTTCAAAAAAAGTACCTTTTTCCAAAAAAAGTACCTTTTTCCAAAAAAAAGTACCTTTTTCCAAAAAAAGTACCTTTTTCCAAAAAAAGTACCTTTTTCAAAAAAAGTACCTTTTTCCAAAAAAATTACCTTTTCCCAAAAAAAGTACCTTTTTCAAAAAAAGTACCTTTTTCCAAAAAAAATTACCTTTTCCCAAAAAAAGTACCTTTTTCCAAAAAAAGTACATTTTTCCAAAAATAGTACATTTTTCCAAAAAAAGTAATTTTTTCCAAAAAAAAGTACCTTTTTCCAAAAAAAGTACCTTTTTCCAAAAAAAGTACCTTTTTCCAAAAAAAGTTCCTTTTTCCAAAAAAGTACCTTTTTCCAAAAAAAGTACCTTTTTCCAAAAAAAGTACCTTTTTCCAAAAAAAGTACCTTTTTCCAAAAAAAGTACCTTTTTCCAAAAAAAGTACCTTTTTCCAAAAAAAGTACCTTTTTAAAAAAACATACCTTTTCCAAAAAAAGTACAAATAAAGTAAAAAAAAAACTACCTTTTTAAAAAAACATACCTTTTCCAAAAAAAGTACAAATAAAGTACTTTGTAAAAACAAAACGCCTTCTGTGTAGGCGTCCGCTTAGACGGAATTTTTGAAATTCCAATCGGGAGGGGAAATAAGGGGAAAAGTCTCCTCCTTGACGGCCTGCCCAATCCCTTTTGGCCAACCTAAAATTTTAAATATGTATTCCTTGGAGTAGGACTAACTCACCGGTAACGTAATTTTTCTATTTTGGAACAGGAACATAGTAAAAATGGTGGTTGAAAGGGAAAAATGTCCCCACTAACGGCCTGCCCAAACCGCTTAGGCAATGCAGTTGAAATTTGGTATGCATGTTCCTCATCCATCGCAGATAGCCGCGAAGATGGAATTTTTGTAAATTCCTTAAGGGAGGGGCAAAAAGAAGAAAAGCCTCACCTTGGTGGCCTGTAAAAACCCCTTCGGCTAGAAACCTGAAACTTAAAATGTGGGTCCCTGGAGTAAGGGCTAACTTATTAGAAAAATACTTTTTTCAATTTTGGACAGGGTCGTTATAAAATGGGGGCTCAAAAAGGGAAAGTGGCCCCTTAACGACCTGTCCAAACTGCTGGAACTAGGAAGCTGAAATTCGGTACTTTGGTTCCTCTTCCAGCCTAATTCCAACCGGGAGGGACAAAAAAAGAAAAAATGTCCGCCTTGAAAGCCTGCTCAAACTGCTGGAACTAGGAAGCTGAAATTCCCTGTCGACGGATTTTCGAAATTCCTACCGAGAGGGGCACAAATAGTAAAATTTGGCTAGAAACCTGAAATGTAAAACATATGTTACTTGGAGTAACATATGTTTTTTTTTTCTAAAACTACAGTTTTATCTGTACTTATACTGAGTCGTAGAACTTATTAAAATTTAGGGGTCTAGTCCATATTATGTGAGGGCATATAGGGCACTCCCATGGAGCAAACATTTTACTCACCTTATATGGACAGAAAAAAAGTAAAAAAGTGCCTTTTAAATACAACTTGGTTTGCTTTATGATGATTTCCAAAATATTTCGGATCTAGGACTCAGATCTCACGAGCTGGACCATTTTTAAAAAAGGTCTTTTTTTAGTTTTTGTAAGAAATTTGCATCTTATCTGAAGAAAACATACCCAATATGGGTATCATATGAAAGGTTTTTTAGAGGCGCGTCCAGCGGTATATATAACATGTTCAAGCATATCCTGACATGTCCTATTTTAAAGGATATTCTATAAAAAAAAACAAATTGTTAACTCTTTTGTGCAGAGATATTTGTGATTGAAATTTCAAACTTACATATCATAATCTATAGACGATTTCAGAGAACACGTGTTTCAGATTTTTTTGAAATTCGCGATTTTTCGCGTTTTATCAGAAATTCAATGTGGTGGAAACAATATGTTCTAAATAGGGCAATATGGATATCAAAACTTTTCTTTTGACAAGTAAATCATCGCTGAGTGGATATAGTTTGGAATCTTGCAAATTTCGTACATTTTTCACGATGCTCTGGACCAAATTTTGTTAAATTTTGTGCCTCAAAAAGCGTCTTCTGCCATTTATTAAGAGTCACGTCACCAAACCACTGTTCTGGTCGGACCTGGCAAGCTGCCACTATGCAAAGGACACGTTGCAGTGGGACAATGCAAATAAAATCGATTTTGTACCTCGCGACTACAATCCACCCAATAGGCCAGAACTACGCCCTATTGAGGAATATTGGTCAATAGTGAAGGGAATATTGAAGAAGACAGGTGAACTGGTAAAAGATATTGCAGAATTCAAAACCAAGTGGCTGTCGGCGTAGCGAAAAGTCGATGATACACTCGTGCAAAAGATGATGGCGCGTGTGCAACGAAAATTCCGATCAGTTGCATATGGAAAAAATAATAACTAATATTTTTATATTTTTATTGCCTTTAAACTTCAAAGTATTCGAATAAAAAAAAATTTATTTCAAAGCCATCTAGTTTTTTCTGGTATTAGTTTCTAAGAGTCACAGTTTTGGTGTGCTCGCACTTTATTTGCAAAGAAATCTGCTAATTTCAGCAGTTTTTTCTGTAGTATCATTTTTAACTAATTTTTAGTAACTTTTTCTGTTATTTTTACAGATTTCTTTCTATAATATAATAAATCTTATAGTGCAATTTCTGAGAAAACTCGACATGAATCGACAAAGTTATCACTAACACCAAAAGCAATAATCTTCGACACGAGTGCTTTACGACACATACGATCAAACGCCTTGGAAATTTCTAAAGTAACCACTTTACTTTCACCAAATATGTGAATGAACCGACTCCAATGCTCCGAAAAAAGCGTCATTAAGTCTCCCGACTCCTGGCTTCTTCTCAAGCCGTACTGTCAATCATTAAGAAGTAATTTTGGTAACTAGCTAATTAACAAAATGGTAGGCAACCATGCTCTCCATTGTCTTCGAGAGCGCCGAACAGATTGCAGGGTTGGTTGCCGCACCCTTTTTTGGGATTAGCTGCACATTGACAAACTTCCAACAAAAGATACCCGAACGGTACGAAGAGGAATAACGGAAATTTCAATAGACCAAAATTTGCAGTCTCCACTAGCAAAATTTTTACCTTAAATTCGCTATGGAGATAAAAAATTTTATCCAATCTCAATAAAACTTTTTTGTCGTTTATAAGAGGGGATAAAGAAAAAAAAATTTTTTTTAAATGGTTTTGAAAAAAAAAAATTTTTGTCGAAACTTTCAAACAAAAAGCACATGTCGAAGATCGATTCCGATCGGGCTGAAACTTAAAAAAAATTGTTACGTTTGCCCTCAATTTGTGGGTAGAAAGCTAAATTTATCCAAAGTTCACATTCGATCCAGTAAAAAATTGTTCTCCAATCCCAAAAGATTCCACGTGGATCGTTTGAAACTGCAAGGTGGTTTAACTCAAGCCAGATTTCAATTTTTAAATTTCTTTAAGTTTTTCTGTGAACAGAAAAAGAAAAACAAAGCATTTCTAAGTCTGATGCTTTCTGGAAAAAATTAAACGTGTCTGGAGATTTTTATATAAAACACTTGGCCCTTATATAAACTTGACCCTTATAAATTTATACAAAAAACTAAAAACATTAGCCAGAACGTCCGTCCACTTTATGAAAGACTTTAGAAATATTCGATATTTTCATTTATATATATTTTATTAAAAACAGTACGTATTACTTTTACAAATTTTTCTTGCAAACAGGATAGACAGTTCAGAAATTACCAATTGTATTTCAGAAATTATCAATTGTATTTCAGAAATCGTCAATTGTATTTCAGAAATGATCAAATGTATTTAAGAAATTACCAATTGTATTTCAGAAATTATCAGTTGTTTGTATTTCAGAAATCGTCAATTGTATTTCATTTGTATTTATTCTTCGATAAAAAATTTGAAGTTTTTTAAAATAGTATTTAGCCCCATGTTGGGGCAATAATATCTCTTCTATGTAGACGAGAACAAGAAATTCTCATTGAGTTTGTAATTTAACTTAACAAATATTTCTAGAAATTTTAAAAACATCGTCATCTGACAATTTCCTTACCCGGTGTCTTCAAATGCAATAAACTATATGATATGAAATGTCAAAAACATTACAGAGAAACGTCAAAATGATATCAAATCCAAAGTGGTGGAGAACACTTGACCATTTCATGGCTATGAAATATCGTAGATTAATTTTTATCTACAAATAATAAATAATTAAACTCATTCGCATTCTTTTTTACCAAGTTTTCTTTTATTTTTTCATTACAAAATAAGAATTAAAACGAAAAGTGATATTTGATGGCAGGCATCATTGCAAGAGCCGCTTGCATGTCAGCGATATCATGATATTGCAATACAATTGAAATTGAGTGTCTTCACTTGAGATGAGAGCATTTTGACAATTGCTTGCTATCATTTTGTTGCATGTCCAGACACTAGGTTAGGTAAGAATGAAATCCGGATACGAATAGACCATCAACAGATTATTTTTCACAATTTATTAAATAATTTTTGGGATTTTAGTACATTTAATTCCACAATGAAAAAATTTATTTATTCTGTTCGAGGCCAATTATTTCCTTATTATGAAATAACATCCCAGTGTAGAAATGGTAATGACATACCATTAATTTTTAAACTACCACCCAGTGTAGAAACGGTAATGACATATCGTTATTTTTTGGACTGCCGGTAATGACACCGAATTACTTTCTGCATTATTTTAAAACATATAATGTTGAGTTACTGTTAACTAGTTACTTGTTCCATTATTTCAAAACAAAAATAATACGTTACCAATAACGACTTACTTTTTTGTTTGAGGTGCATTTGAGGTACGGTCTAATGTACACTTTTGTACTATTTGCTCATATTTATTGATATTGTAACTAGTGTTTCCAATTATTCGACATAGGCGGTAAACCGGTTAATGCATTATTCGAAAAATCGCAAAAATTGATTAATCGGTTGTTCGGGTCGGTTAATCGAGAAAATTGGCATTTAATCGTATGATGCAAAATTAATGTATTTCCTTAATTTTTTATCAATAAAACACAAAGAGATACCTGTTTTTGGGGGAATGCTTAAACTGAGTAAGTTAAGAACAGCAAATCTAAAACTTTTACGCTCAGATAAAAAAGTTAGTAAACAAATTTGTAAACAGTTTTCAATCGCACTTTATTATTTTTGTACTGATTTTTAGTACAATTTTTTTTAGTAATAATTTTTGCCATTCTCTTATTACAAATTACAGATTTTTTTTACAAATTTTCGTTGCTGATTTCAGCAAAACATTTTACTAATTTTTCAAAACCGAGTGGGCGCTGTGGTGTAATGGTTAGCACGTTGGACTCTTACACGTAAGGTTGGGGGTTCGATCCCCAACCAAGGCAACATAAATTTATGAAAAATAATATGTATGAGTTTTTTCTATTCCTCTATGAACTAAAAAGCTTCAACAAAGTTCGCCGACTCTTCATCAGATGGCGCGCAACAACTGTTCTAAGATTCAGCATCTTTTATTAAATTTGATTTAAGTTTTTTAGATTTTACAGTTTGTTTATATTTTAGTAGTTCCAGTTTCTGCCTTTTTATGGACAGAATTCATCAGTGATCTTCCATTAAATTGTATTATTGTTTATATTTTTATTGTTATATTGTCTCTATATGAATAATTTCAGAAGTGATCAAACAGACATATACAAACATTCTACTTCAGATTTTCTCTGTTTATCTTCTTATTTCCTCCATGTCAAATTTCACAAATATTGCCACATTGACGTATGGTTTGTACGTACAAGTGCAGGCAATTTGTGTATATTGGAGACGGACAGCCAACAGGGCATTTTTATTTTTTATAGTAAAGTGTTGTTTTCTCATACGCGTCGTATAGACCAAATACAATTAATATTGTCACTAATATGTATTTTTATTAATTCTAATTTAGTAGGTTTGAGGCAGTTTACAACAATTTACTGAAATTTAGTAGCGTCTACTAATTATTTTTTCATCATACTAATATTATTGATATTTATTAAATATTTAACTGATTTTAGCCAATCGATTTTGATTGGCTACTAATTTTTTCTACTAATTTTATTGTACAGCGAATCAGTAGACATTTGTTGCTAAAATTAGCAAAAAAATACCGCTAGGCTCAAAACAGTTAAATTTCCCGTAATAAGAGCAAAATTTTCAGTAGCCATTACAGACTTTTTTTGGTTGAGCGTACATATCGATAACTTAATGTAGATTTTTTATTTATTTACGGTGGGTCTCACACTACCAAAAATAAAATATAACATTACATTTAAAAAAAATGTATATCCAAAGTTAAGATTTTATTAAGATTCCTCCTTCTCCTCTGAAGAAATAAAAAAAACGAGCTAGAGCATTTCTGAGAGTTGTGTAACACAAATTTAAAACAAATGAAATCTTATCTTGAAGGACATTGAAATATAATTTGCATTGTTTTTAATTTTTAAAAGAATTAAAAAAGAAAGGGAAAACTTTCTATCATATTTACTAAAGCCCATATATATAGCCTATGTTTTAAAAATTTTGAAAAAACACCTTTATTTTGGCATTTTGTGATATTTTTGTAAGTTTTTTTAAATAGAATTGCTTGGAGTTACTCAAAAAAAGATATCTGCAGGCCTAAGAACCTCTTTCACTCGAGTTGAAAAGAATTTGATGGTGTTTTATTTACTATTTGTTTTTTAAGCTTTTCTTGAAATGTTTTAGCCAAAATTAAGAAATATATGGGGTTTTGGGATAAAACAAAGTCAAAATTCTATATTAAAAATTTAACCGGTTTATCGATCTATTTTAATCGATTATTCGGGTGGTATAATTATTTGCGTTTTAAATTATATGTTTCGACATTAACCGAAATAGAGGCGATTAATCGAAGAATCGGTTAATCGATTAACCGAATTGGAAACACTAACTGTAACACAAAAAAAACATTTATGTATTTTTAGTTGTCTAACTTAAACAAATAGTGGTAAATTCAAACCCACATTAGGGAAACGTAAACATAGCGATATATTACAAATTTAATAAGTAAACTGAGTTAGGAACATTCTGTATGTAGTTGTTGTCCCTTACTCATACATTAAACGCATAGACAATGTAAACTTACGCTGAAACTTAGGAGGTAAGTTATGGAACCTTTTGACGATACGAAATAGTAAAATGACAACTAATTCATTATTAAGTGTGTTCGTTTACTCAAAATTCTTACTACATTTACTACAATTGGAAAGTTTTGTTTACTTTTTGTATTCATTTTTTCCAGCTGTAGTAAAAGTAGTAACTTGTAGTAAGTAAACGAACACGCTTATTGTCTCCACAATATAAATGAAACATTATTAGTCGTTTCGGTATTGCTGTTAATAAAATAAGTACTATCGTCAAATTGATAATTATTTTGGAGTAATTTCAATAACGTATATTGTCAGAAAGTTACATAAGTGACCTCCTACTTAGAATAGAATTTCTTCTATCTGTTTAAGGAGCAAGAAAGAAACAAATAAAAATTCCATTTAACCCATTAAAATTGTAATACACCGCTAAGTTTACTTTTACATTTGACTAACCCGTACATCATACATATAATATTTAGTAAATAAAATTCAATCGAGTACATATTTATATTTCTGTGTGTTTAGCCTTTATTTTATTTGAAAAGTATTTATATCCCTCAAAAGAGTAGTGGGTTCTAACAACTCATACATATATAGACAGTAGGCAACTTTTGGACGTGGTTGGCTTAAGTTTGTTAATGAATCATTTCACTAATTGCTGTAGATATGTACGCTACATACTACTTTATATATGCATTAGTATGATTAATGAGACCCCTGCGAATTTTTTGGAACAGTTTTGTTTCCGTCCAAGTTTGGTAGTTATTAAGAAAACTTAGTTTAAACTAAGTTTAGGTTTAAATCATTAAGAACACATCATAGGCCCGCCCGATATTTTTTAACCAAACTTACAAGGGAGGTCTCCCGACATATATTTCTTTTTAGCGGTCCAAATCCACTTTTACGGCTATAAAGGAATTAATTGTGCTAAAATCCCAAAAATTACACTGCATGACAAAATCTTGACTTTTAAAAACTAATAGAGCTCTGACCATCAATTCTATATATTTCGGACATGCTGATTACAATGGCGTACTTTATTTTTCGACCAATGGTACAGATTTTTCGCTAAATGTCTTTAAAGTTTGGTGGTTTTCCATTTAGTTTTTTATATACAAAAATTTTGAAATGCAATCAAAATATTTAGGCTGTATTCATATTTAGGCTTAAAATTTGATGCATAAAACTTGATATTAAAACCACTGTTCACGATTTTAATGGATTTTTACGGGTTTTTATGGTTTTAGCTAATTGAATCGCTGACAGCAAAATCGGCCTCAATAAATGATATGGCTTAGTAAAGAAGCAATTAAAAGGAAAATATTTCAACAAAAAAAAATGTATTCATCTTAAAATCGCGATTTTTAAAATTTTGTATGGCAGCATAGCTTTCCAAGATGTCCCCAAAGTCCAACTTTTAGTATAATATCGGGTCACCTCTAAAAACTGCTGTTGCAAAATTTCAAGCGAAACAGTTTCCATTTGCAGAAGTTATCGCAATAAATACATTTTTTACTAACCCAGCAAACAAAGATGATCTGTAGTTAATAAATTACCCAGTGTAGAAACGGTAATGAGCTATCATTATTTTTTGGACTACCAGTAATGACACCCACTTACCTTCTGCATTATTTTAAAACATATAATAATGAGTTACTGATAATGACTTATTTTTATCATTATTTCAAATAGAAAATAATTTTTTAGATTTTTTTGAAAATTTTTTGAAATCTATTTTTAGATTCAATATTTTTTAAACACTGGTAAGGATATATGTAACCATATATTTTTTGATTTTTTGTATATTGGCCAGTAAGCTTACTTGTGTGCAGCAGGTCAATTGTGTTTTTATCTATTAAATATTACATGTCGATATAGCTCAGATGGTAGAGCTGTTGACTGGCATTCTGTAGACCCAGGTTCGATTCCCGCACCAGCAAATTTTATTAAAAAAAAAAAAATACAATAAAAAATTTTTTTTTTATATAATTTATTTTTTTGAAAATCTACTTTTAGACTCATTATTTTTGTCGCTACTGGTAAGCACATAGGTAACAATATATTTTTTGATATTTCGTATGCTGGTGTGTAACCATAACCCAATATTTTTCTCGACATCGCCATATAAAGGTAATAAGAAATGTAATAACAAAAGTATGTATTTACCATTACCAAGTATGTAGTTACATAACCACATATCTGGTAATGATTTTCTACACAGGGTAATGTAGTTAATTAATTAGGCGGCAGGATCGCCATGTAGTTGTTCCGGAGCAAATTAAAATGCTCAACAAGTTTTGTTTTATAATTGCTTTTTATCAAAATTTTCGTGGGGTTTTTATATATAAATTTTGCTTACTTAGCTAAAATTATTATTCAACATTTAAAATAGTAAAAAAAATACAAAAACAACAACAAAGAATTTACCATAATTTGCCAAAATACTACTCTGTTGTTCTGACAATCTATTTCTATTTGCGTATAACCAACAATAGCAAAATCATACTTGTCAGTTACATACATTTAAATTTGCACAAGCACTTGAATATTCGTTATTTCAAATTTATTTTTATCGGGGGTAAACATTAATTGCATTAAAGGAATTAAATGTGCTAAAATCCCAAAACTTATTTAAAAATTCTTAAAAATAATCTATTGAAGGCATTTCCCTATCTGGATTTCATTCTTAAATTTTTGGAAATCGTCAGGGGACAAGGTTTTTAGATTTTCTAGAATCCATTTTTATATAAATTCTCCGATCATATCGCCTGGAAGAAAACATCTATTGCCAGCAATATGAATTTCGTATTGTGGAAGTTACCTCCGTCGGGATAACTGTTACCCGAAAGCAATACTTAAAGGCAATACGAAAATAAAGTTTTCTGTTCGGTTTTAATCGAAAACGAAACCGCGGTTTTCGAGGCCTCAAAACCGAAACCGAGAACCGACAAAAATAAGTCGGTTTTTAGCAAATACTTAAAGCAATTAAAATAATTAATTAAATTACATATTATTGAGCCTAGAATTTCGAAAAGGGTTCCGCTCCTATTTTACAAAATTCTATATTTAAGGTGGGTCCGAACTGGCTAAATAAAATCTAAACTAAATTCAGGTTTTCAAATTTCTATGAAATTTGAAAAAGTTTTCAAAAAATTTTCAAAGAAATTTTGAACCCTTTTGTCAATTTGTATTTAGTTTAGAATTTATTGAGCCACCTCGCACAGGGCCTTAATTGTAATGAACAATTTCTCCATTAAAAATATTACTCATGTAGTTTAAGAGATATTGAGCTTCACGTACTCAGTTCCGATTTTCACCGCTTATTTTTCAAAAAGTTTTATTTCGTAGTCCGCGAAATTTATTGTATAAAATTGTTTTAAATAAATTGCTAAATTTCAAATTTAAACTCTTTAAATACAGTTTAATCTGCCGAAAAAAGAATAAAAAAATTTAATTTATAACGGTTTACTCGTTTTTTTTTTCCTCCGGCAAAGGTGTTATTGCCTTTATTCGAGTGAGAAATATCTTGAATGTATTAAAATATTTAATTGTTATACATACATATTAAATTATTTTAAAACAATTCTATTAACATCATAAGAAAACCGAAAAATAACCAAAACTGCGGTTTTTATTCGGTTTTTAGCAAACTCTATACGAAAATAATGCCCCAGGAAGACAGATCAGCGATATCGCTGATTTATCACCTGGAAGATAAAAAATTGATATCGCGAAACAAAGACTCCGGTACAAAATAAACGATTTTTCTTTTATTATGAAATTTCATATCTGCATTAGGTTCTTCAAGGGGAAAATAAATTTTGAGTTATTTGCCGGGCTATCCCCATGGAAATAATTTCATTTGGTTGTAAAACTACGTTCCCCAAAAATTAGGATAATCGGATATCGGAAAGATGAGCCAAATCGGCCCTGATATTTGGAACACGGATTACAAGGGGAAAATATGACTTTTTTGAATTGATATTTTTAAACTAATTTGAATTAAAAGCATTAAAGAATCGTAATTCGATGTTAATTGGTTAAAAAACAACCGAGTTATTACAATTTCCTCCGGCAACTAATGTGTCGCAGACCACTTAATCAAGATATTCGTGTCCAAATTTTAGAATTTATTGAAGTAATCTTCTACAGAAACATGTTTTTATTCTATAAGTTCCAAGATATACACAAATTGCCTGCACCTAAACGTAAACACCATACGTCAGTGTGGCAACATTTTCGAAAAAGGTGACAAGGAGGAGATAAGATAAGAAAGCTGAAAAGGAAAGAAAACTGTGAATTAGCCACACTATAAGCAAGGCCTTACGTGGGTGAGATGGCTAAGCTGTCGAACTCTAGTATAATTACGTTTGTAATGTAGGAGTGCTTGGGATTACCTAATTGGCACTAATTTGAAACGAGTTAGCAAAATACAATATAAAAAAATTCTTATTTGAGTTCCTTGGAACTTATAAAATAAACAAATATTTCAATAAATTTTAAAATTTGGACCCGAATTTCTTGATAAAGTGGTCCGCTGTTTTTCAACCGATGTAAGTTTTATTATGTATCCTTATAATCCGTGTTACGAATTTCAGGGTCGATGCGGTACGTCTGCCCGATATCCGATTGTCCTAATGTTTTTGTGAACGTAGTTTTACACCCAAATAAATATTTGTAGGGGCTGGCCCTGTCAATAACTCAAAAAAAAATTTTCCAGCACCCTAGTGTCCATACATAAATTATATCTGCTAATTTTTGTGTGCGTTGTGGGGTAATATTTAGCACGTTGGACTGTTACCCATAAGGTTGCAGGTTCGATCCCCAGAGACGGCAACATCAATTTAGAAAAATAATATGTATGAGTTTTCTATCCATCATATATATCGCAGAGTCCTCCTTCTGTGTTCCAATAGCACTTTAACCCACCAAACTAACATAACAGGGCTATGAACTCAAACGCTTTGACAAAGTAAGCTAACTTTTCATCAGATGGCGCGCAACAACTGATCCAAGAATTAGCATCACGTGCAATTGTAGTGTTGTCATATTTGAAGGCATCTTATCTTTCACCACCTTCCAATTTTTCCAAAGAAAGCAACACGTTAATTAATATAAAGAAATTGGTTCTCTTCAACAAAAAATATTAAAACATTTTTATATCGGTTATGAGAAAATTTCAATTCCATTTAACGATACATAAAAGTTTTATCTACCAGCGCTTAACGATTTGAAGGGTTTACTAAGCTAAGCGATTACTTTCATTTGCCGTTGGAATTATCCACCAATAGAACTAGTGTTGCACAGTGTTAATTCAGAGTCACAGAAATCCCAAATCCCAAAAATGAAAAAAGAATACTTGGATATAAATACAGCCCAAGAAACCCCAAATATTATGTTTCAAATAGCATGCGATTATTATTAGGAAAAACTTCAAGGTGTTGGTTACATCAAGTCCGACACATTAATACAACAATTCAGTGACATGTAATTGGTTTGTATGAATATGTTTTTGCTACTAGACATTATTGCGTTTATTATTTTGATAAATACCAAAATAGCATTTAATTAAAATAGAAAGTTTTCCTACGCGTGTTTTAACTTTCTGTGAATTGTTTATCATTAAACAAATTGAGAGCTTTAGAGATTTAATCGTTATCAGACAATTTATTAATTTTATAGTAGAATTTTTCAGAACCAGCTCTTAATCTAACATATTCTGAAACAACTTCTGGAATTTATTCCTCTTTAAAAGTTTAACTGCGCCTAAAAAAGTTAGTATCGTACTAAAGAAATTAAAGAAAATGAAAGATGGAGGTTTTGTACAATGTGCAATCTACAAGCGCATGAATCATTGTGGAATTTTCTCGGAGTATGTCCAGTATTAAAAGAATTTAGGACCCGCATCTTTGGAAAACCAATTCTGGAAGAAATTGAAATTCTTTCCATACTTGATAGCTTAGAAGAAGAAGATTGGACCAAACTTGTTAAATACCTGAAGATAGCTTTGAAGTATAGATCTTATTTGATATCAGAAGTTAATTAAATACTAAAACATTTTGCCGACAGAAGTTTTATTATAAATATTGTCGATAACTCCTACTCTTTATTATACACTTATAAAAAAAGTTAGTACAAAACTGTTAAACGCGTTCTGATTAAATTGAACTAAATTTTCTGTTATTATCTCTAAAAAAGTCCGTACAAATACGTCAAAATTCTGCTAAAATAACAGGAAATAGTACATGTATTTGCGCCAGCACAATTTTGACCTATTTGTACGGACTTTTTTTATGATTGTACGTAAAATCACAAATATATTTAAAATTACATATTGCCAAGCTTATGTAAAATAAAGAACTATTATTATTATTATACTAAAGGAATTATAATACTACACCCAGAAAACAGATTCGGTTCTGACAACCCCATTTGTTGCCAATCGAATGGTTCAGTTGCATTAAATGAATTTTTCGGTTGCGGCTACAGAATTATTCTTGATGCAATTGAGATTCCGTTGCCGCAGTCAAATTAGTCCTGTCTCAATTGGTTTTTTGTTGCCACAACTGAAAAATTCTGCTACCACAACTGAACCATGCGATTGGCTACAAATGCGGTTATCAGAATTGGGTGTAATTTTAGTAAAAACTAAACAAAATTTGTAGTAAATTTTTGGGATTAGATAATAAATATAAATGTTAACATTAATTTTTTAGATACCTGAAGTATACTATAAATTTTGTTTAGTTTTTACTAAAATTAGTATTAAATGTTTTTGTCAGATTTGATAAAGCCAGCAAGATAGAATACATATTTTCGGGTCCCACTACAGACCCATCCTCAGTATCCATGCCTTTGTGGGTTAATAATTGATGATGGTCTACTTATATTGAATTCAAAACAAATAAGCTACCGTAAAAACAACTCGAAATTTTAACAATGCTATTTTTATCCTCTATTATTACTATTTTTGCTTTGAACTTTAATTCTTAAAGTATCGCAGCTGGTTACATTCAACTCTGAATCACAGATTTATTGAACGACAACGAACCGTTAATTTGAAATTTTAAATGCATATTCTAATTATTTTTAACCTACAACATAAATCCATGTTAATAGTAAACAATTAGGCATATTATATTTTCACTATATCTAGTATGTTGAGATTACTATTACATTTTCTTTGGTACGATCAGCGTTCCCATGTTAACATATTTTCTGCTAGATTTAGCAGATTGAGTTTTACAATTGGATATTTTTTATCCAATATCCAATATGCAAACTGCTTTTTAGCAAATTTCGTTTTACAAAGGCAGATTTTTAGGATATTTTTGTTCACGCAAAATTCAATTTTTATTCTTTTTTTATGATTACACTACATTTTTAAATTATTAAACGTGTATACGTTAAAAATAAACTGCATAGCATATTTCCTTTTTTCACGATTTAGCAGAATTTATCATATTTTTCAGTGACTTAGCATATTTTGAATCAAAGTTTCTGGCAACACTGGGTACGAGCTAACCTTAGTAAATAAATATATCGTCGCTGCGCCTAAGAAAATAGCTATTTGTCAAAAAACTTTTTTGTGAGGAGTTCTACAAAACAGCTTTTTTGCTGCCTTTCGCGTAACTTTTTATAAATTATTTTTTTACAATTGGAAAGTTATGCTGCCATATAAAATTTTTGAAGAATCGCGAATTTAGCGTATATAACGCTGTATATGTATGTATGAATAAATTTTTTCTTATTTTTTTGTTTAATATTTTCCTTTTATTGCTTCTTTACTAAGGCATAACATTTATAAAGGTCGATTTTACATCTTGGTTAAAACCATAAAAACAGTAAAAATCCACATAAAACGCGAACAGTGGTTTCAATATAAAGTTTTGTGCATCAAGTGTTAACCCTAAATATAAATAAAGGTCCTGTAGTGGGATTCTCTAACTTGTTAACGACAAAATTCGGTAGTTTAGAAGTCAGTTTATTATGAAAACTTGTCAGTTGAACTACCGAATTTTGTAGTTAAAAAGCTGCAGAATTGCCCCTCTGGTCTTCATTTCACCACAAAAAATGTATATTAAAGTTGTTCACAAGAGGTGTGACATTTGTTGTATCTTCCTAACAAAAAACAGAATTGTTAATATTTAAATTGCAAAAATACAACATTTGAGAATAGCACGATACAACATTTTGGCGTATGTTTAGTGTCCTATGTCTGAATGTGCTAACAGATAGAAAACCCATTAGAAAATCATTATTAAAGTCAAATAAAAATTTGAACAACTCTGTTTTTTGTTAGGGCGATACGACCGTACAACAGATAGCAAACCCCTTGTGAACAACCTGATTAATTGTATGTGAAAATTTTTGTATACAAAAACCTAAATGGGAAACCGTTAAATTTAAAGCCATTTCGCGGAAAATCTGTATCTTAGATCGAAAAATAAACTACGCCATTGTAATCAGCATGTTCGAAGCATATAAAATAAATGTCCAAAACTCTATTAATTTTTAAAAGTTAGGATTTTGTCATCCTGTGTATTGAATGCCAGATCGTAAATGTGTTTTTGTTTTTAGTGGGTCTCATACTGCAGGTTTAAACTTTAATTAATAGTTAACCCAAAAATTTGTTGTTGTTTTGTGTACAATTTTTTGACATTTTCTTTTGTTTATAGTTTTGTTAAAGTTAAACTTACAGTATGAGACCCACCGTAAAAAGTTAATTTTTTCAAATTTACGAAATTTTCAATTTACATTCTTCTCGCTTGAAAAAATGTATAGAAATAATTCTAAAACTAAAAACGTTAAACCGAAAACAGATATAAAACGTCCATCACCACCAATAGTAATAAACGGTGTAAAAGATTAAAAGTACCAGTGTAAAAAACGGTAATGACATATCATTATTTTTTGGACTACCAGTAATGACACCCACTTACCTTCTGCATTATTTTAAAACATATAATAATGAGTTACTGATAATGACTTATTTTTATCATTATTTCAAATAGAAAGTAATTTTCTAGGTTTTTTTTTAATTTTTTGAAATCTATTTTTAGACTCAATATTTTTTCAACACTGGTAAGGATATATGTATGTAACCACATATTTTTTGATTTTTTGTATGTTGGCGAGTAAGCTGACTTATGTGCAGTAGGTAAATTATGTTTTTATCTATCAAACATTACATGTCGATATAGCTCAGAAGGTAGAGCTATTGACTGGCAACCTGGAATCCCAGGTTCTATTCTCGCACTAGAAAATTTTATTAAAAAAAATTTTACAATAAAAAAATATTTTTTTGTAAAATTTATTTTTTTGAAAATCCATGTTTAGACTCATTCTTTTTGTCAGTACTGGTAAGCATATAGGTAATGTCATATTTTTAGATTTTTCTTATGCTGGTGTGTAAGCATAACTGCGTATTGTCTATCATGAAAATGATAATTTTTTTTTAAACAATAAATAAAATCTAATATGACAATATCATATTAGAATTTGGACTCGAGGTAGAACAATATTCTAACTAAATATATGAAAATATAGAAAGTCCGAAAAAACTATTTTTGTATTTTTTAATGGAAAAATTAAAAATAATTGTGGCCTAACTCATTATTTTTCGCGACATCGCCATACAAAGGTAATAAGCAGGGCAAGGACTTTATTGCAAATGCATGTTTCTAGTCAGTAGCCCAAAAATGCTTTTGACCAAATAGTTTTCCGAATCAAAGAATTTGCAAAAAAATGGCACCGATTTGTTGTTGCATGTTTTTGCATATTTTGTTATAAATGCATATTTTTGCATATTTTGCTTTTAAGTGCATATTTTATGATTTTTATTGCATATTTTTGCATATTTTGCACATTATTGCATATTTTTTTAATATTTTTAAATATGAAATTCGATTTAAGAATTTGTACTTTAAAACTAAAAAATTTCTAAAGAATTAATTATTTGGAAGCTCTGTTGGTAATACAACACTACACTAGAAAGAGAAGCACATAGTATACAATATGTTGTCATCCACTAACACATTTTTTATAGATGTAATTTAAATTGACCTTTTCGAGTGTTATTGCTCACAAACAGAAAGTTGAAAAATTTTATAAAAATTATTTTAAGGAAACTTGTCCCCGAGCATTTTCTGCAACTTTTTTCTCTGAGTTACGAAAGTGAGTACGAGTTTATAGTACACACATTTAAGTTCTATTTTATAATAAAGTTTTTTTCTGTTAAAATGCCACACACAAAAATATATTTAACTATGTGTATTTGAAGACATATTCAGCGTGTTCGTTTACTCGAATTTCTTACTACTTTTACTACAATTGCAAAGTTTTGCTTACTTTTTTTATTGAATTTTTCCAGTAGTAGTAAATATAGTAACTTGTAGTAAGTAAACGAACAAATTTATTGTAACCGATACCTGAATTTTTACGTTTATGTTAGTTTTTAATAAATATTATTAAAGAAAACTTTTATTTTTAATTGCATATTTTTTGGTTTTTAGTGCATATTTCATTATAAATGCATATTTAAGTGCATATTTTCCGTTTTATAGTGCATATTTTAAGCGCATATTTTCGATTTTTTAGTGCATAAAAGTCCTTGCCCTGGTAATAAGAAATGTAATAAGAAAAGTACCTAACTAATTACCATTACCAGGTATATAGTTACATAACCACATATCTGGTAATGATTTTCTACACTGAGATCCCAGTTTAGAAAATTTCGAAAAATAAATATTTTAAAAGAAACTAAATTTCCAAAAATCTTAAAAACATATTTAAATTGACATATTCGAATTTTTTTTCTTTGATTATGTTATTTGAAGCCGACTTATATATTGTTAATAAGTTATTATTGCAATTAAAATTGTATTAATTATAAATTTAATTATGTTAATGTACAATTGTTCGATGTGTTTTAAGAGACTTTAAGTCTTATTTGCACTAAAATAAAATAAATAAATAAAATAAATAAAGTGACTAAAATGATAATGACCACAAAGTAGGGCTGAAGCTTAAACTATTTAACAAATTTCTTACTTCTGTCCAAGGACACACAGGATTCCATAAGGATACCTTTAAAGGACATCGCCTTAACTTGAAAACGAATGGACGGATTTGTCTAAAATTTAATAAGAAGAATATATTTGGTATAAGTAGCAAAACCTATAAGTTTATGTAATATCCCAGCAAAACCTTGGTAATATATGGGTACTACTATGCATATTACCTGGTAATATATAAACCGCTTACCCTTGCATTACTTTTAATAAGAAATTCATACGTTTGAATGTTTTATTGGTATAAATAATTGGTTTTTCTAGAAAATTTTAGGAATTCTATTTTTTGTTAAAAATCCGCGAATTTTAAATTGATATTCGGTTTAAAAAATTAAAATTTAAACAAAATGTTTTTGAAAACTCCTTACACGTAAGTTCAGAATAACATGTTACATGAGGTAAGGAGTTACCTCGATGGACATGCCCTTATTAAAATAATAGCTTTGGTAATAGAAAAGTAAGAGGTTACCTACTCTTATTTCTTCTTACCAAAGTCATTACCGGGTAATAGAAGGTTTTGCTGGGATATATTGAAGTAAAGTTGCGTTTTCGCTCAATTTCACATTTTTTGAAAAACGAAAATCACTACATCCTCTTAAGTAACAGCACAAAAATGCAATTTTTTTTATTGTAATTACATCTTGGTAAGAGAAATAATTTATGCTTAAACCTAGTAATTTTTATGAGCTACTTTTCGAGATTCCCTCTTAACTTATTTTGGTCCATATCGCCTAAAATAGACAACGAAAAAAAAATGTTGTACAAGAACTTATTGCTTATTTTTAACTCCTGAGTGCTCTTGTGGGCAAAGTTGCCCCCTAAAAAAATGTAAAAAGAATTCTTATTCTTCACGAATTAAAATAAATAAAAAATATAAATAAGTATATTTAAAAAACTATGGCAGCTGACACGTAAAAAAAGCAATCGAAGCTGACACGTACTGATCAGCAATGATTTAGCCCTTTGACGACCACAGACGAGTATGCTTGCCCAAGGGTTTTTCACACTTATAATTGCCCAGACAAAAGATAGAGTAAATACGTCCAAATGTGATTTGTAGAGGAGGGTTCGGGCAACAAAAATATAGTAGGCTATATATCCTTACCTGGTTCCGCTTTCCCCTTGCGAGCTCTCGAAATTTGTTAAATTGAATTCTTCATTTAAAGGGCAGAAAGGACAATCTTTGATAAGCGAAATGAAGGGTAGGCAAGGAATCTATGAGGCAAGTTTTTTTTAAATATCTACAATTTAGTTGAAGATTACGAAATTAATAGCCTAATTTCTTAAAACACTACACTTCACTTCACCTAGTTTTTTAAAATTTCGTATTTTGTAAATCCCGGTGATGAACGCGGTGAACGTCCGTGCTGACTTACGTAGTTTTTAAACAAAATTATATGAAAAAGCAAATTTTGTAAATCACCAGACTGTTATTTTGATCACTTGAATCGTCAAATATTATCACTTGCACTTTTTAGGTGTTGAATGAAAAATTATGCAATAAATCGCCAAAAACTTAAGAAAAAACACTAGAAAAAAAGTAATTAACGATAATTACGCTGAAAAACATATGGATAAGATAATCCAGTGGAATAAAAACAATTATAACAATTATAACACGACTTTATTTTACAAAAATTTTATTGCAAAAGTACAGTGCAGAAAATGAAGTAAGAAACCTAATCAGCGATTAAAATTCTGCAACCGAATATATTACTTCAAAAATTTTTCTTTTTCGACAATTTTTTTTTGCAACTAGCCGCCAAACTTTGTTGTATGAAATAGGTATTGTAGTCCCTAGATTACAAATTTAAAAAAACCGCCCATAAAAATTGGCGAAATAATAGCGGAACGCGAAAAAAGACTTTATGGTAGAAAAAATTAATTAAGACACACAATCAGCGATTAACATTCTGTAAACAAATATAATAAAGCAAAAATTTTCAATTTTGTAAAAATTTTTTCGCGATTTTTTTTTTTGCAAACGAAGCACCAAACTTTGGTGTATGAAACTGGTATTATAGTCCCTAGATTATGAATTTAAAAAAACCACTTAAAAAATTGCAAAATAATCTCGCAACGCGAAAAATGGCTTAATGGTACAAAAAAAATAATTAAAAAACTTAACCAGTGAATTACATTCCGCAAACAAATATATTGGTAGAAAAATTTCCGTTTTTTCGTTGATTAGGTTTTTTAATTAATTTTTTGTACCATAAAGCCTTTTCTCGCGTTCCTCGATTATTTTGCAAATTTTTAAGTAAGGTTTTTTTAAATTCATGGTCTAGGGACTATAATACCGATTGAATAGACGAAATTTTGGTGCTTAGTTTGCAAAAAAAAAATCGCGAAAAAATTTTTTTACAAAATGGAAAATTTTTCAATCATCATATTCATTTGCAAAATGTTAATCGCTGATTATGTGTTTTAATTAATTGTTTCTACCATCAAGTCTTTTTTAGCGTTCCGCTATTATTTTGCAATTTTTTAAGTGCGGTTTTTTTAAATTTATAATTTAGGGACTCTGATGCTCAATTCATAGAACAAAGTTCCGCGACTAATTGCAAAAAAAAAAATCGCGAAAAAAGTCGCGAAAAAAAATTTGCAAAAAGGAAAATTCTTACATCATTATATTTGTTTGCAGAATGAAAATCGCTGATAAGGTTTTTCAATGCAATTTTTGTACCATAAAGTCTTTTTTCGCGTTCCGCCAAAATTTCGTTATTTTTTAGGTGCGGTTTTGTTAAATATGTAATCTAGAGTCTATAATACCCATTTCATACAACAAAGTTTGGTGCATAATTGCAAAAAAAATCGCGAAAAAAAAGTAGCGTAAAAAATTAGCAAAAAGGAAAATTCTTACATCAGTAAATTTGTTTGCAGAATGAAAATCGCTGATAAGGTTTTTCAGTACAATTTTTGTACCATAAAGTCTTTTTTTGCTTTCCGCTATAATTTTGCAATTTTTTAAGAGCGGTTTTTTTAAATTTATAATCTAGGGACTATAATACCCATTTCATACAACAAACTTCGGCGGCTAGTGTCAAAAAAAGAAAAAAATCCGGGAAAAAAAATTTTCAAAAAGGAAAATTCTTCCATCAATATATTTGTTTGCAGAATGTAAATCGCTGATTAAGTTTTTTCATTAATTTTTTGTACCATAAACCTTTTTTTCGCGTTCCGCAATTATTTTCCAATTATTTGGTTTTTTTAAATTCATAATCTAGGGACAATAATACCAATTTCATACACCAAAGTTTGATGCTTAGTTTGCAAAAAAAAAAAAACAAAAACAACCGGGAAATAAAATTTTTGCAAAATGGAAATTTTTTGCATCATTAAATTGGTTTGTTAATCGCTGATTGAATTTTTGATTAATTTTTTCCACCATTTTTTTAAGATATTTTGCACATTTTTCTTTTTTGTTTAGATTTTTATTCTATTTTAAGGGATACCAATAATAAATTATATGAATTCCAACATAAAACTGTTAAAATTTGTCTATTTTTTCAGAAAGATGGCAATTCTTAAATGTATGTATTTGACAATTCAAGTGATAACGTAAAAATCAATCACGAATACGCAGTGATTTATAAAATAACATTTTTTATTCCCCGCGTTGGGTGAGTGAAGTGAAGTGTAGGTGATGTGATGAACGCAGGTGATTTACAAAATTAGGCCATAAAATAATAATAAAAATCACTTCGTCCGGAACGGCGGGATCCTCAAATGGCAAATATTTTTAGCAAGCGAAATGAGGGATAAGAAGGGGTTCTATGGAGCCAAAAATCGCTTCGGCAGAAAATGTATGGTCCAGAAAGGGTTAGATCATATATTATTTGTTGTAACTATTGTGTGTCGAGTTTAGCATATATTTTTTGACATTACATAATGCTCACATGTAATTCTTTTTTTTTTTTTTTTTTATAAAGAGAAGCAACACTCAGGAAATTCTTCCTATTAATTAACGTGTTGCTTCCTTTGGAAAGGGGATAGAGAAAAAGTGACAGGTGGTGAAAGATTAAATTAACATATTGCATTTGTTTGATTAAGATGAATTGAATTTCAACCAATGAAATACAACTAACATACTTATCAACATTAACACCAGCACATTTCATGCTTAAATAAAAACAATAACTTAAGTAATTCACATTGTAAATCTCTGCCATGAAATGTCACAAAAAAATTCAAGTAAATATTTAATGGATACCTGAGGGTCTTGTCACAATCTATTGTTGGAAATGTCAAAAATATACCGAGTTCATACAGTGAAGTTTTATTTTTTTTCTGTTTATAATACTGTATAGAAGCTGTGTTTGTGCGGCATTCCTATCAATGATATCTCGAACAATTTTTTATTTTTTTTTTTTTTTTATTTTTTTTTTGGAATTTTTTTCTTTAAAGCTCTGCAAATTAAGGAATAAGTTCACAGACAACAACCTTTTCTCTGGAGAGGGGCACACCGCCTGACAGTAGAAAGCCGAAATACGTTGAAAAACTGTCAAAATCGTTCTTGATAACACTGATAGAGAGTCACACAAATACAGCTAGAGTAAAACGATCAACGACAACATCGAAAATAAAAGTTGTTTTAAATAGTATCCCAACAAGCATTTGGAAGAAATATCATCCAAAAGTTATTACGGCAATATCATCCATTTATCCCTCAAAAGAAAATCTAAGTAGTATTTTGAATATATCTTCTTCTTACCAACTGGAAGATTTATTGGCGATATTGAACAAAAATTCAGGGTTGGCAGGCAATACCGCTAAAATACCATTATCGATTCAAAACCCTTTCAACTGACTACAGTTACCCCTAAAATACCGTTACCGAAATAACCGAAATACCTTTACCCTTAAAATACCGATACCGAAATAAATTAAATATCGATACCCTTAAAATACCCTTACAGATATTTTTACCGTTACAGATATTTTTAATTTTATTTTTTTGGCAATTGTACTGGATTATTGAGTATTTTTCGTTCTGTTTTTAATGTCGTTTGTTTTTCATAAAAAAAATTGAGGGATATATAGAAAAAACTGACTACCTTAAAATAACGTTACCTAAATAACTAACACACCGCTAACCTTAAAATATAATTACCGAAATAATCAAAAAACCGTTATCCTTAAAATACCGTTACCGAAATAACTAAAAAACCGTTATCCTTAAAATACCGATACAGAAATAAATGAAATAGCATTACCCTTAAAATACCGTTACCTAAATAAGCTAAAATTGTATTTAATTGATATAATTATTTAATGCAAATAAAATCAATTTTTTAGGAAATGACGTACCGTCCGATTGCAAAATAAATTCAAATCCATAAAAGAATGATGGATGTATTAATGGATCTGTCGTTTTAGTTAATATAAAAATTAAGAATTTGAAAAATAATATTGGTGGAAACATTTTTATTTGTTGTATTTGTTTATAAAAAAAAAAAGAGTTGAAAATAAAAGACTTATTTTGATCACTTTTTTATCTCCCAAGTGATAAATTAGCGCCAATTTACCTTCAAGAAGAATCGTTTTTCTTATTGCTGTGAAGTATTGCTTTTGGGACACTTTTTCTACCAAATGGGGTATCTTCCGCAATACGAAGACGATTATCACCGCAATAAAATTTTTCTCCCAGGCAATACGATTGGGGAATCGTCTTCGTATTTCCACGTTTGCTGGGATATAAATATGCATACATATTTCTAACAAATACATATAAGTCTATACCAGTGTTGCCACTTTTTGAATAATTATTCAAAAACGGGACTGTTTACACATTCTTTGGATAATTTTTGAATAATGACTTTTTTTGTGTAGTTTTTGTGTAATTTCACTTTTTGCAGAAATTTCCGAACATTTTTAAATGTTCCGTAAATTTTTGAAAGTTAATAAAAATTAGTCGATAGAAAGACGAAACGAGATTGTCTGTGAACCTTTTACCAAAAATCTCCAGTTTCTGGTGAATGATTTTGTAAATTTTTTCATCACTAAACCGAGTTTAGAAGAAAGCAAAAATGGTGCTATGTATTTTTTTGTTTTGTTTAAAGCTCCGTTCTTTGTTTATTTTTTGCGAAAATAATTGTCAAGCTTCTTTTAAAAATTCTCTTGGTTTGCAAGACCATATAAAAATGCAGCGAAAGAGTGAGAAAATTTGGGTTTGTTGTGTTTGTTGCTTTCTAATCTGTGAAAATTTTTGGCTTTAGTTAACATGACACTGGGCCTTGACCAGACGAAAATTTTGTGAACGCACTGCCCTACTACTTTGTGCCGACCACTGCCCTACAATGAGTGGAAGGCGGCGCGCCACGACTAAATATGTTTATCATCTGCCAACAACCCAGTGTAGAAAATCATTACCAGATATGTGGTTATATATCGTCACCTAAAATACAAAAGGGCGGAACAACACTTTTTATTTTTTTACACGAAAACCAAAAAAAAAACGTTGTAGAATTAAAGATATTCTATATTTTCTTCTCTTGTTTAAAACACGACTATGAACTTATTTCTACATATAAGTTTAAAATTTTAAGTAATTTACTCTAGTGCATCATAATCAATCAGAAAATCGGCTTAATTTTTTTTTGTTGTATACGCCCTTTTGCATTTTAGGGGACGATATATATCTACATATCTGGTAATGGTAATTAGTAACTTCTCTTATTACATTTCTTATTACTTTTGTATGGGCATGTCGCGCAAAATAATGAGTTGTGCTTACACACCAGCATACGAAAAATCAATATATCGTAAGCTATCTATATACTTACGAGTATTGATAAAAATAATTTAGTCTAAAGCTAGATTTTCATAAAAAAAAATATTTTTTTTTTGTTGTTAAATTTCTTTAAATAAAATTTTCTTGTGCCGTGAATCGAACCCCGGACTCCAGATCACCAGTCGACAACACTAACATCTAAACTATCTCGATAAGTTTTATTTGATATATAAAAACATAATTGACGTGCTGCACACAAGTATGCTTACGCGCCAAAATACAAAAAATCAAAAATATGTTTTTATATATATCCTTACCAAAGTTGAAAATATATTAAGTCTAAAAATATATTTTTAAAACAATTAACAAAATAATCTAGATTATTATTTTATATCTGAAATAATGATAAAAATAAGTCATTCTTGGTAACGCATTATTTTTGGTTTCGAAATAATGGAAAAAGTAACTAGTTATTAAGTTTTAAAATAATTCAGAAAGTAAATAGGTGTCATTACTGGTAGTACAAAAATAATGATATGTCAATACCATTTCTATACTGGGAAATGTTAAGAAAAAATTAATTTTCTATATCGATGATAACCACACAGAAAAGTCACTTCTTTAAATAAAAAAAAATTCATTTATGTATATAAAATTTTAATGCGTTTGTTGCGACAAGTTTTTTAACGATCGCAAAAAAGTAAAATCGTTGTTCTTAATATTTTTCCATGCTCTACTTGATTTTACCTTGCGAGAAATGATATTTACAAAATTGCAAAGAGTTATATGTTTAATGTATATATTAAGTACAGGTATAGAATGTACAATAGGGTTATCACTGAGATCAAAAAAAATATATTTAAAGATTATCGCCTTCCACTCATCGTAGGGCCAAAGCATTGCGAACGATGCCCCAATAATTTCTGATACGATGGGTTATACGCTTTACTCGGTAGTTTTGCCTGGTTTTGCCATACGATTTTGGGCCACACTAAACATATAAGTAAATTTTAAAAAATTACACAGTTAAAGCTTTTATAAACGGAAGTTTAAAAGAAATCGCAGTATAAAGTGTTATATTCCAACAACTTATATTAAGGACACCTTATATTCCATTAGCATAGGATCGAATTCATATTGTATAGTAGGTTCTTTTTATATGAAGTTTGACCTAGGAACAATAGGTTGTTTTCCTCCAAACTAGAACAGGTTGCTTTATAGTCGGTCCTAGCAGCAGTTATAGAACTAGTTCCGGGAAAGTGAAACCTAAAATTTTGGCCGCTAGGGATCTGTTCTGACACTAGTTCCATGGAACTGTTGTTAAAAGAACCTGTTCTAGTCACCGGCTCTAATAAAATTTACTGGGATTTAATGAAAACAAGAAAATTTTTAAATTCGAAAACATTTTCAAATTTTATTTGTATTTTATATTTAGTTCTCCCATAAATGTTTAATGTTTCTCTAAAATGTGTTTTTTAATATTGCAAAATGAAATAAATATTAGGATTTCGATAACAACTATCACGCTAAAACAAAAAGTATATCGCCTTAATGTCAAACTTATGGTATTTATTGTCCAATATGATGCAAATTCATACTTAAACAACTTTTAAAATTTTCAACAAAAAAAAAAAAATTGGTGAAGTAGTCGTGCTTAGCAAAAAAAAAAAAAAAACGAAATGCAAAAGTAGTACAAAAAGCACTACAGTTAATGGTCTAGATGACTTCTTTTTTAACATGAACACTAATTACACTGTGCTCATATTGGTGACATTTTTTCCGTGAAGCGGGGCACCCAGGGGGTTAAACTAATTATGCTGCGCTGACTCTAGTGGTGCTAGCCGTTTTTATAGGTTAGATCTGAATTTGTTTACCATGAATTTTTAGCTATATTGTTTGTTACCAGCGTTGCCAATTTAGCCATTTTTGAACACGTTTAGCTGGAAAAAGATTAATTTGGCCATTATGTTAGCCAGTTTTAGGAAATGTTTAGCCATTTTAAGTTTTTCTACAAAATATAATTTTTATCTGTGATAATTATAGCAAAATTTATCAATTTTGCTCAATCTACCAAACAAAAATGAAGGTACAAATTTCAAGCACTTTGATTTAAAAAATGGCGGAATAAAAATAAATTTCTACACCTTGAAAAAGTTCGTTTGAAGAAAAACTGTTTTTTTTTATTATGCAAAAATCCAAAAATTGTATAGAAAGCACAATGAGTTGTTTCGATTACACGCGAAAAAAAACTGTTGCCTCCATACAAAAAAAAACTATTTTTCATTATTTTGTTTATACGCAAATTAAATATAAGACTATTATTTTTCATGTGAAAAAGTGACATTTTGGGTTTATTGTGATTGTGTCTTTCAAATAAAATAAAAAGTAATTAATTTTTATAAATTTTTGTGATTTCGACCAGTGTCTATTTTATCTATTGTAGATAAAGTTATTGAAAAAATAATTTTTTAACAGCTATCTGAATATTTAGAAAAAAAATAAAATCTTATTTGAATGCCAATTTGGATTCTGTAAAGGTTCTGGTACAGAAGAAGTGGTTGTGAATATAGTTGAATATATATGTGGAGGCTTCGATGCAGGTTTTAATGGTGCAGCGGGCGTTTTCTTTGATTTGTCAAAAGGTTTTGACTTAGTTAATCACGACATCTTGATTGAAAAGTTGGTATTAATTGGCGTGTCTAATAACTCTATTAAGCTATTAAAAGATTATTTAACAAAAAGAGAGCAATTCGTTCAGATTGGAGAAGCCAAAAGTTCTTTATTAGCTGTTAAATGTGGTGTACCTCAAGGTAGTGTGCTTGGGCCACTTTTATTCAAAATTTTTATAAATGATAATGGCAACATAAGCTTTAAAGGTAAATTATTCATGTTTGCGGATGATATTTGCTTGCTATATCGGTATAAGCATACCCAGGTGTTAAAAACTCATGTAGAGTATGATTCAGCCATATTGGCGGAATATATAAGACTTAACAAGCTTGTTTTAAATGCTGATAAGACAAAGTTTATAAGGTTCAGACCATACATTTTGAAGAACGATGAAACAGTTGCAGTTCATATTGATGGTGTGTTAATCCAAGAAGTCAATAACATACGGTATATGGGCATGTTGTTTTGTAGTAATTTACAATGGGATAATCATATTGACTAAATTAAATCAAAAATATCTTCTGCTATTGGTGTTTTATATAAATTCAATAAAATAAATTTGACGTTAAAACAAAAATGCTAATATATCAGAGTTTGATACATGGCCACTTAACTTACCTTCCTATAATATATGGGTTTAAGAATAATGCTTCGCTGAAGAGTTTACAATCGGCACAAAACAAGTTTTGAAATTAGTTTTTAATTTGCCAATCAGACATCATACCTTGGATCTTTTTAAGAATTACGCTACAAACGTCTTACTTGTAAGAGCATTGTATAAAATGCAAATTATGAAGTTTGTTTTCAAATCCATTATAAGTCTTGGAAATTCTTCAGTTCAATTCCAACATAATGTTCAAATTACACATAGGATAACAAGACAAAGCCAAAATTTGTCTATATCTAGATGTCGCCTTGAATTGTCAAAGCAGCGCATTTGTTTTGCTGGTCCAAATGAATACAATGATTTACCAATTTTTTTGAAAACCATTGAACTTTTGTCAACATTTAAAAAAGAATTAAAAAAATGTTTGCTAACTAATCTCGAAACACTTCTTGAGTAATTTTTTGTATTATAAATTTTATTCTCATTGTAAAATAAAAAACTGTAAATAATTAATAATTGAATTTAAATAGTTAATATTTTTATGTAAATAATGAATTAACACTAGTTGCCTTTTAGCCTCTTTAATGCCAATAATGGTGCTGAGGCTTTAAACTATTTTTTGTAATATAAATTTATTTGAAATAAACAATAAATAAAAAAATAAAAAAATTAATAGTATACTTTGTTTTCATGCAAATTTAATACACAAGACTATTATTTTTCCGGTGAAGAAGTGATATTTTGAGTTTGTTGCGATTGCGTCTTTCTCATAAAATTAAAAATTGTTAATTTTTAAAATTTATTTTACGATTTGATGCCATTAAGTTCGGGTGAAATTTTTCCACGTGACATTTAAACCTTTCAATAACGAACAGGAGGTAGTAAAAATTAAAAGTAAGAAAAAAATTACTATATTTTTTATAAAAATATTATAAAATGTTTGTATAAATTTCAAAGTCAACTGGCTAATAAGTTGGAAGACTTGACCTCAATTTTAAAAATGCAATGAAATCAATTTCAAAAATTCAACAAAAAAATCTTAAAATTTTTTCGCTACTGAGAGGTCTGAATTATTTCAAAATTAAAAAAAATGCATTTTTAAATGTCCGCATTTGAATAAAGAAACGATCAGCTACTTTTCGAAATTTTTGATACTCCATAATTTTGATTTAAAGAGCCACTTAATAATAATTTGTGCAAAATCGCTAGATTTTCTTAAAAAATTGTTTATCCATTTTTTAGCTTTATTTTTGCCATTTTTCCCCAGAAATTTAGCCATTTTTTCTAACCAAGTTCTGGCAACACTATTTGTTACTCTTCCAAGAAACTTTGTATTAAAAATCATTAAAATCGGTCTGGCGGTTCAAAAGTTGTAATTGAAAAAGTGAGAACACTTTAAATATCTCCATTTAAATTTTTCATTTCAATATAAATTTCAGTACATTTTATAGCCTGCACCGATTTTGATCATTTTTGACACAACGCTGATTGAAGGACTAACAAACAACCTGAATAAAAATAAGGGGCCGAAAAGTTAGAAAAATCGAATTTTTGGGACCTTTGGAACCATAACTCTTTTCATTAGTTAAAAATTTAAAAAAAAAATTGCAAACAAAATTATAGATTTTTTTTAATTTTTATTGCCGCCACCTCTCTACGCGGATTAGCTATTCGTAAAACACTACACTAGCTATTCGTAAAATACTACTTTGCCACCGCGAGATAATAATTACTAAACAAGTGCAAAAGGTGCACTGCAAATAAATATTTTTTCCAGTACTATTCAGCAATTTTCCATTATTTTTAGTTTATATATTTTTAAAAACTTAAAAAATATTCAATTTAAATGATTTAATTATAAATATTAAAAAAAAACAATAAATAAAAAAAATTTTAAATATTGCTCCAGCCAGGAATCGAACCCGCAATTATCTGTTTAGAAACATACTGTATCAAAATCACTATTTAGGATCACTTTTAGGGCAATAATTAGAGATTTTTTGGATGTTGTTCATAATTAAGTACTTTTAAAAAAGCTGTAAAAATATACTAACGGATACTTTGGAAGCAATCAAAGAAGTGGTTAAATATTGACCAATAAGCGCTAATTTAGTATATATATTATATTTATTTATGATAATTTGAGAGAATTTGAGAAATGCTAGAAACCCAAATAGGCCGTTTAGGCTCCCTTTATTTGGTAGTGTTATTAGTATTATTAAATAAGTTTTTAGATAATATACATAAAAATAATATGCTTTAATCCGATTATCGACTTTATGACGTTTCCCAAAAAAAGGGCTTCAAACATAGAAAGTTTTAACTATTTACTGCCCAGTAAAATGGGTTTCATCTGATATTTAAAATTGATGATACATGAAAGAATACCACAAAATTTAAGAACCGTATTTACTAGCTAATAACACATTTTTTGTCAAAAGTGTAGGATTATACCCAAATCAACATTTCTCTAGAAAATTATCAAAAATTAACCGGGTGCCAAAGTGTAACGATTGCCATAAAATAGAAAAATATCATCACATTTTTTATTAATTAAAATAGTTTAAATAGTGTTCTTTTTTCCAATTAGGACAGGTTAATAAAAAAATGAAGCTATAAAAAATTGATGTCGTAGTTAAAAATTTAATGCAAAATATCTGTTAGTTGGCTTGAAAGCCACACATGACGAATGATCTATAACACTGCGGAACAAAATTGAACTTTTTTTGTGCGGCCTGGAACTTTATTGCAAATTTTTACTAATTTGAGGTCGCTGATTTCAAATCTAGTCTCCATTTTTCTCTATCAGCTCGACTTTTCGAGATATACCGTTATTTCCAAAATCAAGGCACTTTCACTACATATTTTGGAATAACTTCAAAACGGTTCACCATATTCAGTTAAAAAAAAATCCGAAATTCGGCAACAATATTATCTTTAAGCCGTGCTTACACTATTTTTAAATTTGCCCGTTAGTTTCATAGATATCGTTAAAGTTTTGAAAAAAAAAAATAACAATTTAAAAAAAAAAATTTTTTTTTGTTCTTTAAAAACTCATAAAAAATCAAAATGCGATAAAAATATTTAGTTAAACATATTTCGAATGAAATGAGCTTTATTTTATTACAATCGGTGCACAACTTTTGATTTTGTTCACAATTTACTGAATTGATAAAAATCACGATTTCCATAAAATAAAAATTTTTAATATGTATGTGGGAACAAAATTTAACTTATTTTGTGTTGACTGGAACTTTATAGTAATTTTTTACTTTTCCATTTTTAGTCTATCAGTTCGACTTTTCGCGATATACCATTATGTCCAAAATGAAGGCACTTCCACTACATATATTATACTGGGGAACAGTAATTTTGCGGCATGGTAGCTTAAAGTTTATTCTGTATAATACTAGTGTGCTGAATACTAGCGAATTATTAAGTTTGTCAAATTGGCCCTACTTTTTGAGATAAAGACTATTAGCTATTTCACTGAAAACCCCTAAATAATACCAATTTGTATTGAAAAATTTTTTTTTATTAAGATCCTTTATAATAACAATATATACTAAAAACAAAAAAGATACTTCAAAATACATCATCCAATAACATCATCAAAACAGACAAGCGGGGCACCCGGCGGGTAAAGTTAATTCAAATTACAAAAAACTTTTTCTATAAGCTTTTCTGTCATGGTTTTGCTCAGGACAATCCCTTATTAAAGTCCAACAGTAGTCTGCCAGCATGTGGCGATCCCATCGACGCGACGTTGGTATCTTTCTTCCATTATCCTGATGTCCTGGTGGAACCGTTCTCCTTGTTCCTCACTGTAATCGCCCAGATTATCCGGGAATCTGTCCAAATGGCTATGCAAAAAATACAATTTAATACTCATATTAACTCCTAATGTGTGAAAATTTTGAAGCACTTTAGCAACCAATTCTGCATAGTCTGGTGCTTTATGATTCCCCAAAAAATGTTTGACTACTAAAACAAAGCTTAACCATGCTTCAGATTCAATTTGTGTCATATGGTTTACAAATACAGTATCTTTTATAAGAGTTCGGATTTGCGGTCCATCGAAGATGCCTGCTTTTAATTTTTCCATACTCAGGGATGGAAATTTTTGGCACACATATTTAAAACAGTCACCAGTCTTATCAAGGGCTTTGATGAACTGTTTCATTAGCCCAAGCTTGATGTGAAGTGGTGGAAGAAGGATTTTCTCTCGGCTTAGCAGTGGTTCATGAATCACGTTTGCTCTTCCTATCTCCATATTTTCCCTCAAAGGCCAGACCTTTTTAATCCAATGTTCTGGTTTTGCGCGACTATCCCATAGACATATAAAACAGGGAAATTTAGTGCCCACCACTGATATACTATGTATAGTCAACACAAACAAAGTTCAATTTTGTTCCAACATACACATTAAAAAAAAATTTTTTTATTGAAATTCCGATTTTAATCAATTCAGTAAATTGTGAACAAAATCAAAAGTTGTGCACCGATTATAATGAAACAAAGCTCATTGCATTCGAAATATGTTTAATTAAATGTTTTTAAACCAAAACTGTGATTTTTGTCGCATTTTTATTTTTTATGAATTTTTAAAGAACAAAAAAGTTTTTTTTTCATCAAAATGGTTATTCTTTTTTTCAAAACTTCAACAATATCTCTGAAACTAATGGGCAAATTTAAAAACAATGTAAGCACGGCTTAAAGATAATATTGTTGCCGAGTTTCGGATTTTTTTTTAACTGAATATGGTGAACCGTTTTCAAGTTATTCCAAAATATGTAGTAAAAGTGCCTTGATTTTGGAAATAACGGTATATCTCGAAAAGTCGAGCTGATAGAGAAAAATGGAGATTAGATTTGAAATCAACGACCTCAAATTAGTAAAAATTTGCAATTAGATTCCAGGCCGCAAAATGACTGTTCCGCAGTGTAATAAAATGCATACATTCTATTAACACTCATACGCCATGGTGCACCAATTCATTCAGTAATTTAAAAGAGTGATGTTCGAAGAGATAAAAATAATTTTGTAAAATATATTTATTTACATCGTTTGTTACACTCAAAAAAATAAGTTAGTAGAAAAATTGGTAATAAACACATTTATATGAAAATAATATTAAAAACATATGTAACTCCTCTAAGACATATAAAAAACAACCATGAACGATTTTTGTATCTGTCGTTCCTACATAAACGACGCCAAAGGATGCATATACATACAAATATAATACAATAAGATAAAATATACCCAACAAACAATTCGTTCCGTTTACGCACCGTTTTCGGTCCGTCATAAACGGAATCCAACTCCGTATACATACCGTTTTCTGGATCCGTATACGGACCAGAAAACGGAACATAAGGAACATCGAAACTGATTTGAATCCGTCAATGACGGACCGTTTACGGACCGTCTTGATTTTAGCAAGAACTTTTTTCATTTGCAATCGACTAAGTGTTAGCAAATTTTTTGGTCGAAATTCATAAATTTTCAAAATAATTTTAAAGTTTATGGGCCTGTAAAAAACTTTGGACAGGGTGTGTTCAAAATCCATGAATTACATTTTATAAGATGGATGCTTAGCATTTCTCTTGCTTCAAATTTAGACATCCTAGCTATAAATGTGGCCGCTAGGGAAAAGTTAGTAAAAAAAACTCAATCCTTACACACAATAAATTGTTTTTCTTTGTAAACACAAACAACAGTGTGTATAATGGCTAATAACACAGTACAACCCAAGAAAATTTTACGGTGTTCTGGCAATGGATTCTGGTAAAGCATACATGGGAATTTTTCATTACCATTAAATTTTCATTACCATTAGTTCATACTAATGATAATGAGTTCATTAGAAAAATCATTACTAATGGTAATGAAATTACACTAATGTATAAAAAAAACTAATTACAATTGATTAAAAACCATTTGTTTACAAAAAAATTCAGATAAATGAAAACGAAAAACTGGTTTGACCAGGGAAGTTATAAGACATAATTTATTAAGAAGGATCTATTTAATTCCGTTAAACTTTACCTGGATACAAATAACATTGGAATGGAAAGTAACATTTAATTTCAAATGAGCATGAGCGTGAATGAGCATATTCCATCTTCAATTTCAGCGAGTTTTACTCCATTTTTACGTTTTTCTGTAAATTGACAATTTTTTTTTTTAATTTACTCATTATCAATGGTAATGAAATTTAAAATCATTTTCATTAATCAATGAAATTAAATTTTAGAATCATTACCATTAATTAAAAAAATGGTAATGAAAATAATTTCATTACAATTGATATCAATGTAATGGTAATGAAATTATCAATTAATTGGTCCAACTAATTATTTAGTCCCATGTATGTGGTAGAGGAGAAAAAAAATATACGTGTACCGGAGTTTTGAAAGATCACATTGGAATTTTATTTTAGGGGGGTCTTCAATTTGTTCTGTTCGTGCAGCATATCGGTATATGAAACTATGTGTTCTTTACATCTGAGGTGTAGGGTATTTGTTGAAAATATTAAGGCAAATATTTTTGTGGAACATATTAACCCTCTAACTCCCCCACATAACGGTAACTTTTGACTCAATTCAAAAATCACAAAATTGGCTTGGTTACACGCTGCAGGTCGCAAATATTAAGATATTTTGATGAAATTTGGTACACCAACCTATGTCAGCCCCAGAACGAAGCCTATTGATTTTGGTTAAAATTGGTCCATGTTTAGACCTAGCGCCCATATAAGGGCCCTCCAAAATTGCATTTTTTTACACGCTGGAGGTCGCAAATACGAAGATATTTTGATGAAATTTGGTTCGCTGACTAACATGGTCCCAAGGACAAAGCTTCTAGATTCTAGATAGGATCGGTCCATATTTGGACCTATCGCCCATATGGGCTATATACACGATTTTCGCTTCTTTTATAATTTTTAAGAAAATTTTGACACAAATCCCATTTTAACCCATTCGAATTTAGGATCCAAATATTAGTTGGCTTTTAGCCAGACTGGTCTAGGGTATTGTATAGTCGGCATGACCGACTTTAACTTTTTACCAGGGTTGGCAGGCAATACCGCTAAAATACCGTTATCGATTCAAAACGCTTTCAACTGACTACCGTTACCCCTAAAATAGCGTTACCGAAATAACCGAAATACCGTTATCCTTTAAATACAAATACCGAAATAAATGAAATATCGATGCCCTTAAAATACCGTTACCGAAATAAATTAAATACCGTTACCCCTAAAATACCGTTGCCGTTATTTTTAATTTTCTGCTTTTGGTAATTGCACGTAGTTATTGAGTATTTTTCGTACTTTAAGTTGGTAAATTGGTTCTGTTTCATCTCGATTGTTTTTTGTAAAAAAAAATTTCGGGATGAAGCGAAATAACTGACTACCGTTATCCTTAAAATACCGTTACCGAAACAACTGAAATATCGCTAACCTTAAAATACCGTTACCGAAATAATCAAAAAACCGTTATCCTTAAAATACCGTCACCGAAATAACTAAAAACCCGTTATCCTTAAAATACCGGTGCCGAAATAAATGAAATAGCGTTACTCTTAAAAATACCGGTACCGAAATAATCTGAAATAGCGTTACCCTTACCGATAACCGCATCATTTCGGTTTCCATCCATGTTTTTTACTAGTTTTGAATTCCTATTGTGGCAACGCTGACAAGCTTACACAATACATGAGTTTGTATGTTTCCCATAAAAGAGTGTAGTTACGTCCTTTTGCATTAAGAAATACATGCACTTGTAGTTATGTCCGTTTGAATTTCTTTAATAAAGTCGCCGTACCTTTTTTCAAAAGAGTACCTTTTCCAAAAAAAGTACCTTTTGCCAAAATAAGTACCATTTTCAAACAAAAGTACCTTATTCCAAAAAAGTATGTTTTTCCAAAAAAAAATACATTTTCAAAAAAAAGTGAAGCTTTTTTCAAAAAAAGTATCTTTTTCCAAAAAAAGATAGAATTTAAAAAAAATAGAATTTCTAAAAAAGTACTTCTTTCCTCCCTTCACGGATACCAAAAATTTCTTTTTCACAAATAGCATTTTTTTCAAGAAGTATATATATTTTCTAAAGAAAAGTACTTTTCCAGAAACAAAGTACTTTTTGCAAAAAAGAAAAAAATAAATAAAGAATATAGATTCCTCCTCCGCAGGAGATCTCCACTAGAACGGGATATTTTCAACAGGGAAAAGTCCTTTTCCAAAAAAGCATCTTCTACTTTATAAAAGAGCCTTTGTCAAAAACAAATAATTCTTTAAAAAAAGTCCTTTTCTCTAAAAAAAAAAGTACCTTATTATACTCCGACATGAACTACCACCCCCCCCCTCCCCCGACCAGCCCTTAAAACGCTATTTTTCAAAAAAAAAAAAAAGTAACTTTACAAAACAAAGTTTTTCAAAAAAAAAATACCCCTTTCCAAAAAGTAACTTATACAAAAATATCTCTTTATAAAATAATTACTTTTTTTTAATAGCACTTTTTCCAAAAAGAACCTTTTCCCAACAAAATTACCGTTACAAAAAAAACAAGTTGTCATAAATTTTTTTTAATTTTTGAATATTCCAAAAGTGAGTGCCTAAAAGAGGAAAAGTCCTCCTTTTTGCAAAAAAAAAAACTTTTCCACAAAGGACAGGAACTTTGTAAAAATGGGGGTTAAAAACTGGAAGAGTGCCCCCCTTAACGGCCTGCCCAAACCACTGGAGGTAGGAAGTTGAAATTTAGTAAAAAGTTTCCTCCTCTGTCGTAGACATCCACTAAGACTGCGTTTTTGAAAATCCCTACAGAGAGTAGGGCTAACTCACCGATTTTTTCGATTTTGGGACAAGAACATGGTAAAAATGGGGGTCGAATGGGGAAAATGTACCCAATAACTGCCTGCCCAAACCGCTGAGGCAACGAAGTTGAAATTTGGTATGAAGGTCCCTCCTCTATCGTAGAGAGCCGCGAAGATGAAATTGTTGGAAATTCCTACAGGGAGGGGCAAAAAGAAGGAAAGTCTCCCCTTGATGGCCTGCCAAAACCCTTTTGGCTAGAAACCTGAATTTTAAAATATATGCCCTGGAGTATGGGCTAACTTATTAGTAAGGTACTTTCTTGAATTCTGGACAGGGACGTTATAAAAGGGAAAGTGGCCCCTTAACGGCCTGTCTAAACTGCTGGAACTAGGAAGCTGAAATTCAGTATATGGGTTCCTCCTCCAATGTAAACGTCCACTAAGACGAAATTTTTGGAAATTCCTACCAGGAGGGGTAAAAAGTGAAAAGTCTCCCCTTTGACGGCTTGGCCAAACTGCTGGAACTAGGAAGCTAAAATTCGGTACGTAAATTCTTCCTGTAGCGTAAACGACAGCTAAAAGTGAATTTTTGGAAATTCTTACAGGGAGGGGCAAAAAGGAAATAATTTTTCCCCCTTGATGGCCTGCGCGAAGCTCTTTGGCTAAAAACCTGAAATTTATGTGTGTGCCTTGTAGTATGGGCTAACTTATAGACAAGTTATTTTTTGGGGCTTTGGACAGGAACATGGTAAAAAGGGGGTAAATTGCCCCCCTTAACGCATGCCTCTATAATTTTAAAGACGAGTGTAATTGGAATGCCAATATTAAGAAACAAAATGGGGAACGAGTGGTATTGAAACACAACACAAGTGGGATGAATGGAAATGAACGGGGAACGAGTGGAATTAAAACAGTGGGCAATGGCATGGATAGGGAACGAAATGGAATGGAATATAGAACAAAATGCAATAGGGAGCGAGATAACATTTAATGGCAAGCGAGTGAATTTTAAACACTACAGTTAAAAACAGGAATGGAACGGAACAGGTGCAAAGGAATGGAATGGAAAAAGGAGCGATTGCCCGCTAGTATATTAATAAGATAGGAACAGCAAAAATAAAACTGGTAAATATACAGAATTTTAGTTATATTTAAGTTAAATTTTTGTTAATAGAAAATAATAAATTAACCAGCTAAAATCAGTAAAAAATTTGCCTAAATAATAAGTTGCCTAAAATTACCAAAAAAAATTTAAATTTCTAAAAGTTTCTTTCGATTTTTTTTTATATAGAAACATCTTGAAAACATCTGGTTACAATTTTGTTAGCAAATATTTCTGCTGGATTTACAATAAAAGGATAGACTGCTATTTACATTCAGCTAAGTTTAGCTTAAAAATAACAAAACTTGTTTAGATATAACTGTTTGTTTTTGCTATTTTGAGTCTATTAATATTTAGCAAAATTATCTGCAGATTTTACTGTACAATTTATTATTTGCAGTTAAGTAAAAGTTAACTTAAATATAGCTAAAATTCTGAAAATTTAACAGTTTAATTTTTGCTGTTCTTATTTTACTAGTATTTGGAAAAAAAAATCTGCTAATTTCAGCAGTTTTTCTGCAACATCATTCCTAACTAATTTTTAGTTGCTTTTCTGTTAATTGTACAGATTTATTTCTATAAGTGTATGTATTCCAATAATAAAGAAATATTGAATAATGCAACTAGTGTTCTCAATTTAATAACATTTGTGAAGAAAATTAAAAATCATAAAAGGGCTATCAACAATAAGGGCTATCTTCTATAAAAATGTAAAAAACATGACATTTTAACAAAAAAAATGTATATGCACGATTTAATAGACATTTTTTATAAATATTTTAAAAAATTGATTAAGTAAAATATTCATAATAGGTGAAATAACCGGGATTTAGGTATCCTGAACAATAGCATACATAAATAAATTTAAATTAGACCGTACCTCAAAAAAAAGTTCGCCGTACTTCCTCGAATATGAAGTATTTTTGCAAGGCAATTTCAAAAAAAAAAAAATTTTTCTTGCCGAATGTAGGGGTCGCCTTTTTAAATTTTTCGTTATAGCTTCGGCATTTAAAGTCGGATTTTAAAGTGTGATATATCGAGACCAGTGTTTTGCTATAAAGGAAAAATCCAATGAAAAAAATTTAAAAAGGCGACCCCTTCGGCAACTAAAATATAAAAAAAATTCTACTTGGTTTATCGAAAAACTGCCTTAACAAAAGTTTAATGATTTTTTGCTAGCTTTAATTTTCTGACATTAGGTTGATACATTAGGGTTGTAGCAACTGAGATCTGGTTGGTAACTACTAGAACGGAATACTTGAGGTCAATATACTTTAGAGCAAAACGCTGGTCTCCTCGAGAGAAAAACATCAATGTATCATACTTTAAGATCCGACTGTAAATGCCAAAGATATAGCGAACAATGTAAAATGCCGACCCCTACGTTCGGCAAAAAAATTTTTTTTTTGGAGGGTGTACGGTGCACTTTTTTTTGCCTGTAAGGTGGTACGCTTTACTGTACATACCCCTTAACAAATATAAGCCCTCGATATTTATTCCTACAAATGTTTTCCGGAGGCCCCACTACTAGTTGTGAAACAAATTCATATTTTTATTAAGTATTAAAAACATACAATTCCAAAAGTGCACATTAAACCGTTCATTCACGTCGAACTAGAATTTTCAAAAACATATTTAATATTCAGTGATTTCCTTGATTCTTGAATTAATTCCAAATCCGACCACAGGAAATCTACAAAAAAATACTAACGAAATATCCGGTTTAAAGTGAGTATTAATCTATAATAGCATTCACTGTATACACACGAATACAACACTATTCCACACATACACACATCTTCCTATAGATTACAATGTCCTGTTAATACAAACAACAACAAAAATAACAGAAAAAAACTGAAAACACCGAATGAGTAGGCTTTTATGTACGATAAGTTTGCACATACTTGCCCCATACTTTTTTCGTTATCCTTAAACAAAACAATAAATATACCCAAAAAATTCCCATTTATTAAAATGTAGCATGAAAGCATTTGATCTGTTTGGACAAATTAATTTTACACACAAAATTACCGTGTAGCTTAATTCTAAAAATAGCAATAATATCGCGAAACCCAAGATTTTTGCGGCATAAATGTTTACAAAATCCTCATAGTCTTATACAAAGGATCGCATTAAATTGTATTAAAATTTTCACTTTGCAATTTCCAAGATTTTGGGACATGAAAAATGTATAGTAATTTTCCCTAAAGAGCAATTAGATACGAATTTATTTCTATTGAAATCAAAAACTCATAACAGAGACCTTAAACCTTTTATGAGCGCAATTTATATGCCAGTGTTTGAAGTCACAGTCTTACATTGTTATTTTGGGTGTATTTTCACTCATAGCTGCAATGGCTTTACGTTTCATTCTAATCCGACACTTATATTTATTTTTACTAATTGGAATTTTTTTTTTAATTTTACATATTTTGTATAATTTTTAAATCTATTAAAAATATTAAATACCCCCGAGAAATCCTTTTTTTCCTAATGAAATATTTTGTATCTAAATTTTAACAATAAATTCAGTGATTAGGTCTAAGGTTATCAAATAATCCCAAAATATGGAGACAAAACCCAAGTCTGGCAAGGCTGAGTATGTAGTGTATATGAACCGAATACATATTCGTATGAGACTTATTTTTTTGTATTTTTTACTTCGACTTCGTATTATTAGCACAACATACATTTATATTCGACGTAGCTACTTCCATACCAAATAACTATAAGAGTAGGTCTAGCAAAACTTTGGCACACCTGCTGGTAGTGGCATGATTTGGTAAAAGATTCAAAATTTGTTAATTTAACAATTCTGGTATCACATTTTTCATATGAAATCAGCTATTCACCATAATATTTTTAAACACGTTAATGTTAAAACTAACTATACGCTTAAAAAGTTTGTCGGTAGAATCTACTGAAACAAAGGTATATGCAGTTAAAAAGGCGACAAAATAACTAAAAATGTTGTAATTTTTAAATGTTGAAAAATAATTAACAAATGCATTAAAAATAACCAACAATGTCGTAAAATTAACTGTCAAACTTTTACTACAAAATTTTTAAAACGACTGATAAAATTTGTTAAAACTACTGTTTTTTACAGTTAATTCTTTTGATATAGTAGTTCCCGTGTAAAAAAAAAGATTAGATCTGTTGAGATCTTATTAGATATTATTATCTGTGCTTATAAATATAAGTCGTTGTAACATCTATAGATAAAATCTCGAAAAATGTAATCACAGTACAACACATGATTTTGGGTCTCAATTCTGATAATTTCCCGTGAAAGTAGCCCCAAAAATAAGAACTTCTGCATCATTCAATTTATCAAGTTGGCTGCATTAAAAATTTAATGGCCATACGAATTTTTTGGCTCAAGGCGGATTTTTAGCACTTTTTCTATATATTAACACGGTTATATCTCGGTATACCGATTAGTGTAAGATTTTAATAAAAATATAAAATTTTTTAAATTTGAAAAGAAAATTTGAATTTTTTAACAAAATAAAATAAATCCGAAAATAAATCCGGTGATTAAAAAATAGGCCTATTATAATCTGAGATTTATAATATAGAGATGAGATATCGATAATTTTTTTAAACAAACTGTAGATGTCACTAACATGTAGGAAATTTTGTCAAGGGAGAATTTTATTTTCTCAAGTGAAGTTTTAACCGTGATGTGAGATAAGCGGATATGCGAACAAATTAGGGATTACGACTTCGGTTTGGGGACAGATTTTTGTAGAAAAGTATTTGGGTATTTAACAAAATATGTGTGATTTTATTATTATTTTTAAGTATTTTTGTGAATTTTTTTTTCATTTTTGATAATTACTAATTTGAAACTAAACAATTGTAAATTTTAAAAGATTTAGTTTTAGGCCGAAAATCAGAAGAATTTTCGAATAAATTATATGCGTATTATTTTAAATTAAATCTGTTAAAGTATTTCAAATATAAAAAATATTTAAATTATTGAAGAAATTTTGTCCAAATATTATCAAATAATTTTTTATTTAAATGTTTGTAACCGTCGCATAGGACAATCATAATTAATATTAGAATTAATTACTAAAGAATTTTTTCTAGAGTTAATTTATAGGAAGAAGAAAATAATGTTGCTGGGTACCCAGAATTTATTTTTACAATCGGTTGCCAATCACAACAATTCTGAAACTGGTTTCACTAGAAGCTATTCCATGGAACTAGTACCCGAACCCGTTCCACGAAACTTAAATGTAAGGTATAACTGAAGGAGAATCTGTTCTAGAACTGGAATAGGATATTTTTATTGAGTTTATAAACTCACGGGTTATGATTTTAATCCTTTTTATAATCTTGACGGTTTACAATCTCTATTTTGAAATTTGTGAAGATAATAATTGTTTTAAAAGTTTATATTCGTCACTAATGAAAATGATTTAACTGATTTTGCTTAAAAAAATGTTAATTTACGACAAATTTAACATTGACAAAATTGTTGTCAACATTAATAAAATTGTTGCCAACATTGGAGATTATCCGATAACACTCGTCAAAAAATTCTAAGTTTTTGAAAAACTTCGTCCTTCAATGCATATTTTCTAACAAACAATTATTATTACAAAATAGTTTGTAGTTTAAATTAACTGAAAATGTAATTTAAAATAAATGAAAAATCACTTGAAAACCGGTCTACTAACTTTTCATTTAAATCAAAAGAACTTTTCATTTATTTTTAAATGTTAATAAATTAACTACAAAATCCTTAAAAAATATTGATTTTTCATTTATTTCGTTTTTCCAACTTTCAAAAAACTAACTACAAAATCCGTAAAAATAAATGATATTTAGTTTGTTTCGTTTTTTTAACTGACCTAGAAATCTAAAAGGGTTTCTTTTTTCAACAAAACATTTTAAATGAAAATATTAACTGTAACAGAAAATCCATATTTATATGAAATTTATTTTTTAAATAAAAGACAAAACCAGTTAAAAAATATATTTCTTTTCATTTTAACTGTATAATCATTTAAAAATAAATGTACGGATAAATTTTTAAATATACTACAGTCAGTTACTGTAATAATATTTTCAGTGTATTATTTGTTCTTGTTTTTCCTGTAAGTAACATAGGGAAGTAATAAGATTTTTTTATTCGGATCTATTGATTTGATTTCCCTCCATCTTAGTCGGACTTTTCCAATTTCTTATTGGATTTGTCGTTTCCATGTGTGAGCAGGACGACCTCTACGCCTACTTCCCTGTGGGTTCCATTCTAGAGCCTGCTTGTTAACATTATTATCGCATTTACGGAGAGTAAAATCCATTCCATTTGCCCTTGCATATCACGGTTTGAATTGGAATCTGCTTCATTTTTTCCTATAGATGAACGTTGTAAATTGTATTAGGCCAGAATATTTTTAGTAGCCTACGGAGACAATTGTTAACGAACACTTGCAAAACCTTTACATCAGTAATTGCCACATTCCATGTTTCACAACCGTAGAGGAGAACAGATTTACTGTTTGAGTTAAAAATTTTCAGTTTTGTTCTTATTGAAAGGCTTGAAGACTTCCGAACTTTGTTAAGCCTTCCGAACGCCTGTTATCCTATCTTTACCCGATCTAAAATATCAGTACTAGATCCACCCTGCTTATCAATAATACTAGATAGCGGAATGGTTCAGCGTATCAAATGCCTTCTCGAAGTCGATGAATACAAGGTAAAGTGATCCTACAGACTGTTCAGATATTATCATTGGACTAATGATATCATCAGCATAGGATTTTCCTTGGCGAAAACCGTTCTGTTCTCTTCATAAATCTGGGGAAATCATATCAGAAAGCCTTTTTCTAACAAACTATGCTACAATGATTCTGAATCTGGCAAGAAAAATATTTTTCAATGGATCGTTTTTGAGAAATAGCTGTTTTAAAATTTGGGTTTGATTACCCATTTGATACCCCAGTTTTTTGGCAGTTTTTAAAAACAGTCTTTAAATTTGGACCATAAAATCATACTGTTTCTTTTAAAGTTATGAATCTACAAAAATTTTCCTTTTATTTGGCTATAATCACGTCGATAGATGTTCAAGGATACTTGACTGACACTGCAGGGATATTGAAATAAAGACTGCTTTCGAAAAAATTGTGCATTACGTTTTTTGAAATAACTTTTTTAAAACTTTTTTAATTTTTTTAGTAGGCTTTGAAATGAATATAATATATAGAAGCTTTTATTCGATTTAAAATGGTAGGCGAATTGTAAGTGCGAAGAAACAATGTGAACACTTTTAGATCACTCGAAAGGCAGGTTCTGGCAGAAAACACGGCATCTATATTAGAATTAGTGCTTGGAGAAGTGACTAAAGTCTTTTGTTAGATATCATGAAGTGTCTACTTCCATTACAGCAAAGCGGCCTTGGAGTGGTATTTAAATAATAATGCGCTTTTGGTGCCTCGAGAAGCAAAAACGCCAAACTGTCCAGAACTCAGGCCAATTGAAAGGTACTCGACTTTGGTCAAAAGAGAAGTTAAGGTTAAGGTAACAAAAAGTCGCCAAAGATGCCAAAGATTTCCGCGGAAAGTGGCATTCAGCAGCTCAAAAGGTATCTAGTAATACCAGCGTTAATTGAAGGGGTACCGGAAAAATTACAAAATTTGGAAAATAAAAATAATAAAAACTTGTGTATAGTTAAATATAATTTTAATAAAAACACGGTTATCAAACAGTTTCTATTTTTAAAATTGAAAGACTTGTTGAGTAGACTTTTTGAATTATGTGATGGACAATTTTTTCAAATGCAGTTTTTATAACAGTTCTTAGTAATATATAACAGTTGTTATTCGTTGCTCCATTAATTGCAAAATGTTGCTCAAATATTGTTTGAATAATTTAAAATGATAACCGACTAATCGAAATTGGTGCACAATTACAAATACACTCAGATAAAAAAGTTAGTAAAAAAATTTGTAAACAGTTTCCAATCGCACTTTAGTATTTTTATACTGATTTTTAGTACAATTTATTTTTTTCGTAATCATTTTTGCTATTCTCTTATTACAAATTAAGGATTTTTTTACTAATTCTCGCTGCTGATTTCTAAATTTAGCAGAAAAATATACTAATTTAGACAAATTTTTTTTTTTTTTGATTTTTTACAATTCTTGTTTAGTTTATATTTGTTACTATTGATATATTCTTAGTTTGGAAATAACACCCAGAAAATTTTATTGCATCTCCAATGCATAAAAAGGTAATAACTGGAGAACAGTTTGCAATTTTGACTCCAAATTTCAAGTACGATGAAGTAATTATACGCTTGTTACAATCGAAAGAAAAAAGTTTTTTTTAGATTTTATAGTTTATTTATTTTTTAGTACACTTTTTTGCTAATTTCAACATATTGATTTTAAATTATAGTTTACAACAATTTACTGAAACTAATTATTTATACTAATTTCATTGTACTAAAATTATGATATTTAGTAAGTTTTTTAACTGATTTTAGCAAATCGATTTTGAATTGCAGTTTATATAAATTTTACTAAAATTTAGGAGCGGCTACTAAATTTTTCTACTAATTTTATTGTACAATAGATCAGCAGACATGTGTTGCTAAAATTAGCAAAAAATACCGCTGGCCTCAAAACAGTTAAATTTCTGGTAATATCAGCAAAATTTTCAGTAGCCATTACAGACTTTTTTGGTTGAGTGTACATATGTTCTTTTTTCTTTTTGTTTTTCTATAATAAATAATAGAATTTTAAGTTTTTCGATGGAAAAGTCTCAGATTCGGGGAAATTGTGTAACAAAATTTTATAATAATGGAAAATGATCTATCCAAGACATGTTTGAAAGAAAAACCTTTTCTATATTTTTTAATTTTCCAATCAAAAAATCACATTTGAAAGAGAAAATTAGCTTTAGGTGACAGGTGACATATTTACTGTTTGGCTCCCAAGGAAAAATGTCTTCCCACCCCTGTACTATAATAACATCGGGTCTGGGTTAGTAGGTGAACTAACAACATTAACGTCATATTTGTTTTGTTTGTGTTGTTTTGAGATGTTCTACTATAGTTGATGTTGTTGCTACTGTTGTTTTTTGCTCTTGCACTTCTCTACTGTATGTGTTGGTTGTTATTAATAATAGATGAAGTTAAATGTATAAGTAGTCAAGTCATAGTGCTTCTGTTGTTGTTATTATTATATATCCCTACTTCCGTCAAAATCATATTCCTCTCATGCACACACACGCTCACTCAGTCAAACACATTCTCGTAACTACGATTAAATGAATATTTATACATAGAGACAATCAAGGAGACACCCGCACAAACCTCCTAGCTTTTCCTAGTTTTTAGAACATAACGTAACTAACGTAAGGTGCCTTAAACATGAGCAACATTAAAAGTTTCTAAATAAACAAGAGCTGTAACGCACAAAACGCAATAAAATTTTTTTAAAAATAGTAAATCGTTTTCGCGAAATTCAAGAACAAAGTTTGACAGCACTGCCAGTGTCCACTAGCACTTTCACTATGTGGTTTGGGCTATAATTCCAATTTGTTTCTTAAATATCGCGTTAAGCATTTCAAGATATGCCAAAAAATTCAGAAAATATCAATTGCAGTTCGGAAATAATCTATTGATATTCACATAAAACTCAATCGTAATACAGAAAATATCTTTTGAATATCAGAAAAAAATAAATTTTAAATATCAATTGATATTTGCTGACTATAAAATGAAAAATCTGAATTTTATTTGATATTTTCTAAATTACATCAGCGCAGTCGTATAATGGTTAGCGCGTTGGACTGTTACACACGAGGTTGCAGGTTCGATCCCCAGCGACAGCAACATCATTTAAAAAAAATAATATGTATGATTTTTTTATCCCTCATACATATTGCAGCGTCCTCCTTCGGTGTTCGAATAGCACTTATAACCCAACCGAAGTAAAATAATATAATAGGGCTATGAACTAAACAGCTTCAACGAAGTTCGCCAACTCTCCATCAGATGGCGTGCAACAACTGTTCTGAGATTCAACATCTCGAGCAATTACAGTATTACCATATTCTTCTTCCTTCATCTTTCACCACCTTTCATCTCTTCTCTATCCCCTTTCCAAAGAAAGATACACGTTAATTAATAGGAAGAATTTCGGGTGTTGTTTCTCTTGTTTAAAAAAAAATAAAATATAAGTGTAGAGCCGAACAAACCAAACGATATTATTTCAATATCATTTTGATGATATGTTTGTCCGAAAATGTTGACATTATTTAATGAAATTACGACAAATTCTGCTACAGAAAATATCGACCAGCGCCATAAAATTTTCGCTTTATTTCCGAATTGTTTTTATTACTCCAGGGAATAACGATATACATATATCATTAACGATATCGATACAAGCAAAACCTATATAGGAATTAGATATCGCAAAACAATCTTTTGCAATATATTTTCTATGTGTAATTTTATAAAAAATAGTTTCAATAACAACCCATATTAATTTGTATGTGCTATTTGAGGCGGTTTATTTTATATATGAGTTGTTACAGTACTGCAACACAAAATTATTGGCTGTATAACTTAAAAATGCGGCATTCACAATAGATGGGGTATCTTTTTCACATCCATTGTGTCTTTAATAACTTATATCACATTTTGGAGGGTAATCATCTGTCAAACAACAAAGTTTTTTTTTTTTTGCTTCGAAAATGTCGAATTTGTGCCAAAAAAGCATCATTTGCGGGAAGTTTTGCTTTCAATTTGAAGAAGTATATCCATTACTCTCCGAAGCTTAACTTGAATATGTTTCATCGAGAATAACTTGCAAAATCATTGGTAGTCACTCAAGCAGCAATTTAAGAACGTTTACAAGCACAAGGATTCATCCAAAAGCAAGGAAATTGGGTACCACACGAGTTGTAGCCGAAAGACGTTGAAAGGCGATTTTGCATGTCCAAAATGATGCTTGAAGGCCATAAAAAGAAGTCACTTTTGCATCGAATCATTACTGCCGATGAGATATTACGACAACCCGAATCACAAAAAATCGTATGTGAAGCCCATCCCACCAGCCAAACCAACGCCAAAGCCGAATATCCATAGCGCCTAGGTAAAATGCTATTTATTTGGTGGGACTAGAAGGGTCCCATCTATTATGAGCTGATGCAATTGGGCCAGACGATCACAGGTACCTGCACCGAACACAATTGATTCGTTTGAAGCGAGCATTGGCCGAAAAACGCCAGAATATGTGACCAGACATTAAGCCGTAATATTCCATCATGACAACGCCCGGCCACATGACGCAAGACCGGTTAAAAATTATTTATAAAATAGTGGTTGGGAAGTTTTGCCACACTCGCTTTACCGACCTTGCCCCGTCCGACTACCAATTGTTTCGATCGATGCAGAACGCTCTCGCTGGAATACTCATTACTTTAGAACAGAGTATACGAAATTGGCTTGATTCGTTCTTGGCCTCAAAAAATTAGCAGCTTTTTTACCACGGAATCCATATTTTGTAAGAGAGATGGGAAAAGGTCATAGGTCAAAACGCCAATACTTTTAATAAATTCCCAGCAAAAAAAGATATGCCGAAGGAGTTGAAAAGTAATGCAATTGATGATCTAGATGTACTTCTTTTTTAACATAAACACTAATGATTTTAACATTGAGTTGCAATAGGAGAGGAGCACTCCCACATCAACATTTTTTCAGTACTTTTTCAACGAGTGCAAAGAAAGGTCTTTATTACCAATTAAAAGCTAAAAAAAATTCTTCACAAAAAAAATTATATTTTTTTTACTTTACAAAAGTTTTTATTGCTGCCATCGGGTATCGAACTTGCGATCTCACGATTGCTGTCTAGCGCTTTACCGCTGAGCTTTTCTTTGATATGAAAGTTGACAGGCATAAAAACACCACTTTGTTATTGCGAGATATAGTTCCTTATTCTCTTCGATAAAAGTACTTATTAAACAAGTGGAAAAGGTGCTTCAAGTGCACTATTGTTTTCAGTACTATTTTTACAGGTGCATAGAAAGCAATTTCTCATAATTTTTTTTATATATATATATGTACATATTTTTAAAAATTTAAAAATTAAAAAAATATTGAAATTAAAAAAATTAATTATAAATATTAAAAAAAATATTAGTACCGCCGGGAATCGAACCCGCGACCCTCAGTTTGGAAATGCCAAATGATACGAAAATCACTTTTTACGATCACTTTTAGAGCAATTACTCTTTAGAAGCAATACTTAAGTGATTTTTTGGATGTTGTTCGGAAGTAATTCTAAAAAAATTGTAAAAATATACTAACGGATACTTTGGAAGCAATGAAAAAAGTGATTTTTTGAAGTTGTTAAGAATAACTTCTAAAAAAGCAGTAAAAATACACTAACGGGTACTTGTGAAGCATTGAAAGAAATAGTTTGTAAAGCATTACTTCCAACTTTTTTTGCTGGGTTAATATTGTACCGAGTCGAATCGTGACTGTTATGATAGACGGACGTGCAACGGAGATCGAAATTCTAATTGTTTATTTAATGTGCATTTTTTTTTTTGTGTTACGCATGTTTACATTGCGTTGTAGTTTTATAAATTTCTTTTTTTTACGTCGAAAACAAGAGATATAGACTCTAAAAAACCAAAAAAGAAACAAAACACTAAAAAATGAGTGAGCATAATGCTCAGAACTCAAGATTAAAAAATGACAATAACAATATCAATGTAAATAAAGTGCAAAATGATAATAATTCCAATATAGGCAATGTTCAAAAAAGACGAAGTGATTTAGAAATAGATCCAATGCCTAAGCACTTAAAAAACAATTATTGGTCAATTCTTGACGATGACAAAAACTGCAATGAAGAAGTTCTAAAGAAATTTGAAAAATATGTTCAGGAGAAAGAGAGACCTTCATCAACAAAAAACATAACTGCAAATAGATCTACAGTGACAGAAACTAACAAAAATAAAGAAAATACACAAAATCATCAAAACAAAAATAAAAAAAATCCACCTATAAACATATATAATGTGGAATCAAAAAAACTTATTGAGTTTATTAAAGACGGACTAAATATAACAGAATTCAAAATAAGAGAATTTAACAATAACAAATTATCGTTGTATACATCAACAACAAATGATTACTGCAGAATCAAAGCATATTTAGAAAAAACAAAAACGAATTTCTATTCCTTTACACCCAAAGACATGAAGACAAAGACTTACTTGTTAAAGGGCCTAAGTGCCAATAACGACCCAAAAGAAATATTGGACGAATTAAATAAATTAGAAAATGAAAACCTGAAATTTCTAAAAGTTAGCCCATTTACAACAAAAAAATCATCTAACGTTGGACAAGCGTTACCAATTTATTTAGTTCAAATTAGTGGAGAAAGTAAAATAAACGAGCTTAAAGCAATTAGAAGTCTTCTCTATCGGTGCGTACGGTGGGAAGCTCTTAGAAAACCCGAAATATCACAATGTAGGAATTGTCAGCGCTTCTTCCATAGTGCAGCTAATTGCTTTTTACCACGACGTTGCGTAAAATGTAACCAAAATCATGATATTGGAAAATGTGCCATAAAAGAAGTTCCCAATAAGGAAAGAGAAAAACTGTTTTGTGTTATATGTAATAAATATGGTCATCCAGCATCCTATAAAGGATGCGAAAAATATAAAGAGCTACAAGAAAAGTTACGGGCTAAAAAACAATCTCTATCTCAAAAACGAAGAAATAATGCATCAGTTTACATAAATGATAACATAAGTTACGCCAATATGGTTAAAAACAACAACCCACAAACAGAAAATATCAACAACTCAATTAACAGTGTACTGGAACAACTGAACAACTCGATGCAAAACTTAGCAAATCAAATAATAAACTTAAACAAGCAATTACAAATCCAAACGTCTAGGATAGACACACTATTTTCGATGCTGGAAGCTTAATATATTACAATGGCTGAAACAATTGAAAAAAAACTTAATATTATCCAGATAAATGTTAATTCATTAGTAAAAATAAGTAGAAGATATGATTTAGGTCTATTTATAAATAAATACCACCCCGATTTAGTATTACTCAACGAAACTAAGCTTAATTCTAGGCATAAACTTCACTTTGAAAACTATTGTTTAATACGTAAAGATAGAAAGAACGCAAAAAGGGGCGGTGGGACGGCGATTCTGATAAAAAATGGTATTAAATATAATAGCTGTACTAACAATACTATTAACAAATTTGAATTTTTGGAAACATGTGTTGTAAAAATACCCTTACTAGCAAATAAGATGTTAATTGTAATATCAGCATATTTCCCTTCTGGAAAAAATTGTAACAATCTTAAAACAGAGTTATTTCAACTTTTTCAATCTTTGAAATTAGAAAATTCAAATCACTATTATATTTTGGCTGGAGATTTGAATTGCAAACATAGAGACTGGGGTAACAGTTCTTCTAATCCACAAGGAAATAAATTAAAGGAATGGCTTTCATGTAACGAATTTATGTTTAGATGTAGATTGTACGCTTCTAACTTTCCATCATATCCACGTTGTGGCTCATACTTAGATTTGTGTATTGCAGACTCACGATTAATTATTCATAAACTGAATAATTCCTTAAATTGTCTTCAAACTCTCGATTACGATAGTGATCACAATGCTCTTCAGATCCAAATCTTAAAAGTGGAAAACGATCATCCACTTACTCTTTTTAAAGAAACACCCGATTTAAGATTCAATTTTAATAAGGCTAATTGGAGGAAATTTAAAAATAATATCTGCTCTGAATTGAAAGATAATGGATCGATCCCAAATGATAGAAATTTAGTTAATTCAGAAATAGATTTTTATCTTCTTAAACTTAATCAATTTATTCACAATTCACTAGAAAAAGCAGTTCCAAAATATAAAGACCACAATACATTTGAGAAATTTACCAATCCAATTTTAAAAAAACTTCAGTCTGAAAAAAGTAAATTAGTAACCATAATTAAAAAACACAATAGACTCGAAATAAATTTCACTCAAGCGGAAAGAAATTTACTAAAATCGAAACTAAAACTCGTAAAAAAACTTGTAAATGATAACTTTGCTCTGGCAGTTAATAAGCATTTTTACAACAAACTTATGAAAATTGATCAGAAAAACTCTTCTAACATGTTTAGTGAAATTAAAAAGCAGTTTAAAACCACAAAACCCTTGAATGTGGATGTTATTAGAATACCACAGTTAAATGAACAGTGGATTAGAAATGCAGGAATTAATCCTGAGTTGATAGAAAAAGATGAAAATAATGATGACTTTTTGATAAGGGAGGATAATCAAAAATTGAATGTAATTGGAACCTTCTTAGAATCAGTTCACTCTCACAAAGAGATCGATACTGATAATAACTTACATGTTGAAGTTGACACTTGTTTCTCCAGATTTTTGGAAGAAAAAAATCAGTATGAATGCAACAAATCAACCATTACCACATTTACTACATGTAGAAAGGCCAATAATTTCACTGAAACTCTCATAGACAATTATTTTGTAACTAGGGATACAATTATGTATATTTTCAAAAATTTGAGAAAGAAAATGTCATCAGGTGTTGACGGTATTCCCAATATTGCATTAAAAAATACTCCAGAGGAGATTATCTTAGAGTACTGTACCCTTTTTAACAATATGTTAAACAACTCATACTTTCCTCGTGCGTGGAAAATGGCTAAAGTGGTCGTCATACCTAAGAAAGATAAGGACATTAGTAATCCTAAAAATTTGCGAGCAATTAGCTTACTCCCAAACATAAGCAAAGTCTTTGAGGTTTGCATTAATAACAACATAATGAAAATATGTAAAGATAAAAGTTTAATTAATGATAAGCAATTTCGATTTAAGTACAAACATTCTACAATTCATGCAATAAATATGTTGGTTTCGAATATACAATGGAATTTAAATAAATCCTTGGTTACCGGGGCTTGTTTAGTAGATTTTGAAAAGGCCTTTGATAATATTTGGATTCCTGGATTAATTTCTAAACTGTTGAATTATGGATTCCCATTACATTTAATCTTTCTAATACATAATATGTTAAACAATAAATGTTTTCAAGTTAGTGATGGAACAACAATAAGTTCCAAAAAGTTTATCATTGTAAATGGTTTACAACAGGGCACTGTAAATGCACCAATACTATTTAACATATACATACATGATCTTTTAGACAAAATAGAAAACATTATTGGCTTTGCTGATGATATCATTATTTATCAATCCGATGATAAAATTGAAAAAATTAACAAGAAATTACAAAAGTACTTTAATGTTATAGAAAATTATACAATAGATTGGCAAATGAAAATCAATCTAAATAAATGCGAAACAATTCTTTTCCGACCGCCAGTGGGAAAATGTAACAACAACATAAAACGTAATTGGAAATCCTTTGGTGTTAAATCTCTAAACAATGTACTTATTCCAAACAAACAAATTGTAAAGTACTTAGGCATTCATTTGGATAAATTTTTATATTTTAATGATCACATTAATCTTCAACTTCGAAAAGCCCAAAAAGCATTTTTCTTGCATAAAAAATTATTTTTTTCAAAACACCTTAAATCAAGGGTTAAGACAATTATGTATCAGTCGTTAATAAGACCTATTCTAACATATGGTTGCCAAATTTGGTACAACATATCCCCATCTTATATGGAGAAAATGAGGGTATTTGAAAGAAAATGTTTAAGGAGCTGTACCTCGCTTTATAGATCCGCAAATAGCGATTATAAAAAATACATATCCAACAAAGTATTGTACAATGAGGCAAAAGTAAGCAGAATTGATAATTTTATAATACACTTAATTAGAAATCACATTCTAAAAAGTACAGAAAATTATGAAAATAATTTAATTATGGCACCATACTACGCTAATGATGAGTTCATAAGTAACTCCTTACAAAATGGTTACATTCCACCAGAGGCCTTCCTCTTCCTTGATAAAAATGGATATATCCAAAACGATACAGGCATACCTATAATATACCACATTTATAGACGAGCCAATATTAAAGCTATAACATGCAATCAATTAACAACCGAAAATATTCGGTTCGATACAAGTGTTTATCTAAAAGATAAGCACATGAAACCAAATCTAAACATAGAAAAATATTGGTGGCTTACCAACTAATTTAATTTTTCTTTTTTCTTTTATTTTAACCTTGGACCATACCTTTTATTTCCTTGTAATACAAAAGTGAGGTTTTTTTTCATTTTTTTCTTACATTCAAATCTGTATAAATAAATACATTCTCGGTATATTTAGTTATATATAGGTACTACTAAAAATTATGTTATATATTATGTCGTATACTTGAGAGCCCGCATAAAGGGACTGTGTATTAAAAATTATAATTATACTGTTTGTTTATTTATAGTTAATAATATAAATTTTTGAGTAAATAAACGCAAATAAAAAAAAAAAAAAATTAATATTGTACCAATGTTTCACACACTTAACATAATACGTCAGTAATAAAATCTGTCAAACCGGTTTCAAATCGATTTGACTAATTTTTAGCAAATTTTTAGTTGAAACACTGATTTAAGCAAAGATCTTAGTTATCTTCATTTAACACAATACTAAAAATTCTCAGTAATTTAACTAGTTTTGAGTGTTAGTTTTCAAAATTTTTTAAAACTAATTTTTAAGAACCCATTCGTTAAATTTATCAAAATTTATTGTTAAAATATAATATTTTCATGTTACTGTTATTACCCTGTAGATGGCGCCACCAATGTATCCTAAGTTTTAAAGATGGCGCTATTTCTTTCCCTCCCGATTTTGTAAAATGGCCCATATTTCGAAAACTAAGAGAGATAGAACAAAATTGAGGAAAATTACGACTCCCCCGAACCGTACAATACCCCAGCGAAAGGGGTTATCTCTATCCAAAAATGGAACTTGGCTCCACTTCATAGAATGGCCCATAGGAGTGCCCTTATATGCCCTTACATGATATGGACCAGGCCCGGGGAGGGTCCCGAGACCATAAATTTTGATAAATTCTACGACTCAGTATAATTACAGATAAAACTGTAGTTTTACAAATTTCTTACTTAAATTTAGATTTGTTAAATTTAACAAAAGAATTTGTTAAAATCAACTAATTTTATTTTAAGCCAAAAAACAGGAATAAATTTTGTTAGAGTAACAAATTTTTCTGTCCAGCCAACAGACGTATTATTTGGAGTACAATAAACGCCCAAAATTTGCCAAAACAATCCCGTATTTTTAAGTTATACACCCAATAATAAAATCGTATTTTACATTTATTGAAATAAAAGAAAATTGTGCTTCGATATTGGCTTATGAAGCTATCGAAGGATCTTTAAAATTGGCGACAGTACCAGAAATTTCATGTATTGTCAAAAATTTGGAAAACTTATGTGTAAATTCATAAATGTTTCATAAAGTTATAGGAGGTCTGAAAACAAATTTTCCATACAAAATTTGTTTCATAAGCCTAATATAAATTTGTAAAGTATTTATGAAGTTACACATTAATTTATATTAGCTGTGTTTTCGCATTAACTACACTCAAAATAATACGTCTGTTAGCTGGACAGAAAAATTTGTTATTTTAACAAAATTTATTTCTGCTTTTTGGCTTAAAATAAAATTTGTTGATTTTGAAAAATTTTTTGTTAATTTTAACAAATCTAAATTTAATTAAAAATAACTCTAACGTTACAGTTTTATTTTTATTTGTCCGTTTTGCTCTACCTCGTTTAGTTTTCGAGATATGGGCCATTTTATAACCCTTTCAGATCCAGCATATACGATTGTGAGATGTGATGTTTTCTCTTAAAATACAAATATATTCAATACTAATAGGTTTATTTAAATAGAAAAATTCAATTATACTTCTACATAAATTATATTTCATATAATATGAATTGAGATTGGGAAATTTTAGTAGTTTCAATCATAGGTGTACCTAGAGATAGAGAAAAGAAAGGCAAGCCGACGATATTGTTATATAAAAAATAAAATTAAAAATATTTTTCGTATCTATTTATATATAAAATTTTGAACGGTTTTATCAATAATATATTCCTATATATACAATTTGCAATAAAGCAAATACTGATATATTATTTAATATGATTACATATGAGAAAATTTCTAAAAAAAATTTCTAATATATCATCATATAAAAACATATAAGGTCGCACACAATATTTTATATTATCAGATATTTTAATATTAAAAAATACTCTTTTTTACTCAGGCTGTCTCATTTTGTCGTGCACTTCGGACGAACCCATTCTAAGCCCATATTTTGACAACTTAAGTTACCGAGGTGGTCAAAAACCGTGATATGTTCATCTTAGAATTTTTGTTTCTACAACATACTGAAATTTCATCAAAATAGTAGTGTTTAGTTTGAAGTAACTTCCTTTTTAAGTATTAACAAATTATTTCTTTAAAAAACTATTAAATCTAAGACATATATCATACCAAAAAAGATTCTGTGATATTTTCCTAATAAAAACCCATTTTCGTATCAAATGCCTTCAGATGCTTAATGAATAACTTTGTGATTCTAATAATTTTTCTTAAAGGAAAACTCTTAAAGCCAGTTTTATAATCAGAACTAAGATTTTTTTGTTTCTTAAATATTTCTTTAGTAAGAATTTTTTAAACAACATTTCCTACTTAAAGGAAAATAGGAAATATAGTGTATATGGACTCTAGGTCCAAAAATTAGCCTACCAAATATCAATAAAATAATTTCATATTTGCGACCCAAGTTTTAGGGGGCCTTTACATGGGCGCTAGGTGTAGAATTACTAAACTGATAATAATTTTAAAATTGATTGGAGATACCAATAATTTGTTAAAATGATTGTTTTTTAGTTCATTTTCCCCATTTTTAATATCTAGTAAAATATTTTTGGTGTAGTATTCAATTATAGGTAACTCCAAATAAAATAATGTCCTGGCAAATTCATTTTAATGGTTTTGATCGTATTCCAACCAATATTTTTCCTGGGTGTAGTGATAGTAATAAACAAATTTATTTATCTTTTTTATCAAATTATACAAAAAATGAGTTTTAAAATTTTCCTTTCGACACTCATAAACGGTATAGAAGGTGAGAATTCGTACCTATTGAACTTTCTCATGTCAACTACTCGTCTTTGCTCAGATGAGTGAACATTAGAACGACTCACCTTATATGGATAGAAAAAAAGTGCCCCCTTCAAAATAAACCTCGGTTTGTTTTATGATGATTCACAAAATATCCAGGATACCCACGAGCTGGACCATTTTTAAAAAACGTATTTTTTTTTTAGTTTTTGTAAGAATTTTGCATTTTAGCTGAAGACAACATACTCAATAATCATATGAAAGGTTTTTTTGAGGCGCGTCCAGCGGTATTTATAGCATGTTCAACCATATCCAGACATTTCCTATTTTCAAGGATACTCTATAAAAAGCTAATTTTTGACTCTTTTGTACGGAAAAGTTTTATGAATGAAATGTCAAAATTAAGTATATATCATAATCGTATAAGTATATATAATAATTTGTTAATGCAATATGACATACATATATATAAATTTTGGACCTTTTTTTCAAAATTGGCTTTGATATTTAGAATCGGACTTCGTCTTATATATAATTTTTTTTTTTTTTAAACCTTAAAAATTTTTTAAATTTTGATTTTGAGCGACTATATTTAGAAAAGTTTTTGAGATATTGATACACACTTAAGTTTGAAAAATAGGTCACGGAATTAAGCTTAAACTGTGTTAAGCGTTTTCTTTCCGAAGCTATAGTTACTAAATTATAAATTTTATATTAAAAAATCAGCTAAAAAATTTAAAAAATTGAAATCGCGAATTGTGCAAAACCTAGAACAAGTTTGAACAAACTGGTTGCAGATTCGAAATCAGCACCCCCTAATTATCCTATAACCACTGCAAAGTATTGCAACTTATAAATATTGTCATATTGTGTAGAGCTGTGTTATTTAAGCATTTTATGAGATGTTTTATTCCATATTAGATAGAAAAATTTAAAAACTAACCGAAGTGGTACTTTGGCACTCTCTAACTCACGCTGTATTGTAACAGGGTCACCCCAAATGTGCTTTTTTGGAAGCTTATATCATTGAGTAACGCCCATACATAATTTTTCAATCCGATAAATATTTTAAAAGTTACATATATATTACCAATTTTTTTTTTTTTTGGAACCACTATTTACTTATATGATAAAAATTACCATATCTCGAAAACAATGTTTTTCAGATTCGTATTCAGCATGCCAAATGCAATAAGATGTGAGGTAGATTTATAATAAATTAATTTTTTTTTGGAAATTTACTATGGGAGTTAGCATTTATTTTCACCAAACAAAATGTAATTTGAAATAGCATAATAACAAAAATTGATATAAATCGAGAACTAAGTAATTATATTTTTGCTTTGAAATTTATATAACAGCTGGGTATTGCATAGGGGAGCTATTTGCCATCGGAAACTCATGTTCACCAAATTTAATGCGGCATTCACACCTAAATCTTAAACACGTGTTTAGCTAAAACGAGTGTAAAAGAATAAAGAACTGTTGTAGTTGAATAAAGAGCTAAAATACGTGTTTTAACTAAACACGTGTTTAAGAATTAAGTGTGAATGCAGCCTAAGTTGACATATTTTGAATATACCCTACGGGGTAAGGGACCGGTCCCAGATGACACGCAGGATAGGTCCCAAGGGGGCGGAGACCGGTCGTTGATCGGTCTTTTTGTTTGAAAGAAACATATCACTTTAACATGGCGTTGTCATTGGAAATGACCAATTGCCACAGTTTAGACACATCGTGGCAGTAAGGTGGTGTGTCTCAAAATAGCTTTTCAAATAAACTAATAAAAAATTAAGAATTAAAACTAATCTACTTGGCGTCGAAGTAGGGCTCGATAATACAACCTTCTGCTTGTAAGGCAAACGCTCTACCGTCTCAGCTAATGTTGCTTATGCGTGATGGCTGGCTGATGGTAAAGTTATATATTTTTCGTTTCTGTTCAAATAAAAAAGAAAAAGAAAAAACAAACACTACAAGCAAATAAAAAAAATGGAAAAGAAAAAAATAGAAAAGAAAACAACACTAACATACACACAAATATAGTGGAAGTGCCTTCAGTATGCCCCCGATTGACTAGTCACGGGATAGGTCCTTTAATGGCAGTTGACTCGTTTTTTACGTTGGCCATAATTATATTAAAAAATTAATTAAAAATTAGAATATTAGCTCAAAAACTCTGATAATATAAATAAAAATTTTAAAAATTGCCCTTAAGTTAAAAAGAAAGTTAAATTGTTAAAACTAAAACAGTTTTAACATTAAAAAACGTTGAAAATACAAAACTTTAAATTTTTGGCAAAAAAATTATGAAAGTTTAAAATAAGAGCTAAAATAAGCAAATCGTAAAAAAATAAAGTTCAAAATAAATAAAAGAATAAAATAAATAAAAAAAATATTTTAAAAAATATGCCGCGAATTTTATTTTTTATTTCGGTATTGGTCAAGTATTTTAAAATCAACAGTGAAAGTAACAAATCAGAAAATACTTAAAAAATTAATTCATTCTCTTTGGTTCATATTTGTACTAATTTAGTAATATGCCTTCGGTTGACCGGTCACGGGATAGGTCCTTGGAGGGCAATTGACTCCTCATTCCCCGTAGGGTTGGCTCTCGATATAATCAGCATGCCCGACTTAGTTTTTTTTACTTGTTTTCGTTGGCATTAGTAAAGAAATTTTAATGGTAATGAAAAGTGTCCAAGTGTGATATTTAATCTATTTGTTTTCCGGAAATTTGAATGTCAAATTTAATGCTAAAATATTAAAATCCTTAACGTAAAAGAATCACTTCCAAAATACGTACGATTTTGCTAGAGTTTCTAATTTCTTTGACAATGTGCTGTATATATTAGGGCGTTTCACCAAAAGTATTTTTTGGATTTTTGCAACTCTTAAAGCGGAATATGAATGCTTATGGTCCAAAATATTTTTGAGAATTTTTTCAGATCTTTTGAAGGGAGGTACAGGGAAACATAACAATTTTTAATTATTTTTTTTTTATCTTGTGCTTTGTTTTCACAAAACAAAATAAATCGGTACTCAAGGGTTCCAGCCTACTAAAAAAATTACTCGGGGAATAAATTATAACTTTAAAAACATTAAAAGTGTAAATTCAGTATAATCCATTTTAGCCACCCGGATCCCGACTTCAAAAATTCTTAAATTCTCAAAAGCCTTTTCAGCCATAAGCATTCATATTCCGCATTTGGAATTGCGAAAAAAATTCTTTTTGGTGAAACACCCTAATATACATATCCACATCAACATTCTATCACTCCACACTACTGCCTGCCTTACCATTAAGTTCTGTTTTTATTTTCTTGTTTTTGCAGTTGAACCAAACGAACCAACCAACCAAAAATGTCTGCTTCTGACGCGTTTGCACTTGATTTTGCCATAAAACACTTTCAGTATTTTCAAGCATTTTCAACCGACAACATACACTAGCAAAATAAAAAAAACGAAAAAAATACACAATTTTAAATAATAAATTTCTTGTTGAAATATAAATTCATTTAAAAAGTTGTATTTATTAAAAGTTTATATGAAAATAAGAAAACAAAGACGTTAAGGAAGGATTTTTTAAATTTTGGCAAACGCGTCAAAGTATAAAAGGGGATTAAAATTAAAGAAATGAATTAATTGAAACACCAACACACACACACAACTTTCACCCACACCCATATATACACACAAACTTACGCGAGTGTATATAATTAACATCAACAACAAAAGTAAATATAACAACAAAAAGGGAAAAAATCCGCCCTTCTCTTGCGCTGCGCTCTGTTACGCTCTCTTTATTTTTCTCTCTCTTCCCCAAGCAGTTAAGAAATCTGTGAAAATATTCCAAGTTTAAACATCCTGTAATGAGATTAATTACTATAAACAACAACGAAACAACATTTAATACAATTAAATCACAGGATTTCATAAAATCCCTAAATAATTTTATTAACAAATACTCGTATTAAAATATTTCGAATCAATACGTTTTACAGAAAAAAATTATTACTATTAACTAAAATATATTGTTGCTAAAACGTTATAAAATAAAAGTTGTAGTTTAGTAACGGTTCTTAGTTAAATCAGTTCTTGTCATTGCTAGTGGTTAAATTTATTAACATATTTAGTTTAACTCTCAACAGATTTTCTAAATACCAAACAAGTAAGTAAGTATTTTATATGCATTTTATAACTTTTTTTTTTATTTTATGTTATTTTATTTATATTGAAGGAGTTTACAGTTCGTACTATTTTAAGTAGTAAAGTAGCATTTATCGTAAATTTTACAACTTTCAATATGTTAAACTTCAAAATTCATGCTATTTGACAACATCATTATTTCTTTTAATAATTCCGAAAAGTTGCCAAGCTTTATATGCAATTACAAACAAAAAAAAATTAAATTAAATATTTCGTATACTATGTATTACGAATACTCGTACTAGTAGTAGTACAGAGTGTACAATATTGCTTGTCAAACTTGTAGCATCTGGTAACTTACAACCAGAGCTTCTAAAGACTTCAATCCCTCAATCCCTCATTCCATTTTCAATTCTGATTGAATATGGAATAATTAAATCCTTAAATCGCAATTCTACACATCGAATAAAGTATTGATTGGTCTCCATCGATTTAATTTTAAAGACTTCAATCATTTTTTCATTATTCGATTTATTCAATCACGGAATTCAATCATTAAGAATTCAATAGATTTATAGTTCATTCGATTGAGCAATTTGGGAATGACATTCGATTTTCTTCATTTGATTTATAATTTTGAAAACAAACAACAACGTTATTAGTTTTTATGAAAGGATAATATTGGAATAACAGTTAAACATTTAAAACAGCTTTAAACATTCCCATACAGTCGTAAAGTACTGGAATACACAAAATAGAAGGTAAAGTTGAGTTTTGGTGCAGAGCTCCGTTCGTTTCTACCACAGTTAAAATTTTTTATTTGGATTTCAAAACAACTTTTTTTTTATCCGTCGGACCTACCTCGGGAGTTATTTCGGTACAAAGTTCGAAGTTGGACTTGCTTATAACTCCGTGAATTATGGTCGGATTTGGATAGTATGTGCACTATTGGCATGATGTTAATTGTAAATAAAACAAAAAGTTTTCAGATAATTATCTTAATATTTTTTATTATGATAGAAGGATATATGACAATTATGTGTGAAACAAAATAGCGGCCAAATACTCGCCATGGCTTCGGTGGCATACCTCTATCTAATGGTACATATTTTCAATCACTCTGAGACATAATTGAGGTTCAATGTCGTTAATGTGCCGAATTGTCTCATCCTCTTGCTATTGAATTCTTCTTGGCTTATTAAATTTCTCGCGCAAAAGAGCCACTGTTTCATTGGCTGTGTGGCAAGTGGCACTATCCTGTTGGAAGAACATATCATCCAGATCCATATCCCTAATTTCTCGCGATAGCGAACAGCATTCACGGTAACTGCTTGACGGCTCTTCTGCCACACTATCGCGAACAACAGCAATGTTTTCCGCAGAACGAACTGGGCGAGCATGCACAGGTGTTTTCACATTTCCTACAGATCTGGTTTGCTGAAATTTGCGCACAATTCTCCCGATTGTGGACACATTTGGTCGCTTATGCTGACCATAGAAACCACGAAGTGCACGAAATGCATTTTGATTTGAACGCCCATTTTCGTAAAAGGCTACAACAATCTTAACGCGCTGCTCAATTGTGTACCTCTCCATGGTTGAATTTGTCAAACACTGAAACAGAGAAATGTCAAATTAAGTTGGGCAAAAAACTTGACGTTAAGGTGTGACTCACTATTAACTTCGTGCATTATGGTTGGACCACCCTTTATTTAAAATATCTTTAATGTGACATTAAAGATTTTTAAATCAATTAACCCATTACGGGCCAGTTTAAAATTTTAAATTTTTAGAAGGTTCTTTTTTAAAAACAGAGTTTTATTTTGGAAGATTGCGTATATAAGAATAAAATTTGTACTTATTAGTTTATTGTTGAGACATATACATTTCATTCAAGATATAGCACGACCTTTTAACCCATCAAACAACACAGTTATTAAGGGTCAAACTTTTACTTATTTTTTTTTACATTAAATGAAAAAAATCCTGTCAGTTATAGGGTTATAGAAATATCTTTCACTAAGACCAAAAATAAGGCCGATTAGTTAACCCTTTTGAAATTTTACTTAACAAAAAAAATTAACTATAACCCCTAACAATTTTGCCCGCATAAGGATTTACAGCAAAATTTTTACCTCAAATTAACGTTTGTAATATAAGCTACAATTATTTGTGCACAAATCATGCTATTATAAAGGGTTTTCAAATAAGGACTTGACAACTTTTTTTTTTAATAAAACGCAAACCACTTGAGATATTTCCAAAATTTTATGATCGGCTTGAAATACAATCAAAACATTTATGAATGGAACTCGACTTCGTTCATATGCCCGTTGGCAGCGGTCAATTCGTTAAACCCAATTTTCGATGACTCGGTCACACATTTCGGCCGTAACGGCCGCTATTTCGCGTTCATTGTTGGCTCTGAGTTCTTCCAACATCGTCGGCTTGTTGGCATAGACCAATGATTTCACGTAGCCCCAAATAAAAAAGTCTGGAGGCGTTAAATCGCACGATGGAGCGGCCAATTGACTGGTCCATTTCTTGAGATAACAAGCTCAGCAAACTTACTCTTCAATAAATCGATTGTAACGTATGCTGTGTGGCTTGTGCACCGTCCTGTTGAAACCACATGTCGTCCAAGTCCATGTTTTCCAATTCGGGCCAAAAACAATCGGTAATCATGGCGCGATAACGATCGCCATTCACAGTAACGTGACGATCGTTATTTTCGACGAAAAAATATGGCCCAATGACGCCGCCGGTATGAAAACCGCACCAAACAGTTATTTTTTGTAGATGAAGTGGTGATTCATGAAGCACATGTGGATTTTCACCAAACCAATAATGCATATTTTGCTTATTGACGAACCCATTTAGCCAAAAATGAGCTTCGTCACTGAAGATGATTATGCGATGAAATTCATCATCTTGGCGCATCTTCTCCAGAGCCCCATCGGAGAACGCACGTCGCGTCAAATGGTCCATCGGCTTCAATTCTTGAATCAGCTTGATCTTGTATGGGTGTAAACCAAGATCTTTACGCAAAATTCGCCATAAAGTGGTCTTAGCGATGCCCAGTTCTTGAGAACGCCGCGGAATGGACTGATTTGGATCGTTTGCTATAGAGTTTGCTAAAAACCGAAAAATCTGAAAACCGCGGTTTCGGTTTTTCAAAATTATAAAAACCGCGGTTTCGGTTAATTTTCGGTTTTCTTGTGCTAATAATAGAATTGTTTTAAAATAATTAAATAAGTATAAAAAGTAAATAGTTTAAAATGCACAATATACTTATTACTTAGAATTCAATTGAATTTCTCACTCAAATATATGCAATAACACCGTTTCGAGGGCTTTGCGGGAAAAAAAACGCGGAAAGCTATTATGAATTAAATTTTTTTGTTATTCTTTTGTCCGCAACTAAATCTGTATTTTCAAGAGTATAAATTTAATTTTTAGCAATTTATTTTAAACAATATAAAGATAAAATTTCATAAATTTCGCGGACTACGAAAAAGGACTTTTTGAAAAATACACGGTTAAAATCTGAACTGAATATGTGAAACTTAATATCTCTTAAACCACTTGACTTTTTGGTGCAATTTTTTTTATAAAATTATAAGCCTCAGTTTATGTTATCCGTAATAACAAAAATAAAAAATCCTTTGAAGTACTATTTAATGGAGAAAATTTTGACTGGTAAAAAACTCAATTTTTGGAGTTATAAATGAAGCATATTAAACTTGTATTTTTGAGTTCATTAAAAATTTTTTCTCAGTGCTCAAATTTTGGATTAATAAATGAAATATATTAGACTCGTATTTATGAGTGCACTAAAATTTTTTCATTATTGAAAAATTAATAATAAATGACTCATAATGGCACAGAAAATTATAAATTTTCTAATAATTCTCATTATTTGGAGGCTGCATCAGAAGGTGTTAGGGCTCTTTTATGAATATTTTCTGATTTTAATTGTACACTCCGATGCAATTTATAAAATTATTTTAATTGGTTGAATTATTTAAGAAAAACCGGCTTATTTTTGTCGGTTTCGGTTTTGAGGCTTGAAAACCGCGGTTTCGGTTTCGAATAAAACCGAACAGCAATCTCTAGTTTGCTACTTACGCCTGAACGGCAGCGATATTTTCGTCACTTTGACAAACCCTTTGTCACACTGGCACGGCAGCATCACACAATGAATATGTAGTTTCAAATTTTTGCACTAAGCTTGTTATTGCTTGCCTACTAGGGCGAGAATAACGACCGAAAATTGGAGTTAACGCTCTTAAAGTTGCGGTCACCAACTCCGAATTTTGGTAGTACATTTTTATAATTTGCATACGTTGTTCGTTAGTATACTTTACCATGATGAAAATGTTGAGTTTACTGAAAAAAAGGAAAGTAACAGTTAGATGATTAGTAAAATAGTGCCATCACAAATTAAATTCAAAGTTGTCAAGTACCTTTTGGAAAATCCTTTATAAGCACTTTTTTGGTATTCAAATGCTTTTCCCGAAAAACTCGCTCTAAAAATTAAAAAAAAACCAGAAACGGCTCGTAATGGGTTAATAAATATTTTAAAAAAATGTATGTCATATTAAAGCCATTTCAATTACCTTTCCAATGGTGCTAATATTTTTCAAATTCGATAATAAATAGTGGAGATACGGACAAGTCCATGTTTCAACTTTGACCTGAAATAAAACCCAAAATAGGGACCTTCGATTAATAAAAAAATATTTTCTCCCATTCAGCCCAAAAAGAACTATCTGTTAATTTAAATTTTACTGTAATAAAATAACATAATTGTTGACTTTAAAATTTTTGTAAATCGAATGAAGAAAATCGAATTTCCCAAATCAAAGCATACAAAATTGATTGGGTGATTAAATTCCCAAATTGTCAAACGAATGAGTAATAAATCGAATGAATTCCCAACGATTGAATTCAAAGATTGACAAAATCGAATGAGATAAATTGATTGAATTCCTTAAAAATTAATTCGATCGAATGAATGCCAAAGAAAGAAGTTTCTGCGAATGGTTAAAAATGAATTCAATCGATTTAGAATGAAATCGAATGGTATTTTTAGGGAATTCATTCAAAATAGAATTCATTCTTTGAAGATCTGGCTACAAAGACCTTAAGTAAATTGGACAAATTTTCGACGGAAGTTCAAAAGAAGTAATAGGTAAAGTTTGTTTTCAATTGAAGAATCAATTAAAATACATTGAAACATATTGTTTAACTTTTTATATTCGTCAATAAAAAACAAACTACAAAAAATATGTATCGTCTGTAGGAGTTGTTATTTTCAGTCAAATATTCTATTTTTAGACTTCTATTTTTAGAAAAAATAATTTAAATAATTTCGTTGTTTTCTGTTTTAAAACAAAAAATTCAAATACTTTCGGATTTCTTTTATGTTAAAATAGTTTGTTTATATACAAAATTATTTCAATTCAAATTACAAGAAATTATTTACTCATACACACAAACATAGCCAATAAAAATATGAACGTGTGTACTGTGTAGTGCTGGTAAATTCGGTTACTTTTCAATACTCGATACTACTCGATATTTTTGATATGGATACTCGATACTTTTAACGGTTTTTAAATTTGAAATGGTAATTCAATATTTAATTTTATAAACATATTTTTAAACTTTTTCACAAACTATTAATTGCGTTTTTCATAGTTTTTTAACATATTATTTTAAATATTTTACTTCTGATTTTTTCTTTTAGCAGAGCTGTAATTTTGTGACAAATATTTTATCAGAGTCACATTTTTGTGGTATATATTTTAGCGGAGTCACATTTTTATATATTTTGTCTGTCCAAAATGCAACTCTGAAAATATCGAGTAGTAGTTTTGAGTATCGAGTACCCAAAAAAAAGACAAATACTCGATACCCATTACTCATTTTTTACCAGCACCAGTATTGTGTATGGTGTAGTGTTTTGAAATTTCAAACAAAAAAAAAACTTTCAAATATGAAAAAACAATCCACAAAATCGTTTTTTTTGTTAACGTTTTGTCAGTTAAAAATTTATGATTGTTTTAATAGACTTCTCAATTATTTTTATTTCTTTTATGGATTGTTTAAACAATGTTTGAAAATAAATAGCAAAATGGTTTGCATATAAAGAAAAATAAGTAGTCCTTTTTTTAATTGTGTTTTCAATTAATTTAATATATATTTATTTTAGGTTGTTTTTAAGGATAAAATATTGTGAGTGTATTTTTTTTAGTTGGTTATTGTCTTTGCTAAGCTGGAGTGGATAAAAAGTATTTAGCAAATGCAAAAAGCGTAATAAAATTAAAATTATAGCATATTTTACGGATGTACAAAATATATCTAATGAAAGAATTCATTAAATTAAAAATTTTCATAAAATTTTATAATAAGCTTAATTAAATTAAAGAAATTCCTTATTAATGTTTCGAAAAAATTAATGTGATTTATAAAAAAATTCCATAGTCCGAAATTAATAATAAAAAATTAATTTAAAAAAAAATAAAAATTATAGAAGATTATTCTCTTATCATGGAAATTAATGCACATTACTAAAACTAGGCCATGAAATTCAGTTACATTTTTAGAAATTAATGAAATGACGATATTTTATGAAAAAATTAAAAAAAGTAAATGCTATTAAGAACATTTTCATTAAATTTATGAATATCTAATTTATGAAATTCAATGAATTTTTTTAATGCAATTATGAAACTTTATGAAAGAAAAGTTATGAAAAATTTCACAATATTAATTAAATATTATATACATAATGAAATTCTTCATTGACTCAACGAAAAAAATTCTATGAAATTATATCATTAATATCATGAAGGATAATTCTCTCACTGGTCTGGTAATACCATTTAAGTTCAATACATTGCAGCTCAGATGGGACCTTTCTATGGCGACTAGGCCAAAACATGGACTGATTTTAATTGTTATCTATAGGGTTTGTTCTTGGGGCACTACAAACATATGTACCAAAATTCGTCCAAATAAGGACTGCGCCATTAAAAAACGTAATACACATTTTCTTAATAACTTTTTCCAAATTTAATTAAAATAAATTTTCTTGACCAAAATATCTTCGAGAAATAAATATGTTAGAATTTAAAATGCATCGGTTTGACAAATTCGAGTCATTTATTAGTTTACAATAGAGAATCAAGGATAAGTGCATAAAAAAATTTCATTGGCATTTAATTGTAATGGAATTTTTTTGGCATTGACGTTAAGAAATGTAATTTAAAATTCAATTCCAATGAAAAATTCCCAAGTATGTTGCAAAGTTGTGACTTTCAGTCTTATGGCAGTCACAACGAATCAGAAGTAGGAATAGGCACCAAAGTTAAACATTTTTTTGTGTGCGCAGTCTTAAAAAATTGTTTTTCGACAACCCAGCAAAATATTGGTAATGACACCTCATTGCTGTCTGCATTACCAATAATGATATAACATTACCTTTTGCATTATTTTGTAATATAAAATAAAATGTAATATAAATTGTAGTCATTGCTTTTAAATAAAAAATAATGACTTACTCGCAATACTTTAAATAAGTACTTTTTACAAAGTTACATTTTATACATTTATATTTATTACATGTAAATATGTTTTGTGTTAAAACTTTTATGACGAGTTCTAAAATTACACTCTAGCAAAAACATTAATTTCTCTGAATGTATTTCCTTAAGCTAATAGTATTTGCTTAACTCCTTATTTTTAAGAATCAAGTAAGCAATAGGATAACCCCCTAAAAAATAAATTTTTTGTAAGCCTGTTTGTAACTACTTATTATTCAGAATCTCATAACTACTTACTTCTCATTTTTTCATAAGCGAGCGGGTAAGCGTGACTACTTATAAAAACGACCACGCCAAACAAATATAATGAGTTTAGACGCCAAAAAATAAGTTGTGCGGAGCTATGAATTTCTATTATATAACCACTTATTTGGTAATGAAAGATTTTGCTGGGAATAAATTCAGGTTTTTAGGCTTTATTTTAATTTCTGAATATTGTTAATGGATCTACTCAACCAGACATATGACCTAGTACACTACGAAACTTTTCGAATATATTTTCACTATAGCACCGTATTATTATTTGCAATCAGATTGAAAATTATCATTGATCAATGAATGATCATTTTCAATAACTTATTTACAATTCAAATTGATATTAATCAGTCCCATGTATGATACAAAATATGTATGAAATAATATATTCAAAAGTTGATCCCTTAACTGCAATTTAACTTCTTGAAATCTCTTCCTGAGCCAATGGGAGAATATTTAACTGATGTTACAAATATATACCAAACAATAATTATAATTCTTTTATTCCCGTTTTTATTTTCTTGTAGCATGATTTTAGGAGCATTTCCCATTAGTACAAAAAATTCAACAACAACAACAAATAATAAAAACGGAAAATGTCGATTTTTATTTCTATGCGGTGGCTATATTTTATTTCTAATACTTGGCGCGGCCATGTTTTCAGCCATCGAAGCACCAAAAATAGATGTTATATCAAAAAGAGTCGAAACATTTCGCAATCAGTTTTTGGAAAAATATACATGTTTAAGTGGTAAGTACCCTACATACGAGTATTTGTAAGAAAAACAAACTAAAACACGTATTAATTTAGTATGACAGATAACAACTTTAGAGTGATCGATGATATTAAGTTATTGCGGCACATGTCGAATAATATTTATGTGAATGAAATACAATAATATAGATGGAGAATATTTTCCACAAAAGAAGAAAATTTATTAGAGAAATACCTAATATCGAGATACAAAAAATATTTGTTTAACTATAAAGTCATTTCATGTCGCTTTTAGCACCCCAGTGTAGAAAATCATTACCAGATATGTGGTTGCGTAACTATATACCTGGTAATGGTAAGGTACCTTTGTAAGGTGATTTTGCGCAAAATAATGAGTTATGCTTACACACCAGAATACGAAAAATCAAAAAATATATCGCTACATACATATGTACATTAGACCGTACCGCAATAAAAAGTTCGCCGTACACCCTCCAATATGAAGTATTTTTGCAAGGCAATTTCAAAAAAAAATGTTCCCCAACATAGGGGTCGCCTTTTTTAATTTTTCGATTTAGCTCCGGCATTTAAAGTCAGATTTTAAAGTGTGACATATCAATTTTTTGCCTCGAGGAGACCAGTGTTTTGCTATAAAGGTAAAATCCAATGAAAAAAAAAATTAAAAAGGCGACCCCTACGTTCGGCAACCAAAATGTAAACAAAAAAATCTACTGGGTTTATCGAAAAACTTCCTTAGCAAAAGTTTAATAATTTTTTGCGAGCTTTAATTTTCTGATATTAGGGTAGTACATTAGGGTGGGAGCAACTGAGATCTGGTGGATAACTACAGTGGCCTTAGAGCAAAACTCCTAACTCCTGGTCTCCTCGAGAGAAAAACATCGATGTATCATCCTTTAAGATCCGACTGTAAATGCCAAAGATATAAGGAAAAATGTAAAATGGCGACCCCTACGTTCGGCGAAAAAAAAAATTATTTTTGAAACCTCCTTGCAAAAATACTTCATATTGGAGTGTGTACAGCGCACTTTTTTTTGCCAGGAAGGTGGTACGTTCTAATGTATACATACATATATGTATATGGTTATGAGTACCAGAGAACTGCAACTGCTGATTGCAAAATCATCATACATAATCAACACCCGAATAAACATTCGTTTTTGTTCAAGCGCCGAATATACTTAAATACACATATTCGTTGCTGATTTTAAATCAATCAAACCAAGTGATTTTTTTGCATCGTTGATTTAATCATTTGTCACTTTCATACCATACCATTCATTTCATTCATATTCGTTCGGATCAACGATGATTATTTTGAAGTAGAATAAAGTCAGAAAAAACAAAAATGAACGCGTTGAGTTTATTCATGATTGCAACCAAATAAAAGAAAAATAATTTGATAACAATAAAGAGGGGGTTTACAGTATCAGCAACGACTATATTTTGTAGAAACACATTTAATACACTTACATTCCCATTTTGAACCAATAACCCCTCAATTCATAAATGCTTTGTAAAGTTATAGCAGGTTTACAAATCGTCATTTTCATACAAAATTTGTTCAATAAACCTCCTATAATTTTACAAAGCGTTTATGAATTTAGGGATAAGATTTTATTTTTTTTATTTTATAAAACAACTACATAATAATTTGATTTATTCATGTGAGCAGGGGTCTCCCATGGTCCTGATGAATGGCAATACCGGTTTTTAATGTAACAGATGGCGCTGACTGCTGTTTTGTTTTTTCTGGCAATACTGTGTCATTTTATTGGGGAGTAGTGTTGCTCGAAAAGTTTTAGCTTATTCCCATCTTAAATGTTTAAATCCCCAATGTTATACATTTTAATTTAAACAAAAACTCAAAAGAAAAAAAATAGGAGCTAAGTTAGCATCGCCCTTTAGTTCAGCAAATTATTAAGAAATGAGTGAGCAAAGTAAATAAAATTGAATATTTTACGAAGAAATATTTACGTTTTCACTCGAACTTTAAAGGCCTCAAATCTTTGTTAAGATTGTGAAAGTAAAAAAATTTTATTATACGTAAGACAATCACTTTTAAGATGAAATGTCGCCGTTTCAAAATAAAAGTCGTATATTAAATTTTCGAGAAAATTCTACACAATTTTCACACGAAGTTCATTAGGTGAAAAATCTTTTGTTTTTCTAAAATTTGTATGGGATTTCACAAGTAAATACGAGTAGTTTTCAAAAACTAATGGTTTTGGGTTAAGTGTAAGTCAAGTAGGAGTAAGTTCTAGGGCTCGTAAACTCTTTTGAACATTAAGTTTACATAAGTCGCGTTTACGCGATTTAGAAGGTACATAAGAGGTTATATAAAAACCCCTGGTACTTTTTGAGCCTACACAAAATTTATTTTTTCTGCGTCCTTTGCATGTAACAATTTCAGTATTTGGAAAATAGAAAATTTTTTCATTAATTATTGAGCTTGGTTGCTGTTCATTATTTCAAGGTTTATAAATATTAGGAGAACATTTCTTTAATAATTCAAATATTTCGTAGAAATTTTGAAATTCTTTAACAGACCCAATTTGATTGACTTTAATTTTAAATAATACGCATATAATTTATACCAAAATTCTTCTTATTTTGGGCCTAAAACTAAATCTTTTAAAATTTACAAATTTTTTAATCTGTCCCCTAATTTGGGCCGTAATCCCCTTACCTAACAACTCTGTAAATCTCATTTGACATAAAAAATCCTCCTTTGACAAAATTTCCCAAAATAAAATCCTCCTTTGACAAAATTTCCCACATGCTAGCGACATCTAGAGTTTGTTAAAAAAATTATCGATATTGCATCTCTATATTGGGTCATATGAATAAAACTTAGCAATTACTTCGAAGTAATTACTTTGGGCTTAGGAATGGCTTTTAACTTCAAATTTACCAATTGGCTGGTAGAATAGCATGAAATTTAAACGAAAATTAAAAAATTAAATTTCTAGTCTACTCCCAAGCAGACTAGATTTGTGAAGTAATTGCTTAAAAAACCCTGTATTTCCCCCTATTAGTAATATCTATTTTTTATTCATATGAGCCATTATATGTCTCTGCATGTGAGTTCAAATGTTCGATCAGTCTGATTTTGTTCAACAGTGTGTTTATTTTGAGCGATTAAATGTGAATAAAACATGATTGACAGACGACTCAAACTGATCCGAACTACGCGTTCAGCTGCATGATATTCAACATTGAATATTGTTGAGCGATTAAATGTGAATCAGAATTTTAGTGTATGGTTAAATCAAGAAAAAAGTTGATTTTGAAGTTCTCTGTTAGGTGCTTTTGAAAAGCTAGGAGTTCATATGTCTACAAAAATACACTGCCCAAGAAAATTTTCTGTTTCAAAGATTCGGTTGTAGAACATTCGGTTGTTTAACCCCATCTACTGTCAGTCTAACACGGATGATTTTTGTTTAAAATTGTCCCAAAAGCAACCCCTTCTGTATCAAAGTGGAACTGGTTCTCTAGAATCAGTTGTGGAACTAGTTCTGATTTCCTGGGTTCCTTAATTGATCCATGGAATCAGTTCCACTTCCAACCGATTGTAAAAACTTTCCTGTGTCGTTTTGTAGCCCATTTGAAAGGTTTGTCGCAATTGGAACTTATTGAAGAATACAATTCGACATTCATGGCGTTGTCGCCGACTTCATAAATTTTATTTTATTTTTTTTATCTATACACTTAAAATAATACGTCAATAGAAAAATCTGTCAAACTGGTTTCAAATCGATTTGACTAATTTTTAACAAATTTTTAGTTCAAACACTGATTTAAGCAAAGATTTTAGTTATCTTTATTTAACACAATACTAAAAATCCTCAGTACTTTAACTATTTTTGAGTGTTAATATTCAAAATTATATACAACTAATATTTAGGAACCCTTTCGTTAAATTTTACACAATTTATTGTTAAAATATAAATTTTTCATGTTTCTGTTATTACCCGGTAGATGACGCCACCAATGCGATTTTTAAAATGCCCCATATCTCGAAAACTAAGAGAGATAAAGCAAAATTGACGAAAATTACGACTACCCCTAACACTACCCTCGTGAAAAGGTTATCTCTATTCAAAAATAGACCATGGTGGCGCCTTGGACCGTCGAAAATTTTGAATAAAAATTCTCCACTTCATAAAATTGCCTATGATTCGAAAACTAACCGAGATAGAGCAAAACGGACAAAATGTTTGCTCATTCTGAGTGCCCCTGCATGCTCTTATATTATACGGACTATACGGAGGGTCCCGGGACCTTAAATTTGAACAAATTTTACTACTCAGTATAATTACAAATAACACTGTAGTTTTACTAATTTTTTACTTAAATTTAGATTTGTTAAATTTAGTTCAATAGTTGAATAGTTCTCTTTCTAGTTCTAATTATAAATTTTAATAAAAAATATATTTTTCAAGCATTTTCATTTACTAAAAGGAATACATACCCAGTCAGAAAAATACGAACGGGAAAGTGATGGCAAAGCACTTTAACAGGTGGTACAAGTACTGGCAAAAAGTGCTTTCCCATTCCCAAAATGATAACATCATTAGACAAAAGGACGGGATGTTCAAAAAGCGACGGAAAAGCACTGGAGAAACAAAATTTTTGAACGTTGGCAAAACGCTTGCAAAACTAATAAATAGGTTCTGGAAATATATTTTCCAAAATAAAATTTTAAAAAAGTTCATATGTATTTTAATCACGGCAGGATTTGAACCCAGGCCGTCAGATTGGCAGACGATTGCTCTACCCACTGAGCTAACGAGACATATAATATTTGATAGCTAAACACATAAATGAGTGATAATCGCACGACATCTACTGGCTGTGCGAAAAAGCTAGCACTGGCAAACAGTTTTTTGGAACTAATATGCCAGTGTTGGGAGAGCAAAAAAAAAGTTGGTCTTAAAGGAGCTTTTCCACAAACAAAAAAAAATTGATTTTATAGAACAAAAAAAAATTTTAAATTAAAAAAATCCAAAAAAATAGTTTTGCTTGCAACCGGATTTGAACTCGGAACCTCCTGACTACAAACCTTTTTTAACGAAGCGTCAGCATTTTTATAAAATCATTGCTCTACCAGTGAATTGGTTTTTATACCACTACTAGCATTGGCTAGGTAGCACTGTATAAACACTGGTTGCAAACCTTGGCATATCACTCTTAGACCATTCTTTGCCATTGGTTTTTTTTTATAAACCACCGAAATTTTTGAAAAACAAATGCTGGAAAAACGCTTTTTGCAAGCGCTGGCAAATCGTCCCAAATGAGTGCTCTCCGAGTCATTTGTTTTCAAAACCATGGTTACCCAGTGGTATGCCAGTGCTTGATTTTTTGTACCACTGGCGATTTCTGATTGGGTAGTTTATTAAACCTGAAGAAGTTTGTAATATTAAAAAAACTTTTACATCATTTTGAATGAAAAGAATGATTAAACTAAAAGAGCTATTAGTAGTGAACTAGGTCTTTAGTTCAATTGAGTGAATAGTTAAATTGAACTATTTAGTTAAATACAGCTGATGATACATATAGGGTGTTTCTTACAGCCCGATAGAACTTTAAATTGTAAAAAATAACACAATTTATTGTTCATGCAAAAAAATTTTTTATTACAAAAATCAATACATGGCATTAACATTTCTAATTGATTTCGGGTATATGGCCACCGCGGCTGCTCTTGACGAAGCACATTCTGAACGTCAAATTTTGGGCCACTTTTTCCAGCATTGCTGGCAGTATGTCACGAATAACACGAACAATGTTGGCATCCAAGCTCACTCAGGGAATTATGTAGGTAAAATCAACTGCAAATGACAGTTAAATTAAGTGCATTTGCAGTTAAAAAGGTGTAGACTAAATTTGCATTTAAATCAACTGCAATGTGAAGTTATTTTTAACTGTTAAAAATCAACTGACAAATGCAGTAAAAATAACTACAAATTCAATTAAAACAACATACATGTAAATTATTGTAAAACTGTACAAACAACTGCAAATGTAATAAAAACAAATTTATGAAAACTCCATATTACGCGTCTTCACTCTTTGGCGTTGTTTTATGACTAAGACAAGAGTAAACATGTTCTTTTCGTATTCTTTCACTAGAAATTTCTAAACAAGCGCTTCGTACACATGCTCCTGTTTGCTTCGGTGTGTGCACACACACTTGAAAATTTAAATTTTTGTAACAAAATTCAAAATAACTGCATAAAAAAAATGTTACCACAGTGTAGTAGTTTTTGCAGTTTGTTTAAAAAAATAACTGTAAAAAACATTGAAAAATTTTGATCTAAGTAAATTAACTGCAATTGTAGTTAAAATAACTACAATCGCATTACTTCACAAATAACTGTCATGTAGTAACTGCAGAACTTTTCTGAGTGCTGTTCATTGTTGCTGGTTTATCAGCATAAACCAGTGACTTCACGTGATCCCATAGGAAATAATCGAGAAGTGTCAAATCGCACGATCTTGGAAGCCAATTGATAGGTCTAATTCACGAAATCAATTTATCGCCAAATTTTGATTTCAATAGTCGGTCAATGGTACGTATCGCCATCCTGTTGAAACCTTATCTTATTATGTCATCCATATTTTCAAACAAAAATTCATTAACCATGGTGTGGTAACGATCTCCATTGACCGTAACGCCAGCTCCGGCTTCATTTATGTAGAAATTAATCCAATGATAACACCAAACGGTGCATTTTTCTGATTGTAAGGGAGTCTTTAAGGTTTGTTGTGGATTGGTTTCACTCCATATGCGCCAATTTAGTTTATTATCAAACCCGTTAGCCTAAAATGAGCCTCATCGCTGAACACAATTTGGCGTCTATAAGTTGTGCGAATTGACGACTGATTTTCAAAGTAAATCTGGATAATTTGGTAGCGTTGTTCAAGCGTCAATATATTCATGATGGTTTGCCTCATCATAAAAGTGAGCGCAGTATGACAGTTCATTTGACATTTAATCCTTTCGTAAGTTCTATCGGGCTTAAAGAAACACCCTATATAACAGCTGATAAAAACAATTTACCCAAATTTACACGAAAAAAGTCTGGGCTTCTTTGTGCAAGAATAAGAATATCACTCTCCCATGACCGTTCTCCTTTACCCAATTTTCGAGCACGCAAACGCTTTTTTGGTAAAAAAAAAAATCTCACGGGATCAAGTTATTGACTACACGAACACAGCTTAGATGAGCTTAATTTAAATGAACATATCCAAACATATCGCATATATAAAAAAAGACTTCTACAATTTTTTTAATAACGCCGACTTGAAGACATTTCATTTTGATATAACAAATCAAAGTTGGATACCGAAAGGAATAACATTAAGAGTAACGGCATCGAATTGTTTTGTTGCGGTAAAGATAACCATATTTAAGATTGTTTCGGTAATGGTAAACAAAAAGCCTTTGAATATAATTATTTTGTTATGTGGAGATAACCTAAAATTGTATTTCAACATTTTATTATGAGTGCAATAAGAAAAATAGAAAAATATGTACTCCACAAGGAGGATCACTCTATTATTTTGAATATTGGCTTATCTGACATGTGAATTCAAACATTTACTTTATTCAAACAAAAGTCTACAATTGATACCAACCATCATCTTTTTAAAAAACAGCTTATCGTTGTTTTAGCTCTCAAACAATATGTCCAAACTTATCTAAATAAAAAAACACAAAAAATTGCTGACAATGGAAATTTATTCATAAAAATAATTTGATATATTCAGTGTATTCACAGTTTGTTAAATATATTTTTTAACATTAACTTAATTTTATTGCAACAATACTCCTATGCTGTGTCAGCTAAAATGCGATCCAATTGCTAAATTGGAAAAGAATAAATGTATGTATAAGGGATATTTATAATTAAGTAGTTTTTCTGGATGACGTTTTCTCTCAAACGAACGAAAATACAATAATAAAATACATGCAATACACTCATTAGTTTGGCAGTGGACAAAAAACAAAACAAAACAACAAAAGAAATGTCATATACATAGAGCTTTATATTTCATCCGAAAAATGGCCCGCTATAGTTGTTTCACATGTTTATCAGTTTATATCTAATTGTATTAGTTTCAATCTTATCTGATTAATTTATATATTAATCAGATGAAATTGTATCCTATTTTTGACTTATATCAGTTAAGATGCAATTGTATACAAAGTTATATAGTTATTTCGGAATTTTGACCTTATAAAATTGTACCCGTTTAAACTCGAGTACACCATTTGATACAATTGTATTAAGCAAATGTCGGATACAATTATATGTGATTTATGTAAAATTGTACCAGTTACGATCTACACTGTATCATCTCTATATATAAAAGAATAACGTGACTGACTGACTGACTGACTGACTGACTGACTGACTGACTCAACATCGCCCAGCCCAAACCGCTGAAGCTAGGAAGTTGAAATTTGGTATGTAGGTTCCTCTTTCGGGGTAGACGTCCACTAAGACGGGATTTTTGGAAATTCCTACCGGAACGGGCAAAAAGGGGGAAAGTGTCCCCTTTAACGGCCTGCCAAAACCCCTTTGGCTAGAAAGCTGAAATTTAAGATATGTGTTCCTTGGAGTAGGGGCTAACTTTTCTGGAAAGTACTTTCTAGAATTTTGGACAGGGACGTTGTAAAAATGGGGGGAAAAAGGCCCCCCTTGACGGCCTGCCCAAACCGCTGGAGGTAGGAAGTTGAAATTTGGTATAAAGGTTCCTCCACTATCGTAGACATCCGCCAAGACGGGAGTTTTGGAAATTTTTACAGGGACGGGCAAAAAGGGGAAAAAGTCTCCCCCTTGAGGGCCTGCTCAAACTGCTGGAGCTATGAAGTTGAAATTTGGTATGTAGATTCCTCGACCGGCGTAGACGTCCGTTGAGACGGCATTTTTGGAAATTCTTATCGGGAGGGGCAAAAAGGGGACAAAAAAAGTACCTTTTTCCAAAAAAGTACCTTTTCCCAAAAAAAGTACCTTTTCCCAAAAAAAGTACCATTTTCCCAAAAAAGTACCTTTTTCCAAAAAAAGTACCTTTTTCAAAAAAAAGTACCTTTTTCCAAAAAAAGTACCTTTTTCCAAAAAAGTACCTTTTTCCAAAAAAAGTACCTTTTTCCAAAAAAAGTACCTTTTTCCAAAAAAAGTACCTTTTTCCAAAAAAAGTACCTTTTTCCAAAAAAAGTACCTTTTTCCGAAAAAAGTACCTTTTTCCAAAAAAAAGGTACCTTTTTCCAAAAAAAGTACCTTATTCCAAAAAAAGTACCTCTTTCCAAAAAAAGTACCTTTTTCCAAAAAAAGTACCTTTTTCCAAAAAAAGTACCTTTTTCCAAAAAAAGTACCTTTTTCCAAAAAAAGTACCTTTTCCAAAAAAAGTACCTTTTTCCAAAAAAAGTACCTTTTTCCGAAAAAAGTACCTTTTTCCGAAAAAAGTACCTTTTTCCAAAAAAAAGTACCTTTTTCCAAAAAAAGTACCTTATTCCAAAAAAAGTACCTTTTTCCAAAAAAAGTACCTTTTTCCAAAAAAAAGTACCCTTTCCAAAAAAAAAGTACCTTTTTCCAAAAAAAAAGTACCTTTTTCCAAAAAAAGTACCTTTTTTCAAAAAAAGTACCTTTTTTCAAAAAAAGTACCTTTTTCCAAAAAAAGTACCTTTTTCCAAAAAAAAGTACCTTTTTTCAAAAAAAGTACCTTTTTCCAAAAAAAGTACCTTTTTCCAAAAAAAAGTACCTTTTTCCAAAAAAAGTACCTTTTTTCAAAAAAAGTACCTTTTTCCAAAAAAAGTACCTTTTTCCAAAAAAAAGGTACCTTTTTTTCAAAAAAAGTACCTTATTCCAAAAAAAGTACCTCTTTCCAAAAAAAGTACCTTTTTCCAAAAAAAGTACCTTTTTCCAAAAAAAGTACCTTTTTCCAAAAAAAGTACCTTTTCCAAAAAAAGTACCTTTTTCCGAAAAAAGTACCTTTTTCCAAAAAAAAGTACCTTTTTCCAAAAAAAGTACCTTATTCCAAAAAAAGTACCTTTTTCCAAAAAAAGTACCTTTTTCCAAAAAAAGTACCTTTTTCCAAAAAAAGTACCTTTTTCCAAAAAAAGTACCTTTTTCCGAAAAAAGTACCTTTTTCCAAAAAAAAGTACCTTTTTTCAAAAAAAGTACCTTTTTTCAAAAAAAGTACCTTTTTTCAAAAAAAGTACCTTTTCCAAAAAAAGTACCTTTTTCCAAAAAAGTACCTTTTTCCGAAAAAAGTACCTTTTTCCAAAAAAAAGTACCTTTTTCCAAAAAAAGTACCTTATTCCAAAAAAAGTACCTTTTTCCAAAAAAAGTACCTTTTTCCAAAAAAAAGTACCCTTTTCCAAAAAAAAAAGTACCTTTTTCCAAAAAAAAAGTACCTTTTTCCAAAAAAAGTACCTTTTTTCAAAAAAAGTACCTTTTTTCAAAAAAAGTACCTTTTTCCAAAAAAAGTACCTTTTTCCAAAAAAAAGTACCTTTTTTCAAAAAAAGTACCTTTTTCCAAAAAAAGTACCTTTTTCCAAAAAAAAGTACCTTTTTCCAAAAAAAGTACCTTTTTTCAAAAAAAGTACCTTTTTCCAAAAAAAGTACCTTTTTCCAAAAAAAAGGTACCTTTTTTTCAAAAAAAGTACCTTATTCCAAAAAAAGTACCTCTTTCCAAAAAAAGTACCTTTTTCCAAAAAAAGTACCTTTTTCCAAAAAAAGTACCTTTTTCCAAAAAAAGTACCTTTTCCAAAAAAAGTACCTTTTTCCAAAAAAAGTACCTTTTTCCGAAAAAAGTACCTTTTTCCAAAAAAAGTACCATTTTCCCAAAAAAGTACCTTTTTCCAAAAAAAGTACCTTTTTCAAAAAAAAGTACCTTTTTCCAAAAAAAGTACCTTTTTCCAAAAAAGGTACCTTTTTCCAAAAAAAGTACCTTTTTCCGAAAAAAGTACCTTTTTCCAAAAAAAAGGTACCTTTTTCCAAAAAAAGTACCTTTTTCCAAAAAAAGTACCTTTTTCCAAAAAAAGTACCTTTTTCCGAAAAAAGTACCTTTTTCCAAAAAAAAGGTACCTTTTTCCAAAAAAAGTACCTTATTCCAAAAAAAGTACCTCTTTCCAAAAAAAGTACCTTTTTCCAAAAAAAGTACCTTTTTCCAAAAAAAGTACCTTTTTCCAAAAAAAGTACCTTTTCCAAAAAAAGTACCTTTTTCCAAAAAAAGTACCTTATTCCAAAAAAAGTACCTTTTTCCAAAAAAAGTACCTTTTTCCAAAAAAAAGTACCTTTTTCCAAAAAAAGTACCTTTTTCCAAAAAAAAAGTACCCTTTTCCAAAAAAAAAGTACCTTTTTCCAAAAAAAAGTACCTTTTTCCAAAAAAAGTACCTTTTTTCAAAAAAAGTACCTTTTTCCAAAAAAAGTACCTTTTTCCAAAAAAAAGTACCTTTTTTCAAAAAAAGTACCTTTTTCCAAAAAAAGTACCTTTTTCCAAAAAAAAGTACCTTTTTTCAAAAAGTACCTTTTTCCAAAAAAAGTACCTTTTTCCAAAAAAAGGTACCTTTTTTTCAAAAAAAGTACCTTATTCCAAAAAAAGTACCTCTTTCCAAAAAAAGTACCTTTTTCCAAAAAAAGTACCTTTTTCCAAAAAAAGGTACCTTTTTTTCAAAAAAAGTACCTTATTCCAAAAAAAGTACCTCTTTCCAAAAAAAGTACCTTTTTCCAAAAAAAGTACCTTTTTCCAAAAAAAGTACCTTTTTCCAAAAAAAGTACCTTTTCCAAAAAAAGTACCTTTTTCCAAAAAAAGTACCTTTTTCCGAAAAAAGTACCTTTTTCCAAAAAAAGTACCATTTTCCCAAAAAAGTACCTTTTTCCAAAAAAAGTACCTTTTTCAAAAAAAAGTACCTTTTTCCAAAAAAAGTACCTTTTTCCCAAAAAGTACCTTTTTCCCAAAAAGTACCTTTTTCCAAAAAAAGTACCTTTTTCCAAAAAAAGTACCTTTTTCCAAAAAAAGTACCTTTTTCCAAAAAAAGTACCTTTTTCCAAAAAAAGTACCTTTTTCCAAAAAAGTACCTTTTTCCAAAAAAAGTACCTTTTTCCGAAAAAAGTACCTTTTTCCAAAAAAAAGGTACCTTTTTCCAAAAAAAGTACCTTATTCCAAAAAAAGTACCTCTTTCCAAAAAAACTACCTTTTTCCAAAAAAAGTACCTTTTTCCAAAAAAAGTACCTTTTCCAAAAAAAGTACCTTTTTCCAAAAAAAGTACCTTTTTCCGAAAAAAGTACCTTATTCCAAAAAAAGTACCTTTTTCCAAAAAAAGTACCTTTTTCCAAAAAAAAGTACCTTTTTCCAAAAAAAGTACCTTTTTCCAAAAAAAAAGTACCCTTTTCCAAAAAAAAAGTACCTTTTTCCAAAAAAAAAGTACCTTTTTCCAAAAAAAGTACCTTTTTTCAAAAAAAGGTACTTTTTTCAAAAAAAGTACCTTTTTCCAAAAAAAGTACCTTTTTCCAAAAAAAAGTACCTTTTTTCAAAAAAAGTACCTTTTTCCAAAAAAAGTACCTTTTTCCAAAAAAAAGTACCTTTTTCCAAAAAAAGTACCTTTTTTCAAAAAAAGTACCTTTTTCCAAAAAAAGTACCTTTTTCCAAAAAAAAGGTACCTTTTTTTCAAAAAAAGTACCTTATTCCAAAAAAAGTACCTCTTTCCAAAAAAAGTACCTTTTTCCAAAAAAAGTACCTTTTTCCAAAAAAAGTACCTTTTTCCAAAAAAAGTACCTTTTCCAAAAAAAGTACCTTTTTCCAAAAAAAGTACCTTTTTCCGAAAAAAGTACCTTTTTCCAAAAAAAAGTACCTTTTTCCAAAAAAAGTACCTTATTCCAAAAAAAGTACCTTTTTCCAAAAAAAGTACCTTTTTCCAAAAAAAGTACCTTTTTCCAAAAAAAGTACCTTTTTCCAAAAAAAGTACCTTTTTCCGAAAAAAGTACCTTTTTCCAAAAAAAAGTACCTTTTTTCAAAAAAAGTACCTTTTCCAAAAAAAGTACCTTTTTCCAAAAAAGTACCTTTTTCCGAAAAAAGTACCTTTTTCCAAAAAAAAGTACCTTTTTCCAAAAAAAGTACCTTATTCCAAAAAAAGTACCTTTTCCAAAAAAAGTACCTTTTTCCAAAAAAAAGTACCCTTTTCCAAAAAAAGTACCTTTTTCCGAAAAAAGTACCTTTTTCCAAAAAAAAGTACCTTTTTCCAAAAAAAGTACCTTATTCCAAAAAAAGTACCTTTTTCCAAAAAAAGTACCTTTTTCCAAAAAAAGTACCTTTTTCCAAAAAAAGTACCTTTTTCCGAAAAAAGTACCTTTTTCCAAAAAAAAGGTACCTTTTTCCAAAAAAAGTACCTTTTTCCAAAAAAAGTACCTTTTTCCAAAAAAAGTACCTTTTTCCAAAAAAAGTACCTTTTCCAAAAAAAGTACCTTTTTCCAAAAAAAGTACCTTTTTCCGAAAAAAGTACCTTTTTCCAAAAAAAAGTACCTTTTTCCAAAAAAAGTACCTTATTCCAAAAAAAGTACCTTTTTCCAAAAAAAAGTACCCTTTTCCAAAAAAAAAGTACCTTTTTCCAAAAAAAAAGTACCTTTTTCCAAAAAAAGTACCTTTTTTCAAAAAAAGTACCTTTTTTCAAAAAAAGTACCTTTTTTCAAAAAAAGTACCTTTTTCCAAAAAAAGTACCTTTTCCCAAAAAAAGTACCTTTTTCTAAAAAAATTTTCCTTTTCCCAAAAAACATACATTTTTTCAAAAAAATACCTTTTTCAAAAAAAAGTACCTTTTCTAAAAAAAAGTACCTTTTCCCCAAAAAAAAAGTACCAAAAGAAGTACCTTTTCCAAAAAAGTACCTTTTTCCAAAAAACATACATTTTTCCAAAAAAAAACACCTTTTTAAAAAAAAATACCTTTTCCAAAAAAAGTACAAATAAAGTACTTTGTAAAAACAAAGTATCTTTTTCCAAAAAATTTCGTTTTTCCAAAAAGTACCATTTAAAATAGTATATAATTTCAAAAAAACTACTTTTTTTCCTCCCCCCACGGATATCTCCACTAAAACAAGGTTTCTTGCCTGCCCAAACCACTGGAGGTAAGAAGTTGAAATTTGGTATAAAGGTTCCTCCACTGTAGTAGACATCGACTAAGTTTGTATTTTTGGAATTCCCTACAGGATATCCCAAAAGGAAACTCGGTATGTGAGTTCCTCCTTCTGTGTAGGCGTCCGCTTAGACGGAATTTTTGAAATTCCTATCGGGAGGGGAAATAGGGTAAAAGTCTCCTCCTCACGGCTTGCCCAATCCCTTTTGGCCAACCTAAAATTTTAAATATGTATTCCTTGGAGTAGGACTAACTCACCGGCAACGTAATTTTTCTATTTTGGAACAGGAACATAGTAAAAATGGTGGTTGAAAGGGAAAAATGCCCCCACTAACGGCCTGCCCAAACCGCTAAGGCAATGCAGTTGAAATTTGGTATGAATGTTCCTCATCCATCGCAGATAGCCGCGAAGATGGAATTTTTGTAAATTCCTAAAGGGAGGGGCAAAAAGAAGAAAAGCCTCACCTTGGGGGCCGGTAAAAACCCCTTCGGCTAGAAACCTGAAGCTTAAAATGTGGGTCCCTGGAGTGAGGGCTAACGTATTAGAAAGATACTTTTTGAATTTTGGACAGGGTCGTTATAAAATGGGAGCTCAAAAAGGGGAAGTTGCCCCTTAACGACCTGTCCAAACTGCTGGAACTAGGAAGCTGAAATTCGGTACTTAAGTTCCTCTCAGCCTGCTCAAACTGCTGGAACTAGGTAGCTGGAATTCCCTGTCGATGGATTTTCGGAAATTCCTACCGAGAGGGGAAACCTAGAAACCTGAAATGTAAAACATATGTTACTTGGAGTATCTGCTCACTTACCGAGACGGTGCTTTTTGGACAGGGACATTGCAAAAATGGGGATTAATGAAGCGAAAAGTGCCGCTTAAAGGCCTGCCCAAACCGCTGGAGGTAGGAAGTTGAAATTTGGTATTAAAGTTCCTCCTCTATTGTAGACATCCGCTAAGATGAGATTTTTCGAAATTTCTACAGGTAGGGTCAAAAACAGGAAAAGTCTCCCCCTTAACGGCCTGGCCAAACTGCTGGAACAAGGGATCTTAAATTCGGTATTTGGGTTCCTTCTCCAACGTTGACGTCCCCTAAGATGGTATTTTTGTAAATTCATACCGGGAGAGGTAAAAAGGGAAAAAACTTCCCCCTTGACGGCCTGGCCAAACTGCTGGATATAGAGACCTAAAATTATGTATGTAGTAGGTTCCTCCTCCAACGCAGACGTCCTCTAAGACGGAATTTTTGAAAATTCCTACCGGGAGGGGTAAAAACGGAATAATTCTCCCCCTTGATGGCCTAACCGAACCCTTCGGCTAGAAACCTGTAATATATAATATGTTTTCCTTGGAGTATGGGCTAACTTATCGACAAGGCATTTCTAGGACTTTGGACAGGAACGTGGTAAAAATGGTGGTTCAAAAGGGGAAAATTGCCCCCCCCCCCCTTAACGTCTGCGTCTTTAGCTAGAAACCTAAAACTTAAAGAACAAGTGTATATGAAACACTAAAATTAAGAAACTAAATAGGAAACGAGTGGGATTGAAACACTACACAAGTGGAATGAAATGGATATAAACGTTGAACGAGTGGAATAGAAATTATAGACATTGCAAATGGATTGGAAGAGGGAATTACCTGTTCAAACACTATCAACGGAATATGAAACTTATGTAGCATTGAAACATACTCTCCAAAAAGTTAAACAAATTTTCTGAAAGAGAAAAAACCTTAGAAAAGGAATGGAACTTATGTATTCCGATATTTAAACTTCATGTAACGAAGCACCGGTGGAAGAAACCGACGCAGTAAATTTTCCAACTGAATTTGTGAATTTACTTGAACTGCCAGGTCTACCTTTACATAAACTGGAATTAAAAAAAAAACTTTAAGACACGCTAACAACGTAGCTTTGCCCGCTATTTTTAATATTATAAAATGCTTTCCAACCCTGCTTTACGTTATTTATTTTCATTCAAAACACAAATGAACAAAACTACTTACGGGTCTATCTACCTAAGTTCGCACTTTACCAAATTATCTTGACATACACACGTATATTGCAAATTATTATGGATTCATTACTAACAATCCACTCTCATGAGCAAAAGTGATCAAATATTTATTTATTTTAAACCCATTGTTGTGCAGAATTATTTATTTGTGGTGGCTGGGTGAAGGCTTTAAATAAAAAAACGAATTTAATAAAAATTGTGGGGGGCGCAGCCCCCGGGGGGGAGGGCGTAGCCCTCCCCCCCCTTAACCTTTAAGGCACGCTAACAACGTAGCGGGCTGCGCCCGCTAGTTACAAATAAACCGATAAAATTGTATCAGGTGAAAAATCGGATACAATTGCATCTGATTAATATATAATTTAAACAGTTAAAATCTAAACTGATACAATTAGAAAGAAACTAATAAACAATTATATAGTGCCATTTTTCGGATGAAACTGTATATTTATACAGATACAACTTAATCACATTATATATGATTATATGTAATTATTTTCATTCTAAAATAATGATTTTAAAGTAAAATTTATTAAATTAATTAAATTCATTAATATAATTAAACATTTAAATAGACGAAAATAGCTAAAGGTTTTTATTAACCCTTAAATGCATGATCTCTTCGATTTTAAGCATTTTTTTGTATATGATTTCTAAGGGAGTGTACATTTCAAGGAAAATACCAAACAAAATTTATTTTTAAACAAAAGGTGATTTTTATTGAAAAATATGGTTTTTTCCCAAATAGCTAAATTGTGATTATTTTAACGTGTATGAAAAAAAATCTATAAACTATGAATTATACATTTATTGTCACCAAAATGAATTTTAAGTATTGCGAGCATACCACTTTAAATATTTAAACAAACATTTTTGAATGTTACACTTATTGTAAAAAAAAAGTGTGTTTCAGAAACATACGAAGCAAAACCAAGATTTTTCCTATAACTGTTTAAAAAATCTTAACAATACTTTGTACACTAACAGAAAAAATTCCGTTAAAACTACTAAAAATTAGTTAAAAATAATGCTCCAGAAAAAAACTGCTAAATTAGCAGATAATTTTTGTTATATATTAGTAATATAGGAACAGCAAAAAAAACTGTTAAATATACAGAATTCGAGCTAAATTTTTGTTAATGGAAAATAGCAAATTAACCTACTAAAATCAGCAAAAAAGTTTGCTAAATAATTAGTAGTCTAAAAAATCAACAAAAAATTTTAAATTTTCGAAGTTTTTTTTCGATTTTTTTTTAAATGCAAATAAAAATCGAGCCTTTTGAAAACAGCAGTTTACAATTTTTTAGCAAATATTTCTGCTGATTTTAGCAGAATAGACTGATATTTGTATTCAACTAAATTTAGCTTAAAATAGCAAAAATTTTGTTGATACGTATATTAGTTTAAATTTGCTATTTTTAGTCTACAAAAATTTAACAAAATTTTCTGCAGATTTTACAGTACAATTTGCTATTTTCAATTAACTAAAACTTAGACTAAATATAACTAAAATTCTGTAAATTTAACAGTTTTAATTTTGCTGTTCTCATTTTACTAGTATTTAGTAAAAATATCTGCTAATTTTAGCAGTTATTTCTGCATCATCATTTTTAACAAATTTTTAGTAACTCTTTCTGCTATTTTTAGAGATTTATTTCTATGAGTGTACAGAAGGGGCCCCAGTGCCCAAAAATGCAGTTTTGTGCATCAAGTGGGTTTTTTTTTTTTATTAAAAAACTGGTATGTTGCCAAATGGCTACACCATGCATTTAAGGGTTTATATCATAAAGCATTTTCTGGCAGTATAATTAGGTTCTATGCATGTCGCTAGAGTTTGCTAAAAACCGAAAAATTTGGAAACCGCGGTTTCGGTTTTTCAAAATTATAAAAACCGCGGTTTCGGTTATTTTTCGGTTTTCTAGTGATATTAATGGAATTGTTTTAAAATAATAAAATACGTATAAAAATTAATGTCTAAATTCATAAATGCTTTGTAAAGTTATAGAAGGCTTATGAAACCAATTTTGTATGAAAAATTTGTTTTGTAAGCCAACTATAACTTTATAAAGCATTTATGAATTTAGACATAAATATTTTAACACGTTCAAGATATCTATTAAAATTGGATTGAATTTCTCACTCGAATAAATGCAATAACGCCATTTCAAGACCTTTTCGGGAAAAGAAAAAAAAGCGGAAACCCGTTATAAATTCAATTTTTTATTCTTTTGTCAGTATCTAAGTTGTATTTTAAAGAGTTTTACTGGGTATTTTTGTAAAAACAATCAGACGAATTCGTTAAAAAAAATTTTGTGAAAAACACTAATTTAAAAACGGTTTTGTTTAAAACTTTTTGCACAGATTTATTAGGAATTCTATGCAGAACAAATGCGGCTAAAAAAATTTTTAGATAAATGATTTTAAATTTGTGTTTTTTACAAAAATGTTTTTAACGAATTCTTCGGATTCTTTTCATAAAAACAGGCAGTTAATTTAAATTTTTGGAGTTTTTTTAATACAATAAAGTTAGAATTTTATAAACTTTTTGAAAAATACGCGGTGAAAATTTGAATTGAATATGTGAAATTCTATATCTCTTACACCACATGACTTTTTTTTATTATAAGCCTCAGTTTTATTATCCGTAATAACAACAAAAAAATTTTTTAAAGTACTATTTAATGGAGAAAATGTTTATTACAATTAAATACAAATTTTTGTAAAATAGGAATAACCAACATATTCTGAGCGCTAAGAAATTATGACTCGTAAAAGACTCTAACATAAAATATGATCAATTTCAGAGTGTATTCAAAAATTTTCTAAAATTTTTAATACTCAAAAATGAATCACCGGTTTCATAGTGGCTCAGAAAATTCTAAATTTTACAATAATGCTCATAATTCTAGTTTTACTAGTCATAAAAATAAAAGTGCGATCGGAAAGAGGCTTTATCTGTGAAGACATATACATACCCTCATATAGATATGATTTCAGAAGATCTTGGGCTCTATTATGAGCCTTTCGGTTTCTAATTATACACTGGGATGTAATTTAATTAATTCTTTTAATTGGTTAAATTATATACATATATAGTTAAAGGTAAATATATTTGCCAATTAAAATAAAATCTAAAATAAGTCGGTTTTCGGTTTCGGTTTTTAGGCTCTAAAAATCGCGGTTTCGGTTTCGATTAAAACCGAACAACAAATCTCCGCCAGACCCAGCAAGAGTCTGGTGAACAATGGTTGAGTATGTTGCAATCTCTTGAGATTCTATGCTCGGTGGTATAATCAAAACTGACGTACAAAATACTGTTCCAATCAGAAACTATCAGCTGTTTCCATCATGATAACTTTCCATTGTCATAAAATTTATAAAAATAATATTAATTACTTTTATTTAAACTTTTCTAGAGATATCATATTTTTAGACACATTTGGAATAAAACATAAAAAATACTTCCATTCGAAAGAAATTGTGTTTCTGAGAAGCGGTGAACAGCCTTAATATTTACAGAGTGGAAATATTGAAGTGTTACCAATTCAAATGGCTCTACACCTATTGCAATTTGCATTCAGAAAATATCAATTAGAATTCAGAAATTATCATTTGGAATTCGGTAAATATCAATCTAAATTCAAATTTTTTATTCATTTACTGTTATCGGCTCGTTATTTTGTTCTTATTAAAATTTTATGCGGGCTGTTGAAATTACAAAACAACGTGAGATCAGTAGAGTGCGTTTTATCTTGTGATCTTCAACGCTGCTGAGAATGTGTTAAAAGTTAAAAAAGTCTAAAGTTTAGTCTCAAAAATTCTGTGATGAGTAAAATTCAAAAACTCAAAAAATTTTATGTAGAGATTAGTCATAGAAAAAATATAAAATTAAAATTTTAAAAATCATTTAACTCTCTCGTGGTTGGCAGCATGTAAATGTTTGAACTTTAATTCCAAAAACCTCCGCTAGGGGATGCTACAAAGCCATAAAAGTAATAAACGATATTTCTTGGGCACAGATCTACATTTCCACGAAGGTTGGTCGTAAAATTCCCAGCCATTAAAATTCCCAAGTCAAAGGGTTAAAGTTGCAAAAGATTTAGATTTTTAAAATTGGTTCAGTTGCTAGCCTTTTTTGCCAGTGCAATCTCATGTTTAAATCATATACGTCCATGCATAGTTCAATGTTTGACCATACATGATCTCATATATTTCCATATACCTTTGGATCCGAAATTTGAGGGTATATGGAGGTGTATGCCCATATATGATCATATATGAGCACATGTGAATCATATATGAGCATATATGTACGGTCATATACCCTCAAGTTTCGGATTCGAAGATATATTTAAATATATGAGATCATGTATGGTCATATATCGAACTAGACATGGATGTATATGACTATGTATGCCCATGCATGATCATATACAAGTCAATGTATGATCATGTGTGTTCATATATATTTCGATTTTCACATGGGAAGCTAAATTTTATTTGATATTTTCCCTGGAACTTCGTTGAATTTCTTATAGTAAAGTGTTGTTTTTTCAAACGCGTCTTATAGACCAAATACAATTAATATTGTCATTAATGTATTTTTATTAATTCTAATTTAGTAGGTTTGAGGTTAAGAAGAAGAATAAACCTTCCTCAAAAGTTATAAACACATTAAATTTGCAAATCAGACTAGATCTAGTTTCTGCCTTTTTATGGACAGGCTTCATCAGTGATCTTCCATTAAATTGTATTATTGTTTATATTTTTATTGTCAGATTGTCTCTATATGAATAATTTCAGAAGTGATCAAACAGACATATACAAACATTCTACTTCAGATTTTCTCTGTTTATCTTCTTATTTCCTCCGTGTCACCTTTTCACAAATATTGCCACATTGACGTATGGTTTGTACGTACAAGTGCAGGCAATTTGTGTATATTGGAGAATTTCGTCTAACACCATTCGGGCCTTTTTTCAATTTAATTTTCACTACAAATTTTATTTTTTCTAATGCCGCCAGGAGCATTATCTCCTTTAACGGATGTTATTAAAATTGTTTTTTTCATGTACTAAAAATTCGAATAACTAATCAGCTGTCCAATCAATGTTGCACTAAATACACTGACCAGGGGTATTGAGTACCGAAAACATAAGTCATATCGTCATCACTAGCTGTCACTTCGTTTAGTAAACTGACACATTTATTTTTTATTTGCCTAAATTAAAATAAATACACTCAAAATAGTTTGTAGTTTAAAATAACTGAAAATGTAATTTAAAAAAAATGAAAAATCACTTGAAAACCGGTCTACTGACTTTTCATTTAAATCAAAAAACTTTTCATTTATTTTTAAATGTTAATAAATAAACTACAAAATCCTTAAAAAATAACGATTTTTCATTTATTTCGTTTTTTTAAATTTCAAAAAATTAACTACAAAATCCGTAAGAATAAATGATATTTAGTTTATTTAATTTTTTTAACTGACCTAGAAATCGAAAAGGAATTCTTTTCTATAACAAAACATTTTAAATGAAAATATTAACTGTAACAGAAAATCCGTATTTATATGTAATTTATTTTTTAAATAAACAATAAAAACAGTTGAAAAATATATTTCTTTGTATTTTAACTGAATAATCATTTAAAAATTAATGTACGGATAACTTTTTAAATAAAATATATTCAGTTACTGTAATAATATTTTCAGTGTACAAACAAAAGGCCTTAAGAAGCAAAATAATATCTAAAATTTATGTATTCGAACATATTTAGCGTTTATTTTTTTCAACAATTTACGTGTTTTCAAATATAAGTTCAGCTGATACTAAACTGATACTAAATAGTTGATATAATACTAAATTTCAGCGCCCACTGCCGGTCAGTAATGCGAATTGTGATGTCTTATCTCTATAACCTAGTGTCTACAAATGCAATGAAATGTGCAAAGAAATTTAAAAATAACACATAAAGCAACAACAACGAATATATTTTTGTTGTTGCTTTGTGTGTAATTCGTAAATTTTATGGCATATTTTATTGCATTTGAAGACACTAGGTAAATGATAGTCTCCGACACAGAGATGTTACCAATGGAATACCCCAAAATGTTTTAGTTTTTGTTTACATTTTAGTGATTTGTAGAGTGAGATAAAAATAATAAGCTCCATATAAATTGTATGGCACATTTTTTTGTATATCACATATCTATCCCTTTCTGTATATCACCACAATTTTGACATTCCATTTTACTCATTTTCTTGATCAAATCAGCTGATCCCATATTTATTTAATCTGTGCATATTTTCTGTCAATATAAAACTATCAATTTGTATTTCAAATTATGGACCCATGATTTTGTAGCACTTTAATTCCCGAACCCTGTAGTTAAATTTGTATCAGATTTACTGCAACACATTTAAAATAAACAAATAAACATGTCTTAATTGTTTTGTAAGCGATAAAGTAGATTTTCATATCAAAGAAATCACTCTTATTGTTAGTATTTTGAGTATTTATGTAAAAGAAAGACAGATCAACAAAAAACCGAATTCAAAGAATACAAGCAAAATATTATTTATTAAAAAAAAAGAAAACATTTAATTTAAAAAAACATTTGAGATACTACTGCTGAAATCAAAATAAAGAAACTTAGAAAAACATATTTAGTAGAACTGCAAATACGAAAAAAGAGTAACGGTAACTAAGCGATACGGATTAAATAAAAACTGAACTGTAATTAAAAATTTAAAAAAACTAAATAAAGATTATAATTAATATAAAGTGAATACAAAGAAAACTGTTGTTTATAAATATAAAGTGGAAAATTTACAATAAAAAGTTAAAGAAAATTCCAATTGAATAAGATTAAAATTTAATATTAAATAGTCATAATATTAATAAAATAAAATTAAAAATTCTTTAATTAATAATATAAAATATAATAGCTAATTTATCCCAATGAATCTCAAAGGCTATGAAGATTTGGATAAAACCACTAATCAAACTGAAATATCAATCGAAAATATTTCGAATAAACATCAAAGCATGATTAAAAACACTCCACCATTTCGTCGTTTAATCTCTTTGTCAGATCCAAATATTTACCAAAATACGGATCAATTTACACATCGTTCAAACCTTAGTTTAAATACTCGCATTAGTCTGGGTTCGATTTGTTTAATACGTCCCACTAGAAGTTATTATAATGATGATGGTACACGTCTAGTGTTAGCATCACCGGTCGAGTTTTTCAAAAGGAATCGTAAGGAACGAGCATTTCTTTTATCTTTTATCATATTTTATATATTCTTTTTGGCTATTGGAGCTTTAGTATTTCAAATTATTGAAACTCCTGTCGAATTGGAAGAACGTAATACTATGACGATTTTGCGTAGTAATTTTTTGATGAAATATCCTCTTGTAAACGGTAAGATATTGCAAAATATATAATCTAAAAAGAGTTTTACAGTTAATACATAATAGTTGTTTGTGTAGTAATTAGTAGTTGCTGTTTTAAACTGTAATTACAGTAGTTTTCCTATGAAAAACACAAAACAACTATTATGGCAGTTAGTTAAAAAACAACCAACGAAAAATACCGTTTTTGTTAACAGTTGTTTAAAGTAGTAGTCAGTAAAGAGTTATTATTAGATCAGATGCGATTTCAACGCACTTCAAAATGTGCTCATTTAGCTAAGATTTTCTTTTGTAACCACTCTTAAAAAATATTATATTTGAACTAAAGAATTGCGTAACTTAGCAAAACAAACCACTCTTTAAGTTGTATTTTATGAAGAAAAGAAATGGCCGAGAAACGTTACTTTACATAAACTTCAGTTTTATTGGAATGAAAGTTATGATAATTAAAACTAGTTAACAAAAATTAAAGTATGCAAGTATTCAACACTAGGTGATCCATAAAATATAATAAGTGTTTATGATATATACACTTAGCAAAATTAAGTATTTAATAGTGATACATTTACACTTAACAATATAACTTTGCTTATATATTGGACAAAGTAAATATAAGTGAATGTTTATTTAATTCATCCAATATTTTACCGAAGTACTTTGATAATATTACAATTTTGTTTTTTCAGAGTATATTTCTATAACGCTCAAATCACTTAAATTTCGATATATGTGACGCGCAAAATAGAAAGGGAACTAAGGATAGAAAGGGACCTAAGGTCACGAGAGCATGGGATCGGTCTCAATCGATGCTCAGATGTTGTCCACAAAAAAAAAAAAAAATTGATTTTTTTACCCTTAGGTCCTTTTCTCTGTCACATATACTTAAAAATGTCCGCCAGAAAAAAACACGTAGTTAAAAGGCACCAAAGGTATTTAGCTTTAAAATAACTAAAATATAGTTATTTTTTAACTGTTGAAAAATGAATATCAAATGCATTAAAAATAACTAACAGTCTCGTAAAAATTAATGAAAAATTTTGAATACAAAAATCTAAAATTAACTAAAAAAATTTTGACAAAAAATATTTTAATACATTTTTTTCTTTCATTTTCAAAAAGATGTTTAATTACTTCATCCTACCTAAAATTGAAAGTCAACATTCCGAATGGTTTCCCAGTTATTACGTTTTTATTAGTGTTTCCAATTCGATTAATCGATTAACCGATTCCTCGATTAATGGACTCTCCTTCAGTTAATGTCGAAACAAATAATTTAAAACTCAAATAATTATTCGACCAGAATAATCGCTTAAATTTGTAATATGTGACCTTCTCCGAGAAAAGGGACCTAGTGTGTCAAAAAACGGGTTTGGACTTAAGAGTGGATTCTGGTACCTAAAAGGGTGTAGAATAAGATGAAATGAGTTAGATTTCTGATAAAAATTTATTTACCCCATAAAAACGTACAAAACGAACTTGTGTGTTCAAAGTGATAATGCGTTATGAAACTTTAAATGCGTTCTTCTCAAAACTTCATTTTCACACACTAGGTCCCTTTTCTCGGAGAAGGTCACATATAGGTACATTTTTTTTATATTTTTTCCAAAACTTCCTTAAATTATTAACTTTGGCAAAAAAAGCTAAGAAAAAACAAACACTAACTAAAATGCCAAGAAATTCTTTTAAAATTGAGTGAAAGAGATCCTTTAGCTTTTCGGGGACTTTTTTAAGTGATTGAAGAAAGGAAACATTAGCTGTTAATTGACGTGTTAATTCTGTAGGAATGCTACCTTCTCTTACAACCTGCAAGGCAATTTATTTACAACCATACACACTAGGGTGGCCCTTCGTTATATGGGCAAAAAAAAAAGTGTTCAAATTTTAGGTCTCACCCCCCAGAAATATGCGAATGGCCAAAAAAGTGATAAATACGAAGTTTTGGGCCAATCGAAAAATGTTTAGAGGTCGCTCAAAGCGATTGAAAATTGCAAATGCGTTTATATGGGGAAAAAATGACTTTTTTCGAGACTTATGTAAATTTTTCAATTATGGGAAAAAAATTTATTCTACATGTTAAATTATTTGATATAAAGAGATAATTATCTATTCAAAAAGGTATAAAAATTCAAATTCGGTTAAGAACCAGCCCAGTAATAAATAATGCCCCACACCAAAAAAGGTTAAATTATTACTTCATTGAGAAATTCGACCACACGTCATAAATATTTTTGAAATCGATTACTAAGTTATAATTTTTTTACTTAAAAGACTCAAGGCTATGAGATATGGAACAAGATTTTTTTATTGAATGTCGTAAACCTGTCGTAAGATGACGTCATACGCGGACAAAATTTTTGGGACGTTTTTGAAATCTCTAATTTCAAATTTCAAAATTTTTTCTTCAACGAAACCGAAAAAATTGAGGTTTGGAGTCCAGTAGCTTGTTTAGAACACCAGAGAATGAAAGTAAAAAAATTTAAAAATATCCACTGGCACACTTGGGTAGGGCAACGATCTGATTTTTGCGGATTTCGAGGAAATTTCGTTTTTTGGTGATAACACGGCTTATTTGCTGTCATAAGATATTTAAAATTAAAAAGTAGCTACTTCTGTAATGTTAGTTATTTTTTTTTATCATCGCTACCCAAGGTTGACAAAAAAAATTTTTGGACATCATTAACCCATGTGGACCTGGTGCCCAAAATGACCCCAGATTTTTTTTTTTTTTAATTTACAAAAGAAGTCGATTTTTTGTTTACTACCAATTAATTTTAGGAAATGTGATTTGAAATATTATAACATAATGTTTGAAGTTACTATGGTAAAATTTTTGGACGAAATAATTAACGTTAACCCTTACCTTGTCGATTCGATGTTTGCGGATTTCGAGGAAAATGTTGTTTTTGGTCATGACAAGGCACATTAGTTTAATAAAATATTAAAAATAGAATATTATATTTCCAAAAAAATAAATGTTTGTATTATTAAGTAAAAAAAATAAAAATTAAGCGAATTGCACTCACAAAAAAAAACTGGTAGACAAACAAATAAAACGGCTAGTGTTTCAACGTTAAACTGAGATTTTTGTAAAAAAATATTTATTTTAACATGAAAATCTAAATGTTTACCTTTTTTATAATGATGTTAAAAATATTATGCATTTTGGTTCGATTATTTTTTGCTATTTTACCATTTAGTTTTTTATAAACCAATAAACAGTTTTAGTTATTATTCCATAAGTTTTTGGCCTTAATTTTAGGAGTGTAATAAGTGCTTTTGGTGTGCACGAATAATAATTTAAAAATGTTACCCTCACCCCAATGAAATGCTACATTTTTCCAATCAGAATAGAACGATAAAATCACTTATTTGCATTTTTCAAAACAAATGTGTATGTATATTAGAGTGGTCCAAAAAAACATGAAAGTTGGAATTCGCGATCTCCACAAGATTGCCCCTATTCCTTAATGTCTAAAAACTCTCTGTGACAAGTTTCAGCTAAATCCGCTGTTATTTAGAGGTAGCACAAAAAGTTGTCTTTTAAGAATTAGTAATTTATCTCTAGAGTAATTTATACAAAAAGTAGGGTTGACTTTAAATTTAATTATTTCTTAACCTGTACGCTATTATTTAACAACTTTTTTTAAATCTGGTCTTAATTAATGTGAATATAAGGAATTTGAAATCAAAACTTAAAAAAATTAAGTAACTTTTAAGTAATTCGCGGTTTTTTTTAAATTTATACAAAAAATACATATTTTAGTAAAATTTTCGAAATTTTCTGAAAAGATGTAATTAAAAATTCAACTTGTTTTTGCCTTGTATGCGCAAATTTCTCAAATCTGATCTTTATTTTAACGCAGATTATGAATCAGCAATCGAAACTTAAAAAAAATTTGTGGTTTATGAATTATTTGCGGTTTTTGAAAATTCAAAAAAACTCAAGTTTTTTGAGATATTTTCCCAATTACCTGTAAACGGTGTTATCGAAAAATGAAATTTGTTATACTTTTGTAATTTACTTACCAAGGACCTTCATTATATATAACACTGATTTAAATTTTAAAAAGGATAACAGATATCCTTGCAAATTAACTTAAAATTTGACATTTTTTAATATTTCGCTATTATTTAGATTGCTATAATTTTATTGCTACCAAAAACCCTATCTCATATAATAGGACATTTCACAGATATATATTAATGCAAAAACGAAATTTTCATATTGGTAAATATAAGAAAACATCCTGATCGAAATTGATCATTTTTTGTGTGTAATTTTCAAATTTCGCGAAATCCGCGACTCCGATTTCAGTTTTGATTTCATATTCGTAATGTACACCTAAAAATATATTAGATTTGATATGTCGCGATCATAATAATTATATTTAATTTTTCTCATTTTTTCCATTATTTTTAATTAATAAAAATAATAGAACACATACAACCTCGAAACTTCAGTTGCGATGTGCTACCTCTAAACAAAACTTTTTTGGTGATTTTTTTGATCAGACTACATTTTTTTTCAAAGTGGCATATTTGTAGGGTTGTGGAGCGTGAAAATTCCAACTTTTTTTTTTTGGACCATTCTAATGTATATATTGTTGTTTCATGTATATGCAATATTGTTTACGCTACCTACTACTATATGGTAGCCTAGTGGTTGTGATGCTTTCCTTTCGCTCGGGATGGCCAGGTTCAAATCCCAGCCAAGGTGAATTAATTTTTATATACTACTCTCTTTTTTCAATTTAGAAGTTTTCCTCCATATAAAAAAAAAAAATTGTATAATTTTTTTTATTTATTGGTAGCGTAAAGACTAGTAAATACTAAATAAAACAGAGCAAATTATTAAAAAAACTAAATAAAATTTTATAAAAAAAAAAATTATAAAAAAAAAGTTTATAAAAACAATTTAAAAAAAATAAAATTTTATATAAACAAAAATTAAAAATTAAAAAAAAAATGTTGTGGTCCAACCGGGGTTTGAACCTGCGACCTTCTGCATCAGAAGCCAGGATAGTACCCCCTAGGCCACCAAGTTGCGAGTTTGCTGGCAAACAACATTGCAATATATACACATAACTTTGATGAAAAGAAAAAAAACAGGGCAACGCTCTACCCCGTAAATTTTTTGAGGGCGGAAAATGTTGCACTTTTGCACTTTATTAGACAACATTTTTATAAAAGAACACGATGCCCTCTCAGAATATTACCCTTAATTTAGAAAAGAACACAAAAAAGGCAATTCAAAAGCAAAGTGCGAAAAAAATGCAACATTTTTGTCAGAAAAGAAAACACCATAATATTTACTAAAATTTCTGACGATTTCAGCAGAGTAGTTTGTATTTGCATTCAACTGATTTTAGCCAAATATAACTAAAAGTTTGCAGATATAGCAGTATTTTAGCTACTTTTGGTTAAAAAGTTTCTTCAGGGTTAAATTGTAATTTGCAATTTGCTTAAATTTAACTCATAAGTATATTTCATATATTTCGAAAATTTAACAATTATTTACCAAACAAGTTCTGCTGATTTCAGTAGTTTTAATCGTGGAACCTTTTTTAGCTAATTTTTAGTAGCTTTTTCTGCTATTTTTACATATATATTTCTATGAATGTAGTTTTTGTTTAAAGTCAGATTTGAAATGCTGTAGTACTCCACTCTGAGTGAATTTTGTTCCTTTCTTTTTTGCAATTACATATTTTTTGTATTATGCTATCTCTATTTAAAACACTCCACTCCGCAGCGTGGAGTACTCCAGCATTGTGAATCCGGCTTAATTTGTTTATTTTTTCATACTACAAGAAATAATAAGTAGATTTTTAATGAATTATTTTAATTTGAAGGGTTTATTTCAGCTATTTATTTTTAAAATTAAAAATATGATGAAACAAGGAAATCCCGAAACCCCGAAAAATCCCGAAATCCCGAAAAATCCCGGGATCCCGATAAATCCCGGGATCCCGAAAAATCCTTACTTTTCATTTAAAACAATTGTATTTTGTCGTTTATTTTTAATTGTTAATTAATTAACTGGCAAAGTAGGTAAAAATAGTAGATTTTTCGTTTGTTTTAAAATTAATTGTATTCTAACAACTGATTGTTTTTAACAGAAAATTTTGATTGAATATTTTAACTTCTACCGAAAGTCCATATTTTGGGTATTTTGTTTATTGAATGACTGATAGAAACATTTTTTAACTTTGCAATTTAACTACTTATTCAATTAAAACAACTTTACTGATTTACTTTTTAAACCACTGTTGAACTTTTACGGTAAAATTATTGTGAGTGTACTCTTATAGTAAGGCATAATGTTTTTATAATAGTATACATATATGTATGTGGACTTTGGGACCTTTTCATCCCAAGTTAACAATTTGTGTTAGGAAGTAAAAATCGCGTATTTTGTAAATAATTTTAAGAGATCTTTTAATAGAAAAACTCTATGGATTTACTTAAAATAAACATATCAGAGAACAGTTTCCTGTTAAAGAGTCCTCAGATTCCCATAAAATAAAACTCCAAAATTCTGAGTCATGCTTCTTCAAAAAGTCTTTGGATGCTTTAACTCATCCTGAACAAACGCTGTATATACCGATGCAGTCGACTTAACTTGATATTTAAGAAAAATTAAGTTCTCTGTATTTTCATCGATAATAACCATTATTATTTTTTTCTTACACGACTAATCGGTTAATCGCCAGATAATAACTGGTTAATCAATTTAAGTGCTTTTTCGAATAATGCATTAACCGATTAATCGCCTAGCTCGAATAATTGGAAACGCTAGTTTTTATGCATTGGAGATACAATAAAATTTTCAGATTTTTATTTGCAAACTAATATATAATTAATAACAAATATAAACTAAACAAGAATTTTCAAAAACTCAACGAAATTTTTTATTTTTTAAACAACACACAAAAATAATTGTTTACTACAATACAAAAAAACTGCTTTGGTAGTTCTTTATTATAATATTTAAAATAACTACTCTAACCAACTGTTACGAAATAAAGTTCTTTTTATTAGTTGATTTTTCGTCGTAATAGTTGTTTTGTATGTTTATATTAAAAAAGAACTGTAATTGCAGTTGAAACCAACAACTATTGATTACTAATATGTAACACACTGTTATGTAATAACTGTCAAACTGTTTCGAGAGTATGTGCTAGGGATACCGATCCCGAAATCCCGGGATTAGTTTTGAAAGAATCCCGGGATTTCCGATTTCATTATTTGGCATATTTTATATCTTTTTTTTATTTGTTTTTTATTCGCCCTAAATCACATAAATCTAATACCTTATTAAATGTTATTAAAGAACTAATTTTTCCCATTCATAAATAATAGATTAAAATAGATTACGTACAGATTAAATAAATCTGAATAAAAACCTTAATAATTAAAAATTTAAACTGACATGTTTCTATTTATTTTATTGATAATTTTATAAAATCATAACTTCATGGAAAATAATTTTGCCAACTAAAAACAGCAAATTTTTGTTAAATTAGCAAAATCTAACAATCAGCCTTTCTGAAATCAGCAGAGGTATGTGCTTAATATTTTTTGTAAGTTGATTTAAAAAAAACTAATAGTTTTAGCCAAATATAACTAAAAATTTTTAGATATAGTGGTTAAAAAGTTTCTTCTAAGTAGATTTCTTATATTTCGGAAATTTAACAATTATTATACCCTACACCACTATGTGTTCAGGGTATTATAAGTTTGTGCTGATGTTTGTAACACCAAAAAATATTGGTCGTAGACCCACCTTATAGTATACCGATCGCTTCAGAATTTTTTTTTATTTCGATTTAACGATGTCCGTCTGTCCGTCCGTCCGTCCGTCTGTCTGTCTGTCCATGCAATCTTGTGCGCACTCTACAGGTCGGAAATATTAAGATATTTTGATGAAATTTGGTACGCAGACCTATGTTGGCCCAAGGACGAAGCCTATTGATTTTGGTAAACATCGGTCCATGTTTAGACCTAGGGCCCATATAAGGGTCCTACCAAAATTATACTGTTTATACGCTGCAGGTCGTAAATATTAAGATATTTTGATGAAATTTAGTACACAGACCTATATTGGCCCAATAACGCAGCCTATTGATTTTGGTGAACATCGGTCCATGTTTAGACCTAGTGCCTATATAAGGGTCCTACCAAAATTATACTGTTTATACGCTGCAGGTCGCAAATATTAAGATATTTTGATGAAATTTGGTACATAGACCTATGTTGGCCCAAGGACGAAGCCTATTGATTTTGGTGAACATCGGTCTATGTTTAGAACTAGTGCCCATATAAGGGTCCCCCCACAATTGGCTTGGTTACAAACTGCAGGTCGCAAATATTAAGATATTTTAATGAAATTTGGTGCGCTGACTCACATTATAGAAAATTTTGACACAAGCCCCATTTTAACCCATTCGAATTTCGGATCCAAACAATACACCAGACTGGTGTAGGGTATTGTATAGTCGGCATGCCCGACTTTAACCTTTTTACTCGTTTAGTAAACAAGTTCTGCTGATTTCAGTATTTTTAATCGCGGAACCTTTTCTGCTAATTTTTTGTAGCTTTTTCTGCTATTTTTACATACTTATTTCTATGAGTGTAGGTGTTTTAATCCAGATTCACAATGCTCCGAGTGGATTTTGTTCCTTTCTTTTTGCACTTACATATTTTTTGTATCATGCTATCTCTATTTTACACACTCGCACTCTGCAGCGTGGAGTACTCCAGCATTGTGAATCCGGCTTAATTTAGTTATTTCTTCATACTACAAGAAATAATAAGTAGATTTATAATGAATTATTTTAATTTGTAGGATTTATTTCAGTTATTTATTTTTAAAATTAAAAATATGATGAATAAACAAAATCCCGAAATCCCGAAATCCCGGGATATTGATAAATCCCGGGATCCCGAAAAATCCCAGGTTCCCGGGATTTAAATATTCAAAATCCCGTATGCCGGGATTTGTAAAAACCAGTCCCGTTCGGCATCCCTAGTATGTACACTAGACTTTCCCTTAAAATAGCGATTTGTCGATTTTCGTTCATTACACCCCCAATTTTATTCGAAATGGTCCCAAATGGAAGAAATCAATTTTTTTTTTGGAAAACGTTAAACCGTGCCCATTTTGGAACAAAAAGTGTATTACTATTAAAAATTCCCAAAATTCGAAATTTGGAAAAAAATAATGTTTTATTCCATTCATTCATTTAATATAGTCAAAATGATTCAAACATGGAATTTTGACTTCATCGGATATTAGTAACCCACTTTAGCCTGGAATCCAAAATGACCCACGAATTTGATAAAAATGCAAAAACGTGTTTTTTTTTAAAGATTTTTTAAAATACCTAATTTGGAGATGTCGATTGCTAGTTGTACCACATAATAGTTGATATTAAAGAAAAAAAATAAATTGGAAAAATGATAATTCGAGTTTGTGTTTGGAGCGACTGCTTTCCAGGACATTTTACAAAAATTGCTCATTTTGTCAAAAATTAAAAAAAAATTTGAATGTTTTCATCAAATTTTACAAAGTTTTCGGAAAAACAAGACGTAAATTTGGTTAGATTATAATTATCTTTACATTTGTTTAAAAAATCTTTAACCCTTAGTGGCCTGGGGTCAGAAAAGACCCACGAAACTTAATATTAATTATGACTACGAGCTTGTAAAGCCATTAAATTGATAAAAAAAAGATATCAACTGGATAAAAATAATTATTTTATGTAACGTGATCCAGATGGGGTTAATTGTTATACTTTTAGCCAAAAACGCCCCACTAGGAAATTTAGAGAATAACATCTTTCATAATTTTCGGAAAAATATTACTTCTAATAGATCAAAAAATCTTTTTTCCATTTGATAAAAATTATTATTTTGTGTAACTTGATACATGTAGGGTTAATGTTTTCACTTTTCGGCAAAAAAAGCCGACTTGGAAATTTTCAGAATTTCGTCCAACTTTCAGCACGGGTTAACGTTTTCGAAAAAAAAAGTCGATTTCTTCCATTTGGGCCATTTGCAATAAAACTGGGGGGTGTAATGACAAATCTATTTTTAAGGGACACTCTACACATTTGGAAAGTCCAACTATCTCTCTTCCTAAGCCCGTTCAATAACACTGTGAGACAAATGGTAGGGGTCAGTGATCGGGAAGGGTTCAAACTACCGGGGAAAGTTATATCGGTAAAAAAGAAGTTATACGTGTCCCGGCGTTTCGCTGGGTCACCCCTAGGAATCGAGATATATCGATTTGACCTTTGGTGGTCTTTTTTTTGACATAACTCGAGAACCACTAGTCCGATTTTGCTCAAACAATTTTAAATGTATGAAGAAAAAAATATTTTTTGCCTAAAATATTAAAAAAAGGTAATAAACAAAAGGTTATTGATTTTTATGGTAGCGGTAACAAACATTTATTTTTACCGGCAAAACTGTTGAGTATATAGAAAAACGTTATATGAACAGATTAAAGGAATTGTAATTTTTAATTTTTTTAAAATTGTTTGAGCAAAATCGGACTAGTGGTTCTCGAGTTATGTCAAAAAAAAAGATATATCTCGATTCCTAGGGGTGACCCTGCGAAACGCCGGGACACGTATAACTTTTTTTTGACCGATATAACATTTCCCGTTGGTTTCATCCCATCCCGATTTTGACTGTCGCATAGTGTAATTATAAATCGATTGGAAAATATTTAAGCTAACACTTTTTTTGTCGGTGAGGTCTTACGGTCAGTCTCATACTGCAGGTTTAAGCCTTAATCAGTAGTTAACTCAAAAATTTGTTGTTGGTTTGTACACTCTCAGAACAATTCTGTTGTGGCAACGGAATTTTTTGCCAACCGAATTGATTCGGTTGCTGCAACCTCGTAATTTCAATTCGGTTGCGACAACCGAGCCAATTCGGTTGGAAAAAATTCGGTTTGTCACAACGGAATTATTTTGAGAGTGTATACATTTTTTTAACATTTTCTTTTGATCATACCCAGCAAAAACAGACATTACCGAGTAATTAAGCGAGTAAGTAGTACACAAAGGGTTTCACTACTTACCAGGCTATTTACTCGCAACATTACTTTTGTTCGCGATGTCCAAAAATTCATGGGTGGTCATTACCCTCTCGCTTACAAAAAAAAGTGCGAATAACGAGTTACCCATAGTGAAAGAATAAGTAGTTATTCACAAAGATAGAATAAGTGGTTACTCAGAAGTTAGGAAATAAACGGTTACCCTACATTGTAAAATAGTTGGTCATATTGGCAAAATAAAACTTTTTACCTTGGAAAATTTCCTATTTAGTTCAAAACAAGTTTATAAATAAAATATTAATATAAAAAAGACTTAATCAGTACTTATTTAATCAATTACCAGTAATTGATTACTTTGCACGAATATATAAGTACTTCTATAACTTATTATCGGTAAGTCATTATTTTGTATTTTAAAGTAATGCAAATTACTTGGTAATCCGTATGGTAATGAGCTGTCATTACCATGTTTTTGCTGGGTAGTTAAGTTAAAGTTAAAACTACAGTATGAGACCCATCATTAATAAATTGTCTTTTACCACACACAAAAACTAGATGCCAAGTAAATAGGAGCATTTCAACTAATAGTAATACTTTCCCAAGTTTTTGGTTTTTTCTAATTCGATTTTGAATAATATATGCGAGAAAACTTAATAGTTTAAATGTTCCTAATTACTTGATAACGATTTTTTGTGTGCAATATCTTCAGATTTTCAAGGTACTCGTATATAAAATTTCTTAAAATTGGTAATGGATGTAATCAACCAGACTTACAACTTATACTAGGTCACTTTCAAAGTATAAAATCACTTTCGCATTGTGTTATTTGTACATTTTTGTTGGTCTTAACCCTCTAATGCCCAAGGCCGTTAAAAAGCGGTCTTCAGATATTAAATAGTTTTTGGCTAAATAACATTTTTTTATTAAACAACTTATATTATAAAGATAAAAAGCATAATTACCCACTTGTTTGCCTTCAAACTTTTTTTTGTATAAGGAACGATTCTCAAGCGAAAAAGGTGTAAAGTGAAAATTTCGGAAATTTGAAAAAAAATTAATTTTTAAAACTGAAAAAAAAAATTTGAAAAATCATCAAAAATACATTTATGATCTGGCATGAATTTTCGATAATAACAAAGCTATATTAGAGTCTCTACTTGTAAAATAAGTTACAATTTTTGCTCCAGGACTCGTCAGGATACGTCTTACGAATATCTCTCTATCTCAAAAACAGATTTTTTTTGAAATTAAACACAAATTATATACTCAAAGTTATTGGTAAGCAAAACTAATTTCGTCAAAATTTATTGATGTTTAGTGCCAAATTTTGAAATTTGTTATTGTTATTTTACTGATAGTGTTATTTATAGCAAAAGCCTAAGTTTTTTTACTATTGGATTTCTTGATCCGTCTTCAACTATTATTGTGCTATACGCCTAAATAAAGCGATAAATTAAGATTTTAATATTTGTTCCAGAGTAGATTTTTAATGCCAAATATATAGTTTAAATATTATCGCAATCAGAAGAAGGAGCATTAGAGGGTTAAATTTATTTTTATTTTGATTTTAATAATTACACAGCTCCACAAAATAAGACAATATTTATAAGTCGCACAAATTTGCCGTGGATTTAGGATAATTAGGGGTTGCTGATATCGAATCTGCAACGAGTTATTCAAATTGGCTCTAGATTTTGCACAATTCGCGATTTTACTTTTTTCAATATTTCAACCGATTATTTCATTATTATTATTATAATTTAGTAACTAAAGCTCCAACAAAAAAAAAACCTTTACACAGTTTAAGCTTAATTCCATGCCCTAATTTTCAAACGTCAGTGTGTATCAATATCTCAATAACAATTATCGTAAATCCACTGCAATATCATATCATTCACCTTTTTTTTTGCAGAGCAGTGTTTTTTTATTTCACCATTTTGTGAATTTTTTATGTTATTTTTTAGTCAGCTGTTGGCAAGCGTTGCCAATTTTTCGTGCAAAAAGTCTAAAATTAAGCGATGGGCAGTGTTGTTTTCTGTAAAAGTCTCCGCATTTGCAAGATTTCGCTTTATTTGACTTGAAATTTTGCTCACATAATAACAAGAGTGGTGTTTAGAAACAAAATATAAGATTTGTATGAAAGAGATACTGCATCCAGTGTGAGTTGCAATTTTAACTGAACCGTTCTGAATATTAAGTTTAGTGACTTTATGTCTGTCAATTCAAAATGTTTTAATTCCAGCGGCAAAATGTTTCTTATCAAATCGCATCATTGCAAATTATAAAATTTAAAGGTCATCAAACTTTTTAATGAAACTGGAGATGTATGCACAGAGAAAAAGGAAGAGGGTTTCTATGGGCCTGGAATTTGATTTTCAAAAGAAAAATTTACCTGAATCATAGGCATGGGCTCACATGTCGCCAAACTCCTCTTTGGTACTAGTTGCAGAACTAGTTTGAAAATTACAAATTAAGGACGAAAAGTTGGAGGAAAAAGTGGTACTAATGTGACAGTCGCGGAACCAATTCTGAAATGACTATTTGGTAATACTGCTGTGCCAGTTGGTTAAGACCAGAATTATATAGATAAAAAGCAAACGTTTTTTTCTTTTATGAAACGTAGATTAGACCAATAGTTTGCTCTTACTGAGCTAATTAGGTCCATTTACGAAATAAAATTTAAAATATTTTGTGTTAATGATTTCTAATCAAGTAAGCTGATGTTGTTTTTGAAATTGTTTTCTTATTTAAATATACTTTTAAAATATAAAAAAAAAATTACTGTAAAAACAGTAGTTTCTACCAATTTAGTCAGTTGTTTAAAATTTTTGTAGTAAAAATTTGTCAGTTAATTTTACGACATTGTTAGTTATATTTATTTAATGCATTTGTTAGTTACTGTTTAACAGTTAAAAAAAACTACATTTTTAGTTATTTTAACGGTAAATACCTTTGTCGGATTTTTAACTGCATATAAAAATTTTAGTTAAAACTACTAAAAATTAGTTAAGAATGACCCTACAGGAAAGCTGTTGAAATTAGCAGATTATTTCAGCTAAATATTTGTAAGTTAGGAATAGCAAAACTAAAACTGTGAAATATGCAGAATTTTAGTTATATTTGAGTTAAATTTTCGTTAATAGGAAAAACAACTTAACATGCTAAAATTAAAAAAAAAATTTGCTAAATAATTAGTAAATTAAAAAATCTCAAAATTTTTAAATTTTCAAAGTTTTCTGCGATTTTTTTATAATGAAAAAAAATCTAGCCATCTAAAATCAGAAGTTTATTATTTTATTATCAAATATTTCTGTCAATTATATCGCGATAAATTTAGCTTAAAAATAACAAATAGTTTATAGATAAAACAGTTGGTTTGCTATTTTTAGTATTTTAATATTTAGCAAAATTTTCTGCAAATTTTACAGTATAATTTGTTATTTTGAGTTAAAAAATCTGTTATTTCAGCTGTTTTTTCTGCAAGGTCATCACAGAACTTTGTAGGGAATAAAAATTATATATTTAAAAAGGAGTTATTGCAAAAATATCGAATTGAATAAAAATCTGTCTTGCAAACTTCAACGCATTTGGTGGGTGAACTCTCTTAACCGTCGCGAAAAAATAAAATCAGAAATCATTATATTCTTCCATGCCCTAAACTCACACATTATTTTTCGTTTTAAAATAATGCTGAAGGTATGGAATACATATCATTAATGGTGGTCCAAAAAATTATGAAACCCCATTACCATTTCTACATTGTGTATATTTAAGTGATAATAACAAGGGATAAAAATAGCATTGTTAGATTTCGTTGATATTAGTCTAAGTTGAGTTGTTGATAACAAATGCGATTTGCTTTCAACTGTCACATAAGTAGACAATTATTAATTATTAATCCATTTCAAGGCGAAAGGCACTGATGATGGCTTTGTAGCGGAAGCCGAAAGTACGTATTCTGTCTTGCTGGTCTTATCGAATTCTTTCAAAAATTTTTATTCTTTGTAATTTACTTGTAAAAATTGTATCATCTTTCTTTAATTTGAAAATAATTAGAACAGAAAGTGATATTAATTTATGATCTAGGGTGTTATTCTAAACTTTATAACAATGACAAAATTGTGACAACACTGTGGTGAATGGCCATTCACCACAGTGTTGTCACAATTTTGTCATTGTTATAAAGTTTAGAATAACGGTGCTAGAGTCAAACTAAAGAACATTCATTGATTAATTTACATATTTAAAAAAATTATCATTAAACAAATTTTAGTTATTACTTATATAAATGAAAATAAATCTTAGGATCATATTGTTAAGAATACAATTTCACAATTCATCCAAAATGATAATGATATGTTTCTAATGATCATAATAGGTTTGTACGAGTACATTTCTAGTAAAACTAGTAAAAGAGAAAAAATATTGAAAAAGTTGTCAAAATATTCAGAAGTACTCGAACAAAAAAATTGTAAAAATAGTAAACAAACAAAATTTAAGAAAATCCCAAAAAATCGTCCGCGGAGTGCAAATTTTAATGCGCATCATAAGAGTTAATTAATTTAAAAACTATTCACATAACGATTCGTCCGCGGAGTGCAAATTTTAATGCGCATATAAGAGTTAATTAATTTAAAAGCGATTCACATAAAAATATGTTCAATTTAATCATTTGTTAAACAAAAAAACATATTACTTTTTTTTACTGGAAGAAATTTTTCAAGTAAAAACTAGTAAAATTTCCCTTAAATTTTTTACTATTTTTTTTGTACTCAAACGGATTTTTGAGTAAAACTGATAAAAATGGTAAAGCTAGTAAAAATAATCATGTAAACAAACACACTTAATACTTCCCCATTGATTATATTATTGTCGTGTAGAAAATTTTGTGATCATTTATGATCATATTATGATAATTAAGAACATATTATGATTATTTCGTGTACTTTTCAAATTTTTTTTCTTTTTTGAAATATTTTTTTTTTCAATTTTACTTTTGTACAAAACTAAATTCTGTCACACTACTTGTTATACTAGACGCTTTCAAAAACGTTTTTTCTACGTGAATACAAAAAAATTAAAAATAAATCACTTTTCACTTAATTTATAACACTACTCAATTTAATGCACAATAAACAATTAGGTTGTTCACAAGGGGTGTGCTATCTGTTGTATCGTTGTATCGTGCTAACAAAAAACAGAGTTGCTAAAATTTTTATTTGACGATAAGAACGATTTTCTATTGGGTTTTCTATCTGTTAGCACACTCAAAAATAGGACAATAAACATACGTAAAAATGTTGTATCGTGCTATTCTCAATTGTTGTATTTTTTCAATTTAAATTTCAACAACTCTGTTTTTTGTTAGGACGATACAACGATACAACAAATACAACACCCCTTGTGAACTACCTAAATAATTTTAATTGCAAGTTGCTTGACAATCTACATTTTTCTCAGACTTCCTGGGTAGACCGCATTCCCTCTTGTACAAACAATGTCACTGTTGGAAATAATAGCAATAAGTTTTCAGTCAGAAATTGCCTGTAGTACAAAAAATTGAGCAATGGCGTGCCACTGGCATACCGCGGTGTTAAAACTAACTGACTGGCATAAGACTCATTTGGGACACTTTGATAGCGTTTGCAAAAAGGGTTTTGCCAGTATTTGTTTTACAAAAAAACCCCTAAATTTATTTTGTTTTATGAAATTGATTTATTTTTTTTTTTGTTTGTGGAGAAGCTCTATTAAGGTCCGGTTACTGATTGTTCAGTTAGGTACTAATTGGGACTTTAACTGACACTTTTGTTATTGTTTCCCATATAAAATTAAAATTTAACTGTCAGCTAAATTTTAACTGGACATTCAGAAAAAAATCTATAAAAATTTTAGTTGAAACTTTAACCCTTAAATGCATGCTGTAGGCATTTGGCAACATACCGGTTTTTAATAAAAAAACCCCACTTGATGCACAAAACTGCATTTTTGGGCATTAGGGACCCCTTCTGTACATAGTGTTCCTATAGTTTAGAGCAGAATTTTTAAACAGTCAGAGTAAAAGTCTTAGTTTTGCTCTGTATATTTGTGAAAAATCTAAAACACGCGTTTTTTACAAAAAGTGTTATATTCAAAAATATTTGTTTAAATATTTAAAGTGGTATTCTCGCAATAAAATTCATTTTGGCGACAATAAATGTATAAATTATAGTTTATATAATTTTTTTTCATACGCGTTAAAATAATCAATTTAGCTATTTGGCAAAAACCCATATTTTTAAATAAAAATCACCTGTTTTTTAAATAAATTTTTTTTGGTAGTTTTCTTGAAATGCACACGTCTTTAGAAATCATATATAAAAAATGGCTAAAATCGAAAAGATCTTGCATTTAAGGGTTAAAAATTACCTTGCAGAAAAAACTGTTGAATTAAGCAATTTATTTTTGCGATATGAACAGCAAGAAAAACTGTTACATATTCAGAATTTTAGTTATATTTGAGTTAAATTTTAGTTAATAGAAAAAAAAATCAGCAAAAAATTTTGCAAAATAATTAGTAGATTAAAGAATCACAAAAAAATTTAAAAATTTTAAAGTTTTGTTTTTGATTTTGATTTTTTTAATTCAAATAAAAATCTAGCCTTCTGAAATAAACAGTTTACTATTTTTTTATCAAATATTTCTGTTGGTTTTAGCAGGATGGACTGCTATTGATATTCAACTAAATTCAACTTAAAAAAAATAACAAAAATTTTGTAGAAATAACATATAATTTTAGTGTACTAATATTTAGCATAATTTTCTCCAAATTTTACAGTATAATTTATTATTTTGAATTAACTAGAAGTTAATCCAACTGTAGTTAAAATTCTGTAAATTTAACAGTTTAATTTTTGCTGTTCTGATTTTTAACTAACTTTCTAGTAATTTTTTCTGTTATTTTTACAGGTATATTTAGATGGGCGTAGCATTTTAGCGCAGCCAAGTATTGTATGTCTCGTTAGCTCAGTGGGTAGAGCCTAGGTTGAAATCACGGCTGGACCAAAAACAATGCATATGAACGTCCCCTAACGATTTCCTTATGCAAGAATTAAATCCGGATAGAGACACTGCCTACAACGCATTATTTTTCACAATTTGTTAAATAATTTAATTCCTTTAATGCAATTAATGTATATCGCGATAAAAATAAATTTAAGAAAATATATTATTTTATTTGACGGCTTCCTACAACTCCTTTTCACAAAATCTCAAACAAGAATGACGCTAACTGATCGATGACGCTTACGAGTATAGTTCTTATAGTTGGCAAAACTGTACCAATGATTGTGACCATAATCTCGCCCAATTCAAATTATAATATAATTGCAATTAGAAGAGATTAATGTCCAAACAATATTTGATTGTTGAACAGAGAATAATATGATAACCGAATAAAGAGAGATTGTAAATGAGTATGATTAATACATTAATAATTTGATTACAGAAACCAAATATTGCAGTAGGAAATACAGCAACCCAGAACCCACAAAAATAATTTTGAAAATAAAATCAAATTCATAAGAGGCCCGAATAAGATCTTAAGTGGCTATAATTTTATTACTAGGGCAAGGAATTTCATGCAAATGCATGTTTTTTCTCGATAGTCCAAAGCTAATAAAAACTAAATATTTATCCGAATCATCAAATTCAAAACAAAATGGCATTGATTTGTTGTTGCATATTTTTTCATATTTTCACAAAAATGCATATTTTGACTTCAAATGCATATTTGGTGCATTTTTATTGTATATTTTGTGCTTTTTAATGCATACTTTGTGCTTATATTTTATTAATAATACTATATTTAATTTTTAGTAACATTTTTTAAATTGAAAAAATATAAAAAATTTATACACACAGAAAAAAAATTGCCAACCGAATTGCTAACCTTATTTTGGTTGCTCCAACCAATAAATTCGGTTGGTGAAACCATATTGGAATGTGATTCCTAAATATTTTGGGTATTGCAACTTAAATTCAGTTGTATTAACCGAATTTTGTTGTGATAACCAATATTCAGTTGTAACAACCTATTTTAGTAGATGTAACCGAATTTCAGTTGGAAAATGGCAAATTTTTTGTCTGTGTGTACGTACGATTCAATGATAATTTAAAAGGTACTTTTCGAAAACACTTCGGTGAAGTGTTGCGTTATTTCTATAGAAATTGTTTTTGTCACAAAAACAATTTACATTGAAAGTTTCCTTCACTTCACCCAAGTGTTTTACGAAATTAGGTACTTACATTTTTTTCTTTATTATTAAAAATAAACATTTTTCAAAACCTTATTTACCTATGGAAAAGCTTCGAGTTCTGTGTCTTTTTGCAAAACAACTATCTTACATATATTTTTATGCTAAAAGTGCTTTATTTTTGCAAATATAATCGTTTTAAGTGTATATTTTTTATGTTTTTAATGCATATTAGCCGAATATTTTAGGCGCATATTTTCGATTTTTAAGTACATGGAATTCCTTGCCCTATTGATTACATTATAACTGCAAGCGATTCACTATGAATTAAACTGAAATTTTACTTACTTTTTATGTAATTTTTATTTAATTTTTGATTATATCCACTGACATATTAAAAATAATACATCGAGATTTTAAAATAAGTTGTAAGTTTTTCCATCGAACTTTAAACTAAATACCTACCTCAACAACTACCAAAATTTAAGGACATTATAACATTTATAGATAAAGTTATTAAAACTAACATTAAATTGCATCTCTCTCTTTATCTTTCAGACAATGATTTGGAAGAATTCCTAAAGGCTGTCATTACGGCAAATGATCGTGGTATATCACCACTGCGTAATGCAACAAATGAAATGAATTGGAGTTTTGGTCAGGCATTGTTCTTTTCCAGTACTGTTGTAACAACAATAGGCAAGTTCAAATACATCCTTTTGTTTGTTTTTCCAAAAGCCATAAACGTATTTCCTTCAAACATCATATATTACTCGTTTTACAGGCTATGGACATGTGACACCATTAAGTCAAACTGGTAAAATATTTTGTATGATTTATGCCGCCATAGGTATTCCATTGACATTGGTGCTATTAAGTGCCATGGTTGAGAAGTTATTAGTACCAGCAAATTGGTTACTCGGTTTACTAAATTCAAAACTAGGACATTTGTATCAACCATTCAATATAAGGGTCATGCACTTAAGTATTGTTGGTAAGTTATTGTGTTCAGTGCATGTATGCAAAACACACCTCCTCGCTCTCTCTCTCTCTCTCTCCCCACTCTTTCTCTCGTTTTAAATGTTATTTGTTTGTTTAATTTATTGTTATTTGTTTTTATACATTTACAGTTACATTTGTGGCCATACTGTTTTTTGCAATACCAACAACTGCTTTTGCCTATTTGGAGCCATCATGGGGTATTTTGGATGCTTTTTATTATTGTTTTATATCACTGACAACAATTGGTTTGGGTGATTATATACCTGGTGATGGTGTATCAATTGACAATCGTTCATTTTATAAAATGATTATAACAGCTTATTTAGTATTTGGTAAGTTTAATTGTAATAGCATAAACAACACAGTACAATAGACATTTAAGGGTGCCAAATAAATTTATTTATGGATTTTACTTAATCCTATATGACGTCAGTAGATTTTTTTAGGGCCAGCTAGATATGAAACAATGGGTGTTGTGATGTAATGGTTAGTGCGTTGACTGTGACATAGAAGGTTAAGTTTTCAAGTTCAAATTGATGTTTGTCAATTTATAAACAAAATACATACACTAAAAAAAAGTTAGTATGTATAAAAATTAGTAAAACGGTTTCCAATTTTATTATACTAATATTATGCTAACTTTCAGTATAAAGTCATTTTTAGTAAAATAATTTGGTAGTCTGATTTTACAAATTACAGAATTTTTTACTAATTTGGATTGCTACTTCTACAAATTTAATTTTACTAAATTTTAAAACCCGATTTGCCAAAATTAGCAAAAAAAATAATAATCTTTTTTATTTAAAATGTTAAAATTTGTTTGTTTTATTTTTTGCAACAATACAGAACCCGATGGTTAGATTTCCCCCTTAAAATTCTTTCTTTACTCATAAAATTTCTTTGGTTCTCTATTTTTTTTTAACGGTTATATTTTAACCGGTTTTCTTTTTTGATGTTTTCCAATCATCAATGGAGTATAAAAAGCGCAAATGTTTTGCAAAAGATCGCAAAAGTCGTTGTTTTTTCGCTTAAAAACGTAAAAAGCACTGTTTTTTTTAATAAAAAAAATCAAATAAATTTATACAAAGCAAAAAAGTAATATACATGTATATTTTAATTAAAAAACTAAAAACATAAATAAACAGTTCACATACAAAGGTTTATACATATATTTTCTTTAATTATAAATACCATCGAATTCACAAAACTATTAAAAAAGCGCTTAAAAAAAGCGCAAATTGTTCTTTCTCAGGTCTGAGTGGAAAAATGTGTTCATGGTTGAAAACAATTAACAAACAAAAGTTGGAACTATAGGTTAATTTTTAATTTACACAGCGTTACAAAATGAATTTTTTTGCAGGGATTTAAACTTTGGTACAACATTTTTATAGATTTAGAGAAGCTGATTCTAAATATGTTTGTAAAATATCCCAATCACGTCACATTTTTTAGAAAATCGCGGCTAAAAATGCCGAAATACTCTGTATTTGGCTTATTTGTAAATTATAGAACAATTATGACGTGGCTAAAAGTTTTAAAAACAGAGTTCGGAAGTACGAATTTAAAATCTATGTAAATTATTTATGAGAACTTAAAACGCATAACGCATGATGAGGTGTTTTATCTGTAACTAATCGTAGCATAAACACTACCTTTTTACAGGTGAAGTAGAAAATAAGGTCCAGTTACATATATATAATGATATTTAACTGATACCGATTTCCTGACGATTTCTCATAAAATAGCTAACGATTTTGATGATTTATTTTTATATTTGGGCTGGTACCAAATAAAACGTTCCACTTAAGAAAATAAGTGACCTTTTTTAGAACAATTTAATTGCAAAAACACATATATGAAAAACTAGCGGGCTTGCCTTAGACCTAGATTTTTGGGATGTCAGTTAAACCAAAATAGAATTTTGTCGTATCGGGGAAGCCCGCTACGTTGTTAGCGTACCTTAAAGTTTAAAATGCAATTTATTTTCGATAGGAATTAGATATTTTTATGAAAATAAAACACAATACCCGAGTAAAAAAGTGTATATAAAATTATATGTGAATGGATATATTTGCAATATGTAACTGGATATAATTTCATCCGAAAAATATTAAATTGCATCATATTGGATATAATTGTATTTACAAGGATACAAAGTTATATCAAATGATAAACTTATGTCCGAATTTTGTCTCGATCAAATTGGATATAAGTTAATACAATACGATATGATTAAATTTAAATGATAAAAAAAACTTTGAATTGGAGGGCAGCAGGATTTCGGGTCCTACACACTCAGGGGTGTGATGAAAATCAAAAACGAACAGTTTTTCAATCTAGAATAATTTGTTTCGCGAAAATCAAATTGGCTTCAAATTATTATTTATCGTTTTATTTGACGCCGGACATCTAAATTAGGAAAAAAAAAAATAATTGGTATTGTACAGATCCATCATCACATGCCTGACTGTCAGCCGAGGGTAATGAGTAACTATTAAAGACGTTAATGTATAAATCTGTTATTCTTTAAAAACTAGATAATTTTTTATCAAATATTTGAATTTTCTTTGGACTTATAAATAAAATAAATCGGTACAAATAAAATACATTTTTTTTTTTTTCACTCGCAGTACGGAGAAATTTTTTTTGCCCCTTCCTTGTAATTGACAAAGAAGTGGTAAAAATAAAATTTGTATTTTATTTGTACCGATGGTACGAAATACAAAAACAAAAACTTTCATAATATTTCTATTGTTGGTTATGTCTTTGCAGAGACTTCGAAAACATATTTTATTGTTTACTCCATTCTCATTTCGTTGATGTAGTAGACTACGTTTAATATGAAATTTTGATGTTTCAATTTGCATTGCACTATTGCCACCACTTTCTAAAGAAAACTGAAGAAGGGGACTTGGAAAATCCCCGAAACGATCGTCTTTTCATTCCTGAAAGTGTTAGAGGTTTTTGAAAGCAAAAACTCTGTGAAGTATTTGTTAGGAGAATATCCTGATGAAGAAAAATAGCAGTTTTTGAAAAAAGTCTTATTATGTTAATTCATAATAAGGAAATTGGCCTCGAACTGAATTAATAAATTTCTAATTAATTAATTAATAAAAAGGTCGAAAAAACAATTTTTATTTTTTTGAATAAAAATTAAAACCCAACAATAATATATTCCTATATAAACAATTTGCAATAAAGCAAATACTGATATATGATTTAATATGATTACATATGAGAAAATTCCTAAAAAAATTTCTAATATATCATCATATAAAAACATATAAGGTCGCACACAATATTTTATATTATCATATATTTTAATATTAAAAAATATATGTTATATATACTCTTTTTTACTCGGGTAGTTTTTATTAATGTAAATAATAAAATAAAAGCCCCCTTCAATGCGAATGCTTATTTAGGGACTTATATAAAAAATAATTTTTATTTTTATTTTACTTATTTTATTTATTTACATGCAAGCTGTAAGCCCACAGGGCCAAATAGCTGCAGATTAATTTCAAAATTTGACACAGATATTTTTTATATATAAATATTTTGATAAATTTGATAATTTTATACATAATTATAAAAAACTTACGGTGGGTCTCATACTGTAGGTTTAACTTTAACTTAACTAAAAACAAAATAAAATGTCAAAAAAAATGTATACATAATAACAACAAATTTTTGGGTTAACTATTAACCTAAGTTTAAACCTGCAGTATGAGACCCACCGTTAATATTTAACAATTTCATTATTATTAATTCCCCCCAATTATCTTTATACAAACACAAATTGACCGCAAAAACGATGACCAGCAACATGAATCCTAAATTCGAGTTTAAGAATCAGATTCCGATATATGTAGTAAACGAAACTTTTTACTGAAAAAAAAAAAATTAATACTAGCGACAAGTTTTACTCAAATATTTGTCTTAAATGTATTCTCAAATTGTGCTACAGTCTGCGAAAATCTTCTCTCTTCATACGGAATTACCTCATTTCATAATATCCCCACTTTTACCACAAACGACCTATCCATAATAAGAGTTGTATGCATTGGATAAACGATCGAACTTGATCTAGTAGAACTTTCGAAGACAAATTTGTTAGCTAAGTATGAAGGGCAATTGTACTTAATGATTTTAAAAAATAAAATGATCTGACGAGAGCTTATGTAATCATCAAAGTCATATCCCAATAATTGCATTCGAAAAGCCGACACATGTTCTCGTATTTTAAGACCAAAAACGTATCTAACTACCCTGTTAAAACATAATTGCGAAAACTATTATTCAGAGGAAGCTTAGGTTAAAACAAATTTTAAAATAAAATCAAATAGACACACTTAATAACACAGTACAACACAAAAAATGCATCGGGCATGCGACATATAAATTTTTATAGATTTTAGGATGAATATCACGAATGTGAACACCAAATCTCAAAATTAGCTCTAGTTTTGGAAATATTTGCAAATTTAACTTTTAGCAAAAAGACAGTTTTTTTGTTAAAATTTTTTATTTATTCTTATACCTAACTAAACCACGGATAATTTTTAATATGTTTTAAATATATATATAATATAGGCTTTTAGAACCACCCTACGGGAAATTTTAACAAACTGTCACCGAACTGGCCCCTTTATATGAAATAGACTGGTCACTTTTACATGGCGTTGTCATAGGAGGGGGAAATTGACCCCTTGTGACATGTCACAAGACAATTCCTAGGAAAGGTTACTGAACTCTCATAAAAAAACAAAGTTCAGGGACCTGTCCTGGGATTTGTCTTGTGACATGTCACAAGGGGTCAATTTCCCCCTCCTATGACAACGCCATGTAAAAGTGACCAGTCTATTTCATATAAAGGGGCCAGTTCGGTGACAGTTTGTTAAAATTTCCTGTAGGGCATATCAACATATTTTGATTAGGTAAAGGATCTAGGATATAATTGCAATTAAAGTGAAAACTTCACTTATTTTCCTATTTTGCAAATCTAGTAAAATCCCTTAATCGGATTTGCTAAATCTTTACATATGACGTAAATTCATATTCCACTAAATTCTTTTTATCAAAAGAATCACAACTTCTGCATCAGTATTTGCAGAAAATTCAAATAAATTTTATATGAATTTACTATGGAAAAAAGAAATAAAGTACATTTTTGAACATGCATATTTTAAAATTGTTATTTTTTCGAAATTTGCACTTCAATTATCTAAAACTTTGTTGAAATTGATTAGAAAATATATGTTTTATATTTCTGAATGGTTTTGTCTGGGTTTTATATTTTAAGATTTCTTACAGACTCTTTAATTTTTAGGTATTAAAAAAGTCAGTCCTTTTCATGTTTAGTTAATACTAACTTAAAATTAAAACATGTTACTAAAGGTACAAATTCAAATATTAGATAATCCTTTCATCGCAGATTATTTATTAACGAAATCGTGAAAAAGAGACATTTCAACTTTAAATGCATATATAGGGAATAGTATCGCAGCTGTCAAAACATGCGATATATCAAATTAAAGGGTATATATAGCGTTATTACTTTCAAATTTATATTTTTTTTGCAAAAAGTTTATTAAAAAACTTAATTTTCCTACAAAAACGTTTTTGAAAATATTTCTTAAACTATAGCTAACTTTAAAATTCTAGGGCAATATTCGTGATCTGCGTCCCAAAGTCTATTAGAAATGATGTGTCGCAATCCCAGTGCATCAAATTTTTCTTATTTTGTTGTACTGTGTAATTAACAATAAATGACGCTGACGATGTACAGTGGGCCACATCACCGAATTTTGGCCAAAACTAGAACATTGAGTATATCAGTCTAAAAGATATAACAAAGGGATGTTTGGTTGTTGCTGATCACGAATCTGAAATAAAAAATATAAAATTCTGAATGGCGGATCCAAGATGGCGGCCATTAATTTTTTGTTTTTAATATATTGGACTTAAAATAATCAACTATATAGGTCTAGGATCCGCTGATTAAAAATCTGAAATTGAAATTTTGAAATTCAAAATGGGGGATCCAATATGGCGACAAACAATTTTTTCATTAAATTTCTTATGTCTCAGATTACGAATCTGAAATCAAATTTTAAAAATTCAACATGGCGGATCCAATATGGCAGCCATAAATTTAAAATTGCTATGTGTTGGAAAATAAATTACAATGTACAAAAAAAAAAGGTTCTGATGACAACTGATTCTGGCAGAGGGACCAAAGAAAAATATAAGTGTATCGGCGTTTTAAAAGTTTTCGTATGGCCCTATTTTTTTGGGAGGTTAAAATTTCCCCTCTTTTGAAAATGTTTGTTTTGAATCGGCATACGAAACCATGTGAATCTTCCATTTTAGGTAAAGGATATGTTCAGCAAACGTATGTAAAACACTATGAGGGACATTTTTGTGGAACATTTTAACCCTCTAGCTCTGCAATTAAAGGGTCTTTTTTGGCCCTTTTTAAAAAGTGTCAAAAAAATACCCATAAGTTAGAGTTAGAGGGTTAAAATGTTCCGCAAAAATATTAGGTAAAATTAATAATTTTGTTACTTTTTTCGTAAATAATTAACAGGTTTCTATTTCTTTTTGATAACTAGTATCAGTTTTATAATTTGCGATTGTTTTTGGAACAAATTATTGTTTATTTATGATTTTTTTACTGTATCATTATAAAATAAAAAATGTCACAAAATAAAAAGCTTTGACTTTTGAACTCTCGCCAACTAACAACGAGTAGCCACAATGATACAATATGTCACTCACAAAATATTCAATAATCCTAGATTTTGAATATACGTATGAACATATTTTCCCTCTGCCTGAATTGTACTTTTGGCCAAAAAACGGCGATCCTGGCCCACAGTGCGATGCGAGGGCTGTGGTGCAATAGTTAGCACGTTGCAGTGTTACACATTAGGTTGCGGATTCGTTTCCCAGCGACCGCAACATCAATTTAGAAAAATAATGTATATGATTTTTCTATCCCTCAAACTGTGTCCACCTTCGCTATTCCCATAGCACTTAACCCCACCGAAGTAAAATAATATAACAGGGCTATGAAATAAATAGCCTCAACAAAATTTGCCCAACTCACTATCAAATGGCGCGCAACAACTGTTCTAAAATTCAACATCTCGCGCAATTACAGTGTTGCAATATTTGAAGCCTTTCATCTTTCACCACCTCTTATCTCTACTTTCCTAAGAAAGCAACACGTTAATTAATAGAAAGAATTTCATGAGTGCTGCTTATCTAAAAAGAATAAAAAGTTCGAATATAAAGTCCAAATTTCAAATTGATCAACAGCTATTGCGGGATTGTCATAATAAAATAGACATGTTTTTTCTTAAAAGATTTCCACGTTTAACTTTCAATATTCAAATTTTTACAGTGCCTATTTTTGCTTTATTCAAAAAACATATATCCCTTCCAAATTCCACTTTCGAATAATTTGTAAGGGCCAGTTTATAGTATAAACTAAGAACAATTTTTGTCTTAAATATTTCTTATGTCAGAAATTTTGTTTGAAAATTTCTGACTTAAGTAAAATTAAAAAAAAAAATGTTCCTGGTGCTGACTACAAAACCGAAGTTGTTAATGAATTGATGCAATGCTTAAAAAGAAATTAACAAAACATAAGATAAATGATTTTGTTTTTAATTTGTACTAATTTTAACAAGATATTCGTTGTCAACCCGGCCACCGTTCCTTTTAAAATTGGTGTAGGTTTTAATTTTAAAACTGATTTAAAAAACTACCTTCAATGCCAAGTGGCGGATTTGAAATTCAATTTTTTGGATCCAATATGACGAAATTTTTTTTTAATTTATCGGATTATTTTGAAATTTTTCACTCGTGAATATTTGGGGTTGGTAAAAAGAATCTGAAGTTAGATTTTTAAAATGGAGGATCTAAAATAGGGTTTTTTCTCCTACAACACTGTCACTACAAAAAAAAAACAACAATACAGTTCGCAATTCTTAAGATAGTTATACAAAATTAAGTATATACATATGTATTAGACCGTACCTCAAAAAAAAAGTTCGCCGTACACCCTCCAATATGAAGTATTTTTGCAAGGCAATTTCAAAAAAAAAAATTTTTTCTGGCCGAACGTAGGGGTCGCCTTTTTCAATTTTTCATTTATATCGATTTTTTTGCCTCGAGGAGACCAGTGTTTTGCTATAAAGGAAAAATCCAATGAAAAAAAATATAAAAAGGCGACCCCTACGTTCGGCAACCAATATATAAAGAAAAATTCTACTGGGTTTATCGAAAAACTTCATTAGCAAAAGTTTAATGATTTTTTGCGAGCTTTAATTTTCTGACATTAGGGTGGTAGCAACTGAGATCTGGTGGCTAACTACTAGAACGGGATACTTGAGGTCAATGGCCTTCGAAAGAAAAACACTGGTCTCCTCGAGGGAAAAACATCGATGTATCATACTTTAAGATCCGACTGTAAATGCCAAAAATATAACGAAAAATGTAAAATGGCGACCCCTACATTCGGGAAAAAAAAATAAAAAAATTTTTTTGAAACCTCTTTGCAAAAATACTTCATATTGGAAGGGGTACGGCGAACTTTTTTTTTGCCTGTAAGGTGGTACGCTCTAATATGTATGTTTCTATTTGCCCCAGGACAAACAAAATAGTTGAAATCGGTTACTGTTTTGGTTTAGTCGCCATTGAAAGGGATTATCTAAATTGGGTTTTTCGCGTTCCACCATTATTTTGCAATTTTTTAAGTGTGGTTTATTTAAATTAATAATCTAGGGACTATAATACCAATTTAAATTTTTGCAAACAAGAAAATTGTTCCATCATTGTAATCGTTTGCAGAATGTTAATCGCTGATTCAGTGTTTTAATAAATTTTTTCTACCATAAAGTCTTTTTGCAATTTTTTAAGTGCGGTTTTTTTTTTATTTGTAATCGAGGGACTGTACTACCCATTTCATACAACAAAGTTTGGTGGTTAAATGCAAAAAAAGTGCTAAAAAAATTTTGCAAAAAGGAAAATTTTTTGATTAATATATTCTTTTGCAGAATGTAAATCGCTAATTAAGTCATTTAATTCATTTTTTGAACCACAAAGCCTATTTGCACATTCCGACATTATTTTGTAATTCTTTATGTGTGCTTTTTTAAAATTCAAAATCTAGGGACTACTTATAATACTGTTGGGTATAGTGTAATTAAGTTACCGTTTTTGTTTTTTCTATTAACTAAATTATTTAAATGGGAGCGAGCTTCTTTAGCACCTCGATTCCAAAAAGCTCAATTAAATTTCGTTAAAGAGTTGCTTGATAAAAAAAAAGCTGTATGAAATTTTTTTTATGATATGTTCGATTTACAGTACCCTAGTCAGTTTTATCTACGAACCTTTTCATTTTTATAAGCTCTTTATTTTTTTAGTTGCGAGCCTTTTTTAAATTCAGCAGCTCTTTTAATTTTTCCTTTCGAGCTTTTTAAAAAAATTTATATATTTTCGGCTCGCTTGAGCTTTCTTTACATCCCTGGTCTATTCATGATGAAATAGCAAACTCAAAACAGTGTTTCCAACTTATAGTTCTAGACCTCTAAAAAAACACCTTTACTTAATACAAAAGATATTTTAAAAGGCTCCAAATGTATAAATGTATGTTTACTACGATTAATCTTATTTCTCTTTATTTTTTTCCAGGTCTTATTTCTATGATGCTTGTCTTAACAATATTCTATGATATACCCCAACTAAATTTGGGACAACTATTTACCGAAAGTGCTTATGGTGGAGAAACTGAAAAACTCCGTTTGTCCGGTAATAACACCACATGTTATTCCGGAGCAACTGGTCTATACATGCCACAACGTAATGAAGACACTAGGCGAGCTGTTGTACGTATACGACCACATGGTGACGATTCACCCAGTCCAGACGAAGCACCATCTTCGTCGTCACAAAGTAGGGATTTACGAATGCCATAAATTTGCTGAAATTGCCGTAATTAATTCAATACACAACAAACTAACTACTTTATGAATATAAATGTTAACATGAAAAAAATTATACATTTAATTACTAGTCTCACATATACAAAACACAAAATAGCTGAAATTAATGACAATTTACACCATATCCTCATAAATATTACAAATATATTAAACTACTTATGACACTACTACTTAAGGGACCGTTTAGATTGTCGGATTGAGTCAAAAGGTTTTAAAATATCTGTTTATCGGTAAAATGAAATCTTACAAATCTCAGCACTCAGTTCGACAATCTTAATCACCTTTTATTTAGTAAATACTATGGAAAACAATATCAACCTGAATCTTAACTTCAAGATAGAATTTTAAGCGTAGAATCATAATTTTAAGTGTTAAAATCAAATATTGATCGAGTTCTATAGTCATCTTAACAAATGTAACACATAAATACGAAAACGAAATTATTGATTAAAACATGAATGTACTAGTAGTTGGTGAGAACATAGAGAAAAGCTGTTATATGTTATTATTGAATTATTGTCACCCTTGCTACCTAATAAATCCAAATTTTCCAATGTCAATATAAAATAATTAGGGACAATTATAAATTTACAAATATTTTTATTTCTAGTTCAGCGTCAAGTTTTAAATGTTTAAACTCTGCTGAAGAAGATCACAATTTTTAGTTTTTAAACTGGTAGAGATAGAATAAGAAACAATTTTGACTCACTGAATTTATTCACAATAGAGCTACGAGTATTAAGAGATGGGTTTTGCACTATCTCTAGCAGTTTTGTTTCACCTATCTACTTTATGTTCACACATCTGATAAATTATTATAAATTTTAAATTATTTAACGAGAGCCGACGGAAAAGTTCAAGTTTCATCTCTTTTTTTCTTGCGCGAAATAAACATTATTAGCAGTATTGATGTTATTGCTATAGAAGCCACTAATGCTATGGATATTTTCCCCTCATTTCCATTGTCCTTATCAAATCATCCATCTGTATTTTATATATGAGGTCTTTCTAGACTTTCCAATTCACAGTGGGGTGTTTTCGAAATTTTTCGAAATAATTCAGCCATTTCTTATCGGCTGGGCGGATTCAAATAACACGCATAATTTCGAGCTAAAGTTTGAGCTGCGCTACTCGACTCCAAAGTAGGGCACCCCGAGGGTGTGAAAATCTTTTTACACACGTGCGATAACTCTTAAAATATAAAAGTTATTCGCATTTAAAAATTGAAATTTTGCAATAACCAAGTCCCGTTTTTTGCCAATTGCAAAGCAAAATCAAGTCCGATAATCTTAAGATAATCAATGCAATATCTTTTTCTCGCTTAAAATGGCACGTCTTTAAAATTGAAAATTAAATGAAAAAGGAAATTAAGTAATTGTTTGGTCCAAAAAGGTACCAAGACTCTTTTACTTCCAGATTAACCCCTTATCGACCGATAGTACTTAAAAGTACCATTACAGTTACGAGCTCATAAAATCTTAAAAAAAAATTGTTGTATACCTTTGGGCCATAGGTATATTAGAGTACACTATAATTTTTCTAATAAGATCTTTTTTCGACTATTGGCGACCCCGTCTTCTCAGAATAAGGGTAATTCGAAATGTATTTCGTTTTTCTTTGGTTACGATATGGTGGCACTAATTTCGATTAATGAAAAATACTTATGTTATAATGATAAAAAAATTGTTTTTCTTAATACCATGGTATCAATTAATTAACAAATGCTTTAATACTAATTTATTAAAAGTAAACAAAAAAAAACAATGTTTCTTTCTTACTTTTTAATTCATCCTGACCCAACGGTACTTAGTCATAACTAATATCCTTGCAGGTCCTTGACAAATTTAAAACTTTGTATATAACTTTAAGAAGGCATATTAATTAAGATTTAGTCAAAAAAATAGAAAGTTTCCAACGCTTTCGAGTCTTAGTCCACAAGGGGTTAAAAGTTTATTTATGAACACACATAGTATTTATATTTTACTAAAAGCATATTTCTTTTAGATGTGCCGAAGGGAAAAAATATTCTCCACTTGTTAATTTTTCTTCCCCCAGACCATTCCGTATTCGAGCGTTTTTTTATTCAATTTTCAACTTTAACACTTTTTTGCTCTGAGTGCACCACCGGAATTTAGAAATTAAAAGCGGGCAACCATACCCAATATGGTCCTAATATGACTGTATTTGTATATTTTTAATACAGTCTTATAATTTCGTCCTGTTCATCGTTATCGTTTACATATCTAATTTGATATATTTATTGTTGGCGAAATATGCGAAAAATACATTTTGAGTTATGCGAAACACGTTATCATCCGAATTAATTGCCACAGCTCTGTTAGGTTTAATGAACTTAGTAAAAATCTTTACTACGAGCCTTCATCATATGATGGTGATTTAATTATTCGTTTAATTTTATTCTTAAAATGTACATTTACTTCTACATTCTCTTCGGCAGAGTGAATCGTACTTCCACTAGTGCCTAGAGTAGAAAACGCCTCATGATTATTTATGTCTGTTCTAATTCTACTGAGTGCAGCAGCATTAGGATTCTGTACAACCCTTTTTATAAACTTTTTCATTGTCAAATTCCTCCAGTTTCAAACGCCAACGTACCAGTTTTGAGTTGGGTTCTTTTAAACCCATTATCCATGTTAATGGTCTATGATCCGTGACTATCATAAATTTATGATCGAAGAGATGTTCTGCTAGTATAACAGATAGGTTTATCGCTCCCTACCTGACACCGAGTCAGTATAGCGCCTAGTTACTAGCATCCGTAGTTAAAACAAAAGAATTGAGTCGTTTATGGTATATTGCTTATTATTGTTCCTAACAACCTTGTTTCTTTTTACTGACAATTGCATACCAATTGGTAGCATCGGGATTGCCTGCTATCCATTTCCAGGCGAATCCTAACCAGTTTACACCCCTTCTTTCTAATCTTTGGATTATTAGCATGGAGTTGATATAAAAGGCTCTCTACTTTGTTATGTTACTGTTCCATTTGTAATCCCAATGTTCCTGTTTTCTTGGCTTAGATTCATACAATGGACTTTATGTCTACAAATATCTTTTCGTATTCCCTTAGGTCAATTGTATGGATAATTTTGTATTTTCCATAACTAATTTTCCCAATACCTTGTTTAATGGTGTCTAATGTGTTATTATATTCGTAAACATCGACAGTTCCATTTGACCAGTGAACTAGTGAGTAATCTGAAAAAAATTAATAATTTTTAGGGGGCGATTTATGAATTTTTATTATTCTCATTCGTAGTTATTGTTACTTCGTTGTCTTTTTCAACAGTTTGTTTAATTAACTTTAGGTTATTATTTTTAAAAAAATATTTTTTTATGTTGTTAACTCTTAAGTTAACTGTTCAACTTTTCATTATCTATTTTGACATTATTGTTGATTTGCTGACTTTGGTGTTTCCCACAGTCAGGCGCTGTGTTCTCGGATTACAGTCCGATAACCTGCAACTTGACAGTGGCTCGTTTAGCAATTGTTAAGCATGTTGATTTGCTGAATTCATGATGGTATTGTAATAAAAACAATATTTATATATTAATAACTAGCTATTTGTATCCGGTCTTGCCCGGGATTCAAAGTATTCAAATTAAAAAATTAATAATGTAGTTGAAAAACCCTTGTTAAGTATCTAAAGAATTGAAAAGGATTAATATATCACTCTGATTGCAGATGTTATTTGTTATGCACGCTCTGGAGCCACCACGACCGATGCCATCGCGCCCACCCCCACCACGCTCCCTCCATCGCACTCGCCGATGTGTGGTCAAAAATTTTAAAATTTGATTTGAACTGATTTCACAAACTATTATGATAATTCTACACATTCTATGACAAATTTCAGCAAAAATTTGAAAAGGAGTAGACAAATAAATTAAAAGGACTATGACAGACATACAAATTTTAAAAATTTTGAGAAAAAGTGGACGTATCATTTGAACTTTAGGTGTGTTTGGTTACTTTTCCAGTAAAGTCCAGTAAAAATTTACTTTCAAAAAGAAAAACATCTAAAAATGTACGCAAACAGAAAACTTGTAAGAATCAGTGAAATACTGCTGCCAACTTCTTTCCTAAAAATATCGCTAAATCAAACTAAAAAATCCCTAGAAAATAGCTAAATTATAAAAAACTTGAAAAAGTTAACGATAACGAACTTTTCAGGTTCTGTTGAAAAATTTCACAAAAATTGCTATATTTTTTAAACTTCTTAAAACTTTCTTAAAAAATTATCGATACATCGCCAAATTTTTCGAACTTTTAAAGCCTTAACCAGATAAACGTAGTGTCGACCGCAGTGCGACGTTTTGTCGATAAAGCAGTTTTTGTATCATCTCTATTTGTCACTGCCGAGAAATTATAAAAGTTTCTAAATAAACCAGAGATGTTTTTAAACAAAACGCAATAAGAAATTTTTAAAAATAGTAAATCGTTTTCGCGAAATTCAAGAAAAAAGTTTGACAGCACTGCCACTATCCACTGGCACTTTCACTATGTGGTTTGGGCTAGAGATGAGCGATCCGGTGATTTTTAAATAACGCTGCTACCAGTGATCGTGATTTTCAAATCACCGTTCTTTTAAACAGTGACCGTGATCACGGGTTTGTAATAGAGATGGGCGATCCGGCGCTTTTTCAGTAACATTGTCTCAGTGAATGTGATTTGCAAATCGTTGTTCTTTTGAACTGTGATCGTGATCGCGGTTTTTCTACGGAAAAGACTACGATTTTCTGATAAATAAACGAAATAATATTTATGGCGAGTTTTTAAGATGTCAGTTAACTTGGTTTAGTTAAACCGAAAATGAATTTTGTCAGCCATTTCAAAGTTTATTAACAAAAATTTTCCGGAAAATCTTTTTCTCGAGTATAATTTATTTCTTTATTGAAATAAAATAAAATAAAATAAAATAAAATAAAATAAAATAAACCACATTTTAAAAGCAGTATTCCAGTTACAAACTGCGTTAAACTAAGTTTAAAGATAATCCACTTCTTAAAAACTGGGCCTTAAAAGAAGAATAGTTGCGACCGGTAACAAAGACATGATAGAAGGAGACATTTTATTCAGAAGAGTGTGAAAGCAAGTCATTGTTATTTTTAAAAACAACATGTATTACCGTGCACAATGAAGTTTGCAAGAATAGTACAAAAATATTAAAAGAACGACATTCCGACTAACTGCGACTTGAAATATTTGATCACTGCCGTTACCAGTGATTTATCAATAACTGTGATTAAATCACCGGTATGAAAATATCGCTCATCTCTAGTTTGGGCTTAAGTTTTCCATAAAAATTTAGCGATAAATCACTGAATAATAATGATTCAAATATTCTGTCAAGGAAATAAATGTAAAAAAATGCTAAGAAAATGTCAAGACGTACTTAAAAAAATTGCTAGTTTTCCCGCTAATAGCTAAATTATGTTTTATCCCGGTAAACGAGTTGAAATATCGCTAGATTTGCCGAGAAAATAGCTAAACTGGCAACAGTTATTAACAGGGCAAGGACTTTCATGCAAATGCATGTTTGTAGTCAGTGGCCCAAAAATGATTTTGACCAAATACTTTTCCGAATCAAAGAATTTACAAAAAAATGGCATCGATTTGTTGTTGCATATTTTTGCATATTTTTGCATATTTTGTTATAAATGCATATTTTGCATATTTTGCTTTTAAGTGCATATTTTATTGCATATTTTATGATTTTTATTGCATATTTTGCACATTATTGCATAGTTTTTAATATTTTTAAATATGAAATTCGATTTTAGAATTCATACTTTAAAACTAAAAAAAAATTCTTAAGAATTAATTATTTGGAAGCTCTGTTGGTAATATAAAACACTAGAAAGAGAAACATATAGTATACAATATGTTGTCATCCACTAACACATTTTTTATAGATGTAATTTTAAATTAACGTTTTCGGGTGTTATTGCTCACAAACAGAAAGTTGAACAATTTTATAAAAATTATTTTAAGGAAACTTGTCCCCGAGCATTAATTTTTGCCACTTTTTTCTCTGAGTTACGAAAGTGAGTACGATTTTATAGTACACATATTTAAGTTCTATTTTATAATAAAGTTTTTTCAGGTAAAATGCCACACACAAAAATATATTTAACTATGTGTATTTGAAGACATATTCAGCGTGTTCGTTTACTCGAATTTCTTACTACTTTTACTACAATTGCAAAGTTTTGTTTACTTTTTGTATTGAATTTTTCCAGCTGTAGTAAATATAGTAACTTGTAGTAAATAAGTGAACAAGCTTATTGTAACCGATACCTGAATTTCTACGTTTATGTTACTTTTTAATAAATATAATTGAAAAAAAAATTATTTATTTTTAATTGCATATTTTTTGGTTTTTAGTGCATATTTCGTTATAAATGCATATTTAAGTGCATATTTTCCATTTTATAGTGCATATTTTAAGCGCATATTTTCGATTTTTAGTGCATGAAAGTCCTTGCCCTGGTTATTAAAATAGCTGATTGCGAAATAAACCTATTCAAATTACTGGTTTAATAAATAAAACCTAATGAAATGATCACTTACTTCTTCCATCGTAAATAAGCTTATATTTAAATATTTTTTATTTTTATAAAAAATTATTTAAAAACTATTTAGACAAATGTTTTGTTTTTCCAAACATATGTTTTTTTCTTCTTACAAATGCTTACTAGCAAAAATTCATCCAGTAAAAACTTGTAGGTTCTCTGGTATTGAACTGTCACTTTACTGTCTATTTTCCTCTCTCCTTACTGAGTAATTGTGTAAACAAACATCTTCCAGTAAAAACTTGTACGAATTTGTACAAATTTTCGGGTACGCAAACACACTTATTAATAACAATCTTGCACGAGGATTGAGGATAATTAGTATAAAATTTTTGTAAAATTTATTAAAAAAATAATAATATTTATACTAAAAATCCTAAATGGATCACAGAGAACCCATATATTAAAAAAAGTGGGCATGGTCAATGAAAAGTAAGAAAGAAAATATAAATTCCATAGCGAATATCCATCATTACATAATGTCATATTTTTTTTTAAGTGCGCTTAAAATTGAGCATGGCCAATGAGAGGCACATGGTAGCCTCGGCTAACCTGAAAGGTTCACGTGTACCAAATTTGAGCGAAATCGGTTGGAAAATACAAATTTCTATAGCGAAAATCCATTGTTATATACCATATTCATATTTTTAAAGAAAAAGTGGGCGTGGACAATAAAAAGTATATGTCGACCTCACCCGGGGTATGAAAATCTAGTGTACCAATTTTCAAGAAAATCGGTTGAAAAATAAAAATTTGTATAGCGAATAACCAAACAAACAAACAAACAGAAAAAGAATTTTATACAGGGTGGCCCAAAATAGTTCATTATAAATTTTTATTTAAGACATAATTATTTATTAATTTATTTTGTTTTTAATACAGTATATTAATGGAGAATATTTTTAATTTAATTATGAAAAATTATATCTCGCAAGTGGTGGCCATTTCCTACTTCGCATATTCGAGCTCTTTCCAAAACATTTTCCATAACGTTTCGCAAAACTTCAGGTGTTATCATTGGCGGACTTAGGCCGGTCTGGGGTGGGCTAAGCCCACCCTAGACTGATTTTTGCCCACCCCAGAATTTAAAAAAAATCTACCTACAATTCTTTTATCTATAATTTTGATGGCAAAAAGTATCACAATATTACTTTTTTTTATATCAAATAAACCTGTGTTTTTGGTTTGGGAAAATCTCTACTAGATTCCTAGGCAGCTAATTTGTTGAAATCTAAGGGTCAGTTCTATAGTCAGAACTAAGATCGATTTTTGTTTTAAATATTTCTTAAATAAAAAAGTTGTTTGAAAAATGCTTACCTAAGAAATATGTAAGAAACAAATCGATCTTAGTGCTGATTATAAAATTGACCATAAGAATTTTTCTTTAAGAAAAATTATTAGAATCGCAAAGTTGTTCAATAATAGAAATATAACGCATAATCTTTTTTGGTGAGTTAAATATCTTAGATTTCATAGTTTTCTAAATGAATAATTAGTTGATATCTAACTAGGAAGTTTCTTCAAACTAAACATTACTACATATGTTATTTTATTGAAATTTCAATATTTTGTAAAAAAAAAATTGTAAGATGAACATCTCACAGTTTTTGACCACCTCGGTAATTTAAGTGATCAGAATATGGGGTTAGAAAGTAATCGTCCGAAGTAGAATTAGACAGGTTGATCTTAGATTTCTTTTCTCTATCATAATAATCTGAACATATAGCTTGGAACACATTCATTGTACGAGATTTTCTTAGGAAAATAGATGCATTTTTTAGAGTTTTGTATAAAAATATGGCGATTTTGAAATGTATGAACATTTTATTAGAAGGCAAGGAATCATTTTTAAGTTTTTTTTTTGTGTGAAAAAATTGTAAGCATAATGCCGAAAGTGTTTGTTGGGATTAAGAGTGTGAGAATGGGCAAATAAACAGCAGAAAATTAATGGGTCGCTTGCCCACCCCAGAAAAATAGTCTAGGTACGCCAATGGGTGTTATGCTGTTGATTTCGTCGCGTATATTGTTTTTTAATTGCTGGATGGTTCTAGGCTTATTAATATAGACTTTTCCTTTCAAAGAACCCCAAAGGAAACAGTCTAGAGCGGTTAAATCCGGTGAAAGCGGAGGCCAATTAAAATTGCTTGCAATTGAAATAATTCGTTCACCAAAGATGTCGCGTAAAACAGCCATTGTGTCCTTCGCAGTGTGCGCTGTGACTCCATCCCTTTGGAACCATACTAGCGGATGGTTTTCCACGGCTGGCCTTAAAAAATGTTCCAACATTGTCCGATATCGAACACCAGTGATGGAAACGGCGGCACAAACAGTACACTTAAGTGGGTGTAATTGTCACTGTAGAACTACTCTTGGTCGTAGCCCATATCCTGCAGTTTTGCCTATTAACAAACCCAGTTAATTGGAAATGGGCTTCGTTGCTCATAATTAAATTATGAATAAAATCATGATTTTCTTCTGCTTTTTGCCGGAAATAAATTGCATAATCAAGTCGTTGCTGATAATCTGTCGGTTTCAATTCTTGGAAAAGCTAAATTTTGTATGGAAACATTCTTATTGTATGCAAAATTCTCTGCAGTGACCAAGGCCAAGTTGTGTCGAACTTCTCCTGGTTGATGTTACCCGTTCAATATTGTCATCCGTGTGCACCGTTCGTTTGCCGGCACCACGAAGGTTCCTTACTGCCCCTTGTTGTCGAAAATTTGCAACCAAACGGTTTATTGTTGACTCTGAGGGTCCAACCGGTACATTAAAATAATGACGATATGCACGCTGAGTCAAAACAATGGACCGTTGATTTGAGAAATAAAGTTCAACGATTTAGGCACGTTGTTTAATTGTGTACTGTTCCATTTTAAATTCCCCAAGTCTTCTTTACAAAATACTGAAAAAAAATTATAATAAAAAAGTTATAAGGAATTCAAACTCCTTCGGTAATTTTTGGCCACCCTGTATATATATTGTACATTAAGACGTTGTTTATTTTTGGGTGTCTATGTTGAGACAGTTTATTAATTTATTTGTTCTTACAAAACTACTTTAAACATACAAATGTATTTATTGGGAATATGCATGCTAAGCATATTCCCACACCCAAAATATTCCTTAGTTGAATACAACGAATATTTCAGCTATCTCATAGTTGAAATACCCCTAACTAAAGTATAGTTGAATTGATTTAATTAATTTTAACTAAGTTATTTGAAGGTAAACAAAATGGTGGATGTCAACTATATCTTATATAAAAATGGTTACTAGACACTACCGACATCGTTATTTTTATTTTATTCTATTGAAATAAATATTAAACCAAAATATTGACGTTTTTTTATTAAAATTATTTCAAATAAAAAAATTGAAATTTTTGCATATGAAGAGGATCATTGTACACCATTTTTACAGCATTCTCCTTCTGAATCTTTATACTTCTTAAGGAATTTCAAAATTTTGTCTGCAAAACACAAAAAATAAAATTAATATTAGTTATAAATTCCTACAGACATAATAAATTAAATTTCACCAAAACAATTTTAAATTTTGTATTTTCTTTTGCCTTTTTGTTTTAAAAATAAGTGTGTTTGCGTACCCGAAAAACTTGTACAAATTTGTACGAATTTGTACAAGTTTTTACTGGAAGGCAGTGTTGCCAACTCTTGAAGGCAGGAAAGCACCGTGAGCATTGTGAAAACGGGTAAAAAGGGTAAAAATTTAGCAAAAATGGGGTAAAAAAGCACGATATTAATTTTTTGAAAAATTTAAATCAAGAATTTAAAAACACATTTTAGCGTTGTAAAATCGTGTAAAAAAAGTTCAAAAAATAACCAAAAAAGGGGTAAAAAAGCACCAAACTAATATTTAAAAATTTAGAAGTTTAAATATATCGAAGTTGCTATTTAAAATTGTACTACAAACATTGTGAAAAAAAGTTTTTTTTGTTTAGTTCGTATTATTTTTTCAACTTTGACAGAAAATTGAAGAAAAATTTAAAAAAGCGAGAACAAATACCAAACATATAAACTGTACAAAAAGCACTAAAAGCACTGCCAGAAATCGTAAAAAGCACTGTAAATACCCGCTTTTTTTAAACGGGTATTTGTAAAAAATCACCGGGTATGGGAAGGAAAAAAGCACCAAAAAATACCCGAACAGCACTGAAATGGCAACACTGCTGGAAGGTGTTTGTTTACACAATTACTCAGTAAGGAGAGAGGAAATATAGAGGGTAAAGTGACAGTTCAATACCAGAGGACTTACAAGTTTTTACTGGATGAATTTTTGCTAGTTAAGGTATAATTAGTTTGTACGTAACGTGCCGTTACGAATCAGCTGATTTGTTTTTGTTCTATGAAAAAGCATTTGAGTCGTTAGTTTGTAATGTAACGTGCAGTGCCGGATGAACCTGTTGAAAACAGAATTTTTGTTATCCGTTACTTAGCGTCTTGACGAGACATCGATTTGTGCGAACTTGAAACGAATTACATGCAAAACAAAAACAACAATTAAAATTTGTTGTTGTTTCACGTGTGATTTGTTTCATGTTCGCACAAATCCATGGCTAGTCAAGACTATAAGTTAAGTGACAGCGAGTTGACAGCTGGCAAAAACAGTTGACAAAATCTAAAAATAATATATATTTTTTTAATTTTCTTTTTTTTTACCGTTAAGCCGATGTTTTGTATATATAAACTTAAAGTTGGCTGGCCGATCAGCTTTTGGCTCACAGTCAGCATTAAGCCGCCGCTGCAATTTAACAAAAGAGCCATCCGGCACGGCACATTACAGAACCGTCACGAAACGCAAAGACTAATGGAGCCTTAAGAATTTGTAAGAAAAAAAACATATGATTTAAAACATATCGTCGACCGGCGTGCAAAATGTCACATGTGTTTTTTAATAGATTTTCAGGAGAGTGAAAAAACTGTTACAAAATCTACTTTTAAGATATTTTATTGGCATCATATGCCTTAATAATGATTTTACTAAATGAGATCGTGAATCATTAAGGCATAATAAGGTTTTCCTCGACGAATTTTGAGTAAATCTGATTTTAAAGCTTCTAAACTAGTGTGGGTATAATTCCTAAATTATTCCCATTGCCAATTCTGGAGTTTTAATATAATTTATGACAGATGGATTCATATATTTTCTAATTATAGAAATTAGTTTGCCGTTGTCGTTGTTTGGTTCCGTTACTAAATATTTGTGGTAACCTGTAAAGATTTTTTGGATTGATATGTTGTGTTATCTCAAAGAGTATACATAATAAAGAGATTGGGGGACTCTCTATCACTGAGAAAGCATTTGTTCTATTATGTACCTTGGAACAGGAACATACTCAAACCAATATCACCCAGCAAACATGGCAATACGAAGAAGATTCTCCGAACATATCGCCAGGAAGAAAACATTTATTGCCGGCTATATCAATTTCGTATTCCGGAAGATTCCTCCGTCGGAAACAACTGTTATACTAAAACAATACTTCCAGGCAATATGCAAGCGATAACTCATATGGAAGATAAAAGGGATATCACTAAATGAACTCCCGGTACAATAAAAAAACGATTTCATTTTTTCATTATTAAATTTAAGCCTGAAAAACAATATCTGCATACATAGTCCATTGACCAACTTATAAATTATCTTGAATTCATCTTAGCCGATTTTTCCCGCGCAATTAATCCTAACTTTTCACGAGTTTATTTCCTATATATCTTTTGATTGTTTTTGTACACATTTAGTTTTAGTTTTTTCCAAATTGATAAAAGATTTCAAACAAATTTGCTTTATCTTCCAAATGATACAAAGGTGATATTGCCGCAATATTGTCTAAAAAGTTATGACAAAAATAAAATTTTTGAATTATTTTTTTCCAAATATCGCCGAATTATCTTCCAAGTGATAAAAGGAAGACAATTTCAAAGTAAATACTACTTGATTATTTTCATTCAAATGACAAATAGAAGATATCACTTTAATATCTTCTTGGAAGGTATCTTTTAAATGTTTGCAGGGTCATTATGTGCGCTCTTTGTATGACTCAAAACATCGATTGTAACCAGGGATATTTAGTAATTTAATAATTTAGTTATAAAACTCAAGAATGGAACTATACTCTGGAATTACACTATTCCAACAGTAGCCCTAGATTATGAATTTTAAAAAAACCATATGTAAAAAACTGCAAAATAATATCGGAATGCGAAAAAAGGCTTTGGGGTTTAAAAAATTAATTAAAAGATTTACATTCTGCAAACGATGCCAAAATTTTCTTTTTTTGCAACTAACCACCAAACTTTGTTTTATGAAATGGGCATTATACTCCGTAGATTATAAATTTAAAAAACCGCACTTAAAAAATTGCAAAATAATAGAGGAACGCGAAAAAAGACTTTGTGGTAGAAAAAAATAATTAAAAAACTCAATCAGCGATTAACAATCTGCAAATGAATACAATGACGCAAAAATTTTCCTTTTTGCAAATATTTTTTTCGCGATTTATTTTTTTTTTCAAACTAAGCACCAAACTTTTGTGTATAAAATTGGTACTATAGACCCTAGATTATAAATTTAAGAAAACCACACTTAAAAAATTGCAAAATAATAGCGGAAAGCGAAAAAAGGCTTTATGGTACAAAAAATTAATTAAAAAACTTAATCAGCGATTTACATTCTGCAAACAAATATATTGATGAAAAAATTTTCCTTTTTGCAAATTTTATTTTTCGCGATTTTTTTTGCACTAGCCACCAAACTTTTTTGTATGAAATTTGTATTATAGTCCCTAGATTATAAATTAAAAAGAAACGTACTTAAAAAATTGCAAAATAAAAGCGAAACACGAAAAAAGACTTTGTGGCACAAAAAATAATTAGAAAACGTAATCAGCGATTTAGATTCTGCAAACATATATATTGATGCAAAAATTTTCCTTTTTGCAAATTTTATTTTTCGCGATTTTTTTTGCAACTAGCCACCAAACTTTGTTGTATGAAATGTGTATTATAGCTCCTAGATTATAAATTAAAAAAAAACGCACGTAAAGAATTGCAAAATAATAGCGGAATTTGAAAAAAGACTCTAGGTTATATATTTAAAAAACCGCACTTGAAATGTTGCAAAATAACGGCGGAATTCGAAAAAGGCTTTATGGTACAGAAAATGAATTAAAAGAGGTAATCAGCGATCGACATTCTGCAAACGAATATCTTGTTGCAAAAATTTCGCTTTTTGCAAATGCTTTCTTCGCAATTTGTGCTAATATTTGCTAATATCTAAATATTTAATTTTAATTTTTTTAACGAGCCAAAAAGGAAGCTATTTTTTAGTTACTTACATTTTTAAATATGTAAGAGCGATCTAACATTTTTTGGTATAAGAGCCCGATTAAGTGAGCTTTTCCATCCCTGATTAACCAGTCGGAGTTCGTTGATTCTTAAATTCATTAATAGGTGCTTCCACACTAGGGATTAATTCCTCAGGGGAGATATCTCCACTGTGTACTGTACACGTCAGTGAGTTAGTGTTCGTGCTAGGAGGTCTGGAAATCATCATCCACGACATTGTTTCTTCCTGGTTTGCACTGAATACAAATCTAATATTGCCTTCCATCTTTTCATTTTTGCATTATTGTTTCCATTGCTTACGGCATAACTCAGTGGTTGATGGTCAGTAAAAATTATGACCTTATCTGATCCATATACGTAATTTTCTAGATTTGTCAAGGACCAAATAATAGCTAACATTTCTGTTCCGTTAGCTGCATAATTTTTTTCGGATTTTGTTAGTGCCCTCCAATCAAAAGCTATAGGCCTGTCATCCTGACTCAACACGGCCCCTATGGCTTCGTTAGACGCATCCGTATTTATATGGAATTCCTTTTGGAAGTTTGGTGTAGTTACCCAAATAAATAGAGAAATGAGAACACGGAGCAATTAGAATCGCTCGAACAAGTTTGGTTTTTTAATTAATTTTTATTGAAATTTTCGTAGAGTTTTTATATACAAATTTTGCTTAGCTAAATTTATTTAAATAATAATTCCCACGGAAGTATAGCATGAAAAGTACTGCCGAACACAGGTGGACAATATATGTAAATATACAGCAACAGTAGTCTGTTGTACGACACTAGTAGAGTTGACTGTTTGTGCAATACGGTAATCATATTTCATACCGTCTACAGTATGGTCGAGCACAGGTGGACAACACATACAATTTAAGTAATAGTCGTATTTCGTTCAACACTAGAAGAGTTGACTGTTGGTTTTAATTGGATCCACATCATAAAAATAATTGTGTCGGTTTAAACGACTAATATTCATACTACAAAAGTGTCAATAGCACATTTGCCTACGATATATCCACTTCTGAATATTTCCATCCCCTCATAAAAGTTTGGTCAATGGTTTGCCGATATCCTTTAAATTCTAACTCTGAATCCTTCAAATTCTAACTCTTCCCTAAAGAATTCACGTTTGTCCAATTGGAACTTAATGTTGGCTGCTTTAAGGGTTTTAAAAATGTTATATAGGTGGTTAAAATGATCTTCAACGCTCTTACTGAAGATAATAATATCGTCAATATACTTAGACATAGTAAGTCTTACTAATGTGATCTCTACTGATATCGTCGAAGGCACGCTGAAATATTGATGGAGCATTCTTCATGCCAATTGGAAGTCTGGTAAAGTCGTATATACCATTTTTGACCGAGAAGGCCGTTTTCTCTATGTCGTCTTCCTTAAGCAGTATTTGAATCGGATTTTTGCTCTACTTGAGGGCGCGGCACTATTTTATGGTTTTTGCGGGTGTTTTTAGTTGGGCGCCAAATAGATTACCTTGTTTTAGATTTTGTTATAAACTTATATCTTTATTAAAAAATCGTTATTATAAACTAAAATTAAATCAAACTATTTTTTAATCAACAATTCCCTCAATCAAATTTTTTAGTAATTTTTTATAATTTTAATTGTTGCTTTTTAGCAATTTTAGTTTTAAAGTATCAATGCGAGGTATTTTGCAAAAGAGAGGATATAAATTTAAATAAACTGCATGAATGACTTTGCAGGCGAAGCGTGTAAACAAATGACGCTGCATAAGTAAAAGTGAGTTTACCCAATAAATAGAATTACTATAAACGACTATAGTTTGTTAAAAATATGGTGTCAATTACTTACCAGCCTATTTACTCGCTTAATTCCTTTTGTTCACGACATCATAGCAAACAAAAATTATCATTAATCACTCAGAATTGAGATCCAAAAACATAAACATTTGTCCACTTTTTCTTATGAAAGTGGTCCGTCCAAAAAAGCCCCCTGTGTACTCAGAAATGACTTCAAAAAAAGAACGTATAAAATCGAAATTTTCTTCATAAATTTAAATAATTTTGGAATCTTCTTTGAGTCCGAAAAATGAACCCTCGTTTTGAGATAGTTTTTTATATTGTAGAGACAACTTTTTGGATTGTCTTCTGAGGGTTCATATTTTCTACCAAAAAAAAGAGTGTTTTCAAAAAAACAATAATCATTTCTATGAGCCATTTAAAAATCTTATTTATGAGCGCTCCGGAATTGCTAGCTGGGATACCATAATATTAGCTCTTTATAACTTTTTCTGAAACTTAGGAAATATTGTTTAAAAAATAAAGATAATTTTTATATTTCCGGCAAAAAAATTTAGAACTTCTTCACAGATTCTATTATGCATAGAAAAGGAAACTAGGGCCATTTTGACCCCAACTTTTTAACCCTAAAATGTGGGACAGGACCGTAAAGAATAGATCATATTTTATAACTTATATTACTATATCATATACCAGAAGTCAAAATATTAACCCTGTATAGATCCGGTTGTATAAAATAGTAATTTTTCTCAAGTGGAACACATGTTTCTAGCAATTTCAGAAAAATATAGTCAGAAATTAAATAAGCTTAATAGGACTTTTTGTCCTCAGGATATTAGGGTTAAAGATTTTTTAAATAAATATTAATCCTGTGTGGATCAGGTTACACAATACTTTTCATCAAGGGGCAATTTCGAAATTGTTGAAACCTGGAGTCAGAACTTAAATAAGCTTCATGGGTCTTTTTTGTCCCCAGGACTCTAAATGTTAAAGATTTTTTAAATAAAAATAATGATAATTATAACATAATAATACTGATTTGATACTTTTTGGAAATTTGTGCAAAATTTTGTGAAAACAGCCCAATTCCAATTGACAAAATAATCAATTTTCATAAAGTGTCCTGGAAAGTACTCGCTCCCCAAACAAAACCCAAATTCTAATTTTTTCAATTTATTATTTTTTCCTTAATTACAACTATTATATTACAAAAATAGATTTTGACGTTTCCAAATTATAAATTAAAAAACATAAAATAATTAAAAATGACTAAAAGAAGCAGTTTTTGCATTTCTATTAAATTTATGGGCATCTTCGGTTCCAGATTAAAGTCGGTTAATGATATCCGGCGGAACCAAAATTAAATTGTTTAATTAAAATGTTTTTTTTTTTAATTTTCTGGATTCTTTTTTTATTTTTACACCACATAAAAATAAAGCTTGTGTTTTAATTGTCAAGTTCTTTTTTTAAACATTATTATTTTAATTTTTGGTGGTACCTTCAAATTTAGCTCTTCCTAACTTTGTTAAAACTCTGGTAAAAGGGTGTGAAAAACGTATATAATTTTTCAATTTGCGGTAAAAAAAAACAATTTTTTTTTTCAAATTCTATTAAAAGACTCTAAGATGTCCTAAAATCATAAATAAAAAAACCCGTTCTTTCGATTTTTTTGTTTTACTCTACCAAACTTAAGCCACTTTGGGATTTCCAATCTAAAAATGTCTAAAGTTTTCGATGCCACCAAATATTAGTCTATAAAAAATGTTCACTTAAAACTATTTTCGCTTATTGCAAATATAGTAAGTAACAAAGACACAGAGTTTCAAAGAAATATCTTTAAAAATTTATTTTTGTCAATATTTTTTTCTGAAGTAGTTAAAAGTAGATTTTCCTTAAACTATTTTAGCTTTTTGACTTTAGCGCCCTCTGTTGTTAACAAAAAGAGGAGATACTGAATTCCTCTTTCATATTTATTTAGGGTATTATGTTACCTCTCCAAAAATGTATAAATCACTAATATACCCCACACATTTTTTTTCTTAATTTTGCCTATGGAACAAAGCACTTTGCGACGCCCTCCTCTGTACACGGTCCAAAAGCTCCAAAATAGACTTTGAAGCCCATATATGGCAGTTGTATTCTATCTTCGGCCGGATAAAGGTGGTATAAATAGTAAGGAGATCAGAAGAAGTGAAGCAGTTCTTACACCGGTTAAGAAAGCCAAGACACTTGAATGCCTCTTTCGACACTTAAATGACGTGATCCTTCCTTTGTATTCTCATGCCCAGAACATCAAGAGCTTGAGATTCCTCAATATTGATACCACCTATGTATACAGATGACATTGATGGCTCAGCGATCCTACGAGTCAGTAAAAAATATTGGGAATTGCGTGGATTAAAATCGACCTTACTCGCGCAACGCCATTCAGAGATTGTCATATGAGCATATATTAATCATATATGCATATATGTGGACAGATTATGACAACATAACCATACACCCTCAAATTCCGGATCCGAACATATATGGTCATATATGAGGCTATATATGGACATACAGTGGTGGAAAATATAATAGGGACATTCAACATTTTTCTAAATTTTTTCTCGTTGCCTTTATTTTTAAAGTTCAAAATATTGGCTAAATTCGCCCAGAAATGCGAGGAGATGGTTCAGAAATTTGGGCAGAATTTTAACGTGATGTCTGTTTTTTTTTATTTTGTTACTTGTTTTAAGTGGGCGTGGCTTTAAATTAAAAATAAGCGATGTTGACCTTCTATCAAATTACATAGTAAAATTTAGCGAGCTCTGATCGGATCTATACAAACTTTATATTTTCGGAAATCCTATTAAATTTTCTTAAATCTTGCGATATTTTCATCCGCAAAGGGTCTCCAGACTTACCATGACAGTGCCTTAGACATGGACAAATTTTTCCTTGTTTTTAGCGATTTTATAATAAAGTTACCAACACTGAAATTTTAAAGTGAATATGTTTATGCTATACCAACCTAGATATAACAAATAAGTCAAGTTTTTTTCTACTTTAAGTATAAAGCATTTCGTATTAAAATTTCCGTGTTGTTAACCTTATTTTAAAATCGCTAAAAACAAAGAAAATATCTAAGGCACTATCATTGAAAGTCTGGGGACCCTTTGTGGATAGAATAACGCAAGATTTAGGAAAACTATAGGATTTCGAAAAATATACAGCTTGTATAAATCCAATCAGTGCTCGCTAAATTTTGCTATGTAATTTGCTAGAAGGTCGATATCGCTTATTTTTTATTAAAAGCCACGTCCACTTAAGACAATTGACAAAATAAAAAACACAGGCATCACGCTAAAATTCTGCACAATTTTTTAACCATCTTTTCGCATTTCGGGGCGAATTTTGCCACTATTTTGATCTTTAAAAATAAAGCCAGCGAGAATAAAATTGGAAAAAACTTGAATGTCCCTATTATATTTTCCACCACTGTATATGATCAGCTATAGCCATTAGAGATGAGCGATATTTTCATACCGGTGATTTAATCACAGTTATTGATAAATCACTGGTAACGGCAGTGATCATATATTTCAAGTCGCAGTTACTCGGAATGTCGTTCTTTTAATATTTTTGTACTATTCTTTCTTGCAAACTTCATTGTGCACAGTAATACATGTTTTTTTTTTTTTTAATAACAGTGACTTGCTTTTACACTCTTCTGAATAAAATGTCTCCTTCTATCCTGTCTTTGTTATCGGTCGCAACTATTCTTCTTTTAAGGCCCAGTTTGTAGGAAGTGGATTACCTTTAAACTTAGTTTAACGCAGTTTGTAACTGGAATACTGCTTTTAAAATGTGGTTTATTTTGTTTTATTTCAATAAAGAAATAAATTATACTCGAGAAAAAGTTTTTCCGGCAAATTTTTGTTAATAATCTTTGAAATGGCTGAAGAAATTCGTTTTTGGTTTAACTAAACCAAGTTTAACTGACATCTTAAAAACTCGCCATAAATATTATTTCGTTTATTTATCAGAAAATCGCAGTCTTTTCCATAGAAAAACCGTGATCACGATCACAGTTTAAAAGAACAACGATTTGCAAATCACATTCACTGAGAACAATGTTACTGAAAAATCGCCCGATCGCCCACCTCTATTACAAACCCGTGATCACGGTCACTGTTTAAAAGAACGGTGATTTGAAAATCACGATCACTGGTAGCAGCATTATTCAAAAATCACCGGATCGCTCATCTCTAATAGCCATATAAGATCATATACGAGCACATATATGCTCATATACGTTCCCATTTTAACCTGTATTCTCATTATTTTTTGAGTTTTGTTGTAAGTAAGAGGGTAATGAGTGCTTTTACAAGTGTGAAGGTAATGACTAGACATTACTTTTGGGACATCGCTAACAAAAGTAATTAAGCGAGTAAGTAGGCTGGTAAGTAATTAAAACCTGCTTTTTCTGGGTTAATTTGCGCTGGGAAATTAAGATTGATTGTAGTTTATTAAATAAGGTAGTAAATACAAATGTGTAGATTAGGGCGTCTTAGCAATTCAAGCTGTTTTCTGAGAATCTTTAAAAACACGATTTTTGCAGGGACTTAAAAAAGTCCAGCCCACAAAATGTTATTTCTTGAGTAGGAATATTAAGTTTTTTAAGGAATCAGCAAGTCCGTTTTTAATTTATGAAAGGTGCTCTAATGCGAGTTCAATATTAATTTATTATAACATTTGTGACCGTTTCAGTTTTTAAATGACGGCTATTGCATACCATGCTGAAATCAAAACTTAAGTATATGAAAATTTCAAAACCCCGGGCATTTGTCTTTATATTTTACCATTTCAAGTTTTTTGTTTTGCCGCAAATTACCTTTATAAAATGATATTTCGATAGTTTAGTGAATTTAATTACCACTATTGTAACATAGATAATTAGCATTATTTTGAAACCGAAATGGCCCTTGATTAATCACCTCATCTTTTACAAATTTTTTAAAAAACTTATACAACGTTATTAAGACATATTTAAGGAATTCTACAATAAACACATACAAATAATAAATACTTGTTAAATATTAAGCATAAAAAATTTACATACAAATATAAACAAATACAAAAAAATATTTTTACAATAAAATCAAATAAAGAATTATTTTCAAAATTACTAATATGCGAACTTTCAATACAATACATAAAAATTTGAATAAACAATTTAAAAAATAAAGGGGAAACTAGACACAACAAATATTTGCCTAAAAATGTTTTGTGAAAAAACTTGCCAACATTTACCAAGCTTTTAGAAAAAAAGTAAAAACTTGGAAAATTTTGCAAAGTTTTTACATAATTCATAAAAAATTGTGTAGAGCTATTTTTTATTTTTTTTGCAAATACTTTTTTGTATGTATTAATTTTAAAAACAAGATTTTAAATAGAAACCACCTTATTTAGAACAATTTTAAATTATTTTTTAACAGGTTAAATAAATGATTTTTGTAAAAAAAATGTAAAATAAACCAATTCTAAATTTATAAAAATTATTAGAAATATAAGCTTTTGAGGCACATTTCCACGCTAAAGAAAACTGCTAGAAATAAAGAAACAATACCTCTAAGTAGCTCTATTGTGAATGATTTAAGCTATTGTATTAAGTGTTTCAGTTTTCTCTCGCGTGCAAATATGCATTTAGATTATAAATAAAAAATACACATTAAACGCTACCATTTCATGCTTTTTTGCACGTGTTGTAAAATTGAAAGTAAACAAAATTTGCAATCAACGAAAATTTTCAGTTTTTTTTTTTTAATTTGTTAAATGTGGTTTCATTTCTAAAGAAAACATAGAATTGAAATATTTTGGTTTCTTAATAAAGAAGACTTTATTAATTGTTGTTTTCATATATTTTTATTTAAAAAACGAAATTATTCTCATTTTATGCCTTAATGATTAAAACAGTGAAATGTATCATAAATATATGTTGTAAGTATATTAAATAAATATTCTTTTTAAACAACATTTTATAAACAATTTTATTCACACGATAACAATTGTAATATTTGGGTAATAACAATATTAAAAACTAACGTATATAAATGTATTTATGTAAAATAAAAGATATTGAATTGTAGGATGTAGTCAAAATTAATATATGTTTTTTTATTGTTTTAAAGATATTTGGTTTAAAAAAAAGGTAAAGTATCTGCTGAAGGCTAAAGCCCAAATTAGTTTGGAATTATCGTGTCAGCTGTTTACTTTTACCTAATGATAATATACACAACTACTTACTTTGGAAGTACATTTGAGGTAAGAAAGTATATTGAAAATAGATTTCTACTACATGATACCTCATTTCGCCGCACTTTACTTCCAAACGAATTTGGGATTAAAGCCCAAGAGTAAAAAAAGTAACATAGCACTCTTGTAATGAATAAAAAGAGTATAAAAAATAAAAATATTGTTTTTTTTTTGTTTATTTTTCTTGTGCATACAGTTAAATGTCAAGTAAAAAAGTGCAAAATTTCTATTTTCAACAGAATTTTTTACGATTTCACATGACAACAGAGTCAATGCATAAAAGAAAGACAAAAATATTAATTTAGATATTATTTTAACACATTTGAGGTAAGAAAATCTATTACTTCCAAACTAATTTGAGCTTAATGAAATCTTAAATTCGAGGATTCCATTGATCACGACATTCCTGTGGAGTGCCCCTTGTGACCACCTTCCGCGCCCCATTATCGCCTATGTTCGGCAGTGCCAATAATCTCCAATGCACTAATGATCGATGATATGCTCATGTTGTTGAAATCTCTTTTCCCATCCAGGAAGGACGCCAACACATACTCGCGGTAGTGAAGGGCATCCTCAATTGTGCCGACAACCTCACTCAGGACCGACCTCCCCTTGAGGTATGCGAGTAGGGCTCTGCTGAAATTGCCTACAGAGAGGTTGCTCTCACATGAACATCTACCAGTCTCTCCAGCGTTTTCAATAAAAACGACGCGAGACTAATAGGCCTGTAGTCTTTGGCGATGCTGTGCTTTATCCTCCCCGCTTTCGGGATGAAGACCACCCTGAACTCTCTCCATCCAGAGCGTATACATCCCGATTCCAGACTACCAGTAAAAATTCTAAGCAGTCATGGCATGATAATGTCCAGGGACTCCCGCAAAAATGCCGGGAAGATACCATCCGGCCCTGCTGATTTGTAGGGATTTAAAGACCGCATCGCCCAAGTAATTTTCAGCTACCATTGACCAGATGTGTCCACGTATCTGAATTGCAGTCGATGAGAGTGCGTCCAACGGGATATTGTATATCATCTCATCACTGCAACCCCGAAAGTGAGTTTCCATCAGGAGCTCAATGGTCTCCCGACTACTTCCCGTAAAAGTGTCATCAGGCCTCATAAGGGATCCTGGTGAACTGGGTGCCTTAGAAAGAACCTTACGAAGCATCTGTTTGTCAAAAATTATCCAAAACGGTATTAAATTACACAAAAAGTTTAGAGCATTCCCAACAAACCAAACGATATCGTTTCGAATTCGTAACGATATCATTTCGATGATAAGTTTGTTCGAGAATGATATTATTAAAGCGGCCCATACATTAAGGAACATGCCTCCGTAGTGCCCTCTATTTCCCCACAGAATCTAGACGACGATTCCCTTTTTGCCCTACTATTCGCCTTCTTAAAGGCATTAAAACTGAGACGGTACCGCTCCCAGTCCTCAGATATGTCATCTTTCTTCTTCTTATTGAAGAATTTTCTGCTCTCCACCCTAAGTGTCTTAAACTCCGGTGTCCACCATGGTTGGTGAATTTTCCTCGGTGGAAAGCACTCAGGACACGAGTTCAGAAACGCTTCCCTAATATTGTTCGTCAATAGAGCAACTGAACCTTCCACGTCTCGCACACTGACCGGGGTGTCCTGCTCTGGGCCCAGTATGGTCTGAACAAGACTATGAAATTTAGCCCAGTTTTTCTTTCAAGTATTCCTACATGGAATCATTTCCCCAACAGAAAAGTCAATGCTGAAGAGAATCCTATAATGGCCACAGAATGAACATTCATGTAAAACTCTCCAGTCTTGGACTCCAACAGAGTCAGTATTCGATACCATAGTTATATCAATAACCTCTTCCCTATTCCTATTATAGAATGTTGGCCTATTACATATAATGAAATTAGTGGACAGTAGGTAATCAAACAGTGACTCACCTCGGTTATTGATGTCAGTGCTGCCCCATAGAGAATGATGAGCATTGGTAATTACACATATTCGATTATTAAAATATGTGTAATTACTTCAGCCTATTTAAAATTTGAAGTCAAAATTCCAAACGGTTCTCCTGTTATTATGCTTTTATGCATTGGAAATACAGTAAAAGTTTCTGATTACACTGTGAGACAAATGGTAGGGGTCAGTGATCGGGAAGGGTTCAAACTATCGGGCAAAGTTATACCGGTAAAAAATAAGTTATACGTGTCCCGGCGTTTCGCTGGGTCACCTCTAGAAATCGAGATATATCGATTTGTCCTTTGGTGGTCTTTTTTTTGACATAACTCGAGAACCACTAGTCCGATTTTGCTCAAACAATTTTAAAAAAATTAAAAATTACAATTCCTTTAATCTGTTCATATAACGTTTTTCTATATACTCAACAGTTTTGCCGGTAAAAATAAATGTATGAAGAAAAAATATTTTTTGCCTAAAATATTAAAAAAAAAAGTAATAAACAAAAGGTTATTGATTTTTATGGTAGCGGTAACAAACATTTATTTTTACGGGCAAAACTGTTGAGTATATAGAAAAACGTTATATGAACAGATTAAAGGAATTGTAATTTTTAATTTTTTTTAAATTGTTTGAGCAAAATCGGACTAGTGGTTCTCGAGTTATGTCAAAAAAAAGATATATCTCGATTCCTAGGGGTGACCCAGCGAAACCCCGGGACACGTATAACTTGTTTTTGACCGATATAACATTTCCCGTTGGTTTCATCCCATCCCGATTTTGACTGTCGCATAGTGTTATTATTTGCAAACTAGGAATATATCAATATTAACAAATATAAACTAAAGAAGAATTTTTAAAATTCAAAGGAATTCAAAGAAAATTGTTATTTTTTAAATAATTACCAACAACAACTGTAAAATTACTGTTTTGGTAGTTGTTATACCCTACACCACTACGTGGAGAGGGTATTATAAGTTTGTGCTGATGTTGTAACATCAAAAAATATTGGTCCTAGACCCACCTTATAGTATACCGATCGGCTCAGAATTTTTTTTATTTCGATTCAACGATGTCCGTCTGTCTGTCGGTCCGTCCGTCCGTCTGTCTGTCTGTCCATGCACTCTTGTGCGCACTCTACAGGTCGCAAATATTAAGATATTTTGACGAAATTTGGTATAAGGACGACGCCTATTGATTTTGGTTGAAATCGGTCAATGTTTAGACCTAGTGCCCATATAAGGGTACCCCCCAAAATGATCTTTTTACTCGCTGCAGGTCGCAAATACGAAGATATTTCAATGAAAATTGGTACACAGACCTATGTCGGCCCAAGGACAAAGCCCCTGGTTAAAATCGGTCCTTGTTTAGACCTAGTGCTCGTATAAGGGTCCTCCCAACATTGGCTTGGTTACACGCTGCAGGTCGCAAATACGAAGATATTTCAATGAAATTTGGTTTGCTGACTTACATGGTCCCAAGGAAAAAGCCTATTGATTCTAGATAGGATCGGTCCATATTTGGAGCTATCGCCCATATGGGCTTTATTTTCGATTTTCTCTTCTTTTATGATTTTTTAGAAAATTTTGACACAAGTCCGTTGTAACCCATTCAAATTTCGGATCCGATCATTAGTTGGCTTTAAGTCAGACTGGTGTAGGGTATTATATAGTCGGCATGCCCGACTTTAATCTTTTTACTCGTTTATTATGATATTAAAAATAATTGGTTTAAATAACTATTACGAAATTACAGTACTTTTCGTTAGTTGCTTTCTCAAATAACCGTCACAACAGTTGTTTTGCATTTTTCTATAGAAAAACAACTGTAATTACTGTTAAAAACAACAACTACTAATTACTACACAAACAACTGTCATGTAGTAACTGTCAAACTTTTTTAAGTGTATGTCTTAGAAGAGTTGTTTTTTTAGTCAGAGGTCTCACATGTTCCTGAATTACGGCAATACCTGTTTTTAATGCAACAGATGGCGCTGATTGATGTTTTGAAAATAGTGGGGAGTAGTGTTCCCAGAAAAGTTTTAGCTCATTCCTATTTTGAAAGTTTAAATCCCCAATTTTATACCCAAATGATTTTCATTTAAACGAAAACCCAATTTAAAACAAAGAATTGAAGTTAAGTTCGCATTGCTCTTAAGTCCAGAAAATTATTTAGAAATGACTCAGCAAAGTAAATAAACTATTTTGAACATTAAGTTTGCATAAGTCGAGTTTACACAATTCATAAGGTACATACGAGGTTAAATGAACTTCCATAGTACTTTTTGAACCTATACAAAATTTATTTTTTCTAAGTCCTTCGCGTGTAGCAATTTAGTGTTTTAAAAATAGAAGACTTTTTGATTAATTATTGAGCTTGGTTGCTTTTCGCTATTTCAAGATTTACAAATACATATCTAGAAACATTTTTCAATAATTTAAATATTTGGATAACTGTTAAAACACAATTTGAACGACTTTAATTTAAAACGAGTAAAAAAGATAAAGTCGGGCATGCCGACTATATAATACCCTACACCAGTCTGATTTATAGCCACCTAATGCTTGGATCCGAAATTTTAATGGGTTAAAACAGACTTGTGCCAAAATTTTCTATAACATCATAAAAGAGAGAAAATCGAAAATATAGCCCATATGGACGATAGGTCCAAATATGGGCCGAACCTATTTAGAATCAATAGGCTTTTTCCTTGGGACCATGTAAGTCAACTATAAAGGTCTGTGTACCAAATTTCATTGAAATATCTTCGTATTTGCGACCTGCAGCATGTAAACAAGCCAATTTTGGGGGGTACCCTTATATGGGCACTAGGTCTAAACATGGATCGATTGCAACCAAATTTAATAGGCTCAATAGGCTCGACATAGATCTGTGTACCAAATTTCATTGAAATATCTTCGTATTTGCGACCTGCAGATTTTAAGAAAGACAATTTTGGGCGGTAACCTTATATGGCCACTAGATTTAAACATAGACCGATTTCAACCAAAATCAATAGGCGTCGTCCTTGGGCCGACGTAAGTCGGTGTACAAAATTTCATCAAAATATGTTAATATCTGCGGCCTGTAGGGTGTTCACAAGAATGCATGGACAGACAGACGGACGGACGGACATCGTTAAATCGAAATAAAAAGTGATTCTGAGCCGATCGGTATACTATAAGGTGGGTCTAGGACCAATATTTTTTGGTGTTACAAACATTAGCACAAACTTATAATACCCTCTCCACGTAGTGGTTAGGGATGCCGAACGGGACTGGTTTTTACAAATCCCGGGATTCCGGTGTGTAAAATAGAGATAGCATGATACAAAAAATATGTGAGTGCAAAAAAGAAAGGAACAAAATCTGTTGTTTTGTTGTCATTGTGAATCTGGATTTAAACAGTACACTTATAGAAATAAGTATGTAAAAATAGCAGAAAAGCTACTAAAAAAAGGTTCCGCGATTAAAACTACTGAAATCAGCAGAACTTGTTTGCTAAATAATTGTTAAATTTCCGAAATATAAGAAATATACTTATGAGTTAAATTTAAGCAAATTGCAAATTACGATTTACCTCTGAAGAAACTTTTTAACCAAAAGTAGCTAAAACACTGCTATATCTACAAATTTTTAGTTATATTTGGCTAAAATAAATTTAATGCACTACTAATCTTCTGAAATCATCAGAAATATTTAGTGACTATTAGTTTTTTTAAATCAACTTAGAAAAAATATTAAGCACATACCTCTGCTGATTTCAGAAAGGCAGATTGTTAGATTTTTCTAATTTAACAAAAAGTTGCTGTTTTTAGTCGGCAAAATTATTTTCCATGAAGTTATGAAACAATAAAATAAATAAAAACATGTCCGTTAAAATTTTTAATTAATAAGGTTTTTATTCAGATTTATTTAATCTGTACCTAATCCATTTTAATCTATTATTTATGAATGGGCAAAATTAGTTCTTTAATAACATTTAACAAGATATTAGATTTATGTGATTTAGGGCGAATATAACAGTAAAAACAAATGAAAAAAGATATAAAATATGCCAAATAATGAAATCGAAAATCCCGGGATTTTTTCAAGACCAATCCCGGGATTTTCGGGATTGGTATCCCTACACTCATACAAATAAGTCCGTAAAAATAGCAGAAAAAGTTACTAAAAATTAGTTAAAAATGATGCTGCAGAAAAAACTGCTAATATTAGCAGAATCAGTTTGCTAAATATTAATAAAATCAAAACAGCAAAAAAAACTGTTAAATTTACAGAATATTAGTAATATTTGAGCTAAATTGTTGTTAATTTCAAATAACAATTTAACCTGCTAAAATTAGCAAAAAAAATTGCTGAATAGTAGTTTAATAAAAATAGCAACAAAAACTGTTAAATTTACAGAATTTTAGTAATATTTGAGCTAAATTTTTGTTAATTGCAAATAACAATTTAACTTGCTGAAATTACCAAAAAACTTATAAATAATAGTAGAATGAAAATAGCAAAAAAAACTGTTAAATTCACAAAATTTTTGATAAAATTTTCTGAAATCAACAAAACTTTTGCAGATTACTAGTGGACTGGAAAAAGGTAAAAAAAGAGCAAATGAAATGAAAATTAATAAATAAAAAATAAATGTGTATTTAAAAACATACTTGGGTCCAGTTTATTGAATGTGTCAATTAATTGAAATTTTTTCAATTGGCATTGTTCAACGCCTAAATGCCCATTTATAATTGATGAAAGAAGTATTTGTTTTCATGTTTTAATAAAAGAATAAATTAAGAAAAAAAATTAAAAATTCGCGTATTTCTTATATTTTTTTTATATTACAATGCTTTTTCTTCAATTATGTATACATTTCATTACCATTGCTTTCATCAATGCAAATTGAAAAAAATTTCATTGGCATTGAATGGTGATGAAATTTGTTGGCATTGACATTGAGATTAAGTAATGCCAATTATATTTCAATGCCAATGAAAATTTCCCAAGAATGAGTTTTTGTAAAAGTGGTAATATTTATAGACAATAATATGTTAACCATAACAAAATGTATTTCAGAAACCCTTCTTTTGATTTTAATTGTTTGCTGATCGGATATGTACTTCCGAATTTATTTGAGTTTCCATTTTCACCTCTAAAGCTCCACCCACAGGAAAGAAGGTGTGGCCGATTAAAAATATCGTATTCTTTAAATAAGCTCAAAAAGTACAATATTGGGGGAAAAAAATTAGGGCAATCCCCGTAAACTCCACTTGCTCCACAGAAATACTTTAATCACAATTTTCATATTAAAATGGTTCGTCCAAAATAAACCTTGATCTTTGAAATTTAATGTATCACGATAAATAGAAACTTTTCTCGTAAATTTTAATAATTTAGATATTTTATGAGTAGGACAAATTTTCAGCCATTTCAATTTAGCTTTATTTAAAAACTTTTTACATTATTTTTGGCGAGTTAAAAATATGCAATAATTTTTATGAGTCATTTAATATTCTGTTTATAAGCGCTCCAAAATTGGTGGTTCAATTTACAAAAAATTTGTAAAATTAGCAAATCTTCTATTAAAAATTAGTAACTAAAATTCAGCAAAATAGTGTAAAGTTAGCAAATTTATTGTTAAAAATTAGTAACTAAATTCAGCAAAAAAAAAAAATAGCAAAAAAATTTGTGAGTTAGTAATGTGGAGGTAGCAAAAAAATTAACTAAAAATGAAATTTTAACTAAAAATTAGTTAAAAATTTGTTAAGTTGAAGTACTAACAGTTTTACTAACTTTTCTACAAACTTTTTTCTATGAGTGTAGGAAAAGTTCGAGGACAGTCCCCAAATTAACCAAATGTCTTCATACTAAACTGTGGATTGAAAAAATGTCCTCGTAGCATGCCCTATGCATACATATTATTATATGTTGCACAAAATTTTATTGAAATTAAAAATCTTTATTGGATTTTTTAATTGTCTTCGCCATATTTGCTCTTTAAACATACGAACACTTTATATTAAATAAAATAAAAAAAAAAAAAAAACATTTAAATTTTTGTCTTTTCCGGTATTCGAACTCGGAAATTCGGAGTAATGAAACGGAATGTACATATGCGGATAATGTTCAAATCTAAATCAGTTGCACTAAAAAACGAATTTTAGAGTGTAGTGCGCAACTTAATGAGGATCTTGCGAAAGTATTAGCTTGGGCTTCATTAAATGGTCTTGTACTTAATCCTAAAAAATCTAAATAAATGCTTAATAATCGCTAAACGTTTACAAACGTTTAACCTGCTAAAATCAGGAAAAATTTTACTAAATAATTAGTAGCCTAAAAAATCAAAAAAATTTAATTTTCGAAGTTTTTTTTAAATGCAAATAAAAATCGAGCCTTTTGAAAACAGCAGTTTGAAATTTTTTAGCAAATATTTCTGCTGATTTTAACAGTATACCCAGCAAAACCTTGGTAATATGTTGGTATTACAGAACACATTACCTGGTAATACCATACCCATTACCATTGCATTATTTCATAACTAAAATGTAATGTCTTACGTATAATGTGCTGCATAACTACTGGGTAGTAATAGCAACTTATTACCAATGATATATTTAAACACCTCAAAGAAAAGAGTTACTTGTAACACAACATGAGTTCTAAATAATAGCAGCGACTTATTACAGATGGGATATTTTAAAACCGTAAAATAAGGAGTTACTTTTAATGTGATACGTGATCACTTAATAGAAATAGCCACTTATTACCGATGGTGTATTCAAATACCTCAAAATAAGGAGTTATATGTAATGCGATACATGAGTGTTATTTTCTATTTAAAATATTCGATACAAATAATTTATATGTTTTATACATATTGACTGGAATATCTTTTATGTTTTTTGTTAACTTTATATTAATCTGAGTAAATATTAATTAAATATGAATATGCTTCGTTTTAGCATTTATAAAAAACCAACACGATAACGTCTTATTTTAATTTTTTTTTTGTAAGAAGTAATTATATATTTTTATACAGTAAGTAAGCGCATAATTTTAATGTGTTATTTCAGACCTGTTTGTAACACATTTTTTTGGCCTTACTTTAAGCTGTTATGGAAGTAGTATTGTGCTCAGTATCGGTTAAGTAAGTGGTTACGTAACTCCTAACATGTAACATTAAAGTAACATGTTCTTATGTTGTTACCTAGCCCTCTTTTGGAAAGTACATACCTCCAATGACATGCCCTTGTTAAAATAATAGCTGTTGGAATAGCAAAGTAAGAGGTTACATACCTTAATTTCTTCTTACAAACCTTATTAACAGGTAAAAGAAAGTTTTGCTGGGTAGGTAGACTGCTATTTACATTCAATTAAATTTAGCTTAAAAATAGAAAAAATTTTGTAAATATAACAGTTTATTTTTTTTAAGTAAAATTTTCTACAGATTTTACAGTACAATTTGTTATTTTCAGTTAACTAAGTATAACTAGTTAGCTTAAGTATAACTAAAATTCTGTAAACAGTTTTAATTTTGCTGTTCTTATTTTACTAGTAATTTGCAAAAAAATCTGCTAATTTTAGCAGTTTTCTCTGCAGCATAATTTTAAACTAATTTTTACTAGACACTTTACTAGAAAAATAAAAATACCCTGCTGGCAGTCCGTCTCCGATATACACAAATTGCCCCCACTTGAACGTAAAAACCATACGTCAGTGTGGCAACATTTGCGAAAAAGGTGACAAGGAGGAGGTAAGAAGATAAGCAATAAAAAATCTGAAGTAGAATGTTTGTGTGTCTGTTTGATCACTTCTGAGAGTAAAAACAATAACAGAAAGCTGAATAGGAAAGAAAACTATGAATTAGCCACACTATGAGCAAGGCCTTACGTGGGTGAGATGGCTAAGCTGTCGAACTCTAGTAAAATTACGTTTGTAATAATATGAGTGCATGGGTTCGATTCCCACAGCCGACAGGTTGTTGAGAAAATTATCATATAGAGACAATCTGACAATGAAATGTAAACAATAATAGAATTTACTGGAAAATCACTGATGAAGCCTGTCCATACAAAAAGGCAGAAACTAGATCTAGTCTGATTTGCAAATTAATAATGTGTTTATAACTTTGAAAAAATGTTTATTCTTCTGCTTAACCTAAAACCTACTTTAGTAACTTTTTCTGTTATTTTTACATATTTATTTCTATGAGTGTATTAATTCAAAATATGTATTAACTTTAAAGTTCAAATTGTTTGCTTAATTTTAAGTTTTTTTATGTCCACCTAATTTATTGACCACTAAAAATCGATGAATTTCTTGAAATAACGTTTTTTTAAATGTTTTTTAGTTTCATATAAAATCTAAAATTGCTTTTAAATCCTTTAAATATGTTAACTTAATAAAAAATCTGAAATATAAAATAAAACAAGGAAAAATATGAAAACCATGCACTCTTTCAGTTGAAAAAAACTCGCACCTATTTTTCTATCAATGAGTGTACATTAGACCGTACCACCTTACAGGCAAAAAAAGTGCGCGGTACACCTTCAAATATAAAGTATTTTTGGAAGGCAATTCCAAACAAAAAATTTTTTTGCCGAATGTAGGGAATGCCTTTTTCAATTTTTAGTTATAGCTTCGGCATTTAAAGTCGGATTTTAAAGTGGCGATCCCGGCAAAAAAAATTTTTTTTTTGAAACCTTGCAAAAATACTTTAGAATGGACGGTGTACGGCGAACTTTTTTTTTTTAGGTACGGTCTAATATACATATCGGCCCACTGGTAAGTAAACGTACCATCTCAAATCTCTAGAACCAATTGTTTCATTTTCTTTAAACATAAAATATATCTAGATTATTATATTAGTGCCAAAAACCGCTGTATGCAGTTTCAATAAAATCGGTTCACGATTTCGGGTAACGGGCAATAATGGGTTAATAAAAAATTTTTCCCGATTGTCATCGTCACTTTCACTTTTTTATATCGTTTAGAATTTTTGCCTCAAAAAACATTTTTCAACGGAAAATCCTTAAGGGGGGTAAATACAGTAACAGCAGCATTTGAAAGGGCATATTTAAATGGTTCTCAAAAATTTAAATAACAATATTTTTATAATTTTATTTTTCTATTTAAAATATATGTTTTTGCAGTGTTTTTAAAAATTACTAGTTTTAAATCCTGCCAACCAAAATCTACAGGGTTGCCACTTTATTATTAGCTTTTTTAAAAAAGGCAAAATCGGCTGCCAGCCTTGATTAATTATCGGAAAATAAAAATATAAAGTGATTCTTAATCCCAGATAAATTCTCTAGTCCTTATCGTGGCCCGATTTTTATTTTTTAAATTTTTTTAACAAAGTTGCCACACAAACTTAAAAATTCCAAAAAAGGCAAAAAAAAAACACTTTTATATAAAATTTATTTGACCAAAATTCAAAAAAAAGGGCCACGATAAGGACTAGTTTTTTGTTGCCTGCGAAAGAAAAAACCCGGATCGAAAGCGGTTTAACCGCCTTGGCTGTACAGTAGACCGTACCTCAAAAAAAAAGTTCGCCGTACACTCTCCAATATGATGTATTTTTGGAAGGCGATTTAAAAAAAAAAATATTTTTTTTGCCGACCGTAGGGGTCGCCTTTTTTAATTTTTTGTTATAGCTTTGGCATTTAAAATCGGATTTTAAAGTGTGATATATCGATTTTTTTGCCTCGAGGAGACCAGTGTTTTGCTATATAGTAAAAATCCAATTAAAAAAAATTTAAAAAGGCGACCCCTACGTTCGGCAACCAATATATAAAAAAAATTTCTACTGGGTTTAGCGAAAAACTTCCTTAGCAGAAGTTTAATGATTTTTTGCGAGCTTTAATTTTCTGACATTAGGGTGGTACATTAGGGTGGTAGCAACTGAGATCTGGTGGCTAACTACTAGAACGGGATACTTGAGGTCAATGGCCCTCGAGAGAAAAACACTGGTCTCCTCGAGAGAAAAACATCGATGTATCATACTTTAAGATCCGACTGTAAATACCAAAGATATAACGAAAAATGTAAAATGGCGACCCCTACGTTCGGCAAAAAAAAAAATAAAAGATTTTTTTTTTTGAAACCTCCTTGCAAAAATACTTCATATTGGAGGGTGTACGGCGCACTTTTTTTTTGCCTGTAAGGTGGTAAACTCTACTGTACAGTGGAAGCCGACTTTGAACTCAGGGTTGTGGGAAAACGCCTTCAAAGTTTAAAATTAATTGTACGCTAAGAAAACAGCAACATTTCAAAAAACCGTGTATAAACAAAATTTAAAGCTCGCAGTTTTCTACATCCCAGTGTAGAAAATCATTACCAGATATGTGGTTATGTAACTACATACTTGGTAATGGTAACTAGTTACTTTTGTTATTACATTTCTTATTACCTTTATATGGCGATGTCGCGAAAAATAATGAGTTATGGTTACACGCCAGCATACGAATAATCAAAAAATATATCGTTACCTATGTGCTTACCAGTACTGACAAAAATAATGAGTCTAAAAATAGATTTTCAAAAAAATTAATTATATAAAAAAAAATATTTTTTATTGTATTTTTTTTTTTTAATAAAATTTCCTGGTGCAGGAATCGAACCTGGGTCTACAGATTGCCAGTCAATAGCTCTACCATCTGAGCTATATCGACATGTAATATTTAATAGATAAAAACATACTTGACCTCCTGCACACAAGTAAGCTTACTCGCCAACATACAAAAAATAAAAAAATATGTGGTTACATATATCCTTACCAGTGTTTAAAAAATATTGAGTCTAAAAATAGATTTCGAAAAATTTTCAAAAAAATCTAGAAAATTATTTTCCATTTGAAATAATGATAAAAATAAGGCATTATCAGTAACTCATTATTATATGATTTAAAATAATTCAGAAGGTAAGTGGGTGTCATTACTGGTAGTCAAAAAAATAATATGGCATTACCGTTTCTACACTGGGATGTGTAGCAAAGAAAGAATCGGTTAAAGAGTATTTTATACAGAGTAGGAAAATAAACTGTACACAAAATGTAGGGAGGCGTACGGGTAAGGAACACATACCGCATCTATCGTTTTAGCGGTTGTGTGTTTGTACACAAACCGAATGCGGTACACTACAATTGTCTGATGAACGCAACCGCTACGATTATGTACTGTACTTTCAACACATATTCACACCCCGTAGCGTACCGAATTCGGGTTGTGTGTATAAACACAAACACTAATTCGAGAGAATAGCGTATGTGTTTTCTACGCAACCAATATGCTTGTGTACTGTGTTTGCGATTTGCGATACGCAACCCTAATAGTACGGTTCGGTAGAGTTTATTTTCCTACTCTGATTTTATATATCAACCCAAATATTCTTAAAAACGATCGTAGAAAATTTATTAGACATTACATTTCGATTAAAATGCTTTTATTTGTACATTTTTTAATTTGTTTTGTATTTGTTTTTTTTATATACATTGACTACTTTTATGGCTTATAAAAAGCCTGCCCCATATAACGTGCCTTCGATCACCATCGAGGAATCTTTAAAGACTGTGTGCAATCCTTACAGCTTTGGATGGTAAATAAAATAATTAAATAAAAATAAAATAATAAAAAAAATAAATAAAACTGCAAAAAATTTTCTTCTATAGTCGATACCCTCCTTAAAGTTTAAGAGAAAAATCTTCAATAAAACACCATGCGAACAAATTTATTTTGAATTTCAAAATGTGAATTTTATTCTTTTGTTTTTAATTTTTTTTTTGTAATATTTTTGTTCACTTATCAAGTTAACTTAAATTCTTACATACACATGTTTATATTATTTTGTTTTTATTTTATTTTTTGTTACTTTTTATAATCATGTTTGTAATGGATTTTTTTTTATTTTGTGTTAAATATTTTTGTGGTTTTTGTATTAATTTACGTTTACGTGGGGTTAATGTGTTTGATAAGGTTACCTAAGTTAAGGGAGGAGATAGGTTGAGGGGGAGAATGGAGTTCTTTTTGCTTTATTATATAATAATTTGTATATATTTGTTTTTTGTTATATTAATATTTATATAAATTCTATTAAAATGCGGCGCTTTTTTTTAATAAAACAACATTTTAATTGGGGTTTTGAAAATTTTAGATTTTTTGTTTTTGATTTGTATTATTATGAATAGATATTTTAAAATTCGAAATTTATGAAGCCAAATAGTTAATTTTATTATTCAAGATAACAATTTTGGGGCCGATGATCTTTTATGAATTTTTAATATTATTATTTAAATTATTTTCAATGGTTTTGTTTTACTGATATTGATAATATAATATTTTTGTAGTTGTTTTCATACAGCTGCCATCTCTATGTGTATATTTTCATTAAAAAGAAATGCATTTATATTGATCCATGATTAAGTTATTTTCATCTTTTGTTTGGTATTCTATGCAAATTAAAATATAACTTAATGTTCTGTAATTCGCTAATATTTTTAAACATACATACATGCATTCATCTTTTATATAATTTTAAATTTGGTATTAAAAATTTTCCAACATTTTCGAACTCCGTTTTTCAAAGCTATGAAAGTTTAAAAAAATACCTGATTTCAAAAACACACATTTTCCAGGAGAGCTAAAATACACATTTACCGTTGTACAGAACCGTTTGTATAAACACGTTTCAATTCATTATTTTCTTTTAAATATTTAATTATTTGCATGGAAAAAATCGCTGAAGTAAATCGCCTAATGTTGCAAATGAAATAAGTTATTTTTTCAAAAAGAAAATTTATAAAATTTTGAATTAAGTTGATTTGAGGGGGTCTCATATCTTTTAGTGTATAAGGAAGGTGTGTGAGGATCAGACAGAAATATCCATATTTAAAAGTTTTATTTACTAGAAAAATCGTGGAACATTTTCTTAAGTCGACTTAAGTGCTTTTGTCAAAAGTCCACAAAATTATTAAATTGTATTTGGAAAAAGGCACTACGACAAATACGTTGGAACTCGCCCATTGAAACTTTCCACTAATGTAGTTTTTTCTTAAAATTCTAGGAAAAATTCATTTTGTGAAGAAAACTTCATAGAAATAAATCTGTAAAAATAGCAGAAAAAGAAACTAAAAATTAGTTAAAAATTATGTTGGAGAAAAAACTGATGAAATTAGCATGTTTTTTTCTAAATACTAGTAAAATAAGAACAACAAAAATAAAACTGTTAAATTTACAGAATTTTATATTTAACATTTAGTTAATTGAAAATAACAAATTGTACTGTAAAATCTGTAGAAAATTTTGCTTAAAATTTTGTTGAATGCAAATAGCAGTATATCCTTTTAAAATCAGCAGAAATATTTGCTGTTTTCAAAGGCTCGATTTTTGTTTAAATTAAAAAAAAAGCTTCGAAATTTTTTAATTTTTTTTGTGATTTTTTAGGCTACTAATTATTTAGCAAATTTTTTTGCTGATTTTCGATGGTTAATTTGTTATTTTCTACTAACAAAAATTTACCACAAATATAACTAAAATTCTGTAATAATAACTCAAATATAACTAAATTCTCATTGAGTTTGTAATTTAACTTAATATTTTTTGAAATTCTAAAAACGTTGTCCACTGACGATTTCCTTAGGCAAGAATGAAATCCGGATAGGAAAATGCCTTCAGCAGATTATTTTTCACAATTTGTTAAATACATTTTTAGGATTTTAGCACATTTAATTCCTCTAATGCAATTAATGTATATCCCGATAAAAATAAATTCAAAAAAATTCTGTACATTTAACCAAAGATTTTCAAAAGTACACTATCCCAGCAAAAACGTGCAAATGACAGGTAATTACCCTACTAATTACCAAGTAATGATTGCCTTTTGCATTACTTTAAAATACAAAATAATGACTTACTGATAAGTTATAGAAGTACTTATGTATTCTTGCAAAGTAATCACTTACGGGTAATTGATTAAATAAATACTGATTTAGGGCTGGTATCTTATCTCCAATGCCTAGTTTACTTAAATCATTGATTAGCCCTTAAACTTACTTAAAATAATATCGGTAACCTATAAAAATTTAATCAATGATTTGTTAATTTCAGATATTTTCATTTGACAATACGAATAAGAAATAAAAGAAAATAAAAAAAGTTTGGAAACTCGCGAAATAAGAGTTTTTTATTGAATTTTTCGCATGATACGGGGTCATAAAATTGTAAAATATATGACCAAATTGTTGTTTTAAAAATCATCAATCGCTAAATGCCTCAAATAGGAAGTGTCTTTTTGCATGCTACATGCATATCTTAATTTTTTTCATTGGGTAAGTGTTTATAAATTGAAATTTGTTTTTAGTCCAAGAAGGTGTTATTAAGAAATATTTATGAAGGACAAGATTATTATTGATGTTTTTGATACATTCAATACAAATTTTGAAGTCAGAATTTATTAGAAAACTACACTACGGGAAATTTTAACAAACTGTCACCGAACTGGCCCCTTTATATGAAATAGACTGGTCACTTTTACATGGCGTTGTCATAGGAGGGGGAAATTGACCCCTTGTGACATGTCACAAGACAAATCCTAGGACAGGTTACTGAACTCTCATAAAAAGCAAAGTTCAGGGACCTGGCCTGGGATTTGTCTGGTGACATGTCACAAGGGGTCAATTTCCCCCTCCTATGACAACGCCATGTAAAAGTGACCAGTCTAGTAAGTACGCCATTGTTTAATTTTTTCAAAGTTGTATCTATTGTAATTAAAATTGTCGTTTTCTTCAACAGTAAACTCAATATCAATTACGCAAGCCAAAAACGTTCCTGAACTTGAACGTGAAGAAAAACTTCATCTTTTTCTTGATCACTTACAAAAAGCTCGAAATCAACGTGCATACTACCAAGAATGGTGTGACAATACTGATGATACTGTAAAGGTCGATTTTGCGCAAACGGTCCATTATCCAGTGTCTCCTCAACAACCAGGTACAGCCTACTTCAAAGCAATGAAAAAGTCTTTGGAATTACAGACGAAAAAGGAAAAATACAGGTTAGGATTTCATCGTACAAATTCAAATCACTTGTTTTGAAAGTATCTTGATTATTTTTTTTTTTTTTCGACAGTATAATTACATGATAGATGAGAAACATGATATTGGCAAAGGTCCAAACACCGTTGTGAGCATCCTACATTATCATTTGGAAACGTATTGCAAAAATGTCCAAACAATTGTACTTTTCTGCGATAATTGTGTTGGACAAAATAAGAATAATGTTATGATATCATATCTGCAATGGCGGCTAGATCGAGGACTCAACACTACCATTTTATTAAATTTCCTATTGACGGGGCATACTAAGTTTGTCCCAGATCGGTTTTTCGGTATTTTCAAGGCCAGGTATGCTATCACTAATATTGATACATATGAAGAGTTGCTGCAGTGCGTCGTACAATCGTCACCAGGTGGCCGTAATACAGCTGTTTCGTCGAAAAAAGTCGTTTGGTATGAATGGGATAGTTATTTTAAACTATTCTTCAAGCCACTTAAAGGTATTACACAATTCCACCATTTTAAAATGGGCAAAAACTCTTTGAAAACCAAAAAATTTGCTCACAGTAAAGATGTTGAATCATTTCAACTGTCATTAATCCCAGTTGATGACACCATGCCCGAAATTATTCAACCAGTCGGTTTATCTCTGCAGCGTCAGTGGTACAGAATCTCAGAAGTTTGGTTTCAGACCCCACGAATGCGGATATTTTGGCTCCATTGCCATCGAAAAAAATGCCATCAAAAAATCTGAGGATGCTTCACCAGCCACCAAAGTGGCATCGAAGGAACCAAAGGCTTCATCGTCAAAACCTAAACCGAAGAAGTCTGTAGCTTCAACTTCAAATCAAGATCCAAAAAAGAAAGAACTGAAGAAACCTGCGACTTCAACTGCAATAAAAAAATCAAGAAAACGTAGGGCCTCATCTCCAGAAGGAGATTCGAAAAAACGAGCAACTTCAAAGGTTTCAACAAGGATAGCGACGAAGAAAACTACTTAATACTGCTAAATAAATATTTTTTGTGCAAAACAGCTTTTTTTGGTAAAATCGTTTTTGCAGCGTTCAATCCTGTTTTTAAATTTTTCAATTTCATTTATTATCTTGATTCTGGATTTTCAATAAAATTCTGTTTTTCTTTCATTTGTGCTCTTCTTTCTCTACATTTTTAGTACACTTCTAAGCAAGTTAGGACTTTCTAGTTTTCACCACGTGAAAGAGCGTCTCAAAAACTATCGAAACCAAAAAAAAAGTGGACAAATTTTTTTTGACTCATAAGCCACCTTTTCATAGGCCGGGTCACATATAGTAAAAATCCAATTAAAAAAAATTTAAAAAGGCGACCCCTACGTTCGGCAACCAATATATAAAAAAATTTTCTACTGGGTTTAGCGAAAAACTTCCTTAGCAAAAGTTTAATGATTTTTTGGGAGCTTTAATTTTCTGACATTAGGGTTGTACATTAGGGTGGTAGCAACTGAGTGGGTAACTACTAGAACGGGATACTTGAGGACAAAATGTCCTTAGAGCAAAACACTGGTCTCCTCGAGAGAAAAACATCGATGTATCATACTTTAAGATCCGACTGTAAATACCAAAGATATAACGAAAAATGTAAAATGGCGACCCCTACGTTCGGCAAAAAAAAATAAAAAAAATATTTTTGAAACCTCCTTGCAAAAATACTTCATATTGGAGGGCGCACTTTTTTTTGCCTGTAAGGTGGTACACTCTAATGACCACCCATGAATTTTTGGACATGCTCCATCTAGGGTTTGGGGTTCGGGAATTCCCGGGCGGGAATTCCCGGGAAATCCCGGGAAAAGTTTGCCGGGAATTCCCGGGAAAATAATATATTTTTCCCGGGAAAACGGGAAATTTTAAAAATATTAAATTTTTTAAATTGTTTTTGTTTCGAATAGGATTTTTTAATTTTAGTCATAAAAAACATTTTAAATACCAAAACAAAAATGTCATTGTTAAAATCTTTTAAAAGGGAATACATTTAAAGATTTTTCGCATAACTTATTCCAAATTTAAGTAGTAAAACCTAAAAACTTGGTAAAATGTTTAAAAGAAATATGAAAAAAAAGCTTTGTTTCTCACAAATAATCGCCCTTACTATCTAAATTTTTCAAATGTATATTTTAGTTAAATTCGACTTTGTTAAAATATTGGGTGGCAGTATACACAGAAAAAAGTATCATAAAATTTTAAGTAATTAAAAAAAAATTGTTGGCTTTTTACTTAGATATCTAACAATTTTTTTATTAAATGTTTGTAAATTGTATCAAAATTATCAAAAAAATAGCCTTAAAATTTTTTGAAACAAAAAAAAAAAAACAAATCATTTATTTTTTGTTTTCAATTGCTCAAATGTTTGTAAATTGTAACAAAAATTTCAAAAAAGTATTTTTTTTTTGTCAATACGACAACATAAAGCGAATAATTGTTTTAATATAACAAACTCGTTGTTGAATTTTATTTTTTTATTTTTAACAAATACAAACAAGTTACAAAAAAAAAATTATTGTATTTACAAAACACATTGTTAAAAAAAAATTGATTTTATTTTTAACAAATTACAAAAAAGTTACAAAAAGGGATTTGTATATACAAATTCCATTGTTGGTGCCTTTTTAAAAAATTTTTTGTTTGTTTATGCAAAAAAGGTGTTTAACATTACAAACAGAATTTTGTAAATTTTTTCTGTGTACCTTGACTTGGTTTATATTTGGAGCATTTTGATTGGTTAATTTATTTTCAACCAATCAAAATATTTGAAAATATAAATATTTTTCTAAGGTTTTCATACACAAAATGACCAATACCGTTTGATTAAAAATAAAGTCGACTTTAAATTTAAAATACGCCTTTATATTAAGGGTCAATAGTTTTATAAGTAACATTTTCATTAATAAATGTGAAAAGAAAAGACTAATGGTTAACGGTGGTATCTAAATTTGGTTATCCGACATCTAAATTTGGTTCACAAAAAAAAAATTGATGGTCATGCAACTTCTCTTGAAGAAAACAACAAGAATAACATTTCAGCTAAAATTAGCAAAGTACCCTAAGAAAAAAGTGTAAGCTGAATAGGCATTAAAGGTTTTATGGTAGGCCAAACATTTCCTGAAATGTTATCCAAATAAGCTGCAGTCAATCCGCACCATAACTAGATCTTCGTTTATTCGAGAAAGTTTTTATAATAAAAACCTTGCATTGCAAAAAAATGAAACTGATGTAAAGAACATTATATTAAATTACTACAATCATGTAAAAGATATCATGATAAAAGAAATAGCGAGCAATATTTCTAACAATAGGAGATTTACTATAATCTTAGATGAATGGACAAGAATATCACAAAAGAGATATTTGAACATATGTATAAACGGAAATAATTCATTTTATACCCTGGGGTTGGTTTATATATCAGGAAGATGTAATGCTGATGAAATAAGAAGAATTGTAGAAATAAGACTAGAAGAGTTATATTTCTCTTTGGAAAATAACATTGTGGCCACCATATCTAATGGGCCAATGTTGTGATGAAACGTTTTATTTCCGACAGTCCAGTAGTAGGTGCCTGCTGGAATCATGCAATTCATTTGGCAGTGCTGCGAGTAATTTAGGTGAAATCAAATGTTTAACATTCTGATATTTTTTACTTTGAATTCTCACTACACAGACTGCATTTGTACTGAAATAGTGTTTTTTTTAACAAAAATTACTTATATAGGTGGTTTTCATTAACAAATTTTGTTCAAAAACTTCCCGGGAAATAAAAAAGTCCGGGAAATCCCAAACCCTAGCTCCATCCAAATAAAATATAAAAGAAATTCGAAAACAAAAATTTTCCTAGAGTTGCTACACCCTTAATCGCTCATTTCATTAGATGATTACACAAATTTGTGTAAAAGTTGCCAAAGTTTCTCAGTAATATTACAACTACAATAAAATTACCGACAAAAAATCGAAGCTCTTGTTTAATATTAAAATCTTTTCCAGGTTCAATAAACTATGTATTCCTTTTTGTAAATAAAAACGCTTGAGGACATTTTTATTAACATTTTTAATTTAAAGAGGGGTTGAACTAGATAAGCTAACTAGATCTTTACAACAAATTGCACTAGAACTATTAAGAGCACTCACCAAACCGAACTATAATCAGTGGGTTTCTATACCTCTCTTCCTCAGTTAACCTTTACTATTTTTATTTGTTCATGAAATCGGGCAAATCAAATGAAAACACTGAGTGAAAAATATGACTCTCTGAATATATTTTTTAATAATAGTTCAACACATTTTTTTAATATTCAGTGTTTTAACTAACAAGTAATTAAAATAAAATAAAAAAAATATAAAATTTTAATAGAAAATAACGCAATCAAAGCAAAATAAAAGTTCGTTTTGATAGCAACAATTTTTAGATAACATGTTGCAATGAAATTTTTTCTATGTAAAAAAATGGTTTATTTTGTTTTGCTTTCCCAAGTTCGACACACAACAACAATAAACGGTAAGCACGATAGTATCTCTAGTAAATGAATACTTTTTGCTATAATGCACAAGTCTATTTAACTCTTTCACTACCCTTGTACACTACACTCAGAGCTTTGAAAAATTAATTCTTTTTTGAATGAATTCACTACCAATCGAATTCAGTTTTCTCTAGAATTGAATGAATTCCTTTTCTTAAGTAATTCACTGAATTCGTTCAACTGAACGCGTTCATCAAACAATAAAGTCAAAGAATTAATTCCATTTCAATAGTTCTCTTTATTAAATCAAATGAATTAATTCACTGGTGAACGCGTTCAATTTTATAAATCGAACGGAAAAAAATTGAATTAATTCCTTACTGAATTAATTCACCACAGAATTCGTTCAATTTCATTTTCGTTCAGTGAATTAAAAAAAATAAAATTACGTTCAGTGAATTAAAAAAAATTAAATTACGTTCAGTGAATTAAGAAAGAAAAAAATACGTTCACTGAATTGAAGAAAAAAATTACGATCTTATTTTCTGCCGTTCAGTAGAAGAAAACATTGTATTGTAAAAACAAAAGATATTTTTTTTTCATTTAAAATTGCTAGTTACAAAATACAAAAGCTGTTCTTTGGTTATTATGTAAATTTTATTAGTTTAAAATAAAGATTTAAAAAGAAATTGCAATTTTTAGATTTGCAGAAAGAATCATTTGAGTTTGATTTCCATTTTGAAATTAATTGTTATTTTTTGGATAACAAGTAGTGTATAATTATTTTTAGAATTTTTCAATTACAATAGAAGAGAGATGAAAAATTAGGAAGTTAATTTTTGTTTTAAATATTTCCTTTTATTTAATTCTTAAGTATTTAGAAGTTACTTCTCCGCAAAATGAAGAAAATTCTTTAAAAAATTAAATTAATTAATAACATAATAAAAATTTCATCTCTGCAATGAGGCAATACTAATTTGTTTGCTATTTTGATTTCCTATATTTTGTAGTCAGATTTTTTCTTAGATTTTACGAGTACTTACTATGCCTATAATTATTCACTGATTCATAAAATGAATTCATTTATAAATATTTCTTGAAGGCCCTGTATTTATTTTACTAATACAGTGATGTGCAATAAAATAGAGCCAATCAAGTTTTTTTCTAATTTTATTCTCGTTGCCTTTATTTTTAAAGATCAAAATAGTGGATAGATTCGCCCAAAAATGCGAGGAGTTAGTTCAGAAAATTATGTAGAATTTTAATGTGACGTTTGTTTTTTTTTTATTTTATTACTTGTTTTAAGTAGGCGTGGCTTTTAATGAAAAATAAGCGATATCGACCTTCTATCAATCCAGCAAAAATAAATGGAATGACTTCTAAATGAATCACTTCCTTCATTACATCACAAAGAATTACTCCCTTAGGAATGGGTTTTAAACAACATCTAATGCTGCAATAAATATATGCTAGTCAGAAGTTGTTTTTCATGGGTGATAAGAAGTTAATATTTTGTATGGGGGTTGCATAGGAACGTGCTGGCTAAGAAATCAGAGGGTTGCGGTTTCGAATCCCACCAGGTGGAAAAAAATTTTTTGGAACTTTTTTTACACAATTAATAATTTTTGTAGTTTTTACTGTAAAATTTTTATTTTTTTCTATTTTGTACACTCAAAAATTAATTTTTGAAACGATTTAAATTTTTTTTTTAATTTTCTATTAATTTTTAATGAAATTTTATGGAAATATAAAAGTTCTAAATAAATATGTAATTCTTCAAATATTTTTTGTTAAAATACGAAAAAGATAAATATTACAATTTTGTTTGTATTTAAAAAATTGTAATTTAAAAAATCCATTTTGATCAAATTTTTACTAAATGTATTTAGAAACTAAATATAACAGAATTGTATATTGCTTCGAAGAACATTTTATAAAACTAAATGTGACCCAAGAGCAAAAATATTTTAGATAAAATTATTTACTATCTCGAATCGAACAAAATGTATGTTGATTTAAATACAGTTATATATTTTTATTTATTTATTTACTTATTTTTACAATTTCAAACCACGCCCATAGGGCCAAATATGGCTCACATACAACTCACTAAAAAATACTACTAAATAAAGTATATAAAATTAACAACAAAGCAAAATTAATTAATTTACAAAAATAAACAAACATATTTATACATTAAAAAATAAAAAAAGATAGATACAAATGTGTATAGAATTATTTCTCTTTATATTTACTTTTCCCTAACGATTCCCTGTAGATTATTGCGTAAAATAATAAATAATAAAGTTTTCTTCACAAGGTAAATGAAAAATTTTCCTAAACTAGATGAAAAGGCTTCATATAATTTATGAATCTAGTTTTAATGAAACTTTTTCATTAAGTGTATGAAACTTTTAATAAATAAAATGAATATTTTCACAACATTTTTTGAAAAATTCCATTAATTCAATAAAAAGTTTCAGTGGTCGAGGCCCAGTGAAATTCATCGGTTTTATACAAAAATTTATTAATATCAATCAGACAATTCTCTCAGTTAATTAATTGGTTGTTTTCCTAAACTATACATATTCATATAAAAAAACAAAATTTAATGCAGTTGAATAAGACCAAAACTCCGATAAAATTGGATGAAATTATATCAATTCAAATATCTTTTTTATTCGATTATATACAATTTGATTAATCCATTTTCCGGATAAAATTTTATATAATTTAGTATGATGCCAAATAAAAAAAGATATGCTACCGAATAAATTTTTTTTCACGGGATTTTAAAATGCGAAAGTTTCTAAAAGAAAAATTAAGAAACAATACATACAAATGAAAAATTCTGAACAAAAACAAAAAAGATTTAAAATTACGTACCAGAAAAAGAGGCAGAAAAAATTAAATTACATTTAGGTAACCATTTTTACACCTCGGCTTCGTCTATTTTGTTATGCAAAACTAATACTTCCATTAATTGCAACGATCCGGTTTGTAGGAGAATTGCATTAGCAAACGCTAATGCAATTCTCCTACATGCTACATGCATATCTTAATTTGCATGCTACATGCATATCTTAATTTTTTTCATTGGGTAAGTGTTTATAAATTGAAATTTGTTTTTAGTCCAAGAAGGTGTTATTAAGAAATATTTATGAAGGACAAGATTATTATTGATGTTTTTGATACATTCAATACAAATTTTGAAGTCAGAATTTATTAGAAAACTACACTACGGGAAATTTTAACAAACTGTCACCGAACTGGCCCCTTTATATGAAATAGACTGGTCACTTTTACATGGCGTTGTCATAGGAGGGGGAAATTGACCCCTTGTGACATGTCACAAGACAAATCCTAGGACAGGTTACTGAACTCTCATAAAAAGCAAAGTTTAGGGACCTGGCCTGGGATTTGTCTGGTGACATGTCACAAGGGGTCAATTTCCCCCTCCTATGACAACGCCATGTAAAAGTGACCAGTCTAGTAAGTACGCCATTGTTTACTTTTTTCAAAGTTGTATCTATTGTAATTAAAATTGTCGTTTTCTTCAACAGTAAACTCAATATCAATTACGCAAGCCAAAAACGTTCCTGAACTTGAACGTGAAGAAAAACTTCATCTTTTTCTTGATCACTTACAAAAAGCTCGAAATCAACGTGCATACTACCAAGAATGGTGTGACAATACTGATGATACTGTAAAGGTCTTATCATTCCATTTTGCGCAAACGGTCCATTATCAAGTGTCTCCTCAACAACCAGGTACAGCCTACTTCAAAGCAATGAAAAAGTCTTTGGAATTACAGACGAAAAAGGAAAAATACAGGTTAGGATTTCATCGTACAAATTCAAATCACTTGTTTTGAAAGTATCTTGATTATTCTTTTTTTCGACAGTATAATTACATGATAGATGAGAAACATGATATTGGCAAAGGTCCAAACACCGTTGTGAGCATCCTACATTATCATTTGGAAACGTATTGCAAAAATGTCCAAACAATTGTACTTTTCTGCGTTAATTGTGTTGGACAAAATAAGAATAATGTTATGATATCATATCTGCAATGGCGGCTGGTCCGAGGACTCAACACTACCATTTTATTAAATTTCCTATTGACGGGGCATACTAAGTTTGCCTCAGATCGGTTTTTCGGTATTTTCAAGGCCAGGTATGCTATCACTAATATTGATACATATGAAGAGTTGCTGCAGTGCGTCGTACAATCGTCACCAGGTGGCCATAATACAGCTGTTTCGTCGAAAAAAGTCGTTTGGTATGAATGGGACAGTTATTTTAAACTATTCTTCAAGCCACTTAAAGGTATTACACAATTCCACCATTTTATAATGGGCAAAAACTCTTTGAAAACCAAAAAATTTACTGACAGTAAATATGTTGAATCATATCAACTGTCATTAATCCCAGTTGATGACACCATGCCCGAAATCATTCAACCAGTCGATTTATCTCTGCAGCGTCAGTGGTACATTTATCAGAATCTCAGAAGCTTGGTTTCAGACCAAACGAATGCGGATATTTTGGCTCCATTGCCATCGAAAAAAATGCCATCAAAAAAATCTGAGGATGCTTCACCAGCCACCAAAGTGGCATCGAAGGAACCAAAGGCTTCATCGTCAAAACCTAAACCGAAGAAGTCTGTAGCTTCATCTTCAAATCAAGATCCAAAAAAGAAAGAACTGAAGAAACCTGCGACTTCAACTGCAATAAAAAAATCAAGAAAACGTAAGGCCTCATCTCCAGAAGGGGATTCGAAAAAACGAGCAACTTCAAAGGTTTCAACAAGGATAGCGACGAAGAAAACTACTTAATACTGCTAAATAAATATTTTTTGTGCAAAACAGCTTTTTTTTTGTAAAATCGTTTTTGCAGCGTTCAATCCTGTTTTTAAATTTTTCAATTTCATTTATTATCTTGATTCTGGATTTTCAATAAAATTCTGTTTTTCTTTCATTTGTGCTCTTCTTTCTTTACATTTTTAGTACACTTCTAAGCAAGTTAGGACTTTCTAGTTTTCACCACGTGAAAGAGCGTTTCAAAAACTATCGAAACCAAAAAAAAAGTGGAAAAATTTTTTTTGAGTCATAAGCCACCTTTTCATAGGCCGGGTCACATATAGTAAAAATCCAATTAAAAAAAATTTAAAAAGGCGACCCTACGTTCGGCAACCAATATATAAAAAAAATTTCTACTGGGTTTAGCGAAAAACTTCCTTAGCAAAAGTTTAATGATTTTCTGACATTAGGGTGGTACATTAGGGTTGTAGCAAAAACCTAATGTACCACCCATTATGTCAACCCACCACATTAGGGTTGTAAAAACATCGATGTATCATACTTTAAGATCCGACTGTAAATACCAAAGATATAACGAAAAATGTAAAATGGCGACCCCTACGTTCGGCAAAAAAAAAATAAAAAAAATATTTTTGAAACCTCCTTGCAAAAATACTTCATATTGGAAGGCGCACTTTTTTTTTTGCCTGTAAGGTGGTACGCTCTAATGACCACCCATTAATTTTTGGACATGCTCCATCCAAATAAAATATAAAAGAAATTCGAAAACAAAAATTTTCCTAGAGTCGATACCCCCTTAATCGCTCATTTCATTAGATGATTACACAAATTTGTGTAAAAGTTGCCAAAGTTTCTCGGTAATATTACAACTACATAAAATTACCGACAAATTTTTGAAGACGCTTATTTAAATGTGTAAAGAGATAAATATGTAAATAAATCGAAGCTCTTCCAAGTGTAGAAAATCATTACCAGATATATGGTTATGTAAGTACATACTTGGTAATGGTAACTAGTTACTTTTGTTATTACATTTCTTAGTACCTTTATATGGCGATGTCGCGAAAAATAATGAGTTATGGTTACACACCAGCATACGAAAAATCAAAAAATATATCGTTACCTACGTGCTTACCACAACTGACAAAAATAATGAGTCTAAAAATAGGTTTTCAAAAAAATAAATTACATAAAAAAAATATATTTTACTAAATTTTTTTTTTAATAAAATTTGCTGTGTGCGGGAATCGAACCTGGGTCTATAGATTGCCAGTCAATAGCTCTACCATCTGAACTATATCGACATGTAATATTTAATAGATAAAAACCAGAGACCCAAAATAACTGTTATATTTCTAAAAAAGTCACCACCCAAATTTATTTAATTATAATATTTCAATAATGCACTATATTTTATAAATCATATTGCACAAAAAAATCACAAAGTTTGGCAAAGATTTTAATTTTTTCAATTTTTATATTTTACTCTATAAATTTCTGTTGTTTTTTTATTTTTATTTTAAAACTTTTTATAAAAGTTACAGAATGATTTTTTTGAAAAAATTAAGCACTAACTTTTTTATTTGATAATAAAATAAAAATTAAAAATTGACCTAAATTGAATGCCGGAAGTTGCTGGAATATATATATTTACTCACTTTAAATCACTGTTCAATCTTTTATTAACACTAGTTGACATCATCAAGATATTATAATTGGTGAAGTCATTGGTTCTATGGCTTTTGATTTATATTCTTAATTGTTATTTTCTGATAAAGAAAAAAAAATCACAAAATAACTCTTATTATTTTTGAAAAAATAAAAATCGTGTTTGGATTGTTTTTGTTTGAATTAAAAATATAAATCAAACAGAGCAAATAAACAGAAAATTAAAAATACTCAAACAGGAAATAATTGTAAAACAATCACTTTTTTGAATAAAAGTTATAACTGTTACGTCCCTGATAAAAACATAATTGGCCAGCTGCACACAAGTAAGCTTACTCGCCAACATACAAAAAATCAAAAAATATGTGGTTACATATATCCTTACCAGTGTTTAAAAAATATTGAGTCTAAAAATAGATTTCAAAATATTTTCAAAAAAATCTAGAAAATTATTTTCTATTTGAAATAATGATAAAAATAAGTAATTATTAGTAACTCATTACTATATGTTTTAAAATAATGCAGAAGGTAAGTGAGTGTCATTACTGGTAGACCAAAAATAATGATATGACATTACCGTTTCTACACTGGGTTGTTTAATATTAAAATCTTTTCCAGGTTTAATAAACTATGTATTCCTTTTTGTAAATAAAAACGCTTGAGGACATTTTAATTAACATTTTTAATTTAAAGAGGGGTTGAACTAGATAAGCTAACTAGATCTTTACAACAAATTGCACTAGAACTATTAAGAGCACTCACCAAACCGAACTATAATCAGTGGGTTTCTCCTCTTTTCCTCAGTTAACCTTTACTATTTTTATTTGTTCATGAAATCGGGCAAATCAAATGAAAACACTGAGTGAAAAATGTGACTCTCTGAATATATTTTTTAATATTCAGTGTTTTAACTAACATGTAATTAAAATAAAATAAAAAAAATATAAAATTTTAATAGAAAATAACGCAATAAAAGCAAAATAAAAGTTCGTTTTGATAGCAACAATTTTTAGATAACATGTTGCAATGAAATTTTTTCTATGTAAAAAAATGGTTTATTTTGTTTTGCTTTCCCAAGTTCGACACACAACAACAATAAACGGTAAGCACGATAGTATCTCTAGTAAATGAATACTTTTTGCTATAATGCACAAGTCTATTTAACTCTTTCACTACCCTTGTACACTACACTCAGAGCTTTGAAAAATTAATTCTTTTTTGAATGAATTCACTACCAATCGAATTCAGTTTTCTCTAGAATTGAATGAATTCCTTTTCTTAAGTAATTCACTGAATTCGTTCAACTGAACGCGTTCATCAAACAATAAATTCAAAGAATTAATTCCATTTCAATAGTTCTCTTTATTAAATCAAATGAATTAATTCACTGGTGAACGCGTTCAATTTTATAAATCGAACGGAAAAAAATTGAATTAATTCCTTACTGAATTAATTCACAACAGAATTTGTTCAATTTCAGTTTCGTTCAGTGAATTAAAAAAAATAAAATTACGTTCAGTGAATTAAAAAAAATTAAATTACGTTCAGTGAATTAAGAAAGAAAAAAATACGTTCACTGAATTGAAGAAAAAAATTACGATCTTATTTTCTGCCGTTCAGTAGAAGAAAACATTGTATTGTAAAAACAAAAGATATTTTTTTTTCATTTAAAATTGCTAGTTACAAAATACAAAAGCTGTTCTTTGGTTATTATGTAAATTTTATTAGTTTAAAATAAAGATTTAAAAAGAAATTGCAATTTTTAGATTTGCAGAAAGAATCATTTGAGTTTGATTTCCATTTTGAAATTAATTGTTATTTTTTGGATAACAAGTAGTGTATAATTATTTTTAGAATTTTTCAATTACAATAGAAGAGAGATGAAAAATTAGGAAGTTAATTTTTGTTTTAAATATTTCCTTTTATTTAATTCTTAAGTATTTAGAAGTTACTTCTCCGCAAAATGAAGAAAATTCTTTAAAAAATTAAATTAATTAATAACATAATAAAAATTTCATCTCTGCAATGAGGCAATACTAATTTGTTTGCTATTTTGATTTCCTATATTTTGTAGTCAGATTTTTTCTTAGATTTTACGAGTACTTACTATGCCTATAATTATTCACTGATTCATAAAATGAATTCATTTATAAATATTTCTTGAAGGCCCTGTATTTATTTTACTAATACAGTGATGTGCAATAAAATAGAGCCAATCAAGTTTTTTTCTAATTTTATTCTCGTTGCCTTTATTTTTAAAGATCAAAATAGTGGATAGATTCGCCCAAAAATGCGAGGAGATAGTTCAGAAAATTATGTAGAATTTTAATGTGACGTTTGTTTTTTTATTTTATTACTTGTTTTAAGTAGGCGTGGCTTTTAATGAAAAATAAGCGATATCGACCTTCTATCAATCCAGCAAAAATAAATGGAATGACTTCTAAATGAATCACTTCCTTCATTACATCACAAAGAATTACTCCCTTAGGAATGGGTTTTAAACAACATCTAATGCTGCAATAAATATATGCTAGTCAGAAGTTCTTTTTCATGGGTGATAAGAAGTTAATATTTTGTATGGGGGTTGCATAGGAACGTGCTGGCTAAGAAATCAGAGGGTTGCGGTTTCGAATCCTACCAGGTGGAAAAAAATTTTTTGGAACTTTTTTTACACAATTAATAATTTTTGTAGTTTTTACTGTAAAATTTTTATTTTTTTCTATTTTGTACACTCAAAAATTAATTTTTGAAACGATTTAAATTTTTTTTTTAATTTTCTATTAATTTTTAATGAAATTTTATGGAAATATAAAAGTTCTAAATAAATATGTAATTCTTCAAATATTTTTTGTTAAAATACGAAAAAGATAAATATTACAATTTTGTTTGTATTTAAAAAATTGTAATTTAAAAAATCCATTTTGATCAAATTTTTACTAAATGTATTTAGAAACTAAATATAACAGAATTGTATATTGCTTCGAAGAACATTTTATAAAACTAAATGTGACCCAAGAGCAAAAATATTTTAGATAAAATTATTTACTATCTCGAATCGAACAAAATGTATGTTGATTTAAATACAGTTATATATTTTTATTTATTTATTTACTTATTTTTACAATTTCAAACCACGCCCATAGGGCCAAATATGGCTCACATACAACTCACTAAAAAATACTACTAAATAAAGTATATAAAATTAACAACAAAGCAAAATTAATTAATTTACAAAAATAAACAAACATATTTATACATTAAAAAATAAAAAAAGATAGATACAAATGTGTATAGAATTATTTCTCTTTATATTTACTTTTCCCTAACGATTCCCTGTAGATTATTGCGTAAAATAATAAATAATAAAGTTTTCTTCACAAGGTAAATGAAAAATTTTCCTAAACTAGATGAAAAGGCTTCATATAATTTATGAATCTAGTTTTAATGAAACTTTTTCATTAAGTGTATGAAACTTTTAATAAATAAAATGAATATTTTCACAACATTTTTTGAAAAATTCCATTAATTCAATAAAAAGTTTCAGTGGACGAGGCCCAGTGAAATTCATCGGTTTTATACAAAAATTTATTAATATCAATTAGACAATTCTCTCAGTTAATTAATTGGTTGTTTTCCTAAACTATACATATTCATATAAAAAAACAAAATTTAATGCAGTTGAATAAGACCAAAACTCCGATAAAATTGGATGAAATTATATCAATTCAGATATCTTTTTTATTCGATTATATACAATTTGATTAATCCATTTTCCGGATAAAATTTTATATAATTTAGTATGATGCCAAATAAAAAAAGATATGCTACCGAATAAATTTTTTTTTCACGGGATTTTAAAATGCGAAAGTTTCTAAAAGAAAAATTAAGAAACAATACATACAAATGAAAAATTCTGAACAAAAACAAAAAAGATTTAAAATTACGTACCAGAAAAAGAGGCAGAAAAAAATTAAATTAAATTAAATTTAGGTAACCATTTTTACACCTCGGCTTCGTCTATTTTGTTATGCAAAACTAATACTTCCATTAATTGCAACGATCCGGTTTGTAGGAGAATTGCATTAGCAAACGCATATCGTCACCTAAAATGCAAAAGGGCATAGCAACAAAAAAATTTAAGCCGATTTTCTGATTGATTATGATGCACTAGACTAAATTACATTTCCCTACGTAGAAATAAGTCTATAGTCGTGTTTTAAACAAGAGAAGAAAATATAGAATATCTTTAATTCTACGTTTTTTTTTTTTGGTTCTCGTGTAAAAAAATAAAAAGTGTTGTTACGCCCTTTTGCATTTTACGTGACGCTATATTTCCTAAAAATATTTGTTTTCTTTTTTTTCACTATTGTTTACAATTGTTAAAAAATTTATATTGTCGAAAAAGATTTCATTTCACACAGCAAAAATTAAATTCTTTTTCACCATAGAAGAAATGTTTTTCACTATGATACTTTGCTATCGTTTCACACACACCGTTTTTAATAGTCCCTTTAGAAAAACTGTTAGGTTTATTCAGTAAGAAGTAAGATACACAAATGTATGATGCAATATTCTAGACGCTAATAAAGTTGTGCTGCCACAGTGGCATAAAAAGGATGATGCCAGATTTGGTTATAATTAAAGCGATTTTCAACACTTCCCCTCAAATCTGACTTCATATGTTCAAACTAATTCTCAAAAGTTAATAATTTCAATAATTTTCAAAAGTTAATAATTTCAATAATTTTCAAAAGTTAATAATTTCAATCCAAGGGATTATGCACACTTGTTGTGTTTTGCGGTTGTCAAGCTCTTCGTCAACACATCAGCAGGCATGTCTTCTGTTCACAAATATTTCACGCCCACTACACCTTGTTCGACCGAATCTCGTATGAAATGATGGCGTATGTCGACGTGCTTCGTTCTGTTGTGAAAAATTGGGTTTCTGCATAATTTCTCGGCACTTTGGTTGTCGTTATGGATGTAAATCGGATCATTGATGCCCAATAATTCAATAGAAAATCTTTTAAAGTATATGGCCTCCTTCGTAGAGTCCGAAAGTGCCATGTATTCGGCTTCTGTGCTAGATACGACTACGGTTTTCTGTCGACTGGATTCCTACTAATGGCGCCGTTCGCATATGTAAACGCATAGACTGTGTACGACTTCCTGTCGTCTATGTTAGAGCCCCAATCTGCGTCAGCGTAACCTTGAACTGGTTTGTTGTTTGAAGAATACACGAGGCCGATATTCTGAGTATACTTCAAGTAGCGTAGCACTCTTTTGGCTGCGACCCAGTGTGCCTTACCATAGTTAACGTTGAATTGACTGAGGATGCTTACAGCATGTGTAATGTCGGGTCGGAAACGGCAAGGTACATTAAAGATCCGACCAAACCTTGATACAGCAATTTTTCTGCTTCACACTTTTCATCTTCGTTCTTCGGACACGTCTCCTTACTGAGTTTTTCACTGGAGTTTAAGGGGGTACTGACGGGTTTGCAATCTGTCATACCGAACCTTTCAAGAAGATGTTGAATGTATTTCGATTGCTTCATGGAAATCGTTCCTGACTTTAAATTCTGATGGAATTCGATTTCAAGACAATATTTCATAAGTCCCAAGTCTTTCATTTCGAATGATCTAGCCAATTCGCTTTTCAAGGACTTCAGCATATTTTTATCATTTGACGCTATCATGAGATCATCAACGTAAATAGCAATAAGTGTAAAGTTACTGTTTGTCTTCCTATAATATATGCACGGATCACATTTCGAAGGCATCATGTTCATTTCTTTCAGTTTTCTGTTCAGCTTTTCGTACCACAACCTTCCAGACTGTTTAAACCCATATATTGCCATTTTGAGACGGCATACCTTATTGTTGTACTTCAATGCTTCTTCTTTTGGTAAAACTTTGTGAAGGTCATTTGGCATTTCCATATAAATTTCCTTTTCTATTACGCCATTTATATATGCTCCAACAAAATCGAGTTGGTGTACTTCCAAATTGACTTCATTCTAGCCACTGGTGCAAAAGTCTCGTTGTAATCGATACCTGGGTGCTGCGTAAAACCTTTTGCAACGAGCCTGGCTTTTCTGCAATCAACTGAACCATTAATCTTATATTTTGTTCGTAGAGCCCACTTCGATTCAACTATTTTCCTACCGATTGGGTTTTCAACTATTTCCCAAGTTTGATTTTTTAACAATGTTGTATATTCTTTTAACATTGCTTTACGCCATTCATCGGCTTTGGTACTGTTAAGTGCTTCGGTGCTGGATTTCGGATCATTTGGCTGAATCAAATTTGCTGACTGGTAGTTTTCATCATTTGAGTCGCTAAAACCTCGAAATTCTTCTGATTCATCTAAGCTTTCGTCATCAGCAGGTACGGTAACTTGCATCTTTTTGGGTCTTCCTCTCTTTCCACTCATTGTTTTCTTTGGACGACCTCGGTTCTCCTGCGTAGTTTTAATTTTCGAATCCTTCTTTTCAGCAATGGTGTTTTCGTCAGTGTCTTCATTTCGTTGTTGATTCGTGTTCTGTGGTGTCGCTGTAATATGTGGACTTTCGCGGAAATGTACTTCAATGTGTCCTGGTATAAATTCTTCAAATTCACTTTTGTTGTCTAGGGCTGTAAATATTGACGTTACGGCTTCTTTGTACTTTCTTGACCTGAGGGTCCCACAATCTGTAGGCTTTAGATATCTCGCTGTAACCTACAAATATACATTTTTTAGATTTTGATTAAAATTTGCCTTTACCTGGTGTTTTGTTGAGCATGAATTCTGAGGTACCAAATTTTTGAAAATATTTGACGTTCGGGGTTTTATTCATCCATATCTCGTAGGGTGTTTCGCCATTTAAACTCTGGGATACGCAACGGTTTCTGACATAATTTGCTGTGTTTACTGCTTCTGCCCAAAATTCGGGAGATAAACCCGATTGTATTAGCATACATCTTGCCATGTCAAGCAACGTTCTGTTTTTCCGCTCTGCAACGCCGTTTTGTTGCGGAGTGTGGGTCTGCTCGTGACGAATTCCATGGGTCTTCAAAAAATTTTTCATACAGTTGTTGATGTACTCGGTGCCGTTGTCTGTACGTAGACATTTTATTTTCATTCCAGTTTTCAGTTCGGCCATGTTCCTAAATTATATAAATTTGCTAAAAGATTCACTTTTATTTTCCATAAAATAAGTTTCGCACCAACGGCTCTTGTCGTCTGTAAAGGTTCAATTAGACGTGCCATAACCATAACCATATAAAACAGCTGTTCAAACCAATCTTATGGTCTACAATGTATTCGATTATTGGTGACATGCCATAACGCCATAACCGTAACCGTAGATACCAATTGAATTTTGGTTTTCTGCTATGGCGATATGGTTACGGCTATGGCGATATGGCACGTCTAATTGAACCTTAAAGGTGATGAAGTAACGTGTACCGCCCAGTGAACGCACACGCATTGGGCCACAAACGTCGCTGTGTACCAATGCTAGTAATTCTCCGTTTCGGTCTTGAGACTTCGTAAAAGGTTTCTGCGATTGCTTCCCCTGGATACAGACTTCGTAGGGTGTTAAATCGGTTTCGATGTTTGTCCCTATACCAATAACTTTGTCGTTTTCGATCATTTTCTTTAAATCCCGTTCGTTTAGGTGCCCAAGTTTTTGCTGCCAGTCTTGTAATGAATTTTTCTTCGTTTGTGTAATCGATGCAACTTCAAATTTTTCCTCTACGTAGTACAAATCATTTTCGCATTTTGCCACGAGTAATGCTTTTCGGATCTTTTACAATGGCTTCATTTTGTTTAAAAATTACCTCCAAACCATTTTGGGTCATTTTGGATACGGATAATAAATTTGTTCTTAAATTGGGAACGAATAATGCGTCCTTCAAATTTACGTTACATTTACGGCTTTCACATTGTATGTTCCCTGAACCATGTATTTCAGTTGTGTTGTTGTCCGCCAAAGCTAGTTGTTTTCTTTTTGTTAAGTCAATCTTGTTGAATTTTCCTTTTGTGTTGCACATGTGCGAAGAAGCACCGGAATCCAAACACCATTTACCATGATAATTTTGTACATTATTTGCCACTTCGTTTACGTTGCATGAGAATTCTGCTTTGTCGTTCTGCTTTTTCCTATTTAAATTTTTCGATCTGCAGTCTCTTGCTTTGTGGCCAATTTTTCCACATGCATGGCATGCGTACTTGAACTTATTACCTTTATCGCTATTTTTATTTCTGTCGTGGTTGTTTGGCTTGTTCTGTGAGTACATTGCCCCTTCGCTCTGTTCATTGGTAATTCGTTTTCGCGCTTCGAATTCCTCGAGTAATTTTACCTTCAAAATATCTGTTCTCCGTAGTTTTTCCTGCGACTCCATGGCAATTCTGAAAGTCTCGAACTCGTTTGGGATGATGTACAACAACAGTATGGCTAATAGTTCATCTATTATTATCAACTGCATCTCGTTGACTTTATCAACTACGTCAAAAAATCTTCGTTTATGGTCTCGCATGTTCTGGCCACTTTGCATTTTCGTCAATATGAGTGACTTAAGTAACATTGCCTGATGCGCAGGCCCCCGTGATTGATAAACTGACTGTAACGTATCGCAAACGTCTTTCGATGTGGCACAGTTCCTTATCTGCTGTAGTTCGGAAGGGCTGACTGACAGTATGAGATCTGATTTGGCTTTTTCGTCGTTTTCCTGCCATAAAGCGGCTTCTGCTGCAGCTTCTGGCTTGACACATTTTCCGCTCACGTATTTCCACGTTTCGTTTTTTGTTAGAAGCGCCTGTTCTTGTACCTTCCACGTGTCATAGTTCTCCTTATTCAAAGGTTCTATTTTAATTGCGGCGTAACTCATTTCTTGTCAGTTTCAAGTTCGTGTAATTCCTAGAATTACCACCCCACGCTGTATAATTGTGAATACGCAAAGGGTAAACCTTCTTTAACTTTATATATTTTCACTTTTCTCCTTTTAGATCTTTCAAACACTTAAAAAAAACTTTAATTATTCCTTGGACTATTCTTTTAGTTAATTAATTTGCGCAGTTGAAGCGTTCTGTTGTCCATAAACTGTTAAGTTTATTTAGTAAGAAGTAAGATACACAAATGTATGATGCAATATTCTAGACGCTAATAAAGTTGTGCTGCCACAGTGGCATAAAAAGGATGATGCCAGATTTGGTTATAATTAAAGAGATTTTCAACAAAAACGCATAAGTCCACACAATGTAATCGATTCAGTGTACTTTACATTGTGTGTACTTATGATATGGGTTACTTGTATACAACAGTTGTATCAAAGAGTATGCAGTATAAAGAGATTGGGGGATTCTATATTAGTGAGAGAGCATTTGTTCTATGTGGCTTCAAACAGGAAAATGCTCAACCAGTACTAATGTACTATTAAAAACCAACAATGCCTTGTAAATCGCTCAAAACTTTTTGTGGGAAATGTGCCTTCAAACAGGAACGAACACAGACTTGTTAATCAGGGATGGAAAGGGCTAGCACGCACGGGCACTTGTTCTTTTTTAAAAAATGTAAGTAGTTAAAAAAATGTAGCTTCCTCGTTTGGCTCGTTTACAAAAAAAATTTAAACTAAATATTTGGATATTTGCAAATATAGCCAGAAACTTAAATGCAGCATTTCCAATAGCATTTCACAAATTATTAAAAATTGTTTAACTACACAAGGGACTTAAATACCCATATCTTATACCAAAGTATGGTGCTTAGTTTGGAAACAAAATTTGGATCAATATATTCGTTTGTTAATAGCTGGTTAAGTCTTTTTTCGCATTCCGCCATTATTTTGCAATTTAATAAGTGCGGTTTTTTTTTAATTCATAATCCAAGGACTATAATAATACCCATTCTTATACAAAAATGTTGAAAAAAATTTTCAAAAACGAAAAATTTTGCATCATTATTATTCCTTTGCAGATTAATGGTCTAATTCATAATTACAACAGTCTTATTACAGGATTTTAAGCTAATTTGTGAAAAACAGTATTCATATTTGCTTAATAACGAAAAAAATAATATAGAAGGTTTATAGTCGATACTCATTAACTTTAAACCTTTTATAAAGTTTGGAGTGAGGAAGCCACCATTTGTTTGTTAATTATTTAATTTTCAGGCATGAAATGATTTATTAAAGCCATCCCATCCCTAGAATGTGTGGCTTCCAACAACTTGCATCCATCAAACTGAAAAAAGCTACAACAATTGCGTAGCCGATGACCTTTTTCGAAAAAATTTCCAAAAAAATGTAAAAATAAAATTAAAACAGGGACGTAACAGTTATAACTTTTATTCAAAAAAGTTATTGTTTTACAATTATTTCTTGTTTGAGTATTTTTAATTTTCTGTTTATTTGCTCTGTAGTGCGATTCTCTAACTTTCTTAACGATTTTATCGATTTCGTTAAGTAACGATAATTGTCGGTTGAGTTACCGAAAAAGTGATTCATATGATATTTTAGTTAACGATATTATTTGCTAGAAAAAGTTACCGACAAATTTCGGTAGAAATAAAAAATGCCAAACAAAAAGTATTTGTAAATAAAAAACAAAATGAAAAACAACATTTTTATGAAGAAATTTTTTTTTTGAAAACCGGCGAATTATAATGTTTTTTCGTGGTTTTTGCTTGCTATCGGGCTTAAAAATATGGAATACCGTTCCATATAGTGTTTTTTTAAATCGCGAAAGCCTAAATGCGTTAAATTTGAAGTGTATTTTTCCACCCTATAGCAGTATTATAATATAATCCATAAGGTAAGTGTATGTAATAAAAGCGACTTAAAATTTAATTAAGTGTGTTTAAATGCGTTACGCGACCATCGTGGTTCTTGTTTTCTTTTGTAATTGTAAAACTATTGGATCGTTAGTGAAAATAAGGTTATTCAAGTGAGTTGTAAGTGTTTGAGTTTGAAATAATCGCCGTTAATTAGTTACAAAGTCAGTGGCACATTTTTGCGAATACCGTGATTTCCCCTGCTTTTCTATTTTGAACTTGTTTATTCAGCGACTAAATTACATAAAGTTGAGTGATACGAAACTTTCGCGGTTTGCATAAGTGAGATTTTTCACAAATCTTTTATTGATTAGGTACGCGTTGAACCAAAAAGTTAAATAAGTTAATTTTAAATTGTAACAGCACAAAGGAATCGCGTTAATCGCAAAAAATTGTCAATAACTTTTTTAGCTGATTCACAGCTATTTTTTCAATCATGTATACGCACGACTTACTTGAATAACTTTTATTTCACTAAGAATCAGACAGTTTATCAATTAAGAAAGTAAAAAACAGCGGTAGAGCGCGTAAAGCATAACTTTTGAAAGAAATTAAAAAAAAATGTTCATTCGCATTTATAACATACACCTAATGGAATTAATTCTAAATCTTCTATAGTTTAATAAATATACCTTAAATTTAACGCTTTCGGCGTTCCGCGATTTGAAAAAAATATGCGATTCGGTATTCTATATATTTATTTTCTGGTTATTTTGAAATAGGTTGTTTTATATTATATTAGCATTTTTAGTGCTACTTGTATCCAGAGAGGGGCCAAAATTATTACCATTACATTTTCATTACAATTACTTTATGTAATGGTAATGAAAGTTTTATCTTCATTACTATTATATAAAGTAATGGTTTGATTCCGTAACGGTAAAAAAAATCCATTTCTAATTTTGCAATAACTAAAATTAATTTCATTACAATTACTTGAATGTTATGGAAATGAAAAATATTTCATTACAATTACGTATATGTAATGGTAATGAAAGTGCTTGTATCTTTCGCTTGCAAGCAGAGCCACAAAAATGTCTATTTTTGCTGGATTGATATAAATTATCACTACAAACAAATTCAAAAGCACAAAAAATTAAGTAAATACCTAAAAAAGCGTAAAAAACAGTCATTCATAAATGTTAATTTTTGTTAAAATTAATCCAATTGAATTAATTTGATGCAATTGAATTAATACGATCTAATTGTATTAATTTTATTTGCACATGTAGGGTAAAAAACTATGTAATTAATTTTAAGCATTAACCCGTTATAAATATTGGCAAATTTTATTTTTAAGAATATAGAATGGTATTCCATTTATATTCTATGAAAAGAAAATCCACTAAAATCCTTGTTTTCGAGATTTATAAAAATTTTAGTCGAAAAAACCAGTATTTATTTAGTAGTATGTATCAAAGCACTGTTAATTCACTGATTCACTGTTAAACGAGGGCCATTGAATTTAATGCAAACGCCAGTTCAGTTCCTTATTCTTAATGTAAATTGTTAAGAAATTTGCAATAAAATACATTTCTTGAGCGCATTTTGAAATTATTTTGCTCACATTTTACCTTATCTACAGCTTTTTTTCTGTTGTTAACTTAACAATAATTGTCGAAAGTTAACGATATTATTTAATGACAAAATTCGGTAGAAAAAGTTACGGAATCAGTTTTAACGACAATTGTAGTTAATTATCGAATTTTGACAATCTAACTACCGATTTTTGTCGTTAAAAAGTTAGAGAATCGCACTACTGTTTGATTTTTATTTTTAATTCAAACAAAAACAATCCAAACACGATTTTTATTTTTTTTTTAAATAATAAGTTATTTTGTGATTTTTTTCTTTATCAAAAAATAACAATTCTGTACAGACTGTCAAAACATTATTCGAAATTCGATTACTTTTGTATGCTTCGAATAATATGTTCTAAAAATTACTTTTTTACACACATTTGCATTGATTTGCATTATAAATAAAATAAAAATATTTTTAATGGCTTTTAAATTTATCCTAGCACATCATTAGTTCTCTAATTTAAGAAAATACATTTTCACTTCCGATTACCGAGTCAATCGTTTACTAAATTTGTACATCACTTGCGACTTATTTGGGAGAAGAGAGAAAACAAACCATACTGTTGTCAGTATCAAATCGAAAAATTAATTTATAGTTAAAATACGATTATGAATGAAGATTTCTAATAACTCTTTATTAAGCGAAATATGTACTTTAACTATAGCAAGCTTCAAATACCAAATAATTTTTTTTTTATGAATTAGCACATAAGTCTTTTAATTCATTTCATTAACCACAGTCTTTTTTCGCATTTCGCCATTATTTTGCAATTTTTTGCGTGTGGCTTTTTTAAATTCATAATTTAGGGCTATAATCCTGTTTTATGTAGTGTAATTAAGGTTCCATTCTTGATTTTTAAAATAATTAAATTAGTTTGGATGGCTCGCTGGAGCTTTTTTCCAACCCTGGTTACAATTGATGTTTGAGTCATACAAAAGAGCACATAAAGATCTTTGATGTACCATAAATATTTGGTTTTTAATAGTACATTAATATTGGTCAAGTTTCAAGTAAAGATGGGCGCGTCACGCTCACGCTCAATCACGCTCACTGTTATTTCAAATTTTTGTAGGTGAACAAAATTTTGTCAACATTTTGTCCAAGAAGTCGATTTCTTCTTTCCTCAAGAATTCTGGTAGAAGTAGAAAACCCCTAGTAGCTGAACTCACTGGAATACACATTATTTGTGTAGCCAGTTGTTGAAGGAGGGGAATATATCTGGCATTTTTCACCCGTGATTCACGTGAATCACGCAAATATCGTATCACGCGGCTAGAGTTGTCAAAACCGGTTTACGAATCATTCGTTAAACCGGATTTTTTCCATATTTCCGGGTTTTTTAAACCGTTTTTTGAAAAAGGGCGGTTTTCGAATTATTCGAGAAGCCGGTTTTTTCGCGACGAATAATTCGACATTTTCGAAATTTCCAATAAATTTTCTTCATTTGTTCAATAATTATGCAAAATACAGTGCCTATGCATAATAATTTGAAAGCCTTATAACACATTTATAAAATGAATTTTGTATGGAAAATTTGTTTTACAAGTCATTTAAAAATTTTCAAAGTGACTATGTGATTATACATATGACCCTTAATGTTTGATTTCCTCCATTAGGTAGGGTTTATTCACTTTGTCGTTGCTATGACGTACATTAGTGGACTATTATTAAAATATTTATACCCTACACCACTATGTGGTCAGGGTATTATAAGTTTGTGCTGATGTTTGTAACACCAAAAAATATTGGTCGTAGACCCACCTTATAGTATACCGATCGGCTCAGAATTTTTTTTATTTTGATTTAACGATGTCCGTCTGTCCGTCCATCCGTCCGTCCGTCTGTCTGTCTGTCTGTCCATGCATTCTTGTGCGCACTCTACAGGTCGCAAATATTAAGATATTTTGATGAAACTTGGTACACCGACTTATGTCGGCCCAAGGACGACGCCTATTGATTTTGATTAAAATCGGTCCATGTTTAGACCTAGTGCCCATATAAGGGTCCTACCAAAATTATATTGTTTATACGCTGCAGGTCGTAAATATTAAGATATTTTGATAAAATTTGGTACACAGACCTATATTGGCCCAATAACGCAGCCTATTGATTTTGGTGAACATCGGTCCATGTTTAGACCTAGTGCCCATATAAGGGTCCTACCAAAATTATAATGTTTATACGCTGCAGGTCGCAAATATTAAGATATTTTGATGAAATTTGATACACAGACCTATATTGGCCCAATAACGCAGCCTATTGATTTTGGTGAACATCGGTCCATGTTTAGAACTAGTGCCCATATAAGGGTCCCCCCAAAATTGGCTTGGTTACAAACTGCAGGTCGCAAATATTAAGATAGTTTAATGAAATTTGGTGCGCTGACTCACATTATAGAAAATTTTGACACAAGCCCCATTTTAACCCATTCGAATTTCGGATCCAAACAATACTCCAGACTGGTGTAGGGTATTGTATAGTCGGCATGCCCGACTTTAACCTTTTTACTCGTTTTTTATTTTCTTTTTTGAAACAAAAATTATATAAAAATGTTGAATGTTGATCCAGAATTCTACATTTTCTCCCTATCTTAAAAAAGTCATATTTTTTGACAATGAGTTAAGTAGGAAAGATCTAAAAGTTTGTCATAATATGCATATAAGCTTAATTTTTCCATTTCCTCAATAAATCAAAGGAGTTTTTTTTATTTTTTGTGACATTTTCAAATCGTCCTGTCTATTAAATTAATGCGAAAAAACTTCCACCGCTATTTTGTAACAATTCCAGAGCAAGTGAAAAATCATTTTTGTTTTTTATGGAGGTAATAGCTTTTTTCACAAAAATTACGAACAAAATACTGGGCTTTTAGATCTGTCCGAAAGTCTTTTTATTTAGTAACAAAAAAAAAAAAAAAAAAAAAAAATACAGAGCCTTTAGAAATAATAACTTTTAGTTTTAAATGTGTATTCGCACTAATAGAATAATTTACGCTGCGAATTGCTTTCAAAGGAAGAAAATAGTAAGTTTCAAGATTTTTAACAATTCTTTACAAGTTTTATAAGAAAATTTGCATATATGTATAGCAATACAAAATGATTATTTACAAAAACCGGTTATTCGAAGCGGTTTTGAATTAAAACAACCGAAAATAGGTTTTTCAAAAAGGCGGTTTTTAGAAGTATTCCAAAACCGGTTTTTCAGAAAGGTCGAATACTTGACAACTCTACACGCGCCCATCTCTAGTTTGAAGCCACATTATCGAAAACTACTCTCTCACTGAAAGAGTCCCCAATCTATTTATAATGTATACTCTTTGGTTTAAGAGCTCTTTTATGAGTCATTTCGGACTCTAATTGTATACTGGGTAAAAGCGTTTTAGCTTTTCTGTGAAATTTATGTTTTTGAATTAACTGATTTTGTCCACACATTTTTCTTGAAACATTTAATAAATATTTCGTTATTCATTATTTTTGAATACTCTGTTTTCTAAATTAGCTTATAGATCATTAATTAGACTGGTTAACCCATTTCTTACCAATGTGACTTTAAAGTCACATCTACTTTTAAGAGCCTATAACTTTTGATAGCAAGGCGATATTACTCGTACAATGGTGTAGAAAGCATGTGGTACTTTGAGGCATTGACCATCATAAAATTTCCAGAATTTGACTTCCAGGGTTGCCATATAATGATTTGAAAAAATATTTTTGGTTAAAGGGTATTTTATATATTGGCTCAAATGAATAAAAAATAGTTATTACTAATAAGGGGAAATACAGGGTTTTTCAGCAATTACTTCACAAATCTAGTCTGCTTGGGAGTAGACTACACCCAAAAAATTACGTAGTTGCATAGTTAATAAAACTTATAGTTGATTTAAAATAGCTATGGTAGTAAATAAGAACTACGTGTTTATTAAAAATTTAGTTTTTGTTAGTTACCCTGTACACAATATTTTAAAAATGTCAAATTTATAATAAAACAGAAGAATATACTTTCAAATCATTTATATATTTGCAAAGCGCAGCTGCCTTAACAAAAATACCCAGAAACTATAATTTTTTTATTGGCACATTGATTTGTTTTCCACCATTATTGCTGTTGATATTGAAAATTGGATACTTGGAGGATTTGACTGCCCGTTATCCAGAAGAGTAATGTAAATTTCGTCATTGTTTACTCCCGGGTAAAAATCTTAATATGGTGTCATACATAATTATATCTTTTTTGATAAATCCCCATATACAACGACATACTAATTGATCCGAAAAATGGGTCATCTACATGTGTCAAATTATATCAAATTAGATATAATTTGATACAGTTTGACCCGAGATTTGTCCATATCCAGGACATCAAATTATATCTAATTCGATATAAAAATATCTGATTTTATAAAATTTTGTCTGATAGTAGGCATACTTTTTATGCATACCAGCTATTAAATTGAGATTGAAATGTCTATGGTTTTAACAATTTTTAAGACCCAAATTTTAAAACATAAAATAAAAATTTATTTGAATACTTTTGTCTTCTAAATCGTACGCATCATTTTTTAATATGATTTTACATGCAAAAACATCACGTGGAAATTATTGGGCTATGTAGTAATTACAGTAGTGGACTAAAGTGGATTCATATTTGAATATTTGTAAATCTGTATTAATAACTTTTGTTCAATTTGTGATATCCAAGTGTGGTTTTTCCAGTTTTTGAAGTGGCCAGATCAGAGCCCCGATTTGAATCCCATCGAGAATTGGTGGGCAATTGTCAAAAGAAGACTCTCCCAATGCGAACAACTTAGATGATCTTTGGTCAAGAGTTTCAGCGGAATGGGCTAATATTCCACCTCAAACTATTAAAAATGTCGTGGAAAGCATTCCTTCTCGCATAAAATCTGTTTTAAAGAACAAAGGACTTTCGACAAAATATTAAAGAAAGAACTTGCCGAAAATTTCAAATATGAACAATACTGGATAAAAGCGGTCACAATTTGCAATTATTTTTTTCATTAACTTCTTAATGATATAGTCTACTGTATTTAGGTTTTTATTGAAGAAGAATGTTTCAGTTTTATGCTTTAAAAAATTATTTAAGTTTCTATAATAAAATATAAATTATAACAAATTTCGAAAAATCTTGAATTAATGTATCCACTTTAGTCCACTACTGTATATATTCCTCTAACTCCCACTGGAGCATAGGGCGCTAATAACAGCAGATCGCCATCTGACCCGATTTTGAGCGATAGATCTTAATTCGTTCCGAGATACACCTAGTTGGTTCATTTCGGATTCTGTTGAACGTCTCCATGTTGTACGTGGACATTATCATAATTGCGACGTAATGTGTGTCCAATCGACTCCCACTTTCGTTTACGTATCTCCGTTGCTACCGGCATCTGGTTTGTTTTAGCTAGCAACTCGATATTCGATATTGTTCGGGGCCAAAAGATACGCAATATTCTTCTTAGGCAGCGACTTATAAAAGTTTGAAGGCGTTTTGTTATGTTCCTCGTAACCTTCCAAGTTGTACATCCATATAAGAGCACTGATTTTTTTTAAATTTATTTCTGGAATTGAAGTCAAATTTTCAACTTTGATGTCTTCAGAGACTTATAGTAGAATTTCATGACAAATATTTTTGCGGAACAGTTATAGGGTTGAACTCTTCAACTTATGGGTCTTTTGTGACCCTTTTAAAAAAGGGCCAAAAAGACCCTTTAATTGCAGAGTTAGAGGGTTAAAATGTTCCACAAAAATGTCTCTCGTAGTGTTTTATATAAGTTCGCTGAACATATCCTATACCTAAAGTGGAAGATTCACATGGAAACGCATAGGAAACTATGCCGATTCACAATAAACATTTTTAAAAGAGGTGAAACTTAACACCCCAAAAACATAGGGCCAGACGAAAACTTTTAAAATACCGATACTCTTATATTTTTCTTTGGTTCCTCTGCGTAAATCAGTTGTTCTTAATGATATACTCTACTGTATTTAGGTTTTTATTGAAGAAGAATGTTTTAGTTTTATGCTATAAAAAAAATCATTTAAGTTTCTATAATAAAATAAAAATTATAACAAATTTCGAAAAATGTTGTATTAATGTATCCATTTTAGTCCACTACTGTAACTCTGAATTTGCAGATAACTAAATTTGATGTTGAACTATATATTAATTTGTATGGGATTATATAGAAAGTTATATAAAATTAAAATATATTTTTAGTAAGACGACACATACAGTGTTATAAAACTTAGTATCAAATTATATATAATCATATCGATCACTACATATAATTTGATTAGTTTTATAAGGCTTATGTAGTTATATATGGAGTCAGATTTGGGGATATGTAATAATATCAATTGCCGTACAGAAAATTCGTTGAAAAAATAATATCAGATGTAGTTGTATATAATGATATGTGTCTTAATGTTACTCCATTCATTGTCAGATATAGCCCAATCACATTATATATGACAATATATAACTATTTTTACTCGGGCTGTATTTAGATTTATAATTTAATAACTATTTTTATAAATTTTCTTCCTTTTTTGCAACCATTAGCGTGTTTGTCAATTTTTTTATGAGGTTTATATTTATTACATTAAAATGCCAATAGTTGATGGGTACTATATTCAAATCATTCTTTTATTTCACTACCAAATCGTTAGCCATAACTTCCTCCATGGTTGATTTATAAATTTAAAATAAACGTAGTTGTCATCCACTACTTTATGTTAACTATGCGATAGTGAGGGTTATTTCACCTATGACATAGTTGAAAAAAATAGTGATCAGCAACTATGGAATTTTTTGGGTGTAGAAATTTAATTTTTTAATTTTCGTTTACATTTCATGCTATTATACCAGCCAGTTGGTAAATTTGGAGTTAAAAGCCATTCCTAAGCCCAAAGTAATTACTTCGAAGTAATTGCTAAGTTTTATTCATATGACCCATTAACCCTAATAATCTTAAAACCGATGGTACAGAATTTGTTAGTCTTTTCGTTTCGATCAAAATGCTTTTATTTTGTAGATTTTTTTAATTTATTTTGTATTTGTTTCTTACGCATCTTTGGATGTAGTTTTTATCTTTTTGTTCTGCCATGTTATGCAATTATAAGATCTCTAATAAAAAAATAAACAAAAATGCAAAAAATGTTATACACAAATTTAACGCTTCGAATATTAGTTGAAACTAAAATATATTTTACAAAAAAACATGTGGAAATTCTATTTCTCAGAATTTGTTATTAAATTTTCAGAGCATACAGGAGAGAGTACGCTATATCCAAATAAAAATTTTAAAAAATCGAAAAATAGTAGACAGTCGATACCCTCCTAAATAACAATGTTAAATTATAGCTTTCGAGTAAAAAAATATGAAAAATCTGAAATTGAACAAAAAAAAAATAAATGCATTGGAAATTAAAATTCTTTTATTTTATATTTGTTTAGCGAATTACAGAAATTTTGTATTTTTTTTTGTAAATATTAATGATATACTGCAGAATTTTTTATACTTATAAAATGCGAAATGCAAAGTTTTTTACAACAAATACAAACAAATTTATTTAGAATTTTATTATGTCGGCGCTACAAAATAACCCTCCGCAATCACAAACACCCAAAGCAAGAATTCAATTAATAGAGCACAAAAAATGGAATAACCCTCAAACATTTACATTATGTAATTTTTGGGGGCTATTTAATTTTTTTCCACTTTGGGTTTATTTTACCTATTATTTCCTGTGCGTTGGTTGTAAGTAAATTTTGTATTTCGCAAGAGTAAAAAAATCTGAAGTGAATACCTTTATTATAAAAGTATTTAGCATTTATCTTCGGTTGTATGTATTTATGTAAATTGGTTTTATTTGTAATGCATATTGAAACTATTGTTAGTTGTATTAAATTATTAATTTTCTACATTTAAAGTGACGACATTTTGTTATATTTTTTACGCAGATTTATTTTATTAAAATATTAAAGTAGTTTTTATGGGGTTTTTGAAGATTTTTATTTTATTTTCTCAATTAAAAACTAAAATCTACATAAATATTTTTTTTTCTTTAAGTTATTTATATAATTGCCATAGATATATATTTTTATTTTATAATTACTGTTTAAACTATATTATTTTATTTCTTTTTAAGTAAAATCATTAACATTTTGTTCTTTTAATATGGATTTTACTTTTATGTTCATTATAATAAGTTATGTGTTTTATTTCTTGTCATGATTATTGTTGTTATAGCAGGGGTTGGGGATTTTTTTTTTGTAAGTTTATTTCTTATTTTTTAGTTTTCCTTATTAAATTTATTAATTACCATTTAAGTTTAAAATTGTAAAAAAAGAGAAACAAATATTAATTATACAAAAAAAACAAACAAAGATTTACGTATGCGCTACATATTGTTAAACAATAAAATGGTAATTAAATTTTGTTTGTTTTTTTTTTTGTAAAGAAAACATCAAAAATAAACATCTGTGAATATGAAATGATATGAATTTTAATTTTTGTTTGTACAATTTTATCCAGTTTAGTTTACCCTATAAAAACGGTTGTTTTAGCCGTTATAAAAAAATCCAGCAAAAACGGGGTTTCAACTACTTACCAGCCTATTTATTCGCTTAATTACTTTTGTTCGTGATGTCTCAAAAGTAATGGGTATTCATTACCTTCTTACAAAAAACACAAAGTAATTAGTACTCATTACCCTCTCACTTCCAAGGGAGCCCAAAATAATGAGACCCATTACTTTTGGGACATCGCGAGCAAAAGTAATTGAGCAAGTAATTAGGCTGGTAAGTAGTTGAGACCACATTTTTGCTGGGAAAGAATTGGGTCAAATTAAAAAAAGTTCAAAAAGTATATAAACATAAATGAATGATTCATAATTATTTTTAAAAAAATCTGATAAATGACCGAATATGGCCAACCGACGTATAAAGAAAAAATCGTTTTCATGTACTTAAAATTTTTTTAATTTATTCAGCCTTTTTTACAATTTTGTGTTTATATTTTCCTTGTGTTTTTTCATATTAGCTTTGAATTTAACATGGGCCTTTTAAAAGTAGAGATAAGAGTGATTAAGTCCTGTTCACATTATCCCATAAGTGTGAATACTAGAGTTGTAAAATGTCGATACTTTTGAATGCTCGATACTATGACTCATATATTTCATAAGTTCAAACTAACGACTTACATTGCATAACTTTTTTCACACACAAATTCCCACAAAGGAAAGTTGTGCAGTCGTTATTTTTATATTATGAATAAAGCTTGATTTTTTTTTTTTTTAAATTTTTGTTGGTGCTTAAAATAAAAACTTTTAAGCTAAAAATTTCCAACTATCCCATTTTTGGGAATTTATTTGTGTGAATGTCTCGACCGACTAAGGCCTAGTTTTTAGAATTTTGTTCTTTTATTTGAAATAAAACAAAATAAAGCACATTTTAAAAGTAATACTCCAGTTACAAACTGCATTAAACTAAGATTAAAGATAATCTACATCCTAAAAAATTGGCCTAAGGCTGAGTTTCTTATTTTATTAAAAGAATTTAGTTATGAAACATATCATTTTTTAATAAAATCCATTTCAGCTAACCTAGTTCCACCTATTTTTTTTTAAGAGACGCAACACTCAGGAAATTCTCCCTATTAATTTACAAGTTGCTTTATGAGAAAAGGCGATATAGAAGAGATGAAAGGTGGTGAAAGATGAAGATCTTCAAATATGGCAACACTGTAATTGCGGGAGATGTTGAATTTTAGAACAGTTGTTGCGCGCCATCTGATGGTGAGTTGGCGAACTTTGTTGAAGCTGTTTAGTTCATAGCCCTGTTATGTTATTTTACTTCGGTGGGGTTAAGCGCTATGGGAACACCAAAAGTGGACGCTGCGATATGTATGAGGGATAGAAAAATCATACATATTATTTTTCCAAATTGATGTTGCGGTCACTGCAGATCGAACCCGCAACCTCATGTGTAACAGTCCAACGCGCTAAAATTACACCATATCGGTATTAGTATACCGATCGATTTAGAATCGCCATTTGATTCGATTTAACGATGACCGTCCGTCCGCCTGTCCATGAATTCTTGTGCGCACACTAAGGTGGCAAATATTAAGATATTTAGATGAAATTTGGTTCACTGACTTTTATCGGTCCAAGAACGAAACCTATTGATTTCGGTTAAAACTGGTCCATATTTGGACCTGGTGCCCATTTTGATGAAATTTGGTAGCGGATTCACATGGACCAAGGATAAATCTTATGGATTTTGGATATAATTGGTCCATCTTTAGACCTAGCGCCCTTGCGGACTATACCTAACATAAGGCTAACTCAAAATTTCTTACTGATTTCCTAATTTTATACCCAAAAGTTTAATGCAAAAGTCCATTTCAACACATTAAAATTTCGTATTCAAACATCAGCTGACTTTTAACCACACTGGTTTAGGATAATATACGAGTATAGTTGGTAAGGTAAAAAATAGTTTTAAAACGCTAAATAAAAAATTTTCCCGCCAGAAAACCAGCTGGCATTTTTTTTTTGTTTTTGTAAGTTTTCAATCGATTTTGAAAAATCTAGGTCTAGCGGAAAAGCTGCCGTTCTGGCAACACTGATTAAAATTAGTTGTAAAACAGTCTGAAACACTCAAGAGTTTTTCTTTAATACTTTTTTGACAACACACACAATTTCAACGTACTTTTATTCATACTTTTATTAAGTATTAACACACTAGTTGGATAATGCGAACTGGGCTTTATTGTTGGACCAAACCATGTCTACAAACTGTATATTTTCGATTTAAAACTTAAAAAACTTTGTTTCAAAGTGATATTTTTAATTTGGTTCACTATACTCAGAGCTTCGAAGAATTAATTCTATTTTATATTAAGTTATTAAAATATACCATACGATTTCCTTCTAAATCGATTGAATTCATTTTTAACCATTCGCAGAGACTTCAATCTTTGGAATTCATTAGATCGAAATTCACTTTTAAGAAATTCAATTAATTTACCTCATTCGATTTTGTCAATAATTGAATTAAATAATTAGGAATTCACTCGATTTCTTACTCATTCGACAATTTGGTAATAATCGATCATTCGATTTTGTATCATTTAATTGGGCAATTTGGGAATGATATTCGTTCGATTCAAAAAAATTGTAAAATTAACAAATGTGTCATTTTAAAAATAACAATTTATTACAAGTAAAGGAAGAAAAGAAAATGATTAAATTCAAAGTTAAAGTATAAATTTGTACGATTTTTTAGTTTAGAAATTTCCTAAACTTACGCAAAACGCTGAAATATATAAAGTTATGCAAAATAATACATGAAAAAGTTCAAAATATTGATGTCATCAATAAACTATTGTCTAAAATCATAAACCACTATAGAAACTGAAAGGTGGAAATTGTTGAGATAATCTTTATTATTCTAGTTTGTTTATTCTGTTGTTTTGGTATGACTTCCAATATTAGGCTCGTTCTGTTTCTATACGTGTTACGAAATCCCATACAAATTTTGACATTTGGCATGTTAAGTGAAAACTCTTTCAATAGTTTCAACGTCGATAATGTACGGGCAACTGTCAGATTGTATACAAAAATTTGTTGTCGTATTCATGGTAAAGCACCGTAAGTTGTTTTTCACCTGGAAACATTTTACTCGAACTTTAAAGGCCTCAAATTGAAATTTAATTTATAAAAATTAACAATTTTTTAATTTTATAACAAAGACACAATTACAATAAACACTAAATGTCACTTTTTCCCAGGCAAAATAATAGTCTTGTACATTAAATTTGGGTGAAAATAAACTCTACACAATTTTCACATGAAACCCATTATCGTGAAAAATCATTTTTTTTTATATGGAGTATAACATTTTTTTCATGTGAAATCGAAACAACTTACGGTGCTTAAGTGTGCAATTACTTTAATAAAAACTAATAACATAGTTTTGTTTTCAAAATTCTAAAATTTAATGAAGAAAATCGAATGGCATTCCCAAATTGCTCAATCGAATAAGCTAGAAATTGATTGCATTCCCAAACTTTTCAATCGATTGAATTCCTAGCGTTTGAATTCAGTGATTGAACAAATCGAAGATGAAAAAATGATTGAAGTCTTTAAAATTAAATCGAATAATATTAACTTAAACTTCATTCGATGGGTAAAATTGTAGTTTGAGAATTCAATCATTCCATAGTCAATCGGAATTGAAAACAGAATGAGGGAATGAAGTAATTAGAAGCTCTGAATATACTCTTCATGAAGTTTTGGCGATTGTTCGATTCAATTGTTAAACATTTTTTATTGGGTTTGCAGAAAATGTTCCAAAAGTTTTCTACAATCATATTTTAAATATATAATTACCACTCTTACAAGTATATCTCTCCAAAATACATGGTATCTCAATGAAAACTGGATTAAACTTGGTATTTCAATAAATGTATTTTTGTTTCGTAAATTTTAAACATTTGGGAGGGAGTGTTATATATTTTTATCAGACAGATCAGACACATAAATTACAAATTATATATTTAATTAGACAATAATGTTTTACAAAAATGTTAATTGTACATTAAATGCACAATAAACGAAATATATAAAAAAAACACACTATAGACTTAAATTTCTTCATAAATTTATTTTAAATTGGTAAATATTTTCCAAATGTAAAAAAAAAAATAATAATAATATAAGATATACGTTCAAAAACGTACAAATTGTGGAGAGTTTTCTTTTTTTCAACTTATCTTAAGAATAATGAGAAATATTACACAGTATTTTCAATAATTATCAAAAAAAAATATATATTTATAAAAAATAATAAAAAAAAAAAAGTTATGCGTGATAAAAATCTAGGCAAACATTGTAAAACGTTACACTTACGGATTTAATTAAATTGGTTTTGGTTGTTGTACAAAATGAATAATAATAATAATAATATTACTTGAAACGAAGACAGAAAATGTAAGATTTTCTTCAACTTAATATCTATGAAAAAAATAAGATTTTACCTTTTTAAATTTGTATTCAATATATTCTTCATACGCAGAAGATTTGTTGAATGTTTCTTAAAATATGTATTTAATTTCGACTTCGATAAGTACGAATTTCACTACCACCACCATTACCACTAATGTTAAAGCCCTTAGTATTACCAAATTGAGGTCTATTTGTTGTAACAGAGGCTGAATTTAAAGTTTTAGTTATGTGTGATGGTGTATTTGCTGGTAGTGGTTTTCGTCGAGTTATCTGAAGTTTTACTATCAGTGAGGGATTTTTTACAGGATTTTTAGTAGTAGTAGCCTCGTTAGAAACATATTCAGTTGCTGCTACAAACATTATAATTATATGCTTTAATTAATGTCTGGATTTTTTCAATGTACCTTTATTTTTGTTATTATATGTGGTAGTTTTACCATTATTTGTGGAGGTTGAGGTCATTGGTTTTTTGACTGGTGTTGGATTTTCTTCCGAAGAGCCTGCATCTGTAAGTGATTTCCTTTTTGCTGCTCTTTCACCTCGTGAAACTTTTGATGTAGACGGTGTTGGTGTTGTCTATAAAATATTTGGAATAAGAAAAAATTTATAAAAACAAAAATTTCAATTATATCAACTAAAGATTTATTTTTTTTTTATTTGAATATGGGCATTTCCACAGAAAGGTCCACCATGACCCAGGGGGCTCGAGCTGTTTGGTGCCCATAGAAACCTTTTTTTCTTTTATGGGCTTTTTTGTAAAAATCCTGAATATTTATGTGTGTTGGCATAATCAAAGAAGGTAGAAAATAAAAAGAATGCAATCCTCTCATTTACTGAGAAAAAATTTATAAAATGTGGCTTCAAATAGGAAACTGAAATTTTTTCGCACCTTTTAATTGATGTGGCTATTTTTTTATGTTACTACTAATAGTTTTCGTAATATTTATTACTAGCGGGCGCAGCCCGCTACGTTGTTAGCGTGCCTTAAAGGTTAAGGCACGCTAACACGCTGCGCCCCCCACAATTTTTATTAAATTCGTTTTATTATTTAAAGCCTTCACCCAGCCACCACAAATAAATAATTCTGCACAACAATGGGTTTAAAATAAATAAATATTTGATCACTTTTGCTCATGAGAGTGGATTGTTAGTAATGAATCCATAATAATTTCCAATATACGTGTGTATGTCAAGATAATTTGGTAAAGTGCGAACTTAGGTAGATAGACCCGTAAGTAGTTTTGTTCATTTGTGTTTTGAATGAAAATAAATAACGTAAAGCAGGGTTGAAAAGCATTTTATAATATTAAAAATAGCGGGCAAAGCTACGTTGTTAGCGTGTCTTAAAGTTTTTTTTTAATTCCAGTTTATGTAAAGGTAGACCTGGCAATTCAAGTAAATTCACAAATTCAGTTGGAAAATTTACTGCGTCGGTTTCTTCCACCGGTGCTTCGTTACATGAAGTTTAAATATCGGAATATATAAGTTCCATTCCTTTTCTAAGGTTTTTTCTCTTTCAGAAAATTTGTTTAACATTTTGGAGAGTATGTTTCAATGCTACATAAGTTTCATATTCCGTTGATAGTGTTTGAACAGGTAATTCCCTCTTCCAATCCATTTGCAATGTCTATAATTTCAAATCCACTCGTTCAACGTTTATATCCATTTCATTCCACTTGTGTAGTGTTTCAATCCCACTCGTTTCCTATTTAGTTTCTTAATTTTAGTGTTTCATATACACTTGTTCTTTAAGTTTTAGGTTTCTAGCTAAAGACGCAGACGTTAAGGGGGGGGGGGGGGGGGGGGGGGGGGGGCAATTTTCCCCTTTTGAACCACCATTTTTACCACGTTCCTGTCCAAAGTCCTAGAAATGCCTTGTCGATAAGTTAGCCCATACTCCAAGGAAAACATATTATATATTACAGGTTTCTAGCCGAAGGGTTCGGTTAGGCCATCAAGGGGGAGAATTATTCCGTTTTTACCCCTCCCGGTAGGAATTTCCAAAAATTCCGTCTTAGAGGACGTCTGCGTTGGAGGAGGAACCTACTACATACATAATTTTAGGTCTCTATATCCAGCAGTTTGGCCAGGCCGTCAAGGGGGAAGTTTTTTCCCTTTTTACCTCTCCCGGTATGAATTTACAAAAATACCATCTTAGGGGACGTCAACGTTGGAGAAGGAACCCAAATACCGAATTTAAGATCCCTTGTTCCAGCAGTTTGGCCAGGCCGTTAAGGGGGAGACTTTTCCTGTTTTTGACCCTACCTGTAGAAATTTCCAAAAATCTCATCTTAGCGGATGTCTACAATAGAGGAGGAACTTTAATACCAAATTTCAACTTCCTACCTCCAGCGGTTTGGGCAGGCCTTTAAGCGGCACTTTTCGCTTCATTAATCCCCATTTTTGCAATGTCCCTGTCCAAAAAGCACCTTCTCGGTAAGTGAGCACATACTCCAAGTAACATATGTTTTACATTTCAGGTTTCTAGCCAACTTTTACTATTTGTGCCCCTCTCGGTAGGAATTTCCGAAAATCAATCGACAGGGAATTCCAGCTTCCTAGTTCCAGCAGTTTGAGCAGGCTGAGAGGAACTTAAGTACCGAATTTCGGCTTCCTAGTTCCAGCAGTTTGGACAGGTCGTTAAGGGGCAACTTTCCCTTTTTGAGCCCCCATTTTATAACGACCCTGTCCAAAATTCAAAAAAGTATCTTTCTAATAAGTTAGCCCTCACTCCAGGGACCCACATTTTAAGCTTCAGGTTTCTAGCCGAAGGTGTTTTTACCGGCCCCCAAGGTGAGGCTTTTCTTCTTTTTGCCCCTCCCTTTAGGAATTTACAAAAATTCCATCTTCGCGGCTATCTGCGATGGATGAGGAACATTCATACCAAATTTCAACTGCATTGCCTAAGCGGTTTGGGCAGGCCGTTAGTGGGGACATTTTTCCCCTTTCAACCACCATTTTTACTATGTTCCTGTTCCAAAATAGAAAAATTACGTTGCCGGTGAGTTAGTCCTACTCCAAGGAATACATATTTAAAATTTTAGGTTGGCCAAAAGGGATTGGGCAAGCCGTCAGGAGGAGACTTTTACCTTATTTCCCCTCCCGATAGGAATTTCAAAAATTCCGTCTAAGCGGACGCCTACACAGAAGGAGGAACTCACATACCGAGTTTCCTTTTGGGATATCCTGTAGGGAATTCCAAAAATACAAACTTAGTCGATGTCTACTACAGTGGAGGAACCTTTATACCAAATTTCAACTTCTTACCTCCAGTGGTTTGGGCAGGCACTTTTCCAATTTGTGAGACTGTTTATGGGGAGACTTTTCCCCTTTTTGCCCGTTCCGGTTGGAATTTCCAAAAATCCCGTCTTAGCGCACGTCTATGCCGAATATCAAGAAACCTTGTTTTAGTGGAGATATCCGTGGGGGAGGAAAAAAATGGTACTTTTTGGAAAAACGAAATTTTTTGGAAAAAGATACTTTGTTTTTACAAAGTACTTTATTTGTACTTTTTTTGGAAAAGGTATTTTTTTTTAAAAAGGTGTTTTTTTTTTGGAAAAATGTATGTTTTTTGGAAAAAGGTACTTTTTTGGAAAAGGTACTTTTTTTGGTACTTTTTTTTGGGGAAAAGGTACTTTTTTTTAGAAAAGGTACTTTTTTTTGAAAAAGGTATTTTTTTTGAAAAAGGTATTTTTTTGAAAAAATGTATGTTTTTTGGGAAAAGGTACTTTTTTTGGGAAAAGGTATTTTTTTTGGAAAAGGTACTTTTTTTGAAAAAGTTATTTTTTTGGAAAAATGTATGTTTTTTGGGAAACGGTACTTTTTTTTAAAAAGGTACATTTTTTTAGAAAAAGGTACATTTTTTGGAAAAAGGTACTTTTTTTGGAAAAAGGTACATTTTTTGGAAAAAGGAATTTTTTTTTGGAAAAAGGTACTTTTTTTGGAAAAAGATACTTTTTTTGGAAAAAGGTACTTTTTTTGGAAAAAGGTACTTTTTTTGGAAAAAGGTACTTTTTTCGGAAAAAGGTACTTTTTTTTGGAAAAAGGTACTTTTTTTGGAAAAAGGTACTTTTTTTGAAAAAAGGTACTTTTTTTGGAAAAAGGTACTTTTTTTTTGGAAAAGGGTACTTTTTTTTGGAAAAAGGTACTTTTTTTGGAATAAGGTACTTTTTTTGGAAAAAGGTACTTTTTTTTGGAAAAAGGTACTTTTTTCGGAAAAAGGTACTTTTTTTGGAAAAAGGTACTTTTTTTGGAAAAAGGTACTTTTTTTGGAAAAAGGTACTTTTTTTGAAAAAAGGTACTTTTTTTGGAAAAAGGTACTTTTTTTGGAAAAAGGTACTTTTTTTTGAAAAAGGTACTTTTTTTTGGAAAAAGGTACTTTTTTGGGAAAATGGTACTTTTTTTGGGAAAAGGTACTTTTTTTGGGAAAAGGTACTTTTTTGGAAAAAGGTACTTTTTTTGTCCCCTTTTTGCCCCTCCCGATAAGAATTTCCAAAAATGCCGTCTCAACGGACGTCTACACCGGTCGAGGAATCTACATACCAAATTTCAACTTCATAGCTCCAGCAGTTTGAGCAGGCCCTCAAGGGGGAGACTTTTTCCCCTTTTTGCCCGTCCCTGTAAAAATTTCCAAAACTCCCGTCTTGGCGGATGTCTACGATAGTGGAGGAACCTTTATACCAAATTTCAACTTCCTACCTCCAGCGGTTTGGGCAGGCCGTCAAGGGGGGCCTTTTTCCCCCCATTTTTACAACGTCCCTGTCCAAAATTCTAGAAAGTACTTTCCAGAAAAGTTAGCCCCTACTCCAAGGAACACATATCTTAAATTTCAGCTTTCTAGCCAAAGGGGTTTTGGCAGGCCGTCAAGGGGGACAATTTTCCCCTTTTTGCCCGTTCCGGTAGGAATTTCCAAAAATCCCGTCTTAGTGGACGTCTACCCCGAAAGAGGAACCTACATACCAAATTTCAACTTCCTAGCTTCAGCGGTTTGGGCTGGGCGATGTTGAGTCAGTCAGTCAGTCAGTCAGTCACGTTATTCTTTTATATATAGAGATAATTTAAATATAAAATTGATAAATTAATCTTTGGTTTCCCTTAAAAATTATCAGTTTCCTGCTTGCATGCACGAGCTGTTACTATAGGGCAGGGCTGGCAAAACTATGACACGCGTGTCAGTAGTGGCACGCGAGTGGATTTTAGGTGGCACGCGACGTTTTGTTGGATATTTTCAAAAAATTTAAACTATTGGAAGACCAGCAAAAAATTCAGTTAAATGTTAAATTTCTATACAAAACTGTATGAAATTTTTCACAGAGCTTGTAAATCGTCTTTTAAAATGAATGAAATTCTGTATTGCCAGCATATTTTGTTTACAGAAATATGGTTAATACAGAACTCGAAAATTCGATTATTATAAAATTCTGGCAAAATTTCTAAAATTCTAGATTGAAAGAAGTTAAAATGTTTCCATGAGAAAATGCGTCATAATCGGAGAAATAAAAAGTACCAGAAAATTGCACAAAAATTGAAAACAACTTATAATAAAATTGGATCTAAAAAATTTCGTTTTTTCAAAGGGAAAATATGTGCTACGAAAAAACCCTCAATGAGATAAAGGCTCACCCAGGAAAAAGATTGGTTGGAATTCGATCAAAACCATTAAAATGAATTTGCCAGGACGTTATTTTATTTGCAGTTGCCTATAATTGAATACTACACCAAAAATATTTTGCTATGTATTAAAAATATGGAAAATGAACTAAAAAACAATCCTTTTAACAAATTATTGGTATCTCCAATCAATTTTAAAATTAGTATCAGTTTAGTATTGCTATGCAGTAGAAACAGCCATTTATTTAGTGAATATACAAAAAAATGAATTAACCCCCTATGTTGGACTTTGAAATTGGGTTTTGATCGTGTTTCGCAGAGCCATTTCATCTGAAAAAGAAATTTCTCTGTTCAAATCCATAATATTCGCTTTTTATTTATTATTATGATGATAAAAACCGCGAGATTTATTTAAAAAAAAAAAAAATTTTCCCCGAAGCACATTTTTCAACTAGTTTCTTACGTACTTAAATAATTGATGGTGACCAATAATTTAACTTTTTTTAACAAATAAAATAACCACCAAAAATGGAATAACTTCCCAAAAAAAATGAAAAGGCAATAATGTTCAAACTGTTTTAATTTTATTTCATTGGGGATTTTTTCTTAATGAAATAATTTCAAGATCAAATAAACCCCCAAAAATTAAATAACCGTCATTTCTTGGATGTTATTTAATTTTTCCCTTTGGGGTCTCCGTAGCGCTGATAAATATGTACATCTGCGATGATTTTTTTAAGAAAAATTTTCCAAATTTTAAAAATTTTTGAAAAAGGACTTTTAAAAGACAACTAAAATTAAGGTGGCACGCTAGAATTTTTACAAAAAAAATTGGTCCATTTCTGGCACGCAGCGAAAAAAGTCTTGCCACCCCTGCTATAGGGTAATAATTTGACATAATTCGACATTTTATATTTTTGTTTCCACCCTAAGTTAAGCATTATAATGTTGGCTTTTTATAATTTTTTTGAAATTAAAACTATTAACTGCCCAGCAACAAAAATCATTACAAAAAGTTATTTTAAAAGCACTCCGAATAGCATCAACTGTTTGTGAAGTAGTTACAATTTAGCTCTAACACTGATTTATTTTACATGTGGTGTGCCACAAACAGTCTTTTTATATGCATTTGGAATTTTCTCAAATACATTTGGAGAACAAATGGAATTATTGGAAATGCATTTGGTAAATTTTGAAATACAGATTTAAAATTTTTAAATACAAATGAATAATTTTGAAATACATTTGGACAATTTTAAAATACAAATGGAATTTTCTTAAATACAATAAAATATACAATTTTAAAAAATATTTGGACAATTTTGAATGATTTGTGGACAATTTTAAAACATTTTTGGACAATTTTAAAACATTTTTGGACAATTTTAAAACATTTTTGGACAATTTTAAAACATTTTTGGACAATGTTAAAACATTTTTGGAGAAATTTAAAAATTTTTGGATAATTTTGAAACATTTTAGACAATTTTGAAACCTTTTTAGACAATTTTGAAACCTTTTCAGACAATTTTGAAATCTATTTGGAATTTTCTGAAATAAAACTGAAAATGGTGTAGAAATGTACTCGTACAAACCTAAATTAAATAAAAAAATAAATTAATTAAATTAAATATGCTCCTGCAACTGTTTTTTTTTTTTTTCATTAATCACTGCAATATAGCTATTTTTTGGTCAAAAACGTATCAAGATTAAAAGTTTCTATTTTCTGATTATTTTAAAATTTCACTTACTTTTTGAGGTACATTTTTAGATCTAGATGTTGTTGGTGTTATTGGTGATGCAGCTCTAGCCTTAGCTAAAGGTGATCTTTGTGCTCGTGGGGCTGTTTTCGAACCAGCAGCACTTGTGTTGAGTGAAGAACGTTTTTGTGTAGGTTTATATTCAGTATCTGATTCATTTGAATCGGATGTCTCATCATCGTCTTCGTCGTCGCTATTGTCAGCCTTCTTCTTTTTACGTTTTATTAAAGTTTTACGTTTTTTGGCCGGTGATTTTCGAGGGCTAGATGATGCAGAAGCTGCCGAACTAGCACCACGTTTACCTTTATTACCAATCGATGATTTTGAAGGTGTAACAGCAGCTCTAGATTTGCGTAATGATGATGCTGTTACAATAGTGCCTCTACGTGATTTTCTGCCTGATGGCGTAGAAGTTGTAAAACGTTCATTGCCACCACTAGCGTCTGCAGCTGATTTTTTTTCAATTTGAGATTCATCTTTGAATAGGGAAATATCAACTATTTAAATAAGGAAAAAAATAAAGTTTCAATTTTGATTTTAGATAAGTAATGTAAAACACAATAACTTACGTCCATCTGGATTTTCTTCAGTTAAGTCTGGTCGTGGTACTATACCCTTTTCCACATCTATAGCCTTTTTGAGTATATTTTCAATTCGAGTTCTTTCCGATTTTGGCAAACGTAAGTGGCCTTTATCAATACGTTTTAATTCCACGGTCGTTAGAACACATTCAATATCGGTGTGATCATAAAAATCCGGTATAAATACATTACAATCTTTAGCATCTTCGGATAGCCAACGAATACTTATGCGCGGTGAGGTGCGATAAACATTTTGCATTGTTTGGCACAAGTAAAATGTACCCTCGGCGTTACGTACCGCCATATATTCATTTTTATAGAATACAATTAAACGATCCTCATTTGACATGGGCTTGGGAGAATTTGAAGCCTCACTTGCCGATAATTTAGTGATATATGCTAATTCAGGAAGAGGACTTTGGTAGAGTATTGTCTTCAGACGGTGACGTTTTGATTTTCGATCCGCGTCATCATCTTTAGGAGTTGATGGTGTTGAATCGGAAACATAAGATGTTTCAACTTTTGGTTTACGTTTAACACGAGCAGCACTCGTTGGAGCAGTTGATGGTTTTTCTTCCGGTGAATCTGGTGTTTTACTCTCAGTAGCAACAGTAGGAGTTGCTGGTGCTGTAGCGACGGCTTTGCTTTTAGTTGCTTTTGTAAGGCGCGCCAATTTTTTAACAGGCATTGAAGCTACTTCTTTTTGTGGGCTTTCGCTGGATTCTTTAACACTATCATTAGCATTTGTTTTTTTTGCTACCGTGATAGATTTAACAGGAGCTTTTGTTTCAGCCTTAATCTGTTCTTCTTTTACCTTCGGAGCATCTTTTTCTTCTTTCACTTCTGCGACTATCAAAGTCCTTGCAGTTTCGATTTTTTCGGCAGCAATAACTGGTTCCTTGACTTTTTCATTCACTTGTTTAATTGCTTCTTGTTTATCATTTTTGTTAGATTTTTCCAAAGAACTCTTTACCGTAGTTTCTGTCTTTTCAATTGGTTTAATAGGAATAGATAAGGATGGTGGTGTTGGTGATGATTTAGTTTCTACAGCCGTGTTTGACTTTTCCGTTTCTTCATCTTTTTTTGGAGCATCTTTAGTTATGATAATTTCTTCTTCGATTTTAGAAGTTTTAGTGCTTTTGGGTTTCTTCTCTTTTTCTACATTCTCTTCTTTTTTATCTGTTTTAATTTCATCCTTTGATTTCTTTGTTTGATTTGGAATTTCTGACTTTTTGTCATCAGTAACGATTTCTGGTTTTTTGGATTTTTCTTGATTAGATGTATTTACTGGTGTTAAAGATTTTTCCTCAGTGGAAGGTTTATTCTGGAAATAGTGAAGTCATGTTTATTAGTTTATGTGATTTCCACATTCTCAATGGAAATTCAGAAGAAACAGAAATAAAACAATATCGATATACAAATTGTATTGTGTATATGGAAAGAAACTCTTCTAAAAGTTATATGTATAATTTAATTTTTTTAACACAGTTACTACTTTCAAAACCTCTTTTATACTTTTAAGGTAAAAATAATTCCATCCTAGATTTTTAGTATATCTGAAGATTGTTGTTGCAATAAGTGTTTTTGTTCTATTTTAAGATTTAAAATAAACATTGTCGACTTTAGAAAAAATATTTATTTTCAAACATTTACTTTAAGAAACTTCAGATCTTAATGTTCACTTTTAATGATTTTATTAGCGAAAAACTTAAAATGGTCAAAATTTCGGATCACCCAATAAAAACCAAAATATATGTGTCGGAAAGCTTATACTTTTTTCTTTATATTTTATTCGTTTCCCAGCAAAAAAAAATACCTGACCAAGATCCGTAAAAGCACCTATATGGTTCGCAACGAATGCGTTCAAATTGAGGTGAAAAACGCATTTTTTTAACATTGGCTAGTCATAGGAGAGAAGGTGTTTATGCTACTTTAATTCTGATTTGCACTTCATAAAAATGAGTGCATGGATGTTCTTTTTTATATGGGAAAACAAAACATTTTGTTACTGTTTAGAGAGAGATGAAAAGTAACTTTTTATGAATGCATTAAAATATACAGTTGTGGCCAAGCATTTAAGTCAATTCAAGTTTTTTTTATAATTTTATTGTTGTTGCCTTTATTTTTAAAGATCAAAATAGTGGCTAAATTCGCCACGAAAGGCAAGGAGATGGTTCAGAAAATTGTACAGAATTTTAACGTAATGTTTGTTTTTTCATTTTGTCACTTGTTTTAAGTGGGCGTGGTTTTTAACGAAAAAATAGCGATATGAACCTCTTATCAAATTACATAGTAAAATTTAGGCAGTACTGATCGGTTCTGTACAAACTGTATATTTTTGGAAATCCTATAAAATTTTATTAAGTCTTGCATTATCTTTATCTACAAATAGTCACCAGACTTAAAATTGCAGCACTTTAAACATGACCAAATTTTTATTCGCTAAAAACAAAGAAAATTTTGGTCACGTTTATAAAATTAAATATTTTTAATCTTATAAAAAGTAATATCGAATCCACTTTAAAGCAGTAAAGTTTTAATTAATGGCATTTTGGAAGTCATTAAATAATAGGTTTATTGGAAGTAAGAAATCAGCAAATATAGCTACTTTATATGCAGTGAAAAAGGCATTCTTGTAGAACGAATTCGCTTTTTTTTTTTTGCTGTGTACTAATATACATATATCAAAATTAATCCGCTAATTTTAGCAGTTTTTTCTGCAACATCATTTTTAACTAATTTTTTGTAGTTTTACAAAATTTTTTACAGACTTTTTTCTATTAGTGTAGATAAAAGAATTATAGGAAGATTTTTTTAAATTCTGTGGTGGGTAAAAAGCAGTCTAGGGTGGGCTTTGGTCACACTTTTTATATTTTTTGAAAATTTTGATCTCAAAATATCCAATTCGATCCACCAAAATTATAATATGCATTTGTATCTAATTGGATCTAAATTAATCGCATATAATATTTTGGGATCTATCAGGATCTTAATTTGATATTACTGGATATTAATGGATCTCCCAATTTTGAGATCTATTTAGTTCTAATTTAATCCTGTAACATATTTTAGGGATCTTATTGGATATTACTGGATACCCCAATTTTGAGATGAACTTGGAAAAGATTAAATGTCGATCTATATCAAATGAGATATGACTACATATCGTCACCTAAAATGCAAAAGGGCGTAACAACACTTTTTATTTTTTTACACTAGAACCAAAAAAAACCGTTGTAGAATTAAAGATATTCTATATTTTCTTCTCTTGTTTTAAACACGACTATAGACTTATTTCGACATAAGTTTAAAATTTTGTAGGGAAATGTAATTTAGTCTAGTGCATCATAATCAATCAGAAAATCGGCTTACATTTTTTGTTGTTACGCCCTTTTGCATTTTAGGTGACGATATGCTAGATATGTTTTTTGATCGAGTTAAGAATATTTTCAAATAAGTGGCAACCCTTGGTTCACAACATGGGTAATATGGATATCAATAATTTTATTTTCTCTGGTACATTAAAGCAGTATACAAATAAACCCAAATTTCGTAAATGTCAGATATGTTTTCATAGAAAAATTTATAAGTTTTTGATCCCACCTTTTAACCCTTACACGTGCGATCGGGCCGCTAAAAAAAATACGTGTCTCTTACTCTTCAAATATTCAAATTGCTATCAAATCGGAGAGAACCCATTGGAATACCTCACTTGTAAGTTACTTACCTTTTCTTGTATTTTCTTAGCATCAAGAGATTTCTTTTCACTTTCATCCTTATTGAAGGCAGCATCCACAGAATGATTTTCGGTTTTACTTAATTTTGCCATAGCATCCGGTTTATCATCGACTTTTAATATTTTCTGTTCTATTTGATCAGATGCAGCTGAAGCTGTAATAGTAGTTGTAGTCGGAGCGGTAACTTTATTTGACTTAACTTCGATACTGGCCTTTTCTGGAGTCGGATTTAGAGACGTGGAAGATGGTGTTGGTGTTAGTGGTATTGCCGTTTTAGCGGTTACCGGTAATTCCAATTTCTTTTCTTTTGCTTGTTTATTTGCATCCTTCTTTTGGTTGTCAGTGGATGAAATTGCAATGGAATCTGTGGAAATTTTTTTATTGTTGTCATTTGTTGATAACTTCGCTGCTTCCTTCTCAGCCATTAAGGGTTTAGTTAGTGTTTTAGCCATTTCTTCGGTAGATGGTTTAGCAGTAACACTTGCTTTTGTTGGGGTAGTGTTTGAACTAGTAGGAGTTGTGGTTGTTGTTGGAGTTGTATTATTAGTACTGGGTGTCGTTGCTACATTTGGTGGTGTAGACTTTTGTGGTGAAACCATTGTTGTAGTTGTTGTTGAAGTAACTCCTGTTGTTGTTGAGGCTGTTATATTACTGCCAGTTTTAGTTGCCAGTGTTGCTGTCGAGGCAGCTGTTGGTATTTGCTTTGTCAATTGTACTGGTGTTGATTGTGGCGATTTTAGAGCTGCAACTACACCAGTCGCTTCAGCATTCGTGCCAGTCTTAGCTGGACTAGTAGTATTACTAGTAGTTGTTTGTCCACCGTGTGTAGATTTTGGTATATTTTGTGAATGACCTGAATGTCCACTCTTGCCTCCGGTATTAGTGGGTGGCATAAATTTATTTTGTTGATGAGCAACACTTGGTGTCGATGTATTTTGTTGTTTTGATGGTATTAATGATATGGATGGTGTCGGTAGTGAGGGTGATGGAGCTTGATGTTTAGCTAAGCCTGTATTTGTATTACCAGTTGATAACTTTTGATGTGGACCACCACCAGCTGCTGCAGATGCCGAAGAACTCGATAAATTACCCCCGCCAACATTAGCTCCAGATACCGGTGTTATTTGTGTGTTTGGTGGTAGATTAGGAGGTTTCATTTGATTTGTCAAAGGCGGCGGTGGTGGTGGAGATGTAGCAGAACTCATTTTATTTCCACTTACAACTGCTGCTTGAGCAGCAGCAGCTGTTAGATAACGTTGTTGTAGTGCAGCAACAGTCGATAAAGCGGCAGCATTCTGTTGTTGTTGATGCTGATGTTTCTGCTGATGTTGTTGTGACATTGCTGTTGTAGTTGGCGGTGGTGGAACACCTTGTACACCCGGTTGTTGTTGACCATGACCACCTTGATGACCCTGACCACCGCCATGTTGCTGTTGTTGCATTTGTTTTGCTTGCATTTGATATTGAAATGCCTGTAAATGTTGTACGAAATTTGTTGGCAACGCTTGTAATGTCTGCTGTAGATTAAATGCTGGATTTGTTGCCGGATTACCATTGGCCTGTTGTTGATAGGTTTTGTTTAAAAGTTCTGCTGCGCCAGGTGTTCGCGTAAGGGCTAGTGGTTCTCCACTACCACCAGCACCACCACTGCCGGCACCTCCTCCCCCAACACCGATTGGACCACCAACAGGGCCGGTGCCGACACCACCACCTCCTGGCATATTATGAAGTTGTTGTTGTTGCTGTTGTTGATGCTGCTGTTGTTGTTGTTGGGCTTGCATTTGAAATTGTAGAAATTGTTGTTGTTGTTTAAACATAGTCTGTATCCGTTGTTGTTGCAGAAAAGCATTAATATCCGCTGGTGCTGATTGCGGTATAGCATTTTGTCCATGTACTAAATTTTGCATTTGTTGCTGTATTCCAGCAAATGTTTTCGCAACTTGTGGTATGTTATTAGGACCATTTGGTGGACCTCCGCCCATTCCACTGCCACTTGGACCAGGTGGTTTTTGATTATAACTCATTTTGTCATTCAATAAATTCGTGTTCGTGTAAAAAAACTGCAAAGAAAGAAATAAAAACATTCATCAAGGTGCTGTTATTAATTTACTGTTAACAATCATAATAATAAGAGCCAGGCTAAAACATTTTAGGCCAAGGTTCACTCTCAACAAAAAATATTATAGAAAAACAACACATTGTATGTAGTACAAACTATTGTAGTTCATTTTGTACCGATTTCTCTTTGTTTGATAAGATAGAGTTGCCATTGAAAAATAAAATGTATACAATTAGACCTGAAAACTTTTCCAAACCACTGTGGCTGATTCCTATGTCTAATGAGAGAAGATTTCCCATAGAAAAGAACATTGTTGCCATAAGGGCGATTTATTTAATTTAATTTATTTTATTTCCTGTACAACAAGACTGAGTCTTATATTTATATGTAGTTCTACGCCTAATATTGATGAAAAATTGTCATTTTTCGAAAATAACATTCTGCAACTTTATAATGATACTGTTCCATTAAAATCTAAAATTATCACGGCACGAACTAAACCGTGGTTTTCTGCAGCTGTTAAACAATTAATTGAGAAAAGAGATGTTGCCTACTCAAGATGACAAAGATTTAAAACTCCTGAACTAAAACTTGAATATCGTACTGCCAGAAGTAACGTAAATCCAATTTCTTGGGTGCTCTTTTGTTAATTATGTAGGTATGAGGTTATTGATATTTTTTTACAAAGCAATGGTTAATGGGTTTCCGGACTATATAGTTGACAACTTTCTTTTGTCCAACTCGGAAAGAAACCCCCAACTGGTTTATCCAACACATCATACTACTATGTACGAGCGATCATTTCTGATTAGGCTTTCAAGAATATGGTACGATCTACCTCTATACCTGAGAGGTTTTGCTTTTTCACCCCAGGTCTTTAGGCGAAAGCTTAAGGATTATGTAGCTATTCATGAGTTATAGCTTTTTATTTGTGCTACTATTTTTATCTCTCTCGATCTTTTCTTTTTTTATTATCGCTGCACTTAGGAAAATCTGGTGATTGTATTATTTTTTTTTTAAATATCTATTTATATTATTCAAGATAATGTTTTCAGTATTTTTTTTATATGATAGTATTACTGTATTTTTTACTTATTTTTTTTATTATTTATTTTTATTATTATTTATTTTTATTATTATTTATTTTTATTATTATTTATTTTTATTATTATTTATTTTTATTATTATTTTTTTTTTTATTATCTTTATTTAAATTATTTTTTTGTAGTAGCTTTTATTAATCATATATGGCCCCAGGGCTTTGGTTATGTAATTTGATGTAAATAAATGCTGTATTTATTATTAAAAAATAATAAAATTAAAATTGCAAAAAGAGATTATTATTCCAAACGTTTTGGATATGCGCTTGAGTCAAAAAAAAAACATGGAAAACAATCCGTGAAATTGGTATTGGCAAAGCAGATTTAACAGTAAACTGCCAGGTTGATGCTAATGACCTAAACAAAACCTTTACTAACTTACCAATGGTCCAAATCGACAAAAACTTTTATAATTTTCCAACAACTATTAATAGTTCTTCTCTTGATGAAAATGGGTTTGAATTTTCATGCGTCTCCCAATTTGATGTCATGTCAAGTTTTTCGTTAGTAAAATCAATTCAATCAATTCTGCCTTACATTACTCATCTGTTTAATGCAATTATCACGTCAAGCACTTTTCTGCTGAAATGGAAGCATGCTAAAATCATACCGCTTCCGAAAACAACTACTGACTTTCGACCAATTCCGATTCTGTTTCCTTTCAAAATTTTTAGAAAAGATTCTACATCTACAAATCGGTAAATATATTAAGGAAAAAGGACTAATGTAAGAAAAGCAATCTGGATTTCGTCCAAAGCATAGCTGCGTTACAGCCTTGACAGATGTGTCTGAATATATACGACGTGAACTGGATGATGGTAAAGTTAATTTCTTGGTACTCTTTGACCACTCCAAGGCCTTTGATACAGTAGACCATTTTACACTATAGTGAATTAAAATTATTATTAAAATTTTATAAAAAAATTTTTCACGAAGAAAAGATATTCCGCCAAAAAAGCGCGTGCTGGATTTTTTCTGTTAAGTTGCATTTTTATCTTACATCAGCTAGATACTGAATTCAAATGCAGATCGCAGTAACTCGAAAATTTTAACAAAATTTGGTCCACAGCATCACGCAAAATATATGAAATTTGCAAAATTCCGAGCTTTATCCACTTTGCGATGATATATTTATCAAAAGAAAAGTTTTGGTATCCATATTGCCCTATTTAGAACACATTTTTTCCCTCCATATTGAATTTCAGATAAAACGCGAAAAATCCCGAATTTTATAAAAATCTGAAATCGACTACAGATTATGATACGTAAGTTTGACATTTCAACAACAAACATCTCCGTACAAGAGAGTCAAAAATTTGTTTTTTTTTTATAGAATATCCTTGACAATATGACATGTCTGGATATGCTTGGACATCCCAGCAAAATATTTCATTACCAAATAAGTGGTTATATAATAGAAATTCATAGCTCCGCACAACTTATTTTTTGGCGTCTAAACTCATTATTTTTGTTTGGCGTGGTCGTTTTTATAAGTAGCCACGCTTACCCGCTCGCTTACGAAAAAATGAGAAATAAGTAGTTATGAGATTTTGAATAATAAGTGGTTACACACATGCCTACAAAAAGTTGAATTATAAGTGGTTATCCGATTGCTTACTTGATTCTTAAAAATAAGGAGTTAAGCAAATACTATTAGCTTAAGGAAATACATTCAGAAAAATTTAAGTTTTCTCTAGTGTGTAATTTTAGGACTCGTCATAAAAATGTAAACATAAAACATATTTACATATAATAAATAAAAATGTATAAAATTTAACTGTGTAAAAATTACTTATTAAAACTATTACGAGTAAGTCTATTGCAAGATCGTCAAGAGGCAAAAAGATCATATTTCCCAAATTTCGATGTCTCGTTTCTGAATGGCAGTTCTTTATAAATGCTACACATCTTTGGAATGCTCTTCCGCATAACCAACAAATAAATAGCAACGCAATAAATTTTAAAAATTTTCTTTTTGATCATTTTAATTACCCTATTAAAAAAATTAATGAGGTTCGCAATCATATCTTTTTCTGCTGTTGCCCAAAACAAAATTTGATCCGAAATATGGTGGATCATACTGTATTCATTTATATGCACCGTGGATCTAATATTATCAAATACGATCCGAAAATACGATCCGATAAACCCATTTTTCGGATCGTATTTCATTATATTAGATCCAAGGTGTATCTAAATTAATACAATACGATCCACCACTTTTCGGATCAAATTGTAGTTGAGGCTATACCAAAAAAGATATGTTTGTATTTTATAACATCTAACTTTTTTTACTCGGGCAGTTATGATTTTTTTTCTCTCTTTTTATTAAAAATTACTGTTCTTACTTATTTTTTATACTCCAGGAAATTTTTATAATTTTATGTTAAAATATTTCTATTAATTTAATATTTATTTGTAATATTTTTATATTTATATTACCCGGTGAAAAATGTTCATATACGCTCAAACATGTTCATATATGGTTTATGTATGGACACATATGAACAAATATGGATTTTTTATGAACATATATGGATTTTATATGAACATATATGGAAGTATATGTGATTTCATATATGGAAAAAATTTCATATACAGACATATATGGAAGCATATGTTATTTCATATATGGAAATGGCACTCATATATGGACAGATATGAAAGTATATGTTATTCAATTTATGCAAAAGGGACTTGTATATGAAGAATACATTTTTCCATATATGTAAAAGGAACTCATATTTGGATAAATATGAAATTATATTTAATGCCATGAATAAAAAAAGGAACATATGTAGCGCCTAATTTGAATGTCATAGATAAATTTATATCTATCGTACAACCTTATAATAAAGGACAGCAACGTTCGCATGTATTCGCATATATTTAATAAATGTATATGTTCATATATGTCCATATATGAACATATACTTAGGTGTTACCTCATTTTTCGGATCCATACATATATGGTTGAACCATAAATGTTCATATATGGAGATTTTTCACCGGGTACCCAGGTGAAAATGTTCATATATGTTCATATATTGTCATATATGCTTTCATGTATGAGCATATATGGTTTAATGTATGATCATATATGAACATATATGTTATGTATGGAAGCATATATGGGTAAATACATTCAAATGTATGAATCCATATATGATAATATACTGCATTTATGGGTCCATATATTGGTTCATATATTCAATATATCTTCATATATGAATTCATATATTATTCCATATATGGGTAATGTTTAAATTTCTTTTTATCATGGGGGTAATTTCGTGAGCGGATTCAAAAAATATTGAAATGCAATACATTTAATAATTTCTTAAATACAGTTGGCAATTTCTAAAATACAATTGCCAGTTTCTGAAATACAATTGATTATTTGTAAAATACATTTGATAATTTCTGAAATGCAATTGCAAATTTCTGAAATACAATTAATAAATTTCTGAAATAAAATTTTCAGTTTCTGAAATACAATTATAATTTCTGAAATACAATTGGTGGTTTCCCAGCAAAACCTTTCATTACCATGTAATGAGTTTTAGGTATTGAAATCTTAAGTGTTCACTAGTTACCTTTTAATTACTAAACTACTTATTTTAACATGGAGATGTCATTGGAGGAAAGTCATTACACTGATGTTACCTGTAAGTAGTTTATCAGCTGTTTTATAAATAGATGTTGAATATAGATTTAAAAAAGTATAACAATTTAAAAACCAATAGGAGCTGACACGTATTGATCAGCGTACCCCACGATTGTCAGGCAAACACTCTAACCATTAGACCACGACATCACAATGATTTTTATTGCTTTAACTTATGTACACATTTATTGTGGCAACTGTTATACATGTCTATTTTTCACAAAACTTGTTGTTATTAAATACTGCTTAATGAACATCAACATTTCTATAAATAGATGTTTAATATAAATTACAAAAAAAAATCAACAATGGAAGCTAACACGAGTTGAGCAGCGATCCTCATGTCTGTCAGGCAAAAACGATAACCACTAGGCTACGCCATAGTTATGGTTTTTAATGATTTAGAACAGCTATGCCCAACGTCAATGTATGCGATTTGTTCCAGTGTGTTGGGTATGCGTAAAAGCTCTTTTATTGTTATTTCGGCAAACAGTGGGGTGCAAAAGTGACGCACTTCGCCACAACTGACATTAAATATATTTGCATTACAAATTACATATTATTTTTGTTAAAAATAAAGAGACTTCCGAAAATTTCGGTAATTGTACACATTTTAAGAGGAACGCACTAGTTCATCTATATCTATTTCACTCTCATAATTTTTAATTCGAATGAGATCTGAAAGATGGTTATCCGTCAATCTATGTCGGTATTTATTTAATAATATTTTCATGGTAGAAAAGGCTGACTCACAATTGTACGTGGACCCAAACATAGAATATAATTTATATATTTCATTTTTGAGCTTAGGATACTTATCATCTTTTATTTGCTTCCAAAAATTTTCACCACTTTCTGAGGGAATTAGAAAATCTTCTCTCATTCGTGTTAATTCTTCCTGAAGCTCAATTTTTTGTTCTTGTATATTACATACAAGAGGGTAGTCGTGTAAATCTATACTTGATAACATCAAAGTCTTTAAATCTGAACCTAAAATTTTGCAAAAGTGTTTGTATTATTTTTGAATATTCTTCCATTCTGTTAAATTCTTCATGTTCATGAAAGATTTGTTTTAAGTTTGGTAAGTTGGATATATTATTATTTGTAATTTCGTTCAATAGTATTTGAAATTTTTTTTCAAAATGGTTTTTGATTCGTACTAAATCAAAAATTTTTTTATTTTTACCCTGAAGCAGTAAGTTTAATTCATTAATTAATTTAGTGATATCGCACAAGAAAGCCAAATCAAAAATAAAATCTTTGTCTTTAAAAGCTGAAATAAATTTTTCGGCATCTGAACTCATGTTCTCTTCAAAAAAAATTATTACTTCTTTTCTTAAATTAAATAATCTTTCCAGGCATTTGCCTCTGCTCAGCCACCGTACTTCAGTATATAAAAGTAAATCCCCGTAGTCAGAGTCCAGTTCATCAAGAAGGGATTTAAACTTCCTGTGGTTGAGGGCATTATGACCACCCTTTATTTTATTAATAGTTTTTACTGCGATGTCCATGGCATTATTCAAGCACAATTCTTTTGCAAAAAGAGCTTGTTGGTGAATTATGCAATGGAATGTCTGCACATTAATGTTTTTGTTTGATAAACAACCTACAAGCCCTTTTTTAGTTCCAACCATAACCTTTGCACCATCTGTACATATTGAACTTAATTTGTTAATATCAATTTGACCAAATACGCGCGATTCTAATGCCTCCAATATATTTGCCCCAGTAACATGTCCATGCATACCAACTACATCAAATATTTCCTCAAATGTTATTAATTTATCGTCAACAGATTTGACGCATATTATTAGTTGGCATATATTATTAATATCAGTACTCTCATCCAAACATAGAGCGAAATATTTACAATTTTTAAGTCTGTTTTTGGTGAGGGAAAAAATATACGAACTAATTTGTTCTGTCCTACGGGTAATTGTGTTCCTTGATAATGGTACTTTTTCTAAAATTTCGGCCATATCTCTACCCTTACTTCCAAAACAACCTAGCACTTCTTTAGCGAGCACCTTAAAAAAATGCCATCATCAAAAGGACGACAGCGTTTTGATAACGCAAGCGAAACAATAAAAGACGCTTTTTCAACATCATAATTTAAAATGTTTCCTGCTTCTCCTTCAACAACTTTTTTTTTCAAATTAGCAATTAAAATTTCTCTTTCCTCATCTACAATATCGAAATATTCTTTATGGCAAGACCTGTAATGCCTTTCGACATTAAATTTGTGGTTACGCTTAACATTGCGTTGGCATACCAAACATACTGGCTCGCCAACGCTGTTTTGCGTAAACAAAAAATCATTTTCCCAAACATCGTTAAACATTTTGAGCAATACTGTAATTCGCTTTCTGATTTGCGTGTACTATCTTCTCGCATGAAGTCTACGTGACAACTGATCAACAGTCGTAAAACAAATTAAAGCGCAAGCATTGCACGAATATTTTCTAGCTGACCCGATTGCTTACGACCTTTCGCGTATGTGTGAAAGCACAAAGCTCTTTATGTGTACATGTAAAAGCACAAAAAGCTGTTTTCGCTCGCGAGCTCAAGAGGTGGGCATAGCTGATTTAGAACATATATTATTGGTTTCAGCTATTGTGAAATAGTAATGTATGGGGTATAATTATCGGTAACTCATTACATTCAGCTTAAAAGTAATTCAACGGGTAATGAGATATGAGATCTAAGTAATGCATGTAGTAATGACCAGTCATTACCAAGTTTTTGCTGGGTTCTGATATACAATTGATAAATATGAAAATCAATTGATAATTTCTGAAAAGCAATTATAAACTAAAAATGGCTAAAACAAACTGTTGTATCTAAAAAAATGTTCGTTAAATTTTGTTCAATGCAAATAGCAGCCCGGTGAAAAATGTCCATATATGAACATTTATGGTTCAACCATATATGTATGGATCCGAAAAATGAGGTAACACCTAAGTATATGTTCATATATGGACATATATGAACATATACATTTATTAAATATATGCGAATACATGCGAACGTTGCTGTCCTTTATTATAAGGTTGTACGATAGATATAAATTTATGTATAACACTCAAATTAGGCGCTACATATGTTCCTTTTTTTATTCATGGCATTAAATATAATTCCATATTTATCCAAATATGAGTTCCTTTTACATATATGGAAAAATGTATTCTTCGAAATATGTTCATATACAAGTCCCTTTTGCATAAATTGAATAACATATACTTTCATATTTGTCCATATATGAGTGCCATTTCCATATATGAAATAACAGATGCTTCCATATATGTCTGTATATGAAATTTTTTCCATATATGGAATCACATATACTTCCATATATGTTCATATAAAATCCATATATGTTCATAAAAAATCAATATTTGTTCATATGTGTCCATACATAAACCATATATGAACATGTTTCAGCGTATATGAACATTTTTCACCGGGTATTAAAAATTTCATAATTTCTCAATTTCATTCAAATGTACAACTTCATCAGTAATGTATGAATAGAATTATAATATTTACATTTAATTTGAATAAAAAAAAGCAATATTTTTATTAAAAAGTAAAAAAAAAAAATTTATATGAACATTCATATATGTATCTCCATATATGGCCATATACCCTCAAATTTCGGATCCGAACCCATATATGAACCCATATATGTTGCCATATATGACCATATATGAACATTTTCACCTGGGTAGTCAATATTTTATTAAATATGGCAAAGTATGTTTGTACACTTTTAAAATACTGTACTATAATTATAAGAATTAGTCTTGTTGTGCAGGAAATCAATAAATAAAAATAAAATAAAAAAAAACCTGATTGAAAGTATAAAAAATTTGACAAAGTGTGTTTATTAAAATTATGGTGTAAACTTATGAAATTACCATTTGTGTAAAAAAGTACGGGTAAATGAATACCACTAATATATTTGATTTTTTTATGTATAACTGTATTTTTTGATGTATTTGTACAACTTTCCACGATAGGTTTAATGAAAGCACTATTTTTCTGTCATTTCAAATCGAAAAATAAACTTCGTTAATTTTCGAGAAAAGAGTTATTACTAAATTAACAACTGTTTGTTTTTAAATATACTTTATTTGAGATTAAGATTCCATTCAATTATTTGTGTATAAGAGTTATTGCAATTGTTTCATTATGAAGTTTAGTGAGAATACACTTAAATTCTACCAAATGAATGTTTATTTCAACATTATTTTAATTTAAATTTTTAACATTGTGCAATCCTATTTCTTTTGATGGTAAACAAAAACCAAAAAATGGTATTTGCATTAAAAATATTACTTTGAAGAAAAATATCATCACATTTCTATTTAGAAGATTTAGATATATACCCAGGTAGAAAAATACAAACGGGACAATGTCGGCCCGGTATTGGAGACGGTAGTACATGTACTAGCAATGCGTCGGATTTTCAACTTTCACTTCCCAAGGTTGGCGCAGGCTTGGGATTTTATTTTTTTGGTATTATCCCAGTACATTTAATAACAAATTTAGTAGTTTGCTGGTACTTTACTGTCCTTTTAGTGTACATCACAGATTTTTAATGTATTCTTTCGAAACTTCACAAGAAAAGAATGTCTGTCTGTCTGTCTATCTGACTATCTGTCTGTCTGTCTGTCTGTCTGTCTGTCTGTCTGTCTGTCTGTCTGTCTGTGTCTGTCTGTCTGTCTGTCTGTCTGTCTGTCTGTCTGTCTGTCTGTCTGTCTATCTGTCTGTCTGTCTGTCTTACATAAATAATTGTGTAATAGATGCAAAAATACATAAAATTAGGGTCATATGCATAATCACTTTTAAAATTTATAAGTGAATTATAAAACAAATTTTCCATACAAAATTCATTTTATAAATGTGTTATAAGGTTTTCAAATTATTATGCATAGGCACATTAATCTTGATAAATTAAAAAAAGTTCGTTAGTTTTCAGAAAACAGTATTGGCAAAGCACGTTTTAAGTAGTACCGGCATTTCGTAAAAAACATTGCTCTCCCAGTACAATTTTTGTTGCAACGTCGGCAATTTCTACCTGGGTAGATATAGATATATATAGATAAAATTTAGAATATTTAGAAAAAGGTATTGGAAAAAACCTTTCATTTTTCGTATTTATAGTATCAGCAAAATAATAAATTTTCCATTTTTATGGTACAGAATTTTTTGTATTAACGACGATTTGCCAAAGTCGAAAAATAGAGTCGTATAACCGTTTAATGGTGTAATCATTTCGACGTTGAAAGGCTACTGTAAACGTTGAAATTCAGTTGTTTTGCCAACGTATGTACTTTCGTGTCCAAAGTTTTGCCAACGTTCCGCCGACTGTATTTTTCTGACTGGGTAGTTACGCGTATTATGCCTAAAATAAAAATGTAGGCATAATAGGGGTTTTCATATAAACTCGTATTCTACTCGTAAACGGTGTAAACCTGGTATGTTTATGAGTGTAATGTCAAACTCCATACATAAAAAATATGGTTTGTATTTATACAAGGTTTACAAAGAATTTACGAGTTTATATAAAACCCCCTAATGTGTTTAATTACTCGTATAAGGGTGTTTCCAAAGTAACGGTTGTTACCGATTTTCGGAGATTTTTTAAATAAAATTCCAATCTAAGCAAATATGCCACGAGGATTGCTTAATTTTGGACCTACGAAAGTTCAATTATCAGTAGCAACCGAAAGAATTCATAAAAAATCTAATGTCAATACTTTTGTTGACCATTAAAAAAGTAACGGTCGTTACTTTATAAATGTGCTGTTTTCAAATTTCGGGAACAAACATCATGTATTGTAAAATTTTGCGCAGGATGTGCCAAGTAAAAAATCTGATTAAATTCTTTGAAATGTTTTGTTTAAGGAATGGTTTTATTTTCAAACCAAAAAAATTAGTTACCAAAAAAAATTTTTTTGAAAAAGTAACGGTCGTTACATTATAAAAAGTTAAACGATTTTTGTGTTTGAATTCATTTATTATGGGTAACAGAAAAAAACATAAACGAAAAGCTATATTCTATTGCGTAAAATTAGTGTGTTAAGTTTTTTGCATAGTTTTATTCGCTTTCAGATGAACAATAAACGAGCGCTCTCTCTTTTGCTAAGTAAGCCTCATGTTTTCTTGCGTCTTCTTTTCGTTTTTTCTGTATTTTTGCATCTTGGTAAGTTGCTCCAGTAAGAATCCAATTAAGTAAGACAAAAACAGTTCAAATGCAAAAACGCCAAAAAAAAAAAAAAAAAGTAACGGTCGTTACGTCTTTAAAAATATGTTTAAAAAATCAAAATAGGCTTTTGATGCTTATTTGGCCTTACACAATTCTTCATATTACTTACCTTCTTACTTTCCGCTACTATAAAATTTAATCATTTGAATGAATTACGAAAAAAAAAAACTTTTGTGCTTTTGGGGTAACGGTCGTTACAGTCGGTGAGGTTGTTTTTGAACTATTCACAAAAAATTAAATTTTAACTTTTCGCCTTCAAAATTGTTGCTAAGCATGAAGAAAATTTTCAGCTTTGAGCTGGCTTTTGTTTTGTTCGTAAACCACCGTTAAGAACAGTGTTGCCAAAGGGCTTAAAAAGTGGCCGTGCAATTCACGGAAAAAACGCGCACGGTGTACCAAATTCAAAGTAGCATATTTTTGTTAGTATAAAGAAAATTAAAGTTAATCCTTCGGAAAATGACAGATACATTTATTTTGTGTAATATTATTAATTAAATTAAAAATAATAATTTTATTTTTGAGCTGCAAGGGGTCATTTTCTGTGGAAACACCCATAATGAATAAATGTTTATAAACGTATAAACATGTGTAGTAGCTTTTGGCGCATTCCACTATTATACACATATGGTCAAAATAATAAGTACAGCCCGAAATATTTTTTTACTATATTGTTTTGTTTTGTTATAACATTAGAAATAAAATAAATACTAAAGCAATAACAAAAAACAAAAATTAAATTCAGTCTTGTTCACAAAGTAACTAATCAAAAAACATTGGACAAAATAATAAGTACATTTAGTTAAAATAAGCAAAACAGTAAAAAATTAAGTGATTTTAGCTGAATTTCGTTATAAGCCGGTCTATCTGCCATTATTTCGTTGACTCTTTTTGGCATGCTGGCAATAAGCTTCCTGCAGGTCTCTAATGGTATTTCATACCAAGTTTTTTTTTTAACAAAATTCCATAAATGATCCTTATTTTTAAAAACCTTTTTTCCAATTCTTTGTTTTAACTCTCCCCATAGATTTTCGATGGGGTTTAAGTCCGGAGATTGACTTGGCCAGTCAAGAAGGGCACATGATTGTCTTGGAACCAATCCTTTACCAACTTAGAAGTATGCTTTGGATCATTATCCTGCTGAAGTGTCCATATTAGAGGCATACTTTCCTCAGCATAGGTCAACATCGTATTTTCCAAGATATCTTTGTAGTGGAATCTAGTCATAGTGTCGGTAATTCGATGTATCGGTAATTCATAGTGTCGATAATTCGATAGTAATTGGTCTATGATCCCGAGTAATAAATATGATTTTTAAAAATCAATAAATTTAAGATGAATTTTTTGTTTGAATCATTTATTTTTGGATTATTAGTGCATATTTTTGGGTTTTTAGTGCATATTTCCATTTAAGTGCATATTTTGCATTTTTTTACTGCTTTTAAGCGCATATTTTCGATTTTTAAGTGCATATAGTCGCTGCCCTAGTGATTATATATTGGGTTATATCTTATTGTATATTAAACCGCAATTTATCGGATCAACCATATATGATTCTATATAGTTATGTGTATCATTAAAATTAACACATTTTTTGCTATATCATTTTATGTTATGATATTAGGGTTTGGGGTTCGGGAATTCACGGGCGGGAATTCCCGGGATATCCCGGGAAAAGTTTGCCGGGAATTCCCGGGAAAATAATATATTTTTCCCGGGGAAACGGGAAATTTTAAAAGTATTAAATTGTTTTTGTTTAGAATAGGATTTTTTAATTTTAGTTATAAAAGACATTTTAAATACCAAAATAAAAATGTTATTGTTAAAATCTTTTAAAAGGGAATCAATTTCTTTGACACACAAAAAAAGTCGTATCCAAGTAATTAGGAGCATTTCAACTAATAAAGATTTTTCGCATAACTTATTCAAAATTTAAGTAGTAAAACCTAAAAACTTGGTAAAATGTTTAAAAGAAATATGAACAAAAAGTTTTGTTTCATGCAAATAATCGCCCTTACTATCTAAATTTTTCAAATGTATATTTAGTTAAATTCGACTTTGTTAAAATATTGGGTGGCAGTATACCTTGACTTGGTTTATATTTGGAGCATTCTGATTGGTTAATTTATTTTCAAACAATCAAAATGTTTGAAAATATAAATATTTTTGTAGGGTTTTCATACACAAAATGAACAAAAACGTATGATTAAAAATAAAGTCGACTTTAAATTTAAAGTAATCCTTTATATTAAGGACAATAATTTTATAAGTTACGTTTTCATTAATAATTGTGATATTTTAAAGTAAGTTTACTAATATAATATTTTATATTAAGGAATAAAATGTCAGGAGTATGAAATACTTTACAAAAAAGGACAATACAGCGCAGTGAAATGTTTGCCCTAAAAGACTAATGGTTGTTAACGGAGGTAGCTTATCCAACATATAAATTTGGTTAAAAAAAAAAAAAAATTGATGGTCATGCAACTTTTCTTGAAGAAAATAACAACAAGAATAACGTTCCAGCTAACATTAGCAAAGTACCCGAAGAAAAAAATGTAAGCTGTATAGGCATTGAACGTTTTATGGTAGGGCAAACATTTCCTGAAATGGTATCCAAATTTTCCGCTGTCGGCGGAATGTCAATCCGCACCATGACTAGATTTTCGTTTATTCGAGAAAGTTTTTATAATAAAAACATGGCTTTGCCAAAAAATGAAAACGATGTAAAGAATATTATATTAAATTACTACAATCATGTAAAAGATATCATGATAAAAGAAATATCGAGCCATATTTCTAACAATAGGAGATTTACTATAATCTTAGATGAATGGACAAGAATATCACAAAAGAGATATTTGAACATATGTATAAACGGAAATAATTCATTTTATAACCTGAGGTGGGTTTATATATCAGGAAGATGTAATGCTGATTAAATAAGAAGAATTCTAAAAATAAGAATAGAAGAGTTTTATTTGTCTTTGGAAAATAACATTGTGGCCACCATATCTAATGGGCCAAGTGTTTCCGACAGTCCAGTAGTAGGTGCTTTCTGCTGGAATCATGCAATTCATTTGACAGTGCTGCGAGCAATTTATGTGAAATCAAATGTTCAACATTCTGATATTTTTTACTTTGAATTCTCACTACACAGACTGCATTTGTACTGAAATAGTGTTTTTTTTAATAAAAATTACTTATATAGGTGGTTTTCATTAACATTTTGTTCAAAAATATTTCCTTCCCGTTTCCCGGGAAATAAAAAAGTCCAGGAAATCCCAAACCCTATATGATATACATAACAAAATTCCGGGAAATATTTGAAAGATATTATAATATATGATTTTTTTATTACTATATGTTAATGTGAACTTTTTTACTCGGGATATCTTAAATCGAACGAAGAACATTCATTTACAAATAAAAGATCACCTATACATTCATCTTAACACACTAGATACAGCTAAAAATATAATTTAATATGTATAATTGTTTACTATCAACATGGATTTATGTTGCAGTTTAAGAATGGTTATATTATGCATTTAAATTAAACGGTTCGTTTTCGTTCATAAATCTGTTATCATACACAGAGTTAAATGGAACCAGCAGCGATACTTTAAGAACTAAATTACAAAGCAAAAACAGTAATGACTAGGGCAAGATGCACTAAAAATTACCAATTTTGCAAAAATAACGCACTTTAAAACATAAAAATATATGTTAGTTATTTTGCAAATAGACACAGAACTCGAAGCTTTTCCATAGGGCAATTAGGTTTTTAAGAATGTCAATTTTTAAAAATATTGAAAAAAAAGAAAAATATTTTGATTAAATCAAAATATGAAAACGTACAAATTTTTTATATTTTTTACAAATTTCAAAATGCTACTAAAAATGAAAAATATGCTCAAATATGCATTAAAAAGCACAAAATATGCATTAAAAAGGTACCAATATGCATTTAAGCCAAATTATGCATTTTTGTTAAAATATGCAAAAATATGCAACTACAAATCGATGCAATTTTGTTCAAAATTTGACGATTCGGATAAATATTTAGTCCATATGGACTATCGAGAAAAAACATGACTGCGTGGAATTCCTTGCCCTAGTAATAACAAAGGATAAAAATAGCATTGTTAGATTTCATTGATGTTAGTCTAGTTGAGTTATTCTCTGTAATTTACTTATAAAAAAAATTGTATCATCTTTCTTTAATTTGAAAATAATTTAAAAAGAAAGGGATATAATATATATGATCTCAAATCGAACGAAAAACATTCACTTTTTATCAAGGACCGGAAACTTTTTATTTTTTGGTTTTTATCAAATATAATTATCGTAAAAGTATGAAAATAAAAATTCAAACGTACAAAAAAATAAAAAGAAAGAAATATTTAATTAAAAATACTCCTCATGATGAAAATAAAAAACTTTTTCTGTTTTAATTTTCTTTCCAAAAAAAAAAAATAATAAATAGATACAAAAAAGAAACTTTTTTTGTGTTGTTAAAAAAAAAATGGTTTCAACAATTTGAAAAAAAATATATATATAAATATATTTTTTTTTTAATTTTCTTTTGCTGTAAATTTTGTTTAATCGTAGCATTTAAAAAATAAGGCTTTGATATTTGGCCGTTTTGCAAATCTTTTTTAGCGTCATTTTTTCGCGATTTGTTTTTTGCAACTAGTCACCGAACTTTGTTCTATGAATTGGGTATTATAGTCTCTAGATTACATATTTAACAAAACCGCACCTAAAAAATTACAAAATAGTGGCGGAACGCGAAAAAATGGTAAAAAAAATTGTATTAAAAAACCTCATCAGCGATTTTCATTCTGCAAACAAATATACTGATGTAAGAATTTTCCTTTTTGCAAATTTTTTCACGCGACTTTTTTTTGCGATTTTCTTTCAATTATCCACCAAACTTTGTTGTATGAAATGGGTATTATAGTCTCTAGATTTCATATTTAACAAAACCGCACCTAGAAAACCGCGAAATTTTGGCGGAACGCGAAAAAAGACTTTATGGTACAAAAATTGTATTGAAAAACCTAATCAGCGATTGTCATTCTGCAAACAAACATGCTGATGTAAGAATTTTCCTTTTTGCAAATTTTTTTTCCGCCACTTTTTTTCGCAATTTTTTTTGCAATTAGCCACCAAACTTTGTTGTATGAAATGGGTATTATAGTCTATAGATTTCAAATTTAACAAAACCGCACCTAAAAAATTGCGAAATTTTGGCGGACGCGAAAAAACACTTTGTGATAAAAAAAATTGTATTAAAAAGCCTTATCAGCAGTTTTCATTCTGCAAACAAATATACAGATGTAAAAATTTTCTTTTTTGGAAATTTTTTTTCTGCGACTTTTTTCCCGATTTTTTTGCAATTAGCCACCAAACTTTGTTCTATGAAATACTATAATAATATAGTCTCTAGATTACATATTTATCAAAACCGCACCTAAAAAATTGCAAAATATTGGCGGAACGCGAAAAAAGACTATGGTTAAAAATTATATTGAAAAACCTCATCAGCGATATTCATTCTGCAAGCAAATATACTGATGTACGAATTTTACTTTTTGCAAAATTTAGTTTTTTGTTGCAAAAACAAAACAAAACCCATGTAAGAAACAAAATTTTCCAAATGTAAAATTTTTGCATCATTAATTCGTTTGCAGATTGTACTGAAGCTAAAATTTTATAAATTGAAAAATAAAAACTGTTTTTCTTAATAAAGAAACTTTTTTTTTCTACGAAAAAAACTTTTCTTTTTTTTGTACAAAAACTTTTTTATATTTTTTCTTTTTCTTTTTTTTGTTTGGAGTTGAAAATAAAAAAATATCATTTGTATAAAAATATAATTTGTAATTTGTTTTTTTCTTTTTTTTATAAAGATAAATATATTTTCAATTTTGGATGAATATAAAAAAAATAATTTAGAAATTTACTTTATTTTGAACAGAATACTTTTTTATTTCTTGATGAAAACTTAAAAATAAAGTTTTTTGTTTGTAAAATCCGGTGTCTGCTTTTTATAAATTTAGTAAAATTTGTTGTGAATTTTAGCAAATAAATTTTAAATTACAGTTTACAACGGATTTACTAAAATTTAGTAGCGGTTATTAGTTTTCTGCACTAATTTCAATGTAATACAAATCAGTAGACATGCTTTGCTAAAATTAGCAAAATATTCCGCAGGGCTCAAAATAGTTAAATTTCCTGTAATAACAGCAAAATTTTCGGTGGACATTACGACTTTTATGTTGAGTGTATGAATTAAAAGTTACGATGAAAAAATATCCTGAAAAATTTGTACAAAATCCACTTATCCGGCAACACTGCTGTAAACTTTCATTTGTGCTCTCTATCTTTCACTAAATTGTTCTCAGTTTGCAAAAATAATATTTGCTAGAAAAGTTGTACGTTTTTCTACATCATATTTAATGGGTGTGAAGTAATTCTACAATGATGACGTATGTACGTACGACACTACAGAGTAGTTTACATTATAGGATTGAGTGCTAGGATCTGTCAAAAAAAACCATGTGCTTAAGATTTTTTTGGCAGTCATGCGATTATTTTGGCAGTCATAAGATTTCTTATCAGATTTCTCATCTTTAGACTTTTTTCATAAAATCATTCTCATAAGATTTGCACACACAAAGTCATCTCTGTTAAGTTAACTCTCTCACATTTAAAGTCTTTAAGATTTTAATTAGGATTATATTTCCAGTGTTATGATTTCTTTTACTTAAAATCATATAACTCAATCCTATAATGTAAACGGCTCTTAAACAACATATAATAAAGATTTATTTTAACAGTGATTAGTGCCAAAACAGCAACAACAACTATATCAACAAAATAATGATGACAAAAAATAAATAAAAATCGAGTGTATGTTGGACTTTTCTGAATTGCCTGGCTTTTTTGCAAAACTTCATGGCATGTTCCAAACGTTTTTTGATTTTACTCACACATATACATATGTACTTTTTTCAGATACAATGTTGTTGTATCTTTTGTTACTAAATATATCCGTAAATACATGGCATGTACTTTTAAGAGTAGTGCACGTTCAACGAACTTTTGTTTATATTTTTTTGTATTGTGATTTGTTTTTTATATTTTTGTTTTATTTTCTATTGTACTAATAAGTGCCACTATTATATAAGTTAGACACTTCCTCCAAAGTCATGTTTATACCCTACACCGCTACGTGGAGAGGGTATAATAAGTGTGTGCTGATGTTTGTAACACCAAAAAATATTGGACCTAGACACACCTTATAGTATACCGATCGACTCAGAATCACTTTTTGTTTCGATATAACGATGTCCGTCTGTTCGTCCGTCCTAGAGTTTGCTGTTCGGTTTTAATCGAAACCGAAACCGCGGTTTTTCAAGCCTCAAAACCGCAAAACCGACAAAAATAAGTCGGTTTTTAATAAATACCCAGTGTAGAAAATCATTACCCGATATGTGGTTATGTAACTACATATTTGGTAAAGGTAACTAGTTACTTTTGTTATTACATTTCTTATTACCTTTATATGGCGATGTCGCGAAAAATAATGAGTTGTCGTTACACACCAGCATACGAAAAATCAAAAAATATATCGTTACCTATGTGCTTACCAGTACTGACAAAAATAATGAGTCTAAAACTAGATTTTCTAAAAAATAAATTATATAAAAAAAACTATTTTTTATTGTATTTTTTTTTTTAATAAAATTTACTGGTGCGGGAATCGAACCTGGGTCTACAGATTGCCAGTCAATAGCTCTACCATCTGAGCTTTATCGACATGTAATATTTAATAGATAAAAACACAATTGACCTGCTGCACACAAGTAGCTTAATCGCCAACATACAAAAAATCTAAAAATATGTGGTTACATATATCCTTACCAGTGTTTAAAAAATATTGAGTCTAAAAATAGATTTCAAAAAGTTTTCAAAAAAACCTAAAAAATTATTTTCTATTTGAAATAATGATAAAAATAAGTCATTATCAGTAACTCATTATTATATGTTTTAAAATAATACAGAAGGTAAGTGGGTGTCATTACTGGTAGTCCAAAAAATAATGATATGTCATTACCGTTTCTACACTGGGTACTTAAAACAATTAAAATAGCTAATTAAATTACATATTATTGAGTCTTGAATTTTGAAAAGGGCTCAGCTCCTATTTTACAAAATTCTGTATTTATAAACAATTTCACCATTAAATATTATTTTAAAGATTTTTTTATTATTACAGATAATATAAGCTGAGGATTATAATTTTAGAAAAAAATTGCACCAAAAAGTCATGTAGTTTAAGAGATATTGAGTTTTACGTATTCAGTTCAGATTTTCACCGCTCATTTTTCAAGAAGTTTTATTTCGTAGTCCGCGCAATTTATTGTATAAAATTTTAACCTTATATTATTTTAAACAAACCGCTAATTTTCAGATTTAAACTCTTTAAATACAGCTTTATTTGCCGAAAAAAAGAATAAAATTTTTAATTTATAACGGTTTCCGCATTCCGCAAAAATTATAGTGTACTCTAACATACCTATGGCCCAAAGGTATACAACAACTTTTTTTTTAAGATTTTATGAGCTCGTAATTGTGATGGTACTTTTAAGTACCGTCGATCGACAAGGGGTTAAAATCGGTCTATGTTTAGACCTAGTGCCCATATAAAGGTCCCCCCAAAAGCCTATTGATTCTAGATAGGATCGGTCCATATTTGGATCTATCGCCCATATGGGATATATTTCCGATTTTCTCTTATTTAATAATTTTATAGAAAATTCTGACACAAGTTCATTTTAACCCATTCGAATTTCGGATCCAAACATGAGTTGGCTTTTAATCAGACTGGTGTAGGGTATTATATAGTCGGCATGCCCGACTTTTACTTTTTTACTCGTTACAAAATAAAATTTAAAAAAAGTTCATATGTATTTTTTTTTGGTCCTGCCATGATTTGAACCCAGGCCATCAGATTGGCAGACGATTGCTCTACCCACTGAGCTAACGAGACATATAATATTTGATAGCTAAACACATAAATGAGTGATAATCGCTGGACAACTACTGGCTGTGCTAAAAAGCTAGCACTGGCAAACAGTTTTTGAAACTAATATGCCAGCGTTGGGAGGGCAAAAAAAAGTTGGTCTTAAAGGAGTTTTTCCACAAACAAAAAAATTGATTTTATAGAACAAAAAATTTTTTAATTAAAAAAAATCCAAAAAAAATTTTTGCTTGCAACCGGATTTGAACTCGGAACCTCCTGACTACAAACCTTTTTTAACGAAGCGTCAGCATTTTTATAAAATCATTGCTCTACCAGTGAATTGGTTTTTGTATCACTGGTAGCATTGGCTAGGTACCACTGGATAACCACTGGTTGCAAACCTTGGCATACCACTCTAAGCCAATTCTTTGCCAGTGTTTTTTTTTATAAACCACCGATATTTTTGTAAAACGAATGCTGGAAAAGCGCTTTTTGAAAGCGCTGGCAAAGCGTCCGAAATGAGTGTTCTCCCAGTCATTTATTTTCAACACCATGGTTACCCAGTGGTATGCTGGTGCTTGATTTTTTGTACCACTGGCAATTTCTGATTGGGTATGTTCGCGCTCATAAATATGTAAGGTTCTTCAAAGGTGCCAGTAAGGTGCTTCAAAATCTTAAGGAAAACGGGATGTAGTCCGATTTTGTCTGCTCAAGGCTGGACCGTTGTGTATAAAGTACGACAACCTCTGTACCAATGTTCATCCAAATTGAATAACGTTTGTAGTGTCCGACTGTTCGGCAAAATTTTGGCCGAATATCGAACTTTTCTATAAATCAATATTTTACAACACTTAGCTCTTAAATTTTGTATAGTAACTAGGGTTTGGGGTTCGAGAATTCCCGGGCGGGAATTCCCGGGCGGGAATTCCCGGGAAACCCGGGAAAAGTTTGCCGGGAATTCCCGGGAAAATAATATATTTTTCCCGGGAAAACGGGAAATTTTAAAAATATTAAATTTTTTAAATTGTTTTTGTTTGGAATAGGATTTTTTAATTTTAGTCATAAAAAACATTTTAAATACCAAAACAAAAATGTCATTGTTAAAATCTTTTAAAAGGGAATACATTTATTTGACACACAAATAAAATATTTGCCAAGTAATTAGGAGCATTTCAACTAATAAAGATTTTTCGCATAACTTATTCAAAATTAAAGTAGTAAAACCTAAGAACTTGGTAAAATGTTTAAAAGAAATATGAAAAAAAAGCTTTGTTTCTTACAAATAATCGCCCTTACTACCTAAATTTTTCAAATGTATAATTTAGGTAAAGTCGACTTTAGTTAAAATATTGGGTGGCAGTACACCTTGACTTGGTTTATTTTTGGAGCATTCTGATTGGTTAATTTATTTTCAACCAATCAAAATATTTGAAAATATAAATATTTTTGTAAGGGTTTCATACACAAAATGAACAAAACCGTTTGATTAAAAATAACGTCGACTTTAAATTTAAAATACTCCTTCACTAATGGTTAACGGTGGTATCTAAATTTTGATTATCCGACATCAAAATTTGGTTCACAAAAAAAAAAAAAAATTTATGGTCATGCAACTTCTCTTGAAGAAAACAACAACAAGAAAAACGTTTCAGCTAAAATTAGCAAAGTACCCGAAGAAAAAAGTGTAAGCTGAATAGGCATTAAAGGTTTTATGGTAGGGCAAACATTTCCTAAAATGGTATCCAAATTAGCCGCAGTCAATCCGCACCATAACTAGATCTTCGTTTATTCGAGAAAGTTTTTATAATAAAAACCTTGCATTGCAAAAAAATGGAACTGATGTAAATAACATTATATTAAATTACTACAATAAAGAAATATCGAGCAATATTTCTAACAATAGGAGATTTACTATAATCTTAGATGAATGGACAACGATATCACAAAAGAGATATTTGAACATATGTATAAACGGAAATAATTCATTTTATAACCTGGGGTTGGTTTATATATCAGGAAGATATAATGCTGATGAAATAAGAAGAATTGTAGAAATAAGACTAGAAGAGTTTTATTTGTCTTTGGAAAATAACATTGTGGCCACCATATCTAATGGGCCAAGTGTGATGAAACGGTTTGTTTCCGACAGTCCAATAGTAGGTGCTTTCTGCTGAAATCATGCAATTCATTTGGCAGTGCTGCGAGTAATTTATGTGAAATCAAATGTTTAACATTCTGATATTTTTTACTTTGAATTCTCACTACACAGACTGCATTTGTACTGAAATAGTGTTTTTTTTTTTTAACAAAAATTACTTATATAGGTGGTTTTCATTAACAATTTGATTCCCGGGATTTTTCAAATTTTTTCATTCCCGTTTCCCGGGAAATAAAAAAGTCCGGGAAATCCCAAACCCTAATAGTAACTTATAAATATGCACATCCTTAACTTAATTTTTTAAATTAATTATTATAAATAATTAAAATTAGTTTCCGCATTTTTGAATTTGAAAAGGTTGCATTAAATTGTATTTTTATTCAAACACAAAAGTATTCGGCTTCGGATTTCCGGCCTTAAAAAAGTGAATTCGGTCGGACACTAAACGTTTGGAGGTCTACATACAAATTGTAAAAAAAAAAGTTTAAATCGAATTTGTTATTACTTGAAATAATGTCCTTCAGGTTTTCTGCTTAAATATTATTCTACCCATCAAAAAAATACCTGACCAAGAGTCGTAAAAGCACAACTGTTCGACACGAATGATTTCAAATTCAGGTGAAAAACGCATATATTTAACATTGGCTTGTCATAAGATAGAAGGTGTTTATGGTACTTTGCTTTACACCGCTTGGATGTTCTTTTTTATATGGGAAAACAATTCATTTTTTAGTGCTTAAAGAGAAAAGAAAAGTAACTTCTTGTGAATGCATTAAAATATATATAAATATTTAGGAAGTGAAAATATATATAAATATTTATGACATTTCAGTAAAATAAATTGGATGTCATTGTTAAAGAAACACTGTTACTTGACATCTTAAGTATCAGTATATGCAGATTATCCGATTTCAAATGTGTTATTTTTAACAACTACAAATATCCAAATTTGAACAATATCCAGATTAGTTATTCGTATCAACATTAATAATATCCAAAGAAGTGATTTTTCAGAAGTTCATGTGTATCTTATTTGTAAATGGAGGTTGGGGGTGGTAAGGTGCTGGCTTCACAAGCAAAGGGTTCAAGGTTCAATCCCGGGCTAGGGAGATACATTTTTGTATTTACTTTTTTTAATTTTTAATAAATTTTAATAATGTTTCCATTTAATTAGCCTTTTTTAATATTTTTGTCCATTATTTTCTATTGTGTTTTAACTATTTGGTAAATTTTTAGATTATGTTATTTTGTAAGGTCGGCTAACTTATTTAAAATAATGCTTTTTTATTTCTAAATAAAACACATTTTTTTTTGTAATATAATCGCATTGCTAGCAAATAGCAACTTTAAATTATTTTAAAATTCACTCGTGTTTTCATAAAAATATAAAAACATTTTCGACTAAAGTTGTTTTTAGCCAGTTGTTATGTATCAGTAACTGTGGCACAGAGCATAGAGCGTTTACATACAACGCCAGGGTTTATGAGTTCTTGGGGATTTACAGATTTTTGTTAAATAAAATTTTAATAAATTAAAAATTTATTAATTCTAGGTCGAGGCCAATTTCCTTATTATGAATTAACATAATAAGTACTTTTTTCCAAAAACTGCTATTTTTCTTCATCAGGATATTCTCCTGATAAATAATTCACAGAGTTTTTGCTTTCACAAACCTCTACACTTTCAGGAATGAAAAGACGATCGTTTCGGATATTTTACAGGTCGCCTTCATCAGTTTTCTTTAGAAAGTGGTGGCATTACTGCCAATTAAAGGGCTAACTATATAATGCTTACGCTGGCTTAAGCAAATATTGTACTTAACAAACTTTTCGACAAGTTTCGTCGTGTCATTTGCTTAAGAACTAACGGAATCCGCTGTTTTTAGAAAAACTGTTTATGGGAAAGAAAAAAACAAGTTGTTGATTGAGAAGCATGCACTGTTGCATTTTTTAGTACTTTTTTAGTTATGTTTTCATTTTTTCTTTTAAATTAATAAAAATAAATATATATACACTCGTGCTCACGAAATTAAGTCAATTCAAGTTTTTTTATTTTATTGTTGTTGCCTTTATTTTTAAAGATCAAAATAGTGGCTAAATTCGTCACGAAAGGCAAGGAGATGGTTCAGAAAATTATACAGAATTTTAACGTAATGTTTGTTTTTTCATTCTGTCACTTGTTTTCAGTGGGCGTGGCTTTTAACGAAAAATTAGCGATATCAACCTTTTATCAAATTACATAGTAAAATTTAGGCAGTACTGATCGGTTCTGTACAAACTGTATATTTTTGGAAATCCTGTAAGTCTTGCATTATTCTTATCTACAAATAGTCGCCAGACTTAAAATTGCAGCACTTTAAACATGACCAAGTTTTTCTTTGGTTTTAGCGATTTTAAAAGAAAGTTAACAATAATTCTACAACTTTTGTCAATTGAAAATAAATTTGTGTATATAATCTGTAAAATACAATGAAAATTATAAACCGCTATTTGTTGAAAATTTTTACATTCAATTAAAAAATATTGAGAACTGCAATTAACACAAGTTTGTAAGTGATGGCTTGTTAACGAATATAAGTCATACGGCAGAAAACATTTTGTATTTCTAACAGAAATCTACTCTCCAAATTGCCAAACTCCGATAAAGCCTTTAAGAAGCCGATTAACTTCATCAAGATGACAAACATCATAGGAAAATTAAATAAAGATCGTTAAGCTTTTGGACCTCAAATCAACACTAGGAAATTTACAGAATAACACCTTTCATAATTTTCGGAAAAATATCACTTTAAATGAATAAAAGAAAAAAATTTCCACTTGAAAAAATTTTTATTTTGAGTAACTAGATCCATATATGGTTAATGTTCTCACTTTTCACAAAAAAAATATCCACTAGGAAATTTACAAAATAATATTTATCAGAATTTAATTAAATTAGGATATGCAATAGAGGGTACAAAACTGTTAACGTTCGTTCTTCGCAATTAATTTCTTCAACGGGCTGGCATATCGCAGCAAAATGCAAATATTTCGAATTTGAAGTTTTTTCCATTTACTTGGATGCCTTCATTAATAAAAATTAGATTACTTAATTAGGTTTGAGACTAAAAAAAATATGTATACCTTCATTAGTTAAAAAGTTGGCTTCCAAAACAAGTTCTTCCAGAAATTCTCTAGCCGAATGCGGTTTTGAATATCCATAATAGAGACCAATCAAAAATGGCTTGGTAATGTATGCGGTTGAAAACACCTTTCCCATTATGGACCAAAAGTTCTTTTTCGATTTTTCAAACACATCCATTCTATCTACATGAATTATAATTTTAATTTCCTTTTCATTATAAAGATTGGGATCAATAATGATATCAAGATTAGACCTTATTCCAAAATATTGAAATTTTCTCAAAAGATCGTCTAAACCTAGCATCATTTTATAATCGCCCCTCAAAGTAGAAGTTCCTAATAAAGTTTTAGAACATTTCGGAAGAGATGTATAATAGACCGTACCAAAAAAAAAAAGTTCGCCGTACACCTTCCAATATGAAATATTTTTGCAAGGCCATTTCAAAAAAAATTTTTTTTTGCCGAATGTAGGGGTCGCTTTTTTTTTAATTTTTCGCTATAGCTTTGGCATTTAAAGTCAGATTTGAAAGTGTGATATGTCAATTTTTTTGCCTCGAGGAGACCAGTGTTTTGCTATAAAGGTACGGTCTAATGTATAACCTTCAGATCTCAGTACAATAATAATATTAATATTTCGTCTATAGGGGTTTGTGTGAGAGTTTTGATTTTCCTTACAACTAGGGTTTTTCTTTTCCCGGACTTTTTCATTTCCCGGGACAGCGGGATTGTTTTCTGAATTTCCCGGGATCCCGGGAAATCCCGCTCGTTAGAAAATAAATATATCCGACATATTTTTACTTGAAAAACTCGATTTCTATTAAAATAACTTACGACAAAGTTCATCTTTTGGTTGCAGTCATGAGAAAATCTACTTAATATATTCTAAAATAAGGGCTTAATATAAAATATCCATATCTTCCACTTTTTCGGGATCAATTCGTTTAACAGTTTAAATAGCGAACTAACTAACTTTTATTTGCACTTTAAAAACGTGATTTTTTAATTACGAACGCTTACGACTGCGGGAATCTGGCCCCAGCTTTAGAGTCAGAACTAAGATCGATTTTTTGATTAAATATGGAATCCAAAAATTTTTATTTCTAGATATTTTGTTTCTATGTAGATTTTCAGAAGTATACTTCTATTTTTATTAAAAAGTTTAAAAGTGAGTATTTTTCACACAAATTTTTAGGCAAATCGTCTAAATCTTTTTATAAAAATAGACACTAAAATATTATTTTATAACTTTAATTGGTATTTTTTGAATAGAAATTTTTTATGGCACAACTACTTAAAAAAATTATTTAATTTTCATTGTTGCATTTTAAATTAACATAAAAAATCCAAAATAATTTGAAAAAGCATCTGATGCATTATTTAAAAAAAAATAGTAAGCTTTAAGTGTAGCGATAACTTTTCCACTCAGTCCCGTTCAAAAATATATTTTTTAATATATTGTATTTTTTAAATATCCCAGAGGATGATTTTGAATGCAAATCGAAATATCGGAAGAAAATTAAAAAATAAAATATTGAAAAATAAAATACAAAATATTGGATTTTTATTTTTTTTAAATTTATGACATAAAGCCAACAATACTACAAATTTAACAACACCAAAGGTCAACAATATTTAATATAACAAAAACATAAAATTTTAAAAATACAGCTGAAATAAAGGAATAGCAATTGAAATTTAAATGAAATTATTTGAAGTAATGAAAACTCAAAACACTTAAATCACTTAAATCACCCAGTGTAGAAACTGTAATGACATATCATTATTTTTTGGACTACCAGTAATGACAACCACTTACCTTCTGCATTATTTTAAAACATATAATAATGAGTTACCGAAAATGACTTATTTTAATCATCATTTCAAATAGAAAATAATTTTCTAGATTTTTTTAAACATTTTTTGAAATATATTTTTTGATTTTTTGTATGTTGGCGAGTAAGATTACTTGTGTGCAGCAGGTCAATTATGTTTTTATCTATTAAATATTACATATCGATATAGCTCAGATGGTAGAGCTATTGACTGGCAATCTGTAGATCCAGGTTCGATTCCCGCACCAGCAAATTTTATTTTTAAAAAAAACAAAAAATATTTTTTTATATATATTTTTTTTTTGAAAATCTATTTTTAGACTCATTATTTTTGTCAGTACTGGTAAGCACATAGGTAACGATATATATTTTGATTTTTCGTATGCTGGTGTGTAACCATAACTCATTATTTTTCGCGACATCGCCATATAAATGTAATAAGAAATGTAATAACAAAAGTAACTACTTACCATTACCAAGTATGTAGTTACATAACCACATATCTGGTAATGATTTTCTACACTGGGCAATTGAAAATACGAAAATGCCGAGTTTTTTTTAGAGGTATTTGGAGCTGAAATATAATACTGATGTTGAAATGTTGTATATGTATATTGCTTTATTTGAACAAAGACCATCATTAAAAAAAATAAAATTTCCGAGGTACGAGTATTTTTGTTGGTATTTAAACTTGATAATGTCTATAAAATTTGTTTTCGGTTAACTAAACCCAAAAAAATTCGGCATAAATAATATTTTTTATATTATATATTATATTATTAAATTTTAAATCGCATTTTTTAATTTTAAATATTTTTTATTTAAATTATTTTTAAAACAATCAATGTTTTTAATTTAAATAAAGCTTCAAAAATTTTAATATACTAGCTAAAATTCTGTAAAAGAATAAAAAAAATCCCAGGAAATCCCGCACAAAATTCCAGGGATTGCGGGATTGAAAAGAGGGCGGGATTCCCGGGACGTAAACACTACTTACAACCCAGTTTTTGCTCAATATAACCACATGTAAGTGTGCTGTAATCACTATTAGATTCCTCAGGAATAAATTCATCCCAACTTGTTTCTGGAACTACCAACGTCCTCATCATCTGAATCTAAATTTTCCTCTACTACTTCTTCATCAAACACTTCAGTTTTCAGTATTTCATTTTCATCAGAACCCTACACCACCCAAAAATTGAACACATCTACATTTCTCTTAATATCCTATAATTTTTTAACTTAATCAATTAAAACTAATTTAAGTTCTAATAATATATATAAAAAAAAATAAATGTTTTTTAAGTACTAAGAAATTACTTTATTTTTTGTATTTAGAGTACTGGAAAATTGGTCTACTTTTCGTTTTTAAAATTCTCGGAAGACACTCCACTTTTGTATTAATGCACTTTAAAATCACTTTATTTTTAGTTTTTCTAATGTTTTGAAAACGTTCTATAAACAAAAATGCTAACGATTTAAAATCACTTTATTTTTTGCTTTTGGAACGTTTCTAAACTACTCTAAATACAAACATGAGACCGTAAATCATGGTTATCATTTTAGTGTTCTGAGAACACTATAAAACCCAAAAGCATGTTGCTTTGATAACGCTTCAACCACCATACAAAGTGCTTTCAGAACGCTTTTATGTTTGTCAATTTCTGTCTGGGCTATGTACGAGTATTAAGATGAACATGTTTAACCTGCGATGGTCGGTTATGCGTTGACAGAACGTGGGAATAACAATCTTGACAGTATTGTCCTGTTACCCGATTGATAACAGCGGCCAACCGTTGGTTGGCGCTAATTTGCCAACGTTTTCACAACGTTGTCAAAATTGAAAAAATGGTGTTATAAAAATAAATTTTCAAAGAAATTTTTTTTCAAAAAAATTAAAAAAAATTGTTTTTAGTATTTTTTTAAAAAACATGGTTCTGATGGGAATTGAACCCAGGCCGCCAGGTTGTCGGCCGTGATCTCTACACACTAAGATAACAAGACTTGTAATATCTAATAGCTAAAAAATTAGATCAATGATAACAGCAGTTGTAGCTAACTTACAAGCGTCGGCAAAAAAAAACTTTGTCATGATGTTGGAAAAACAAAAAAATTGATAGTCTAAAAAACTTAAAAAATATTTTTTTGCGAAAAAAAATTTATTTAGAATTAAAATTCCAGGTAGAAATTGCCGACGGTACAAAAAACAAAGCACTGGCAAAGCGTTGCTTTACAATGGTACATTGCAAAAGCACTAATTTAGAACGCTTTGCCAACCCTTGGAAAGAGTGCTTTCCCAATACTTGTTTTATAAAGTTTACCACTGTTTATGAAAAAAAACTACCGGCAAAACATCGATTCAAAACGATTAGCCAACGTTAGGTAAAAGGACTTTGCCAGTGCCTGTTCTACAAAATTTACAACCGTATATAAAAAATACCACTGGTAAAACATCGGCTTAAAACGAATTGCCAACGTTTGCTAAAAGGACTTTGCCAGTACTTGTTTTACAAAATTTACGACAGTACCTGAAAAAATATTACTGGCAAAACATTGGATTACAGCGCTTTGCCAACATTTGCAAAATGGATTTTGCCAGTACTTGTTTTACGAAACTTATGACTGTATATAAAAAATACATAAACTGGTCACCTAATGTTCACCCTATTTAAGTACCAGTTTTCAAGTCTCTTGATAAAACTGGAAAATTGTTCTTATGGTAAAATTTGTGTGAAAATCTATTGAATTTGTATACAAACTATAGTTTTAAGCAGAGATGTATTCGCTTATTAGATACCTACAGAGCTGCTATGCTAAAATTTACTTTTCTCTTTTTTTCGGGATTGGGATTTTACAAATTTTTTCATGAAGAATTGAATAAAAAGCAGTTGATCTAAAATACCGATTGGCAGAGCACTTATTTTACTATTGTTACTAACGCTTTGCCAACGTTCGTAAAGATAAACGGCCAACCGAAGATCGACGTTATCATTTCAAGGTTCACCCAGTACTTTAATTTTCAAAAAACGGACGATGTTGATTATAATTATTTTAAATAAAACATGGTCGGGCTGTGACTCGAATCCGGGTCATCAGACTGCCAGACAATCGCTCTACACACTAAGCTAACGAGACATGTAGTACAACATAGCTTAAATAATAAATGAATGATAACAATTGTTATCATTCATTTATTATTTATTATTTACCCATTAGTATATCCTCTGAGAGCTAAAAGGGTTCAATAAGGCCGACCAAGAAAATCTGTGTGTGCGATTTTTGTTTTTCTAAAATTATATACAGCTATGGACACATAAATGGCACAAATTTAAATTGCGCATAAATTTAAGTATTTTCCAACTAAATATATTTAAAAATGCAAGTTTTATATCTTCTGATTGTTGTTGAAAAAAATTTTTGTCTTAATAGTGCTCAAATGTTCCGTTATGTTTTGCTTATTATTTACCGTTATCATTTTTGCGTTAACAATGCTGATTTAAAGTGGACATATAAATGGCACAATTTACTTAAAATAGGCAGTAGACGTGTAGATTTAATTCAAAGCAATAAATATTTTTCGTAGTTCAAAAATAAATATAAAAAGTTAAAAAAATTTTAAAATTGGATCAGGAAAACATACCACAGGTGAGGAAAGGCGATCATGTGGAAAATGTATGAAAATGGAAAAAAGTAGCAGAAATTGCTGACATAATGCAAATTTCTCGCAAAAAAGTCTACAATTCAATTAATTCTTGTGTTGAGGATCCCGATATATTGACTAAGGGTAAAATTCGGAAGCCAAGGCCACGAAAAACAGATGAGCGTACTGATGCAGCTATAGTACGAATGGTGAAAATTTATCCATTCAAGTCATCAAGGCAGATAGCATGGAATATTAATGAAAATTTTAACATGGAAATATCAAGCAGACATGTCAGAAGAAGACTAAACGAAGCAAATTTGTTTGGGCGCATTTCCTGGAAAAACCAGCTGTTCCCAAAAAAAAAAAATATTTCAAAACGACTAACCTTCGCCAGAACCCATAAGGAAAATCCCATTAATTTTTTGAAAAACGTGTTATGGAGTGACGAAACAAAAATTAACAGGATAGGACCAGATGGCAGAATCTTTGTTCGTCGTCCTAAAGGCCAAGAGTTTAATCCTCGGTTCACTCAGAAGACGGTAAAACATGGAGATGGCAGTATTATGGTTTGGGGTGCATTTTCTTGGCATGGCGTAGGTCCGCTTATAAAAATCAATGGAAAAATGGACAAGTTTCAGTATTTAGATATTTTAAAAAACCATATGGAGCCATATGCCTTCAACTCCATGCCAATAAAATGGAAATTCATGCAAGATAATGACCCCAAAACACTCCTCCAAACTAGTAAAAAAATGGTTTTGTGGGGAGTAGATTGATGTTTTGGATTGGCCAGCCCAGAGCCCTGACTTAAATCCAATAGAGAACCTGTGGAACGAAGTCAAGGTTGAAATCGCCAAGAAAAATTACAAAAATATGGACGAACTGTGGTCGGCCGCACAGGAAGCTTGGTATGCCAAAATGCCAAAAACTAGTGAAAAGTATGGGTCGCAGGTGCAAAGCTGTCATCAGAAAAAAGGCCACAGCACTAAATATTAACGGTAAAATATTTGTACATACCAAAAAAATTTAACAAATGCAATATTAAAACCATTTCTTCTCTTTTTTTAAGATTGTGCCATTTATGTGTCCAGCTCATTTCAATGGGTTTTTTTTCATAACCTAGTGTATTCAAATGCAATGAAATGTGCAAAGAAATTTGAAAATAACACACAAAACAACAAAAACGAAAATAATTTTGTTGTTGCTTTGTGTGTTATTTTCAAATTTCTTTGCACATTTCATTGCATTTGAAGACTCTAGGTAATGATAAGTTTTTATTTATATTAATGAATTTCAACTAAAGTTTACAGCAATATGAAATGTGCATAATAAACCTTTGGAAAAAAACAAAAACTTGTTTGTTGTTAATAGTATTTGCAATATAGTAGCATAAGAAAGAATTCATGGTAAAATGTGCCATATAATAGCTGTACTTCGTCATTATTATTGTCTGTTTATTGTTTAATGTATTGTGTTGTGAATCATTCCAAAGGGAACCGGGACACTTATCGGAAGAAGGTCTCTGGATTTGGACAAAATTCTGTTTGTAGATCCTCATGACTATCACGAAATTTACTGTTTTTAAATTTTTGTAAAATTCGCTTTATTTCGCTTTTTTCGCTGTTTTTAGTTGATTTTTTTCAGTAAATTTTTGAAAAATACATGATGTTCAAATGACTACAACTTTTGAAAGCCATATCCGATTGTTATAGCAATGCCTATATAATCTACTTTCAAAATATATTGCAAAAATAAATTGTTGAATTCAAAAAGGATAATACAATTTGAAAAATATCCTTAATTTGGAAATATCTCAAAAAACTCATCTTTAATTTTCTTTAAATTATTGAAGCAGATAACTCAATATTTCTCTGACTATTAATTCTATATATTTTGGACATTCTGATTACAATGGTGTACTTTATTTTTCGATCTAAGGTACATATTTTCCGCGAAATACCTTTAAAGTTTAGCGGTTTTCCATTTAGTTTTCTATAAACAAAAATTTTCAAATGCAATCAATATAAATTTTTTGTGGTGAAATGTGGGAACAGGACCTGTATTCATATTTAGGTTTAAAATGTGATGCATAAAACTTAATATTAAAAGCAATGTTCGCGTTTTATATTGATTTTTACGGTTTTTTAAGGTTTTAGTCAATTGAATCGCTGAAAGCAAATTCGGCCTTAATAAATGATATTGATTAGTGAAAAAGCAGTTCAAAGAAAATATTTCAACAAAAAAAATGTATTCATCTGTAGCGGCCTATACGTTAAAATCGCGACTTTTGAATAATTTTATATGGCAGCATAGCTTTCCAAATTGTCCCCATAGTCCAAATTTTAGTATAATATGGGGTGACCTCTAAAAACTGTTTTTGCAAAATTGCAAGCAAAACAGTTTCCATTTGAAAAAGTTATCGCAATAAATACATTTTTACTAAGTGTATTAGAACGATACTAACCTTAGTAAAAAATTGGCATTGGTAGATGAAAATTTTATAACAATCGGATAACGCGTTCAAAAGTTGTAATCATTTGAACATCATGTATATTTCACAAATTCACAAAACGCGTACCAAAATGAATTTGGAAAAAAATTCTACGTTTAATATCGTGACACTTAGCAGAATGTATGTACCAAGTTTTGTAAAAATCGAAAGGGGTCATGTCCAAAATCTTCCATTTTTGTATCCATTTTTTAAGGAATGATACTTGTATTTTAATGTTATGTATTTACCAAGTTTTGTAAAAACCAAATCCAAAATCTTCCATTTTTGTATCCATTTTTTATGGAATGATACTTGTATTTTAATGTTATGTATTTACTTAAATAAGTGCATGTATTTTAAAATAAAGAAATTGCAAACTATGGTATATGCTGCTGTTTTTAATTATTTTAGACCTCGCAGAATTGGTGATTCAAAATTCCTCAAATTAGGGTCAAAAATTACTCGGAAAAGGTTTGTAAATGACTCAGAATAGACTCTAAAATATGAGTCATAAATTCCTCCAAAAACACTCTGTAAAATAAGGGAAATTTCCCCTTCAAAGGCTTATAATTATGAGCCTTTTATGAGTCATAAAAGAACGCTCAGAAAGAGGCTTCACCTGCAAAGAAAAACACCCTCATAACTCTATGACTTCAGAAGGTCGTAGGACTCCTTTATGAGTCTTTTCGGACTCCAATTGTACATTGGGAAACTATTAAAAATGAGTCTTAAAAGACCCCAAAAACATTCAGAAAAAAAGGGAAATTTCCCCTTCGAAGGCTCATAGTTATGAGTATTTTAGGCGCCAGAAAAGAACGTTCAGAAAGAGGCTTCACCTGCAGAGAAAAACACACACATAAAATTTCAGAAGTTCTCGTAGCTCTTTTATGAGTCTCTTCGGACTCTAATTGTACACAGGGTAAGTTTAAAAAATACAATATAGCCACCCAAAAATCTTCAATAAGTTGCTTAAGCATTTGACAGAGTTTGAGATTAATAACAACTGTGTCGATTGTCGACTGACGACAGCAAAAGTCGTCGCGATTAAATAACTTCAGTGAAAATCGATTGTCGACATTTGTTGACGTTTAGTAAAAAAGGAAAGCAAAACAAGAATATGGTTGTATTTGTTTCGCCACAATTCATCAAATCAATTGGTTTTGCATTACTACTTATTTTTTATATTTTATTGTATTTAATTTGCTTTTTGCAGTAAATTATGTATTTTTATTTTCAATTATATATTTTCTGTCAAAAAAAATAATTTTTTGTAAACAAAGTACGAATTTTTGCAACTCTAATACGAATTTCTACAACTCTTTTCTAATGGCAACCATTAATTAGTTAAAAATATAGCAACAATTTCACAAATATAATGAGCGTGTGTTAGTGTGTCGTCATGAAAATAGAATAGATTCCATTACGACGAGAAATCGCCGGACGACATTGCGACATTTTCTTCCCATACAAAATATATGAAAACGCAATTCTCGTTGTCGACCCAGTTCTGATTAATCTATTTTCGTTGATTTTTGACAGTAGCTTAAGACAGCATAAGCATAATATATAACATTATCGAATTCTAGTATTGTTTGCAATATTTTTTGTTTTTTAGAATTTTTATATAAATTATATGATTGAATTATATTGAAATATGGTTGTAAATTAAAATTATTGTAAATAAAAAAATCTTACTACTACTACTATGAGTGTCAACATGTTGGTTTTTAATTTTTATTTAAAAAAAATCCCCGAAACGATCGTCTTTTCACTCCTGAAATCTAGTTTTTGGAAAAAAGTACTTATTGTGTTAACCCTAATAAAAATGATTTTTGTATAATCAGATATGATTTTTGTATAATCATTTATGATTTTATACAATTAGAACTTGTTGACTATTGTGAAACATATATTTTTATATGATTATATCGAAAGATATTTAATTATATAAAATTATATTAACCAGATCCACCATTTTCCGGATCAAATCATGTATGGGTTAATATAATTATATAAAAAATATATTATCTGATCCGAAAAATGGTGGATCTGGTTAATATAATTTTATATAATTAAATATCTTTTGATATAATCATATAAAAATATATGTTTCACAATACTCGACAAGTTATAATTGTATAAAATCATAAATGATTGTATAAAAATCATATATGAATATATAAAAATCATTTTTACTAGGGAATACATAATATGGAAATTGACCTCGAACTAGAATTAATTAGTGTTTCCAATTATTCGACATAGGCGGTTAACCGGTTAATGCATTATTCGAAAAATCACTAAAATGGATTAACCGGTTGTTGTTGTTGTTGTAACGGCTTTAAAATGAGAATTTGTAGTTAAAAATTCTCATTTAAAGCCGGAGTGGCAATCCTTGCTCGGATAAATTCGAAGATTCGTATACATCCGAATCGTTCCGGCACATAGTCCGATTGCCATGGGAACCGGGTTATACCACCCATACTCGGTCGTCAGAGCCTCGTCGGCGTTAACAGGGGACACCATGTCCAAGGTGGACTGTGGGTGAGGTTGGCATTTGGAAATAATTTCCCTTGACCCCCGGATTAACCGGTTATTCGGGTCGGTTATTCGAGAAAATTGGCGGTTAATCGATTAATCGTTTAATGCTAAATTAAGGTATTTCATTAACTTTTTATTAATTAAAACACAAAAGGCTGACTCTTTTCATTAAATATTAACGTCATATATGAATACGATGTATTTAATAAAAAAGTTTTCATATTCGAAGGTTGAAAAGTTTCGGGATGAGATTTTTTTAAAAAAAGGTCTGTAAAAATGTTGCTAAATCTACTAAAATTTCGTTGAAGATGGCAGAAAGAACTGCTGAAACTAACAAAATATTAGTAAGTTAAGAACAGCAAACCTAAAACTGTTACTATCGATTACTTAACGTAGATTTTTTATTTATAAAAAAATTTAAAAATCTGAAAGGCTTAGATACAAAATTTCTTTTGATTTTTAATCTCAGTATTGACAATAAAATTTAATATTGCAATTAACTTTTTCAGACCCAACTAGCTTGCAAAAATGTATTCATTTTATAACTTTAAGGTAAAATGGTACTAAAACTATTAAAATTTCCTGGTGTCAATTCATATTTTATGAAATATAATTTAGCTAAAAGTATAATAGAAATTTTTTATCTAAATAAACCTATTAGTATTGAAAATATTTGTAATTTTAAGAGAAAACATCACATCTCACAATTGTGTATGCTGGGTCTGAAAGGGTTAAAGAAATGCTATACCTAAAGTTTTTTTAAATTTTAATAAGATTCTTCCTACAGCTACGAAATTTTCATTAAAGCCATCGATAAAAAAATTTGAGTTCTCTTTGAGATTAATTTCAATTAATTGAGAATACCAATTTACTTTGTTTCTCAGTATCTTTTTCGTTACTAAAGGCCATTAACAGTAAAAAAATAACCTAAAGTTTGAGCGTACTTACTCTGACAGAATTTTATCGGACGAGCTGTAAACAAAATTTTCAATAAGCTAATGAAGTTTTTTTCAAAAAGTAAAAGCCAAATTTATTAAATTTTATGAAAAAGCTTTACAATTTTTATGAATCTCTTTCTAAAAAAACTTTTTTGGGTGTATGACATTTTTAATAAATAATATGAAATTTTTCATAAAATTTTATGAAAAATTGCATCAATTCAATTAAAAGTTTCAATAGACGAATTCCAGCGAAACTTAATTGAATCAGTGTATAAATTCATCAATAGCATATAGACAATTCACTGAGTGTGCAGTTACAGAAAAGTTAAAGTTCTTACAGAATTAACATGTTAATTGTGTAACAGTTTTAAAACAAATGCAGACTTGTCTTAAAGGACATGGAGATATAATTTATATTAGTTTAAATTTTTAAAAGAATTGAAACAGTAATGCAAAATTGTCTATTTTTATTTCATAAAGCATCCTCCAGCCAGTCGTGTATTTCGTGTGTTTTGTGAAATTTTAAAAAACACCTTCATTTTGGCCTTTTGCTATGTTCTTAAGGCTTTTTTACAAATAGAAACTTTGATACATATTTTTTTTAAAACATTGCTCAAAATTTTATTAAAAATTGGGAGTCTGATGGTACAATGTCGACTTGTTTGCGGTTGCTCGAAAAAGGTATTTAAAGGCATAAGGACCTATTTCACACGATTTTTAAAGAATTTGATGCTATTTTAGTTAGTATTTATTTTTTCTAAGCTTTTCTGGTAATTTTGTAGCCCAGATTAAGAAAATTGTGAAGTTTTGGGAAAAAATTAAGGAAAAATTCCATATTAAAAATTTAACCGGTTAATCGACCAATTTTAACCGATTATTCGGGTCGAATAATTATTTGAGTTTTAAATTATTTGTTTCGACATTAACCGAAATAGAGGCGATTAATCGAGGAATCGGTTAATCGATTAACCGAATTGGAAACACTAGAATTAATATAATAATAATTTATAAATTAAAACGGTCGAAAAAACAATTTTTTTGTTTTATCGCGCGATTTTTTCTTTCCAAGTATGACTATTCTTTTGCGAATATCTAAAGTCTCACAATGAAAAAGTCTCTTGAAAGTCTCATCATGTAAAAGTCTTTTGAAAAGTTTCTTCTTGATTCTCAATGGTTTAACTAATCGGTCTAATTTTTGGTCATAGTGAAAGGTATTTCTAAAACCTACTTAAAATTTAAAACTTGAAAATAAAGAGGGTCTATTATAGCTTCATCATCAGCCATATTATTGGCTAAATTTTAACAGAAAGTACGAAATAAAAAAAATAAAGGAAATAAAACTTTATTTTTATGATAAAAAAACACAAAACTATTTCCCTATTTAACTATTTTTTTCTTTCAATTTTTATTACAATATTAATTGTATTTGGTCTATACGACGAGTTTGAAAAAACAACACTTAACTAAAAAAATAAAAATGCCCTGTTGGCTGTCCGTCTCCAATATACACAAATTGCCTGCACTTGTACGTAAAAACCATACGTCAGTGTGTCAACATTTGCGAAAAGGTGACACGGAGGAAATAAGAAGATAAACAGGAAATCTAAAGTAGAATGTTTGTATATGTCTGTTTGAGCACTTCTGAAAGTATTCATATAGAGACAATCTGACAATAAAAATATAAACAATAATACAATTTAATGGAAAATGTGAGGGATCATCAATATTTACAGCAGAATCCTGCGCAATTTATCAAGCGATTCGTCTAGTTTTAAGAGGAAAAAGGAAAATCATCATCTTTACCGATAGCCTTTCGGTACCAAAGGCCGTAAGTAATAGCTTCAACAACAAATGGACTACAGTAATAAAAATCAAAGAAGCCCTTATTGGTAATGAAAATAAAGTGAGAATACACTGGATCCCAAATCACATCGGCATTGTTGGTAACGAAAAAGCTGACGTTGCTGCTAAATACGCCTCATATGCACCAATACTAAAGGACGGAATTCTGGAGAAAATTGACATTGGCCGGCACATTTCAAGCTATGTCAAACTAAAATTAAAACGGAACCAAATTACTTATCACCACTACTCCTATATAAACCCTCATCATAATCAACCTATTTATCCAACAGCTATTCATAAAGATAAAATAAAAACATTCTCCAGATTACGCCTTGGTCACACCACCTTTTCACTTGAATGGATTCTAAAAAAAGCTACTTTACCTCCTACTTGCTATCGATGCAACTGCAATCTCTCAATTAAACACATCCTTATTGATTGCCCTTCATTTTCGAACCAAAGGAACAAATTGTTTGGTAACACATCAGGGTTAGACCTTCTTAAGGTGCCATCTACTCTAAATATTGATAAAATTTATAATTTCATTAAATCAACTAAAGTCAAAATTTAATACTCAAACACAACATTGTAAATATCATTCAAAATTTTTATTGTAACTGTATATGTAACGTGCAAAATAGAAAGGGACCTAAGGTACTGTATATGTAACGTGCAAAATAGAAAGGGACCTAAGGTCCCCTTAGGTCCCTTTCTCAGGAGGGCATGGGATCGGTCTCATTCGATGCTCAGATGTTGTCCACATCAAAAAAAAATTGATTTTTTTACCCTTAGGTCCCTTTCTCTATGCGCTGTCACATATATATTAACCAGAGCTGATAGCCAATGCAGCCAGTGCCCTATAGGAAAAATTTAATCTTAGAATTAAATTCCTTAAGATTAAATAAATAAATAAATAAATAAATAAATAAATAAATAAATAAATAAATAAATAAATAAATAAATAAATAAATAAATAAATAAATAAATAAATAAATAAATGGAAAATTACTGATGAAGCCTGTCCATAAAAAAGGCAGAAACTGGATCTAGTCTGATTTGCAAATTTAATGTGTTTATAACTTTTGAAGAAAATGTTTATTCTTCTTCCTAACATCAAACCTACTAAATTAGAATTAATAAAAATACATGTGAATTACAATATATTATTTGTATTTGGTCTATACGACAAGTTTGAAAAAACAACACTTAACTAAAAAAAATAAAAATGCCCAAAAAATTTTAAAAAATTTCAAATTTAAAAACCGTTAAAAATATCGAGTAGTATCGAGTATCCAAATCAAAAATATTGAGTAGTATCGAGTATTGAAAAGTAACCGAATTTACCAGCACTTGTATAAGCACATTTTTGATACTCAAAGGCCTTTCCCGAAAAACTCGCTCTAAAAATTTAAAAAAACGGAACCGGTTCATAATGTGTTAAGAAGTATTAAAAATTTTGGCAAAAGTTTACTTATTATTATTATTATGAATAGGGTGACCATTCGTACTGATTTGATCAGTACATGTATTGATTTTTGGTCACGTGTACTGATGAAAAAGTCGTGTACTGATTTGTACTGATTTTTTAAAATTTGTACTGATATTTCTGATTTTTGGTATTTAAAAATATATTAAATTTTAATCAGAAATTTAATCAGAAATTTATCAGAATAAAAATTAAAACCCAATATATTAAATTTTTTTAGTAAAAAAAAGACAAAATCCAAGTCTAATGTAGTTTTTTTATGGGATAAATTTTTGTGAATGTGAGAGGTTTTCTCTACTAGAAAGCATTCAAATGATTTTTCTACATGTAAATTTCTTAATCTAATATGTAGTTTCATACACAGAGAAGATTCGTGGTGACGACCAAATTTATCAAATGGTTTCATTGCGATAATAAAAAATTAGTTGATACAACAATTATTTGACTGTGATAAAAATATTTTAATTATCCAGTTGCCAAAGCGGTTGTCAGAATGATTCTGTTTTCTGACTGTAGGAAACGACATTAAAAGCTGAAGATTTTTCCGTACGAAAATCCATAAAATCTGAAGAAATATATGTGGGCATTTCCATTGAATAATTTTCGAATCTGTGGGATTTTCAATAGAAAAAAGTACACAAAACCTCAAGATTTTCATTTTTAAAAACGTCTTCTTAACCTCAAACCTGCTAAATTAGAATTAATAAAAATACATATTAATGACAATATTAATTGTATTTGGTCTATACGACGCGTTTGAAAAAACAACACTTTACTATAAAAAATAAACAATGCCCTGTTGGCTGTCCGTCTCCAATATACACAAATTGCCTGCATTTGTACGTACAAACCATACTTCAATGTGGCAATATTTGTGAAAAGGTGACACGGAGGAAATAAGAAGATAAACAGAGAAAATCTGAAGTAGAATGTTTGTATATGTCTGTTTGATCACTTCTGAAATTATTCATATAGAGACAATCTAACAATAAAAATATAAACAATAATACAATTTAATGGAGGATCACTGATGAAGCCTGTCCATAAAAAGGCAGAAACTAGATCTAGTCTGATTTGCAAATTTAATGTGTTTATAACTTTTGAGGAAGGTTTATTCTTTTTCTTAACCTCAAACCTGCTAAGTTACGTGTTTTTGTAGAAAATGGTAGACAAAATGTGAAGTTTTTCTATTTTATTAGAAGTCATACAAAAATTAGCAAAAAGAAAAAAAGATTTGACACATGAATTTGTAGCCAATCGATTGGTTATATTGTATCTAGAGAAAATTTGTTTAGACAATGCAATTTGCTTGTGACAACTGAAATTCTTTGGCCTGAACAAACATTGACGTTCATACTATCCTGGGGTCATATTTGACTCCATTCATAGCATGGCTATATTTCATCAATCTGTTACAAAAAAAAATAGATAAGGAATGGTAACAGATTATTGAAATTTCTAAATAATGGGTCCGTATCCTCTACTTAAAAAACTGGATTTTTTCATGGGGAAAAAAATTTTTGTCTGTGTAAGGCTTTTTAGGATGGTATGATGGATAACCGAAAAATTTTGTTGCCTCAACCAAACCATTCTATTGACAAGAAATTAGGTTGGCTGCATAATCATTTTTTTTGGATGATAGGTTTTTTTTTTAATTTGTACTGATTTGAAGTCAGAAAAAAATGGTCACCCTAATTATGAACCCATCTGGATTTAAAAGAGAAAATTTTTTTCTATAAAAAAATGATGACCCCCTCTGGAATTAAAAAAGAAAAAAGCTAGTGTTTTCGGGCACCGCTTAAAAAAACAAATATGACCCCCTCTGGAATTAAAAAAGGAAATTTTTTTCTATTTGGTTTAAGGGGGCCGGGGACACTGGTACGCGCTAGGTCCAAAAAAACCGAAACACGGTTAAAATGGCAAGTGTGACTAAATAAATTAAATGAAAATTTCCCAGGATTCCAAATATGCATTGTATTTAGAGTTTCCAATTAATCAACGGTTAATGCATTATTTGAAAAATCACTAAAAATTGGTTAAACGGTTAATCGGGTCGGTTAATCGAGAAAATTGGCGATTAATCGTTTAATGAAAAATTAATGTATTTCCTTAATTCGTTATCAATAAAAACACAAAGAGCTGACCGGTTTTGTTAAATATCAAAATAACATATAAACTCGCAATATTTACAAAAGTTTTTATAGCTCAGAGGTTGAAAAGTTTCGGAGTCTGAATTTTTTTTAATTAAAACTTTTCTTGTACTAATAGGATAATGTCTGTACAAATTTTGCTAAAGATACTAAAATTTCATTAAAAATGGCGGTAATAACTGATGAAATTACCAGATATTTGTTTTGCCAAACATTAGTAAATTAAGAACAGTAAACCTAACTTAATGTAGATTTTTTTTATTTTATTAGAAACAAATTTTAAAAATCTAAAAAACTTCAGATGAAAAATTTCTTTGAATGTAAGTTTTAATCAATACAGTCACAATAAAATTGAATATTGCTTTTTAAACATTTTAATCTAAATTTGGAAGAATTTATTAAGATTCTTCCTTCTCCCCTGAAGAAATAAAAAACGACTTGAGCCTTTTTACATTGAGCCATCAATATAAAAAATTTTGTTCCATTTGAGTTAAATTTCAGTTAATGAAATTTTGTGCTGCGAAATTCGGGATAAAATTTTGGTCATTTCGGCAGTCTCTTTTTCGTTTTCTAAGGGCCATTAACAATATAAAAAATAACCTAAATTTTGAGGGAACTTACGCAGAGAGAATTAAGAAGACGAATTTTAGTAAAAATTTACAGTCATCTAATGAAGTTTTTCCCAAAGTGAATGAGAAATTTCTTAAATTTTATGAAAAAACTTCATTATTTTTATGAAGCTCATGTTGTGGAATTGATGTGGTTTTGTACCGATTATACACACTTTGTTACACGTTCTTACAGAATTAATATGTCAACTGTGTGACAACAGTTTTAATAAAAAACGTAAATGAAATATAATTTAAACTACCCAATCAGAAATCGCCAGTGGTACAAAAAATCAAGCACTGGCATACCACTGGGTAACCACGGTGTTGAAAATAAATGACTGGGAGAACACTTATTTGGGACGCTTTGCTAGCGTTTGCAAAAAGCGTTTTCCAGTATTTGTTTTACAAAAATTTCGGTGGTTTATAAAAGAAAACCACTGTCAAAAAATGGTCTAAGAGTGATATGCCAAGGTTTGCAACCAGTGGTTATCCAGTGCTACCTAGGCAATACTACCAGTGGTACAAAAACCAATTCACTGGTAGAGCAATGATTTTATAAAAATGCTGACGCTTCGTTAAAAAAGGTTTTTAGTGAGGAGGTTCAGAGTTCAAATCCGGTTGCAAGCAAAAAAATTTTTTTGGATTTTTTTTAATTTAAAAATTTTTTTGTTCTATAAAATCAATTTTTTTTTGTTGAAAAGCTCCTTTAAGACCAACTTTTTTTCTGCTCCCCCAACGCTGGCATATTAATTAGTTCGAAAAAACTGTTTGCCAGTGCTAGCATAGCCAGTAGTTGTCCAGCTATTATCACTCATTTATGTGTTTAGCCATCAAATATTATATTTCTTGTTATATCAGTGGATAGAGCAATCGTCTGCTAATCTGACGGCCTGGGTTCAAATCACGGCAGGACAAAAAAAATACATATGAACTTTTTTTAAATTTTATTTTGGAAAATATATTTTCAGGCCACCTATTTATTGGTTTTGCCAGCGTTTTGCCAACGTTCAAAAATTTTGTTTCTCCAGTGCTTATCCGCGCTTTCTTTTTAAATCCACCTTTATTTTGGCCTTTCGCGATGTTTTTTTGAAGCTTTTTATTTTGTTAAAATATTTGCAATAAAATTTTATTAAAATTTAGGTGTCCCTAAAATATATGACTTGTCTCAAAGAATTTGAAAATAATGGAAAAATTCCATATTAAAAATATAACCGGTTAATCGACCTATTTTAACCGATTATTCGGGTCGAATAATTATTTGAGTTTTAAATTATTTGTTTCGACATTAACCGAAATAGAGGCGATTAATCGAGGAATCGGTTAATCGATTAACGGAATTGGAAACACTAATTATATTTCAAGATCCGGAAAATAAAAATTCCGCTATGTACATTTTGGTAAATATTAGGTGTTAAAAAATAGTAGTGTAAAATTTATTTTGTTAAAATTTTCATAAAAAATTTATTTTTCTTACAAAAAAATTAATTTTTTATGAACTTTTCATTTTGTGGTACATTGTGGTGCATAGCGTACGCAAACTTTATTTTGCTAAAAGTCGAGGATTTTTTTACAAAAAATTTAATTTTTTATTAAACTTAGGAAGTGTTTGTATATTGTTTATCGTCGACCGGCCTGAAAATCTATTAAAAAACACATGTGACATATTGCAGGCCGGTCGACGATATATAGTGCTGCAGGCTATTTTTTGGAACATTGTGGTCGTATTTGAATTCGAAAGAAAATTTCCGTTCCTTTGAGTACCCCTTCTTTATGATTAGTACATTAACTGGTTATTTTAGACTCCTGGGCGGTCTTAAATGGATCTAGTGGGAACCACACTTTATGGATCATGAAACCAAATGCATTTTTGAAATCGCATTTTTAATTAGATCCGTCACACTTACCATTTTGTGTATTTCGGTTTTTTGGACCTAGTGGGTCCCAGGGCCCCGGCCGGCCCCTTAACACCATATAGAATAAATTTTCTTTTCTAATTCCAGAGGAGGTGGTATATTTTTTTTTCTTTTTGAGGGGTGCCCTAAAAAGTAAACATCAGCCAAATTTTTTACGGAATTTTATAGCCTTTTCAGTTACCTTTCGAATGGTGCTGATATTGTCCAAATTCGATAATGTTTTAACTTTGACCCCAAATAACACACAAAATAGGGGTCTCCGACAAAAAAATTTCCTATTCAGTCCAGAAAGTACTATATGGGGAAAAAAATCGGAGCTGTGCCCCAAAACTTAAATTTTATTTAAGTCAGCATGAGTGTGAGTCAAAATTAACTCACGTGCCTCTAGTGGACAGATTTAGTCTCATAGCTGACATTCAGCCGCCGCCATAATTTTTCCTTTCTTTAGTCGCCATCGATTAATTCCATCAGCCCAGGTTTGCCGCTGGAGCAGCAGCAAACATAACATACATTCACAAAAACAAAACATACACTTAGCACAAATCCACACACTCACATTTCGTAAGTAACACAAGCACACAAACTAAAAACATTAATACGCGGAAGCAGCAGCCAAATCCCCAAAAAAAAATCAAACTGAAAAGTACGCGTCAATGTGGAACACTTTAAACACATAAAGAAAAAAATATACAAAAGAAAAAATGAGGTTGAAAACCAAAGAAACGCGTTTCATTTTGGCCTGCGTCAATGTGGCTAAGGTGGTCGCGCGCATTTTTCAACGACTCGTACTTTTTGTTGTAGTGAAAAATCGCGTTAAAATTAAAACAATAATAAAAAACTCACATTTCTTTTGGTGTTTGCTTAGTTGTCCCCTCACTTAATGCTTTGTTTTTAATCAATTTTGATGATTACCGGTTTTTAATAGCAGTTTAGATTATATTAGTTTTTCTTTATTGTAGAAAATGTCTGTTGTATTGCATGCAAACATCACTTTTTTCTTTTGCTTGTTCACGTCTTCTTTTTGCTTTAGTAATGCTTGATTATTACGTTGTTCTTCATTATTTGATTGCCTTTTCTCGTTTTTCTTAACACACACATACAAATCCACAAACACATACATATATATACATAACTACTGCGGCATCGTTGGCAAAAAACTTTTCATTGGGTTATTCCCTTTTATTCCAAGCCAATAAAACACTTGTATTTCAATATATTACGATAGTTTATAATTCAATTATCATTTTATAATAGTTTTTCCAGAGTTTACATAAAGTTAAATGTAAGAAATTTTATTTTTTTCCCTTAGCGAGACGTGAAAACGAAAATTTTTCAGAAAAATCCGAAAGAACACGAACACTAATGATTCGCGTTGCCAAACACGGTATTAGATAACACAGTGTTGTATTTATATCTAAAACAGAGTCATTAACAATTTACTAAAATCAATTGGTATTTCGCATATGTGTATTGTGTTACCAGATTGCAATTGAGAAATAACTATACAAAAAAACTTGGTAAATATTTGGATTCTGTTTTCGGAATTGTTAGCACTAACGTAACGTTAGTGCTAACAACTCCAACATCGTACAGATGTAAACGCAGCTTTAGGTTGCGTTTACATCTGCACCGAAATCTCGAGATTTCGATATTCGCCACTCTAAAAAAGCAATGAAGGAAAGCTTATAGATGTTCAATTTTGAATACAGTAAACATATTTAGTTCTAATAAATACATTTTCCAAAAAAATTAAAGTTAATACGCATATCTTCACTGTTTTTTCGGAGTGGTGAATATCGAAATCTCGGGATTTCGGTGCAGATGTAAACGCAGCCTTACAGATTTTTAGGCTAATTTGGCAAAAAGACTATTCACAAATGATTAATAAAGAAAAATGTATTAAACGCTTAAAGCAGGGTATAGCCTAAAATATCTGTTTAATAAAGTTTGGAAAAAGAAAACCACTGTACAAAACTAAAAAACGTGAATTTACAATGATAAAATTAATGGTTTAAGAGTCATCCACCCAAGAATAGATGGAATACAACATTTTGTATCCAACCAAAACAAAAAAAACTGCAAAAATTACAAGACTAAACTCTTTTTTTTCGAAAATTTTCCCAAATTTGAATGAAAATAAAAATAAATTCAATAAAATAGTGTTGCATTTATAATAAAACCGTACTCGATATTCGAATACTTTCAGTATTCGTAATATAAAAAATTCTTTAACACAATTTTTTCCCATTGTTACTTCTCAGTAATGTTTAAAAATTGTTTTTAATATGTTTTGGTTTGTAATAAAACATTTTAATTTCCAAAATTTACAAAACAATATATTTACCCACAATTACCGAGTCAATCGTTCACAAAATTCATGTATCACTAAAGCTGCGTTTACATCTGCACCTAAATCTCGATATTTCGATATTCACCACTCTGAAAAAGCAATGAAGGAAAGCTTATAGATGTTTAATTTTGAGTAAAGTAAACATATTTAGTTCTAATAAATACATTTTTCAAAAAAATTAAAGTTAATACGCATATCTTCACTCATTTTTCAGGGTGGTGAATATCGAAATCTCGAGATTAAACGCAGCTTAGGTTGCGTTTACATTTGCATCGAAATCCCGAGATTTCGCTATTCACCACCTTCAAAAAACAATGAAGAAAAGAATATAAACGTTAAATTTTTAGAAAATGAATTTATTAGAGCCAACTATGTGTGCTTTATTAAAAATTGTACATATATATGCTTTTCTTCATTGTTTTTTCAGAGTGGTGAATAGCGGAATCTCGAGATTAAACGCAGCTTAGGTTGCGTTTACACTTGCATCGAAATCTCGAGGTTTCGGTATTCACCACTCCGAAAAAACAATGAAGGAAAGCATATAAATGTTAAATTTTTAGAGAATGTATTTATTAGAGCTAAACGCAGCTTAGGTTGCGTTTACACTTGCTTCGAAATCCCGAGATTTCGCTATTCACCACTCTCAAAAAACAATGAAGGAAAGCATTTTAGTTAATACGCATATCTTCACTCTTTTTTCAGGGTGGTGAATATCGAAATCTCGAGATTAAACGCAGCTTAGGTTGCGTTTACACTTGCTTCGAAATCCCGAGATTTCGCTATTCACCACTCTCAAAAAACAATGAAGGAAAGCATATAAACTTTAAATTTTTAGAAAATGTATTTATTAAAGCTAACTATGTGTGTTTTATTATTATTTATTATTTTCTTCATTGTTTTTTGAGAGTGGTGAATAGCGAAATCTCGGGATTTCGATGCAAGTGTAAACGCAACCTTAACAATAAAAAGAGAGAATATACAAAGTGTTGCCAGAATTAAAAACAAAATTAATAAACTTTTATTGTACGTTTTTGAATACAATTTTAATAAAGATTTAATAGCGATAATGAATGCTTTAGCAAATTTATGTTTTAAAGCTAAATTATGAAGTTTTTTTTGAATAACAGCTTTAAACTGCAATGCAAATAATAATAAAAGTTATTAACTATTTTATTATTAAACTTATATAATAGTTTTACTAACCGAACATTTTTGGGTGAACCCACACGCAAAAAATAAAAAGGGGGAAATTACTTAAAATAAGGGTATAAGTTACCCAGTTTTATGTGGTAATTCATAAAAAAAAATTATTTGGTATTTGAAGCTTGCTACAGTTAAAGTACATATTTCGCTTAATAAAGAGTTATTAGAAATCTTGATTCATAATCGTATTTTAACTATAAATTAATTTTTCGATTTGATACTGGCAACACTATTGTTTATTTTCTCTCTTCTCCCAAATAAGTCGCAATTGATGTACAAATTTAGTAAACGATTGACTCGGTAATTGGAAGTGAAAATGTATTTTTTAAAATTAGAGAACTAATGATGTGCCAAGATAAATTTAAAAGCCATTAAAAATATTTTTTATTTTCTTTATAAAGCAAATCAATGCAAATGTGTGTAAAAAAGTAATTTTTTAGAACATATTATTCGAAGCATACAAAAGTAATCGAATTTCGAATAATGTTTTGACAGTCTGCACATCACTATTGTTTTGTTTTTCTTTTTAATTTTATTTTTACATTTTTTTGTAAATTTTTTCGAAAAACGTCATTAGCAACACAATTATTGTAGCTTTTTTTAATTTGATGGATGCAAGTTGTTGGAAGCCACATATTTTAGGGATGGAATGGCTTTAATAAATCATTTCATGGCTGAAAATTAAATAATTAACATTTAAATGGTGGCTTCCTCACTCCAAACTTTATAAAAGGTTTAAAGTTAATGAGAGTCGACTATAAACCTATATTATTTTTTTCGTTATTTAAGCAAATATGAATACTGTTTTTCACAAATTAGCTTAAAATCCTGCAATAAGACTGTTGTATAAGTTTATGAATTAGACCATTAGTATATATTATTGGTCTAATTCATAAACTTTTACAACAGTCTTATTGCAGGATTTTAAGCTAATTTGTGAAAAACAGTATTCATATTTACTTAATAATGAAGAAAATAATAAAGGTTTATAGTTGGTACTCACTAACTTTAAACCTTTTATAAAGTTTGGAGTGAGGAAGCCACCATTTAATTGCTAATTATTTCATTTTCAGGCATGAAATGATTTATTAAAGCCATCCCATCCCTAGAATGTGTGGCTTCCTACAAGTTGCATCCAACAAACTGAAAAAAACTACAACAATTGCGTAGTCAATGACCTTTTTCGAAAAAATTTCAAAAAAAATGTAAAAATAAAATTAAAAAGAAAAACAAAACAATAGTGATGTGTAGACTGTCAAAACATTATTCGAAATTCGATTACTTTTGTATGCTTTGAATAATATGTTCTAAAAAATTACTTTTTTACACACATTTCCATTGATTTGCTTTATAAATAAAAAAAATATTTTTAATGGCTTTTAAATTTATCTTAGCACATCATTAGTTCTCTAATTTAAGGAAATAAGGTTTTCACTTCCGATTACCGAGTCAATCGTTTACTAAATTTGTACATCATTTACGACTTATTTGGGAGAAGAGAGAAAATAAACAATAGTGTTGCCAGTATCAAATCGAAAAATTAATTTATAGTTAAAATACGATTATGAATCAAGATTTCTAATAACTCCTTATTAAGCGAAATATGTACTTTAACTATAGCAAGCTTCAAATACCAAATAAATTTTGTTTATGAATTAGCACATATAGCTCTACCCAAGTTTTGGGTATAACTTATATAGTATCCCAACAAACAAATCGTTCCGTTTACGTACCGTTTTCGGTCCGTCATAATCGGAATCCAACTCCGTTTACGTACCGTTTTCCGGATCCGTATACGGATCAGAAAACGGATTTTAAGGAACATCGAAACTGATTCTAATCCGTTGGAAGTCCGTTAATGACGGACCGTTTACGGACCGTTATGTCGTGTAAAAAACTGACAAGTCCGTTGAAAGTCCGTCATTGACGGACCGTTTACGGACCGTTGCGTCGTGTAAAAAACGGACAAGTCCGTTGAAAGTCCGTCAATGACGGACCATTTACGGACCGTTATGTCGTGTATAACCGGAGTGACTCCGGACCAAAAACGGACTTGTATATCTATCTAAATTGACTAATTTTGAATAAATTTTGTTTTTTTGATTTTTAATTGATTTATTAGTAACGATATTATTTACATTTACACTATATTTAGTACCTCAGTTTACCCTGGAGTTTACATCAATTCACGACAGTCACCCATAATAGAATCGATCATCTACATGCAAAAGAAAAAATAAATTAGTTATGGTTTAATTGATTGTATTTACGATGGTGTTTTACTCGAAACAACAACAATTTACACACAATTTGGGAAAAATTGCGTAGCCGCGTTAACGTACGTGGAACAGAGCTTTTGTTATAAAAACAAACGATCTTACATAAACCACAAACCATTGTAAAACACGCACTAAATTTTATTAATCTTACCATCTAATATACATATGTATGCGACTTGATGATGTGTTGATTGTGTTGTGTTGGATATATTCTAGCTATCGCCACCAATTTATCGCCACAAAAAGTTTTTAAAAGAATTTAATTGTTTTTATTTTGAACACAAAGTCCGTATTTTACGGTACGGAAACGGAGTTAAAACGTATTATGTTCGAAAATCCGATTACATCCCAAGAAATAATATCGTTACTAATAAATCAATTAAAAATCAAAAAAACAAAATTTATTCCAAATTAGTCAATTTAGATAGATATACAAGTCCGTTTTTGGTCCGGAGTCACTCCGGTTATACACGATATAACGGTCCGAAAATGGTCCGTCATTGACGGACTTTCAACGGACTTGTCCGTTTTTTACACGACGCAGCGGTCCGTAAACGGTCCGTCAATGACGGACTTTCAACGGACTTGTCAGTTTTTTTCACGACATAACGGTCCGTAAACGGTCCGTCATTGACGGACTTTCAACGGATTAGAATCAGTTTCGATGTTCCTTAAAATCCGTTTTCTGATCCGTATACGGATCCGGAAAACGGTACGTAAACGGAGTTGGATTCCGATTATGGCGGACCGAAAACGGTACGTAAACGGAACGATTTGTTTGTTGGGATGGTCCGTTAATGTTCCGTATACGTACAAGCTTTGACGGTTACGTGTATTACGGACCGTTAATGTGCCGTAAAAGTCGGATTCATGATTCCGTATGTGCCGAAGTGTCCGTAAAAATGTTTCTTGGGATGCTTGATATAAAATAAGAAAACAAAAACTAACAATAACTATACAACAAAAATAATTTTGTTGTTGCTTTGTGTGTTATTTTAAAATTTCTCCGCACATTTCATTGCATTTGAAGACACTAGGTGAGGTCACGTAACAAATGATATATTGAAAAGCGGTGGAGAACACTTGACCATTTCATAGATAAGGTTGCGTTTACACTTGCATCGAAATCTCGAGGTTTCGGTATTCACCACTCCGAAAAAACAATGAAGGAAAGCATATAAATGTTAAATTTTTAGAGAATGTATTTATTAGAGCTAACTATGTATGGTTTTTCAAAATTGAACATTTATATGAATCCCTTCATTGTTTTTTCTGAGTGGTGAATATCGAAATCTCGGGATTTCGATGCAATTGTAAACGCAACTTAAGAAATATCATAGATTTTTCTTCTAAAAACACAAAATTTTATCAAAAATTTATTTTTATCTACAAATAATAAACAATTAAACAGTTTCCCTTTCTTTTTTACCAAATTTTCTGTTGTTTTTTATTACTAATAGCGAATTTACATTGTTAAAATGTTCACTAGATTTCGTTTTGAAATCCAATTCGAAATCTATATCATTTACATTAGAATATTTGACAGATGAATGGGATTTCGATCGGCCAACAATTTTTTTGTAAACAAACTAAGGTTGCGTTTACACTTGCATCGAAATCCCGAGATTTCGCTATTCACCACTCTGAAAAAACAATGAAGAAAAGTAAACGCAACCTAACCTTAAAAAATAACCAAAATTAAAAGATTTTCTAAAAACCATTTTATTTAATGGCGGAGCACAAAAATCATTTATATTTGAAAGATACCATGTTATATTTGCTAAGAAATGTGTTTAATTTTAGGGATGATTAGTAGAAAGCTAAAATATTCAATATTTTGTCAGTGGTCTTGCCGGCGGCATCAGATGATTTTTCATAGTTTCTCTTCGTCGGGTATAATAAAATAGCCGTTTTCAGCTTTAAATATTTCTTTCAATTAAAAATAACAGACTTTATTATGTTATTCCTTAATTTTTTAAAGTTTTATATTATGGGAGAATAATTGGATTTCAATTTGGATTTCGATGAGATTTCGCTGAAATCCAAATTAAATTGGGATTTCATTTCCTATGGGAAATCTGTTTGAAATCCCAAATTTTTATTGGATTTCCGTCGAAATCTATCGAAATTTACTTTTAACAATTTCGATCTAAGGTTGCGTTTACAGTTGCATCGAAATCCCGAGATTTCGCTATTCACCACTCTCAAAAAACAATGAAGAAAAGCATATAAACGTTAAATTTTTAGAAAATGGATTTATTAGACCCAGCTATGTGTGCTTTATTAAAAATTGCACATATATATGCTTTTCTTCATTGTTTTTTGAGAGTGGTGAATAGCGAAATCTCGGGATTTCGATGCAAGTGTAAACGCAACCTAATGTAAATTCGATATAAGGCTGCGTTTACAACTGCACCGAAATCTCGAGATTTCGATATTCACCACTCTGAAAAAGCAATGAAAGAAAGCTTACAGCTGTTTAATTTTGAATAAAGTACATATGTTAAGTTCTAATATATATATTTTCCAAAAAATTAAAGAAATGCGTATATTCTTCACTGTTTTCTCAGAGTGGTGAATATCGAAATCTCGGGATTTCGGTGCAGTGTAAACGCGGCTTAAGTCAAAATTAAGGTTGCGTTTACACTTGCATCGAAATCCCGAGATTTCGCTATTCACCACTCTCAAAAAGCAATGAAGCAAAGCATATAAACGTTAAATTTTTATAAAATGTATTTATTAGAGCTAACTACGTGTGCTTTTTTAAAATTTGTACTTAGGTTGCGTTTACACTTGCATCGAAATCCCGAGATTTCGCTATTCACCACTCTGAAAAAACAATGAAGAAAAGCATATAAACGTTAAATTTTTAGAAAATGTATTTATTAGAGCCAACTATGTTTGCTTTATTAAAAATTGCACATATATATGCTTTTCTTCATTGTTTTTTCAGAGTGGTGAATAGCGAAATCTCGGGATTTCGATGCGAGTGTAAACGCAACCTTAAACGAAAACTTACATTTCATTGCAGGCATCATTGCAAGTGTCTTCACTTGAGATGAAATCATTTTGACAATTGCTTGCTATCATTTTATTGCATGTCAAGACACTAGGTTATAGATCCACACTGTTGTTTCACAGATTAATACCAGATGTGAAACTAATGACAGGTGTCAAAAAAGTATTCTCTAACCGTATGGTATTGTTTACATGGAAGTAAAGTCAAGAGGGAGATAACAATATAAAATCTCCATACATTTTGTATTGCGCATTTTTTGTATATATCTGTCTCTTTTTAGATTATTGTGCTTTATCTTTTGTGTTTTTCTTAAATTTTCCGTTTTGTTTTGCTCATTTTCTGTCGGCCATATTGCCCAAATCAGCTGAATTATATCTGGTATAATTTGTGGTTGTTTTTTAGACTTGGGCATTCTAGTTCATTTTGGTGACCGCTCTTTCTATTCAATTTATTGTAAAGATCTAGTTCGCTCTTTTAGTTCAATCACTCTGACAATTTCGTTCAATCGTTCATAAAACAATTTTTCCGATTGTTTGTTTGGCTATTTTGTTAGCTAGCTATTCATTCTGCTCGTCTTTTACCCCCAGTCTAGGCTAGCAATAAATATGTTGACATATATTGCAGCAAATGTCAAAATTATGTTATCTTCAGTGTAGACCCCCAAATTGCGTACATATTTATTGCTGGCAATATATGTCGCAATAATTGTTAACCCCCAGTCTAGACTAGCAATAAATATGTTGACATATATTGCAGCATATGTCAAAATTATGTTATCTTCAGTGTAGACCCTCAAATTACGTACAATTTATTGCTAGCAATATATGTCGCAATAATTGTTAACGCATCTTCGTTAACAATTATTGCCGACATATTGCTGAGATGAAATGTCAAACTCAGATGACATTTTAGTTTGACATTTATAAAAACGGACGCTACTAAGAAAATAAAAGAAAAAACAGCAAGAAAAACAAAAAAACTAATTAAATATAATTCAACTAATTATAAATAAAAACACAAAAAAATTTATCGATTTTGGATTTTTACAAGGGTATTTACTAGTGTTTCCAATTTGGTTAATCGATTAACCGATTCCTCGATTAATCGCCTCTATTTCGGTTAATGTCGAAACAAATAATTTAAAACTCAAATAATTATTCGATCCGAATAATCGGTTAAAACAGGTCGATTAACCGGTTACATTTGTAATATGGAGTTTTTCCTTTATTTTTCCCCAAAACTTCGTAATTTTCTTAACTTTGGCTAAAAAATTACAAGAAAAGTTTAGAATAAACAAAACCTTACTAAAATACAATTAGATTCATCCAAAATTGAGTGAAAGAGATCGTTAAGCCTTAAGTTACCCTTTTTGAGCAAAATAAAGGTGTTTTTAAAACTTCACAAAACACACGACATATCTGGCTGGAGCAGTGTCGAAGTGCTATGTAGGCTTTAGTCAATACAGTAGGCGATTTTAGATTTCTGTTTTAATTTAATTCTTTTAAAAATAAAACTAATGTAAATTATATTTCCGTGTCCTTCAAGACAAGGTTGCATTTTTAAATATGTATCACACAACTGTCAATTGACATCTTAATTCTGTAGAAACTCTACATTTTTTCACATCTCCAAAGAAAGTGCGTAGTCGATTCAAAACCACATCAATTCTATAACCTGTTCATTAGAACACCCATGAAATATATGGAATTTGCAAAACTGTTATTTTTTTCACCTCCCCACGCATTTTCCAGTAGATTGGGCGTAAAAAATAATATCCCCGCAAAAATTGGTCCTGTCGTATTAGCCCTAAAAATGGACTAAAATTAATTCAAAGCTTCTTTGCGCTATAACTCTGAAAGTAAAGGTTTTACTGAAAAATACTAAATAAGCATATCTACAGGCAATAATATGCCTAGCATTTTTCTCATACACATTTTTGACGTATCGATGACCGATCATGGTGATTTAGGTGGTTAAAGCCAAATTTGTGTTTAACCATATAAATCACTTTGATTTTAAGCTCATAAATCAGCATGATGCGTCATCGATACGTCAAAAATGCGTATGAGAAAAATGCTAACCACATTATTGCCTGTAGATATGCTTATATTGTATTTTTCTGTAAAAACTTTGCTTTAAGAGTTTATTTGCGCATAATAAACTTTGAAGTAATTGTAGTCCATTTTTAGGGCTAATAGCCGCGGGTGACTGGCCTGTTTTAATCCGAGACGATAAATTTTCGCGGGGATATTAATTTTTACACCCAATCTACCAGAAAGTGCGTGGGGAGGTGAGAAAATATCACTTTTGCACATATGGGTGCTCTATTGAGCGCCTTCAGATTGGCACGAAATTAACTCTTAAACATATTTTAAGTTCTGACTTATTTCTGGCATTGAACCTCAATTTTAAACTTTGATGTCTTCAGAGACTCGCAGTAGAATTTTATGAAAAATATTTCTGCGGAACATTTTAACCCTCTAAACTTCAACTTACGGGTCGTTTGTGGCCCTTTTGGAAAGGGTCAAAAAGTACCTTTAATTGACGAGTTAGATGGTTAAAATATTCCACAAAAATATTTGCCATGAAATTCTACTATAAGTCTCTGAAGATATCAAGGTTGAAAATTTAAGTTCAATGCTAGAAATAAGTTAAAACTTAAAATGTGTTTAAGGGTTAATTTCGTACTTATACACAATTGCCGCTCAAATGCCCACAAACCTAAATTTTAGAAGGAAACCATGTGACTCTTCTATTTCATGTAAAGCACTATGTTGAGCATTCCTGTGGAACATTTTAACCCTCTAACTCTTCAGCTTACGGGTCTTTTTGTCCCTTTTAAAAACGGGGTCAAAAAAGTCCCTTTAATTGAAAGTTAGAGGGTTAAATAGTTCCACAAAACTGTACCTGGTAGTGTTTTATATAAGTTCGCTGAACACATCCTATATCCAAAATGGAAGATTCACATGGCTTCCTATAGTACATATGTAAAAAATCTATAACTCATCAGTTTTTAGGCTTTCTGTCATGGAATGGACGAAATATTAAAAAAAAAAACTTATTTTGCTTTTAATCTACGCTAAATTTGCTATTATAAGATGAAGAGTATACGTATTTACAAGTCTCCAAAATTATATAAGAGACATTCAAATTTTAGTTTTGACAAAAAATTTTATGTTTACCGCTTAAAACACCACTAACGGTCATGGGAGGGTTAAAAGTTTGTATAAAGAAAATGTTTGCCTTTTCATTGTGTAAACAACACCTATGTAACTTAATCACCAGAAACTTCTAGTTTAAAGGTGCGTTTACAATGATGGAGTACTCCAATCTGTAGCAAATTTAGTTCTTTTCTCTTTCTTACTAATACATTTTTGTATTTTGCTATCTTTTTTTATTCCACTCCAGAGTCAAATTTGTTTGACTCTGGAGTACGGATTTGTTGCACTCTAGAGTTAACATCACTCTGTTAACTGTTTAACATGACAAATATAACTAAAAAAACACATCCCTAATTTGTTCACATCTCTAATTGTCAACAAATTATAAAAAATATTAAAAAATATAAACAAATGTTTACAATTACGTGTAAATTACAGAATAAAAATTTTTTTTATAATAATTGCAGTGAAAGCCATGCCATGATATTCGCAAAAACTGCGTAAGTACTGAAACGTCACATATTTTTTTGAAGTGACTCTACTCTGCATTGTGAACAGTTAACATTTGAATCTGTGCTGCAGAGTAGAGCCACTCCACCATTGTGAAAGCACCTTAAGAGTTATAGTTGTATAAATCCATGAACCTTTTTTAGGGTAATTTTGAGGACATAAATGTAAACGGCCTGACCGGTTTACATCGCAGAAACCCAATTTTTGCACATGTCTTATTTTTTACTCTCATCCTATCCGAAAATGGGCGGGGAACTGCAAAAATAACACATTTGCACATATGGGTGCTCTAATGTTCATTAGAATACAATGAAATCCGTACCCGTTTCACTGAATTTAAATTTTGTTTCGCATTAGGTTGCGTTTACACTTGCATCGAAATCCCGAGATTTCGCTATTCACCACTCTCAAAAAACAATGAAGAAAAGCATATAAACGTTAAATTTTTAGAAAATGACTTTATTAGACCCAACTATGTGTGCTTTATTAAAAATTGCACATATATATGCTTTTCTTTATTGTTTTTCAGAGTGGTGAATAGCGAAATCGCGGGATTTCGATGCAAGTGTAAACGCAACCTTAGTGACATTAACAAATAACCTAAAGTTAACACAAAATGAAAGTTAAAAAATTCAAATTTAAATGGAATTAGACATTTCTAACTATACACTGAGAGGAATATCTATATGCTATTTAGGAGTTTTTACATTGATTCAATGAAGTTCCGCTGGAATTCGTCCATTGAAATTTTTCATAGAATTGATATATTTTATGAAAAAGCTTCATCATTTTTATGAAGCTTAAGAAACGTATTCAATTTGTTAAGAAAACTTCATTAGTTTGGTGGAAATTTTCGTTAAAACTGGAATAATAATATTCTCTTCCCGTATGTTAGCTCAAATTTTAGGTTATTTTGCTTATTGTTAATGGCCCTTAAAAACTGGAAAAGACTGAGAATTTAACAGTTCTTTATGATATTGTTTAGTCTACTAACTCTACTATTCTGAACTTTTTTTTGTTGCAAATTTTGGCAGAGTAAATTGGTATTTGCAATAATTAAAATTTTATGCAAATGGAATTAAATTTTTGTTTATATCGATGGCGGTATGTAAAAAGGCTCCGAAGCGTTTTTTATTTCTTCGGAGGAGGAGGAATAACTTTGGATAATAATTTTTTTAAATGCAATATTACATTTATTGTAGTATTGATTAAATTTGCATTCAGAGAAATTTTTCACAATTTTTTATGCAAAGCTTTTTAGATTAAAAAAATTTTTTTTTAAAGAAATAAAAAATTTACATTGAGCAACGCCGTTTTCAACTTATTAATATGTGGCACAAAAAATCTGCCAGTTTCAGGAGTTTTTTTGCTATTTTAAACTAACTTTTAGCTTCAGCAAAATTTTTACAGAAATTTTTCTATTAGTATAAGAAATGTTTAAATTTGGATAATCTCAGATTCCAAAACTTTTCAACATTAAGGTACATTTACACGCGAGAGAAAACTGCTAGAGATGGAACAAAAAATATCCCCAAATAGCTTAACTCATTCAAAATAATAGTGTATTTAGACTGGGCAAAAACTAGTAGTTTTTAGCCATTTTTAGGTTTTCAGCCGAAAAATACAAAATTAATTTAGTTTTTCCATGCAATTTTCATACAAACTGAAAACCAGGTTCTACCTGGTTTTTGCCAAAAACCAAGTAAAAAAATCTGAAATTTGCATTTTTGATACACGCGGTATCATTTATAATTAATTTTCAATATACCCTGTTACAACGAATATAGAAGTAAAGCAAGTGTCAAAAAATAATTTTTTAAGAATATTTCTGATTTAATTTGAAATTGTGTGCTGTTATTATTTTTTAAATGTATTAATAATTTTTTTACATTAATTTAACAATAAAAAAAGAAAAAAAAGTGTGTAATAAAAAAGTGTTGTGCCAAAGAAAAACTAAATACCCAGTGTAAATGACTTGGCTTTTGCAATTTAGTTTTGTACAAAAACCTGCGGGTTATTGCTCAGTCTAAATTCAGTATAAAACTAATTACAGGTGGTTTTTGTTTTATCGCTAAATAGTAGTTTTCTCTCTCGTGTAGATGTGCTTTTTAAATTTACAAACTTTTTTAAATACATCGTGTTCATAAGTCATGTTGATATTTAATAAAAACAGGAAGCTGTTAGTTTCTTTGTTGATAAAAAGTTAAGGAAATACATTATTTTTGCTTTAAACGATTAATCGATTAATCGCCAATTTTCTCGAATAACCGGTTAATCAATTTTAGCGATTTTTCGAATAATGCATTAACCGGTTAATCGCCTATGTCGAATAATTGGAAACACTAGTATTTACTAGTAAGCGTCGCATAACCTTCTTCGTTGAATTATTGCAAATTATGAGTTAACATAATTACGTGTTCTCATACCATTAACATAAGCTCGGCAATAAGCAATTTTATGCCGTTATTCTGCCAACGTACGTAACTTATTGCTATGATATTTATTGCTAAGCTAGACTGGGGGTTAGTTATCAAAGATATGAAATCCAGACAAATTATTGTAAAATACGTTTTTCAATTAAAAGGTAATAAATTTACCCGACCAAAGGTATACGCAGAAAAAAAACAGGTAGAAGTTTATCTAAGTACTATGTAATTATACAACTACATAAGTTCGAAGTAAGTTTTACAAATTTCTAGTAAAATATATGTAATTTTTCGGATATTTTCCACTACTCATGTATATATTTTGCAAGGATTGTATATATTTTGCAAAAAAAATGTGGATATTTTACTAGAACTTTGTAAAACTAACTTGAAAATTATGTAGTTGTATAATTACATAGCTCTTTTACCCCCCGTTTCCACATGCAAGTGCAAGTTCGAAAAACTCAATACACTCACACTTTTTCACTAATACAATCACACTTATACGACTTGCGGCTCAACTTGCAAGCAAATTTTGAAGACAGTGGATTTTTGACATTTGCTGCAAGTGAAATGACAGAATAAAGAAAACAGTGTTGCCTAGTAATGTTTTCTATTAATTTAGAAGTATTTGGTAAATTAAAAGTTGTAATGCAACTGATTTTGTATTTATTTGTAGAAAAAAAGTAAAAAAGAACACAACGGCATAACTTAATGGTAATTTAAAATATCAATTTTAAAAATTTTTGAAAAAAAAAAATTGTTAAGAACAAATTTTTTCCCAGCGTTGCTAGAATATTGAATACTTGGCAATACTGGAGTGCTATTTAGTGACAACCTATGCCTTCGACGACATTTTAAAAATGAACTTGCAGCAAGTAGTGTGGACACATGTAAAATTTTCATGTTTTTTCGGTAAATTTCGAAATTTTCGCTGATAATACGTATTCTTAACTTGCAACCATTTACTTGCATGTGGAAACGGGGGGTAAGGTAATATCCCGCCCTGAACGATTGAACTAAACAAGCGATTATTAGAGAACTAGGTTTTTCGATCTATTGAGTGACTAGTTCAATTGAACTAGTTCGTTCACGAACGACACAAGTCTATTGTTTTTAGTTGAATTATGGTTGAATTAGCTGATTTATAGCAATTTTCAATTTTAACGTGACATAAAAATAAATAAAAAACTGATAGAAATACTTGTTTTGTCCCAGCCGTTATAACAAAATATAAATCATGAATTCCAAGGTACCGCAAGAAATCAACTTATCACATGAGGAACTTGATTGGATCCAAATTCGTCAGGAATTAGGTCCGGCGTTTCCCGAAACAACCAAGGAAAAAATGCTGCGCAAAATTAAAGAAAATCCCTTGGTTCCCATAGGTGAGTTCTGTATTTCACAGTTATATAAGAAAAGCATATAAAGAGTGAGCCACTAAAAAATGTAACAGAAATTTTGATAGTTTTTTTCATCAACGTTTATCTTAGCATTTCTGTCCGGAACTTTCTGAACTTTAGATGTTTTAAACCAACGTTTACTTTAACTCTGCGTACAAAAGTTTCCGAACATTGCACGCGTCGTGCCACTTCGCTGCTAGTAATGTTTGGAAACCCCTTCAATAGCTTCTCCACATTTTTGGCTTTGGTTTCGTTCCTGCGTCCCTTAGCTTTACCTGTTTCAGGCTTTCAATTATCCTTGTTGAACTTTTTGACCACTCTGGAAACACTGCCTGATCATGCGAACTTACGTTGCAATTTTCTTCTGTAAGTCCACAATGGATTATTTGAATTATTTCAATATTTTTTATGTACTTTGATTCTCCATTGTAAACTAATAATCCACTCGAATTTGACAAACCGATTCATTTTGAAATCTAACATATTTCTCAAAGATATTTTGGTCAAGAAAAATTATTTTCATTAAAAGGTGAAAAAAGTTATTAAGAAAAATGTCAACACTTTTTAATGGCGCACTTAATATGTCTGTTCCCGTACTTTACCGCAGTTACCCAAACTAGCCCAAAGGTGTTCCCGTACTCAAAATTGCGTTTAATTGTTGATTGGGTCTTGGGTTCCCGCGGGTAACCGCGGTAACGTACGGGAACGCACATAATGCCAATAACAATAATTATAAAAATAAGTCTATTGCGTTGTAATATTTTCTAGGTTGTCTTACCACTGCTTGTATATTGGGTTTTGGTTTGTACAATTTCCGTAATGGCAACCGTAAAATGTCGCAATTGATGATGAGAGCTCGTATTTTGGCCCAAGGTTTTACAGTGGCCGCCCTGGTCGGTGGTGTAGTTATGACCTATAACAAGAAGTAATGAGTTTGAGTTGTCCGAAATCATCTTTTAGGTTGGATCCTCTTATCACGTTTTTTTTTAATAGTATAAAGTGCTTATGCAGAATAATTTGAAAATCTTATATAATCTTTATAAAATGAGTTTTGTATGAAAATTTTGTTTTATAATCACTTATAAATTCTAACATTGATTATGCATATGACCCTAAATTTTTAGCTCTTAAAGCTGCCTACACACTAGGGAACATACTTAAAAAAAGAGAGCATTTTTTGTGAATGTGTGAGTGCGTTTGTGTGTGTGTGAGTGTTGAGAGCGTGCATTTCGTGTTTACAAAATTTTTTGATATTTTTTGTTCCCTCAACCATGTTCCCTAGTGTGTAGGCAGCTTTATGAATATTTTTTTGCAAGTGTATTGAAATATATTATTGTTTTACAACAGCTGTATTCGGGTACTCAACATTGGGATCCCGCGGGATACCAATTTTAACGACAGTGAATTTAACAAGATCCAAGTACTTGAGATAACAAGATCCAAGTACTCGAGCTAACAAGATCTAACAAGTAATCGTTAATACTCGTATATAAAGCTGCCTACACACTAGGGAACATGGTTGAGGGAACAAAAAATGTCAAAAAATTTTGTAAACACGAAATGCACGCTCTCAACACGCACACACACACAAACGCACTCACACATTCACAAAAAATGCTCTCTTTTTTTAAGTATGTTCCCTAGTGTGTAGGCAGCTTAATAGCTGATTTTTTTGTAAATAACAAACAGCAAACAAGCACGTGCTGGTTATAAATGTAAACAAAACGCACGTGGTGGTATAAATGTAAACAAAAGCACGTGGAGCTATAAATGTAAACAAAAGCACGTGGTATTTGAAAATTTTACCAAATAACTTAAAAATATGTATATACACACATAAAATGTTAATAAAATCGCAAAAATATGTTTCATTTTGTAAAAAATATATAAAAATATATTTCTCCATACAATGTTCTACAGGGTAATATAAAATTTTAATTCATCCATATTTTTCAAAAATTCGTCAAAAATAGCGGGAGAGATGTAGAGCTCTGAAATTTTCAACAGTCATTTTCCACTACATTTCTATAAATCCTGATATATAACACATGCCTGAAATAATCCGGCGGACGAAACTACAAGCCAACAAGATTTGGTCCGCTGGGTTATTATGCACCAAAATAAAAGCAAAAAAATCATGTTTTTCAAAAATTCGTCATAAATAGCGGGAGAGATGTAGAGCTCTGAAATTTTCAACAGTCATTTTCCACTACATTTCTATAAATCCTGATATATAACACATGCCTGAAATAATCCGGCGGACGAAACTACAAGCCAACAAGATTTGGTCCGCTGGGTTATTATGCACCAAAATAAAAAAAAAAAAATCATGTTTTTCAAAAATTCGTCAAAAATAGCGGGAGAGATGTAGAGCTCTGAAATTTTCAACAGTCATTTTCCACTACATTTCTATAAATCCTGATATATAACACATGCCTGAAATAATCCGGCGGACGAAACTACAAGCCAACAAGATCTGGTCCGCTGGGTTATTATGCACCAAAATAAAAGAAAAAAAATCATGTTTTTCAAAAATTCGTCAAAAATAGCGGGAGAGATGTAGAGCTCTGAAATTTTCAACAGTCATTTTCCACTATATTTCTATAAATCCTGATATATAACACATGCCTGAAATAATCCGGCGGACGAAACTACAAGCCAACAAGATTTGGTCCGCTGGGTTATTATGCACCAAAATAAAAGAAAAAAATCATCTTTTTCAAAAATTCGTCAAAAATAGCGGGAGAGATGTAGAGCTCTAAAATTTTCAACAGTCATTTTCCACTACATTTCTATAAATCCTGATATATAACACATGCCTGAAATAATCCGGCGGACGAAACTACAAGCCAACAAGATTTGGTCCGCTGGGTTATTATGCACCAAAATAAAAGCAAAAAAATCATGTTTTTCAAAAATTCGTCAAAAATAGCGGGAGAGATGTAGAGCTCTGAAATTTTCAACAGTCATTTTCCACTACATTTCTATAAATCCGGATATATAACACATGCCTGAAGTAATCCGGCGGACAGAACTACAAGCCAACAAGATTTGGTCCGCTGGGTTATTATGCACCAAAATAAAAGAAAAAAAATCATGTTTTTCAAAAATTCGTCAAAAATAGCGGGAGAGATGAAGAGCTCTGAGATTTTCAACAGTCATTTTCCACTACATTTCTATAAATCCGGATATATAACACATGCCTGAAATAATCCGGCGGACGGAACTACAAGCCAACAAGATTTGGTCCGCTGGGTTATTATGCACCAAAATAAAAGAAAAAAAAATCATCTTTTTCAAAAATTCGTCTAAAATAGCGGGAGAGATGTAGAGCTCTGAAATTTTCAACAGTCATTTTCCACTACATTTCTATAAATCCTGGGGGGTTACTGCGTAATTCGATTCGAAAAAGAAAATTTACGATTTTTTACAATCGGTACTGCGTAATACGATTTTCGAAAATTTATTTTCGAAAGTACAATTTTTTTCCCCCTTTCGAAAACCAAAAAAATTTCCTTTCGAAACTGCAACTCTGTAATACGAACATTAAAGCAAAATACGTTGTAATTGTTCGTAAATGGTTCGAAAACTATTTTGTTAGCGAAAATAAAAGAAAATGTAAGTATTTAAATAAAATATTACAAATAAAAACTGTTTATAAGTAAAAATATAATAATTGATACTCTTTTGTGTACCAAAGAGTATAAAATTAAAAAAAAGTATTTTCACGAAAATCTAATAGTTATTTGAAGGGGCGGCGGCATAAAGAAAAAGGCATTTACGAAACAAAGACAGTATGAAATAATGATTGAGTTTATGGTGAAGCACCCGGACTTAGCAAAAGGCCACTTAAAAGTTCCAGAAGGTAAAAGCAAATCAAAAAATTTGTGGCAGAGGTTGTGTTTAGATTTAGATGCTGCTGGTCCACCTGCTCATGATGTTAAAGGTTGGAAAAAAGTAAGTTTTCGGTTATCTTAATTACCAAGAAGCGATTTAAAATTGTTTACTATTAGGTATGGGCCGATTACAAGAACCATCTAAAAAATAAAGTTCGACTGAACCGAAGCAGCATTTCTGGAACTGGCGGAGGACCAAGTAAATATTGCTCCCTTACGCAACTAGAACAACAAACTGCCGAGTTGCTGTCAATGCAGGAGGCAGTCAATGGAATGAATGGCACCTTAGAGTTTGGAGCAAAAACTCTTTCAAAAACCGGGCTTTCAACAACTGAAAATATAAACAATGAAAATAATGTTACAACTCGGGATGAGGCCGATACGGATTCTGATATATCAATTGAAGAGGATAGCAGTGAAGAATCAATTCCGCATCGACCAAAGCGTAAAGAAAAAGCTTTTGACAAAGACAGTCTTCTACGTAAACAAGTAGAAAACCAAATTTTATATCAGCAAAACTCGATAAAAATTCATACCGAAATTAACCAAAATCTTGCTGGGGTTCAAAAATATTTGAAAAGAAGTTTTGAAATTCAAGATCGCAGATATAAACTAGAAAAAGACAAATTTAAATTTGATAAAGAAAAATTCGAACTTGAAAAAGAAAAATATGAATTAAAAAAGGCTAAATTTAATTTTAAGAAAAAAGAAGAATACTTTAAATCAAAAAGAAAGATCGAACATCTTGAGTTAAAGAAACGTTTTTTTGAGTTGCAAGAGCAAAAACATCAACTTTCAAAGTAACACTATAAAATATAATTTTTAGAACTATTTGTTTTTTTTAAGTTTTTAAATGAATTTATTTGTTTTTTTTTCTATAAATAAATGTTAATATATTAATTGTTTTAACTAATTTCTTTCCATGTTAGTTTTTATTTCCTCTCTTATAGCCTTTGCAATGTTACCAAAATTGTTTTCTTCAATGTTGCAAGTTATAGCAGAGGAAGAAGGTTCGTTGTCTTCATTTTCTGGAAGAGGATTTTCAACATTGAATTGTAAACAAATGTTATGCAATGCACAGCAAACATTAAGTATTTGGACTGCTTTTTCTGGAGAATAATGGAGTTCTCTTGCTGCTAACAGGCAACGAAATCTTGCCTTCAACAGTCCAAAAGTTCGTTCAATTATAGATCTAGCTTTGGAATGTTGCTCATTGAAGTAAGATTCTGCAGAATTTTCTAATGCGTTTCTGTATGGAGTAAGAATCCACGGCTCCAGAGGGAATCCAGAATCACCTTAAAAAATTTATGAAAATTTCAATAAATATCTCGTGTGCCATTGTTAATAAATTAATAAAAAAACTAACCAAGGATTCTTGTTGCTCTATCTCCATTTACAAACATTTCCTTTAAGTATTGCCTTTCTTCAGACAAATTCCAAACGTGTGAATCATGGCTAGCTCCACCAAAACGTCCATTTATAGCCCTTATGTACATTTCATGGTCACAAATCTGCAATAAAAAAATAATATGCAAGTAACATTAGAATGTACTACGTCCCTTGGAACTTACTGCCATAGCATTTATGCTGTGTTTTAATTTCCGATTAAAATATAAATGCTCATTACTATTTGGTCTTATAATTTGAATATGTGTTCCATCCACTGCTCCAACAATTCCAGGAATTCTACTTTTACTATAAAAATATCTTTTAGCCTCTCTCAACTTTTCTTCTCTTGTTTCAAAGACAATGTGCTTGGGACAAAGATTTTTTTCTATGGCTTGGCATACTTCTGTCAAACAACTCGACATTGATTGTTGAGAAATTCCCAAATGACGGTCTTGGCCAATCTGATGTTGGTATATACCTTGTGCCAGAAATTTTAATGTAGCTGCTAATTTTAATATTGGTGGAATGGCAGTAGATCTTTGAGTAGTTTTTAAATCCACTTTTATGCTATTTAAGACATATAAAAAGGCATCCTTATTAAGCCGGAAGTTTTTTACGAAACTGAAAATAAAACTTATGTATATTTCCATCAATCTATAAATTTAGTTATTTCTTACCTCTTATCATTAAGGCTCATAATATCCGATTTATCTCTTACTAATTTTCTTTGGATTCTTTCTGGAATCGAATTGTCATTATTTTCATCAATCCACAATTCAACACAATCCATTTTAAAGTATTTTTTGTAATTTTAAATGGTTTTCTATTTTTATTATTTCTTCGAATTTTCGCTGTTATTTTTTTTTTGGTGCCAATTTTGACATTTAAATTCAAGTGCTGCCAAGTTTCTGATTATAATTTCCCAAATATATATAAATACAACTCTGTGGTCTTTTCGAAAGGTTTACGCAGTAAGGTTTTATTTTTCTTTCGTAAATTATTTTCGAATGCTTTTTATTTTCGAAACGAATTACGCGGTAGCCCCCCTGATATATAACACATGCCTGAAATAATCCGGCGGACGAAACTACAAGCCAACAAGATTTGGTCCGCTGGGTTATTAAGCACCAAAATAAAAGAAAAAAAATCATGTTTTTCAAAAATTCGTCAAAAATAGCGGGAGAGATGTAGAGCTCTGAAATTTTCAACAGTCATTTTCCACTACATTTCTATAAATCCGGATATATAACACATGCCTGAAGTAATCCGGCGGATGGAACTACAAGCCAACAAGATTTGGTCCGCTGGGTTATTATGCACCAAAATAAAAGAAAAAAAATCATATTTTTCAAAAATTCGTCAAAAATAGCGGGAGAGATGTAGAGCTCTGAAATTTTCAACAGTCATTTTCCACTACATTTTTATAAATCCGGATATATAACACATGCCTGAAATAATCCGGCGGACGGAACTACAAGCCAACAAGATTTGGTCCGCTGGGTTATTATGCACCAAAATAAAAGAAAAAAAAATCATCTTTTTCAAAAATTCGTCAAAAATAGCGGGAGAGATAAAGAGCTCTGAAATTTTCAACAGTCATTTTCCACTACATTTCTATAAATCCTGATATATAACACATGCCTGAAATAATCCGGCGGACGAAACTACAAGCCAACAAGATTTGGTCCGCTGGGTTATTATGCACCAAAATAAAAGAAAAAAAATCATGTTTTTCAAAAATTCGTCAAAAACACATATTCGTATATAACACATGCCTGAAGTAATCCGGCGGACGGAACTACAAGCCAACAAGATTTGGTCCGCTGGGTTATTATGCACCAAAATAAAAGAAAAAAATCATCTTTTTCAAAAATTCGTCAAAAATAGCGGGAGAGATGTAGAGCTGCATAATAACCCAGCAGACCAAATCTTGTTGGCTTGTAGTATCGCCCGCCGGATTATTTCAGGCATGTGTTGTATGTCCAGATTTAGGAAAATGTAGTGGAAATCATTCCTGAAAATTTCAGACCTCAACATCTCTCCCGATTTTTTTGACGAATTTTTGAAAAACATGATTTTTTTCCTTTTAGTTTGGTGCATAATTGTGAGGACAACTATTTCGTTAAAGGTCGAATTGTATCTGTGATAATTATATTTTATTGAAAGCGAACTAAAATTTACTTTGGGTGTAAGGTTTTACATTAATTTCCTACATTTAGTCCATTTAGGTCATTGATATTTACGAACACGAATATGTGAGTGTAAATTCCAAAACACTTTACTATAAATCTTTGTTTGATATAATTTAATGTTGTCAGAAAATTGGAAAATTTTCTTTCAAACGATTATTCATTCAGAATTTTGGGGAGAAGGATTGAAATAGGAAAATTTGTAAGGAAATTATAAAAAAAAGGAATATTTGGAGGAAAATTTAATATAAATTTTATCAATTTTCATTTGGAACTCAACTCGAAGATAAAATTTGTTATATGTGATAAAACCAACTGCAAAAAGTGGAAATAGACAAATAAATAAACGATTGAGAGGATTTTTATTTATAATTACACGCCGTCATCAGTTATACTTTCATTTACCATCGTTTATTTTCATCACTAAACGGTAAAGAGGAAAAAAAGAAAATATTCAAAAAAGTTCACCACAGCACAGCTGTCATTTAATTTTACAACCATTATCCACACGAATGGAAAAAGGAGAAAAGGAAAACAGCCACATTTCTCATCACCAATAATAACAAGATCAACATTAAACCAGCTCAACATTAGTGTGCTTCTGATGATTTATTCCTTTTATTTGTTGATGTCTTTCTTATCTCTACTAATGTGCAGCCATTGGCAGACAAGAATTTACTATAAAGGTACTGCATTTTTTTTATCCTTGATCAAGGACAAATTTGGTGCTAAAATTTTTTTTGATAATTTCATAATATAATTAAAAATTTAATTTAATTTAACGAAAAATTTTTTACTTAATTGCATTAACTTCCTATTAATATACATATATATTTGTTTTGTTTTTTTTTTTTTGTTTTTATTTATGATCAAATCAATTTTAACGTAAATATCCTAATTACCAAATTTTAATTCATTTTAACGTAAATATTCGGGAGTTTTATTTATGGTCACCTAATTTGAATTTTGATTTTAAACAGTATCCAAACAACATAAACTTCATTAACACGTACACGTAATTACATACATAAACTCATTTCAACCACATGTACATCAGTGATGGTATTTGAGAGTTATCGTTTGGTGCCTAAATGATGCCAAAAAAGTGCCAAAAAAGCTTCAAAAGTGCCAAAAAATTAAGCAACATTTATTGTTTAAAAAAATATGTTCAGCTTTTATTTCAAATATTTATACATTTACACCCTTATTCTAAACTTTATAACAATAACAAAATTGTCACAAAACTTGGGTGAATGGAAATTTATTATAATTTTGGTATTCTAAGAAAAATTGTCACAGCAAAACCTTGACAAAATTGGCATGTAATAAAAATCACATAATAAACAAATATTTTCATTTGTCAACAATTTAAAATATAAAAATTTTATTTTCTTTTGAAGAATTTTATAATTTTTCTTCACAGAAATAAAATATGAAATACCTCACTCATATTTTGAGATATTATTTTAAGATGCGTCGAACCTTTTACCTATTCTAAAATTCCTGCAAATTCCTCCAAAAGATTACGTATTAACATGGGATTTTTGGGGCTAAGGTTGTTAGGAATAAGCTCAGGGTGCTTAATGCAAAAATTTAAAGGAAACTCCAAGTGGTTAGAACTAGTTCTCTCGTGTTCTGCGGTTCCTGGACATTTTTTTAAGTTTTTATTTCATTTAAAATTTAAAAAAATTATAGAAAAAATCATAATTTTTCACAAATTACAATTTTTTGATAATTTTATTTTATTTTTGCAAGCTTTCACCATTGTATGGTGAAATTTTTAAAACTTTTGCTTGTCATAAAAAAACTAGAATACCATAACAAATTTTTGAAAAATTCCTATAACAAGAAACATGACAATTTTAATAACAAAACAAATTGTCACATTTTCCTAGAATAAGGGTATTAGTTACTTTAAGAATAAAAAAACAAAAAAATAAAAAATAAAAAAACTTTAAGGGCGGGTAACTTATCTAAAAACTAACCCGAGTTTAACATTACCACAAATATTTTCATATAAATTTGCCATTCCTAACTATAGTAAACCACTAAACTTACGTTATTTTAAGATAAGTTAGCAGGTCCAATTCTTTCAAAAAATTCTACATACATATTTTATTTATATAGTGACGGAGAATACAATAGAATCAATTAAAGTTTTTCTAACTTTATCCGCGTTGCTTTTATTTTTAAAGATCAAAATAATTATTAAATTGTCCCCGCAGAACTGGAAGGTGGTCCAGAAAATTGTAGAAATTTTAGTGTAGTGTTTGTTTTTTAATTTTGCTAATTTAAAAACCAGCGATATCGACCTTTTATCAAATTATATAGAAAAGTGCCAAAATTCTATGGAGAGTACCAAGGTGCCATTGAACATTCAATAGTGCCACAAATGGCACTTTTGTGCCACTTTTACCAACAGTGATGTACATACATACCATTTTTTTAGTTTTTTTTTTCATTTCTATAATAAACATATAAATAACCACACACACTAATCAATCATCCTTATGCAATAATAATTTCTCTCACTCAATCAGAAACTTTTTGTCTCCGAATAAGTAAAACACATACACATACTAACATATATATTAACTAAATGGATTGAAGTTTACAGCCAAATAAATACATTCTCGTCTGCAAGCGCTTAAGGACAACGAGGGATTTGTAAACGTAAGTTTTGGTCAAATTTTATTAAATCCATTTATTTTATTCCCCTCATTTTTTTTTTGATAATAGCTAATAGTAAACATGAATATATATTGCATTCAGTAATTTGTATTTGCAATTAGGGTTGCCATAATTTAATTATTTTTAAGCTTTTGCGGGATTAATATTTTTTTTATTGCTTTAAATGCAATCGAGTCATTTACATATTTTAAAATTTGAACTTTTAATTAATGAAATAATTTTCATTTTCTTTTAAAATTCATGGTAAAGAAAAATAAAATATTAAATAATTTCTTTATTTAATTTTATTCCCGTAATTTTTTTTGATTAATTTAATTTCAATAAAGCGGTTTTTTCTTTTGTACTTATTCATGTTTAATATATCATTATATAGTTAATTAATTTCGCATTGTTGGATTAAACCTAAAACATCCTTTAAATAAATCTTTACACTAGGTAACAACATTATTTTTTTTTTGTTCAACTATTTAAAACAAAAAAAAAAATTTGTTTTACCGTTATCATATCTTATATTTAAATATTTTTTTTTGTTTACACTAGTAAACAAAAATTTTTTTTATGAAACTTTTTGTTGAACAATTTAAAATTTTTTTAATTAAAAAGGTGACCATCTATATTTTTGTTTTATGATTCTTTATAAATTTGTGTATTGGTTATCTGAATATAATTATTAAATTTTATTATTATAAATAAATTGGATTTATATTATTCCTAAAATGGAATTTTAAATTAATTTGGTTTTTGTTACGAAAAGTGATGTCTTAGGTATGTGAGTATGTAGGTATAATTTTTTATCGGGCTGACATAAGAACTTTAATTTTGTCAGCATGGAGGGTGGGCGACGGATTAGTGTAGCAATTTCCAACATGAGTTACACTTCAATCATCGACATCATTATTATTTCTTTAATTTTTATTTTCTATATTTATCGTTTGTTTTTGTGATCTTAAGAAAGCTACCTAAAATTAAAATCCCCTGTAACAGATTCAATAAAACTATTTTGGGAAATAGACACACCCCCCCAACGACGAGCACAGCCGGAATAATAGGTAGCTAAATTCCCAAAATAGTAAACCGCGAACAAGAGAATCGTTACATAATAACCCAGCAGACCAAATCTTGTTGGCTTGTAGTATCGCCCGCCGGATTATTTCAGGCATGTGTTGTATGTCCAGATTTAGGAAAATGTAGTGGAAATTATTTCTGAAAATTTCAGACCTCAACATCTCTCCCCCTATTTTTACGAAATTTTGAAAAACATGATTTTTTTTCTTTTATTTTGGTGCATAATAACCCAGCAGACCAAATCTTGTTGGCTTGTAGTATCGCCCGACGGATTATTTCAGGCATGTGTTGCATGTCCAGATTTAGGAAAATGTAGTGGAAATTATTTCTGAAAATTTCAGACCTCAACATCTCTCCCGCTATTTTTGACGAATTTTTGAAAAATATGGATGAATTAGAATTTTATATTACCCTGTAGAACATTGTATAGACAAATATATTTTTATATATTTTTTACAAAATGAAACATATTTTTGCGATTTTATTAACATTTTATGTGTATATATACATATTTTTAAGTTATTTGGTAAAATTTTCAAATACCACGTGCTTTTGTTTACATTTATAGCTCCACGTGCTTTTGTGTACATTTATACCACCACGTGCGTTTTGTTTACATTTATAACCACCACGTGCTTGTTTGCTGTTTGTTATTTACAAAAAAATCAGCTATTATATACGAGTATTAACGATTACTTGTTAGATCTTGTTAGCTCGAGTACTTGGATCTTGTTAAATTCACTGTCGTCACATTTCATTCTTTTCCACAAATACACGCGGCACCAGAACAGGGTATACCAGTGAAGACACGCACTAGCGCTGCGGGCGGACGTTTTTGGAACTACCGAAATTTGCAACTCTGCAACTAACTAGCAGAGCTGCACCAAAAACGTAAGTGCGAGAGAAACAAATATATTACGACTAGTTCTGTCTCTTTCCCAAAAGTTTTCCAATTCGTCGCATTATTATTGGTTCGGCCCATTGGCCATTTTTGAAAATATCGAGTTAGAAAATTTATTAAATACATATTTTCATTCAGATTTTGAGACAGTTTCTTGCTATATGTATCATATCTGAGATACCTATTGCATACACAAATTAAAAAGATGTAAATCTCTTTATCGTTTTTTTGGATAAAGACTTTTTGGCATATCAAGCTGACGATATGTTGTGCTTTATTTTAGTTTGTTTAATAAATTTTCTTCACGGCATCTTTTGTGTAACAAAATAAATTATATAGCTCAAATAATGATTGAATAATAAAAATTAAAAATAGATAGTGTTATAAAGTGAATATTTTATGTTGTCGAATAATAATAAATAATATAAATCTGTTTTGTGAGTGCGTTTGTGTTTTTTTATACATTTCACAGAACATATGGATGTGAGAGTTTGTTGTATGTTGTGTTATGTTTAATAGTACTGTATAAGTTTTCTTTATTGTTAATAAAGGGCATTAATATGCACAAATTTTATAAAAAAAGTTTAAATTATTATTGTTTTATTCATTACAATGTGTAACTACAAATATATAATTATTTTGTGAGTTTGTAACACACCAGGGAAGTTAAACTGTTTGCCCAATACAACCATGGTGTGTATATTCATACTTTCTAGGCTATCTTTTACTTTTTTTTGTGAACACATGTTTGAAAACATGCTGTATAGTTGTTTACTTTTACTCATGGGTTTCGTATAATACTTTTTTTTAAATCTCCTTCGCACTTCGGTTAAAAATTACAACAACAACCACACCATACGGTTTGTGTTTACTCGTTTGACAGCTGTCACTTTTGACTTCATTGGTATACCTTGTGCACCAGAACGATCAGCAAAATACAGAAGCCTAAAACAAAACTGCAAAAACCAAAAAAAACTTGTTTCCTTAGCTACATCAACTATTTTACTTCTCCGAACTGGAACAAATAATAAAGACGGAGCTAAACATAATCAGTCTTTTTGTAAATTACGGAAAAAAAATTAGAAACGTACAAAATATGGAATTTTACCCTTCAATAAATTACGATATTTTTTCCTAACAGTTAAAAATGTTTAAATTCTATAAAAATGGATGTACATCGCACAGAATGGGAAATACCGGAAATCTCCCAACACTTTCAGCCCGTGGGCTCAGGTGGTTATGGTCAAGTTTACAGGGCATTGGTAACAGGCACCACTATGTATGTGACCCTTAAAAATTTGGCACGCCCTTTCCACTCAGCCATCCACGCTAAACGTACATATCGAGATTCGAGACTTCTTAAACATATGGATCATAAAAATGTCATTGGTCTATTCGATGTCCTTCATCCACCCGATGTGAGCTTGGGGAATTTCCAGCAAGTTTGGTTACACATCTTATGTACACCGATCTTAATATCATAATGAAACAACGTTCATCCGATGAACGTGTACAATTCCCGATTTACCACATTCTACGTGGTATTACATATATTCACAGTGCCGTCATAATACATCGTGATTCGAAGCCTTCAAATTTTGCCGTTAATGAAGATTGTGAGTTGAGACTTCTACACCCTTAAAATTACATAGTAGCTGATCACTATTTTTTCAACTATTTCATAGGTGAAATAACCCTCACTATGGCATAGTTGATAGGCAGTAGTAGAAGACAACTACGATTATTTAAAACCTACAAATCAACTATGAAGGAAGTCAAAGGCTACAATTTTCTAGTTGATATTGGAGAAATTTTAAAAATAGTAGATATTTACGACGCATATATGAAAAAACTTTAATAGTATACCTCGCAAATTGTCGCTTTATTTAAAAATAAAGATCTTATTGTTTTATTTAAATACTTTTTATTTACATGCACTAAGTTTACAATTTTTAAAACTTTTCCCTATGTTGTTTTGTTGCTTATTGCATCTATACGATATTCTTAAATTTGTTGATGGTATTTATCCTGCCTGTTAAATCTTGCCAAGGATCTTTGTTATAACAATTTTGCTGTAAAAAAAATCTACGCCTACGCCTTATATAATCAGGGGGTTTAAGACAGAGTACCGACGTAACGCCGCTCCAAAAGCTGCATCTTGTTTCATGCCTATCAACGTTGTCCTCAAGGTAAGCCTACATTGAACAGATTTTAGTATAAACAACCTCTTTTTAACATGTTTTGTTCATACCCCGCAGACCTTTGGATAATAAAGAGATATCTTCTATTCTTCATTTGAAATAAAATAATCACGTAGTATTTTTAAATTGTCTTCCCTTTATCATTTGGAATATGTTTGGGAGATATATAAAAAAAACAATTCGACAAATTGTGTTCGTCATAATTCCCCTTATGATGATATTGCGGCAATACCACCTTGTTATCATCTGGACGATAAGCACAACTCGTTTCAAATAAAAAAAAAAATTTTTAAATTGTAATACAAAATCTGTATAAAAACAACTATAAGAAATATGGGAACCACATTTGTGGTGAACTGAGGATTTAGTGGCGGAAAAAAACGGGCATGATGGCAATAAGATAATGTTTCTCTCAATGGATTATGTATGCAGATATTCTTTTCCAGGTTTAAATTTAATAATGAAAAGTATAAATAGTCTAGTTTGTCTCGAGGAGTTCGCTCAGCGATACCACCCTTTTTATCCTCCCGGTGATACAATTGCGAAACATTTTCGTATCGTAATGTTTGCAGGGTAACTGTATGGTTACAAAGCGGAGAATACCTTAACCTAGTGTCTTCAAATGCAATGAAATGTGCAAAGAAATTTGAAAATAACACATAAAACAACAAGGAAAATAATTTTGTTGTTGCTTTGTGTGTTATTTTCAAATTTCTTTGCACATTTCCTGGCATTTGAAGACACTAGGTAAGGAACATTCTGGCATGTGATGGAAAACGATCGATTTTGATTTCGATCGACTTGGTTAAAAATCAAAAATTAAATGATGAATAGAAAAGGCATAGAGGTTTGAAATTGTTTTTAACCGCTTTAGTTGTATCAGGTACATATATCGATTTACGTCTTTTTATTACTTTTAAATTAAAAATAATGCGAAATATTCTGGGTTGAAATTTCAAAAACGATCGATTTGAAACCGATCGGTTTTCATCACATGCCAGATTGTGTGGGGAACAAAAGAAATACCAACAAAAAGTTTTGTAAATACGACTTGCACGAATGTCAACGCGAACATTAACATACACCAATCAACATTCGTAAAAAAAAATTGGCTATTCTTTCACGAATATTCCTTAGTGTATTCCCCGCTTAATGGTACTTATAAAAGAACGTATGCCAACACACGTATTTAGGAAGTACGCGCCTAAGTTACGTTACATGTAAAAATGTATGAACGTTGATTTTTCGACGTTGATAATTATCCGTGCCGAAAGTTCCCGTGCATACGAAATGTGACATGTTAGTTTTCATCTTAAACGCGTTATCATACACTTTGAGTTGTTTTATGAGTTACCGGATATATTTTAAGATTATATTGTTCCGAGTAACGTCACAATCGTCCTTGGCAATCGTTCCATGGCCTACTTCAAATCGTGAGTGCCAGTGAGCATTGCCGGGTTGGGTTCCCTTTCTAAAAAAAACACCCCTATTAAAAAAAACTGATCTGTTCGCATATATCATTTGATCGAATACACTAACTAATCAGATACAATTTAAACTCGAAAAATGGTGAATACAATTGCATCTACGTGTATCAAATTGGATTTAATTACTTTAAATTATATAAATTTTAATCTGACATTTGACCAGACCTTATTGTATTAACTAATATGTTAATATTCTAAATTTTTATGCAGTTAAGTCCAATTTGATTAAAAGTTTTCGAACTTCCGTTTTCATTAATTATACTGAAGGTTTCGTGTATCGTGTAAACTAAGCAAATCTACTACTTTTGCGAGTCTATGTGAACTGAATACATGACAAGTATCTACACATTAACTAGTACTTATACGAGCCATTCTATGGTTCAAGAATAAGCCATAAAAAATACAAAAAAAAATATTGTAAATAAAAATGATATTTTTCATACAACATCACTGGATTTTTCCTAACGGTGAGATTTTTTTTTTTGAAAGTGAGACGAGTTCACACGAATCTTTAATTTTTGGATTATTCATTTTAAAACGAGAAAAATACACTAAAATTGTGAAACCAAATCTGACATGCAACAGTTCTTAGTGAGATTTAAAAGTTATGAAATACTCGTTAAAAAAAATGTTTCAAGTTTCCAAATAACGTATCGTATGAATAAAAGAATACTAGATTTCATCACTAGGGGTAATTATTTAATTTGCTTTTTAAGTTTATGAATAAATTCGGTGCTACGTTATTCCTAAACCCGTGTTCAATTTTAATTTTAAAATAATGTGTTGCTAATTTTGTTATAGGGTGAAGTTAACGGTGTGAGGTAAGTGGGGTAAGTGTGTGTGTGGGGTTTTGGGGTCATCAGTAAATCTTAGTGGACTTCGGTCACGTGGTTGGGAGGGCAAATGTGGGGATATTAACACCTCGTCCTCTTGAATGTTCAAGTTTTGGTGGTTTTAGTATTTTTTTTTTGTTTTTTTTTTAATTTTAATTGTTTGTGTCCCTGGGCTGTAGTGGTGGGTTGGAACTCGACCCTAGGTAGATGTGACGCGAGCTAGCTGGCAACACCACACTACACGCATTGTAATGGCCCACATCCAATATACTTCGTAAGTACACACAAGTATAGTGGCATGTAAGTTAGACAAAATTTTTAAAAAATTTCAAATATTTTTAGTTTCATATACAATTGTTATACACAAGTATCCCATATCGTAAGTACGCACAATATGATGTACACGAAATCGATTATATTGTGTGGACTTACACGTTTTTCTAAAGGGGTGTAAACTTTTTCGTATTTATACACACATTTGAATATTGTCAAATATAAAATTATTTTGTATTAGCTGTATTTTGTCTCATGCCTATCAACGTTAAGTATTTAAGCAAATCTACGTTAAACCGAATGTAGTATAAGCAATTTTAAACAGGTTATGTTTATAATCGTTCCGTTATAATCGAACGTAAGTCAGCAAAAGTTTTTAGGAAGTTTAGTTTAGTTTATTGATTCAAACTATCACAACAAGAATAAATCTTATAAATTACAGTGATAGCACGTAAAACTTTCAAGTAAATGTTTTGTCAAATTCAAATACAATTTATAAATTGATATTAATTATAAATTAAAAAACTTAAAAATAACATAGTGAAATTTAAATTGCACAAACATACATATAAATTAAAATAAACATTATAAAATTGAAAAACATTTAATATATTTTAAACAAATTTAATAGTTCCATTTTAAAGCGTATTGTGTTGCTAACCAATTGAATATTTGATGGTAAGTCATTCCAAAGACCGATTGTGTAATTAAAAAATTGTCTTGTAGATAAAACGTATTTATATTTTTGTGAGATTAGGCCTCTTCCACGTGGAGATTTGGCAAAAGTAATTCTTCTATAGAGATATTCAGGTTCCTTTGAATATATCAGCTTATGCATCATCAAAAGGCTTTTATACTTTAGTAAGTCTTTAAAACAAACATTATGCAACTGATATGTGAACGATGATATATTATCCCTTCTACTGCGATTAAATACATATCTGGCTATATTATTATATGTGACTCGAAATCGATCGTAATCAGTGGTGTCACAATTTGCAAATATTTCACATCCATACAGCAAAACAGGTATTAGATATGTTTTTGCCATGAGCATACGTATTTTAAATGGCGTCGACGCTTTAACAGCCCACAGGTTTCTCAACATCCCATGAACTTTTCCAGCCGAAATATTTATGTGATTTTTAACGCGAATAAGTTACGCTAGACATTAACATGTATAAACATTGAGTTTTCAACGTTGATAATTATCCGTGTTGAAAGTTAACGTGCATACGAAAAGTAAAATGTTAGTTTTCGTCTTAAACGCGTTTCTATGCATTTCTATGTTTCGAAAACACGGCTATTGTTTTGTTTGTTGTTTTTTATTTTCTGTTTTATTTGTTATACCCTACACCACTACGTGGTCAGGGTATTAAAGGTTTGTGCTGATGTTTGTAACACCAAAAAATATTGGTCCTAGACCCACCTTATAGTATACCGATCGGCTCAGAATTTTTTTTACTTTGATTGGTACACAGACCTATGTTGGCCCAAGGACGAAGCCTATTGATTTTGGTTAAAATCGGTCCATGTTTAGACCTAGTGCCCATATAAAGATCCCCCAAAATTGGATTGGTTACACGCTGCATGTCGCAAATACGAAGATATTTCAAGGAAATTTGATTCGTTGACTCACATGGTCCCAAGGAAAAAGCCTTTTGATTCTAAATAGGATCGGTCCATATTTGGACCTATCGCCCATATGGGCTATATTTTCGATTTTCTCTTCTTTTATGATTTTATAGAAAATTTTGACACAAGTCTGTTTTAACCCATTCAAATTTCGGATCCATACATTAGTTGGCTTTAAATCAGACTGGTGTAGGGTATTATATAGTCGGCACGCCCGACTTTATTTTTTTACTCGTTTTTAAATTATACAAATTTCAAAAATGATGTGTTTAATTTATGAAAAGATCAAAAAAGTGCACTCAGAAAAGTTCTGCAGTTACTACATGACAGTTATTTGTGTAGTAATGCGGTTGTAGTTATTATAACTACAATTGTAGTTAATTTACTTAGAGCAACATTTTTCAATGTTTGTGACAGTTATTTTTTTTAAACAAACTGCAAAAACTACTACATTGTAGTAACATTTATTTTATGCAGTTATTTTGAATTTTTTTACAAATATATATATTTTTTATTAAATTATTAAAATAATAAGGTAAGTTTTATAATATAAAATATAAATTTATTTACGGGAATGTTAAAAAAATATTGTATTTATTTTCTTTCAGTTCTTTTATATTCTCATCCCTTTCTATCTGGAGAAAAAAAAGGAAGCCAAACAACACCATATTTCATCCCTCACAGATAAAAGTGACATTAAGTGTCAATTTTGATTTCTCAATTTTAAATTTATTATAGAATAAATAAATTTGTTTTTTATTAAATTAATAATTTTTAAAATAATTTTTATTTATGCTTTTTAAATACATCAGCAATTGTTCGTACAGTTTTACAATAATTTGCATGTATGTTGTTTCAATTGCATTTGTAGTTGTTTTTACTACATTTGTCAGTTGATTTTTAACAGTTAAAAATAACCTCATAATGCAGTTAATTTAACTGCAAATGTAGTCTACACCTTTTTAAGTGCAAATGCAGTTATTTTAACTGTCATTTGCAGTTGATTTTACCTACATAATTCCCTGAGTGTGCCTAAATGCAAAATTGAAATGTGAATAGTTTTAAATAAAAGGAGCGTTCATTCAAATAAACAGGTAAAGTTACAAATATACGCGATTACAAAATTACGAGGGAATAAATGCAGTTAGATGAATACCACTATTATGCTATCTCAAATGACATTTTTTTTGGTGAAAATCATACATGGGAATTTTTCATTACCATTGAAATTTCATTACCATTTGTTGTCACTAATGACAATGAAAAAAATTTCATTATCATTTAATGATAATGAAATATTTTGCATTAGAAAAAACATTACTAATGGTAATGAAATCACACTAATGTAAAAAAAACTAATTACAATTGATTAAAAAACCACACGCAGAAAAAAAGGTGCAACATTTACAAAAATTAGAGAAAAAGTTTACAAAGTTCCGTGGTAGATATACAACTACATAAAATTAACAACAAATTTGTCAAGACGCTTAGGTAAATTTTCAAAGAGATATATATATAATTAAATCAAAGCCTTTGTTTAATATAACAACACGCAAAGGAAAATTAACTTTTTGTTTTAGTAAAAAAAACATTGTTTATTTTTTAAATAAATAAAAGAAAAATTGCAAATTCTGTATTTTTATTTTAGTTTGTTTATTTTAATTTTAATTAATTTTATTTTATTTATATTTTAATATTTTTCATTGTCCTCAATTCCTCTGCTGCCGAACTGTAATTGTGTTTACCAACCCTTCATTGCTCTATTCATCATTTCCGTTCAATAACTGTAGGTATAAAAATGTGGATGTATGTATATTAGACCACCCAAATTTTCAAAAGTATTTTTTTGTTCGCTCCACCGGCAGTTTCCGATAGATTGGGCATAAAAAATAATATGTGTACAAAAATTGGATCTCTCGCGCGCATATATGCCAGTCAGTTTGGACTTTTGACCTTAAAAATTACCTAAAAATAGTTCAAAGCTTTTTTGCGCCATAAGTCCTAAATTTGCGGTTTTCCGAAAAAATACCATATAAGTCTTTTTATGCAGAATGAGAGGACAAACACTCTCTTCATACTAATCTTTGGTCTAAGTATTACTTCTTGTGGCGTTTTAAGCGGATAAAATCAAAATTTGTGTTAAGACTTCATTTTAAACGGCCCTCGTTGAAATTTTGACAGAGACAGTTAGGAGCGGTTATCATATTTTTATAGAGTAAGATATGTTGTTTTTAAAAACCAATTACATTTGCAACATAAATCCCTTATTCCACCAAAGAAATCCCTATAAGACCAAAATCGGTCTTAAGTACCTATTTATTATACGTTGTGCACATGCAAATGTAGTGCTATGGAGAAGAATATTCGATTAATTCCCTATATTTCTTGGTTTATCAATGGAGTAAATATCCAGCCAGAAAAATACAAACGGAAAAGCGCTAGCATGGCACTTTAACAAGTCCTGGCAAAAAAATCCCTCCTCGATTTCATAAAAAAAATTTATAAAAACTAAAAAATTTGTATGGGGACCACCTTAAGGGTTGAAAATAAAGGGTAGATATGTTCCGAAAAAATGTTAAGGTTGTAAAAATATTGGACGTCAGTTATGCATTTGATTCCTCTAGGCGCAACCTTGGGACAGATAGAGCGGTGGAAGCAAATTTGAAAAAATGTAATTTTTGTATGGGAGCGCCCTTAGAGAGTGCACTCACAATATATTTTCCATAACCGATTGAGGTTTATTTGAAAAGTAATAGGTAAAGTTTATTTTCAATTGAAGAATCAATTAAAATACATTGAAACATATTGTTTAACTTTTTATATTCGTCAATAAAAAACAAACTACAAGAAATATGTATCGTCTGTAGGAGTTGATATTTTCAGTCAAATAATCTATTTTTAGATTTCTATTTTTGGAAAAAATTATTTAAATAATTTCGTTGTTTTCTGTTTTAAAACAAAAAATTCAAATTTTTTCGGTTTTCAGTTAAAAGTTGATTGTTTTAACAGACTTTTCGATTATCCTTTCCTTTTTTAATTGTGTTTTCAATTAATTTAATATGTATTTTAGGTTGTTTCTAACGATAAAATATTGTGGGTGTAAACATAGGTAGGTACATACCAAAGGTTTAAAAGGCTTAATTCTTTCATTCACTTTTTAAAAATTAATGAAATTTGGGTTAAATTTCATTCCCTAATAGCATTCTTATGGAATTAATTCGATAACTTAATTCCCTATATAAATTAAAATTATATGAATTCATTCTATTTTGATTGAATTCTAACTGAATGAAACCCAATTTACCTGAATTCATTTAATAAAACAGTGAATGAAAAATTATTTGTTTTCATTCACTTAATCATGTGAAAAATTTTAATTTGTATGTAATTGCTGAAATATTAGCATAATACAATGAAAAACGTTTAAAATTCATCTAACAGAAATAAATAGTATCGTATGCTTTGTTACAGCTTGTATGCTTTGGTTTTGATTATATGTTAAGCTGCCTACACACTAGGGAACATACTTAAAAAAAGAGAGCATTTTTTGTGAATGTGTGAGCGCGTTTGTGTGTGTGTGAGTGTTGAGAGCGTGCATTTCGTGTTTACAAAATTTTTTGATATTTTTTGTTCCCTCAACCATGTTCCCTAGTGTGTAGGCAGCTTTAGTTTCAAACTACACTGCACTAAGTGAATGGTAATAAAATTTCTTCATTCAATTAGTAAAATTGTGAATGAACATGCGATTTGAATGATTCAAGTTAGGAATTCATTCAATTCATATTAAAGCTTTGGGAATGAAGCTTATGAATGAATTCTTTACGAATGGTTTAAGGGAATGGTACATGAATCTTTTTAAAATCTGAATTTAATTTTTAGTGAATTAAGCTTAAATTGAATTAAGTTTTTCGAAGCTCTGGTACATACATAAAAAAAAAATTTTTTTGGGATGAGATTTGAACCACCACCCCCAAAAATTGAAATTTTGTCATTGCCTGACCTTCCAGACATCTACACCACAACCGAATTGAAAATTGTATGAATTAAATTTGAATTTAAAATATTTTGAAATATTTATTTATACAACAAAAAGAAATTTAAACAAACAAATGTACTACCCAGCACACAATTTGAATTTATAAAAATAATTTAATCTATCGCATCTGGACAACTGTTAACTTCGTTTTATATTTAAATGCTTTTATTTGTTTTAACTTAAAATAGTTGAATATTAAATGATATGAATTCAATCAGAGTTTACGATAACGAAATAATCGAAATTGGTTGCCAAATTTATTTGAATTGTTATTAAAAATTTTTAAATTGATTTGATAATCACGGGGTTGCCGGGTTGTAAAAATGTGAAGAAATCTCGATGTCAGCTGCTAGCAATAGAGTCGGCATATACGACTAAAATATTTACCATACAAATCGTTTTAAATGGTTACCATACAAATCGCTATAAAAACAAAAATTATAAAATACAAAAATAAAATTTAATAACAAGCTTGTTTATAACGTCCTTTGAGGGGAATTTTTTTACAGAGTTTTTATTTTTAATTTTGTGTGGAAGTAAAAACGAAAGATTTTATATTTTATGATTTTTTATTCTCAAAAAGTTTTATGCATGTCAGAAAATAAAAAATTACAGAGTTATAAATTTTATTCAAATGAAAATTTAACTTAAAAAATCAAAAAAAGTAAATAAACGCAAGTTCTTCTTAACTAAAATTGAATTTTATAACTGCAGTTAAACACTAAATTCTAGCGACTTTGATTTATGTAAATTGGTATTTCTGACTGACATATTTTTGTGCAATTTTGCTCCAAAGTTTAATATCGATGGCTTAATGAAGAAAGTGTGTAGTTACACAGAGAGAATTTTTCTGGACGAGTTTTAGTGAAATTTTTCGGTAAACTGCTGAAGTTTTCTTCACAACATAAATGAAAAATTTGTTAAATTAGATGAAAGAGATACGAACCTTTATGAATCTAGTTTTAGTGAAACTTTTTCTTGGAGCGTATGAAATTTTTAGTAAATAAAATGAAATTTTTGATATTTTATGAAAAATTCCATTAATTCAATGAAAAGTTTCAATGGACGAGTTCCCATGAAACTTTATCGATTTTATGCAAAAATTCATTAATATCATGCAGATAATTCTCTCAGTGTAACTTTTTTCTTAATTTCTATAGAGGGAAGGCAATAAAAATATAAAAACGTTGGATATATTGTTTCTCGGAATGAAATTTTATATTAATACAAAAACAATAAAATAAAAAGTATAATCTAAGTTTTTCAGATTTCCATTTCCTCTAATGGAATATTAATTCGAGTTAGGGCCTTTCTGTATTAAGCATTAAATTTATTTACCAAAAATTTGAAAAGAGCAGCATGTTCGTTGTTACATTTAGGGCATTTATTTTAACTATTATATTCATGTTTGATGGGTAATTTGAAATTTAAAAAGATAGATTCAAATAAAATAAAAATAATTTGAATTACAAAAAAAATGTTTATGAAACTATATGTATCAATATAGTTTGGCTCAAGGGGTAAGGCGATGAACTTCTAAACCAAAGGTCGTTGGTTCGAATCGTGTCTGGTGTTGGAACAAAACAAAATTGCTTTGAATTTAAAACGAAAGAAAATTAAATTAAAGAGAAATGAAATAAACAAAGAACGTGTGTGTTAAGTGTGTAGTGTTTTGAAAATTGAAACAAAAAAACTTTCGAATATGAAAAAACAAACCACAAAATCGTTTTTTTTACGTTTTGTCAGTTAAAAATTGATAATTGTTTTAACAGACTTTTCAATTATTTTTATTTCTTTTATGGATTGTTTAAACAATGGTAGCATTCGGCAGAGAAACCTTAAACTGATACCGGTGACTTGTAACGCTTTGTGATTACTTACTCTGCCGAACGATGTTTTCTTTGTTTTGTTTTTAAAAACACTTTTTCTTTTATTTTTTAAAATTTTTGTTTTCGAATTATATTTGTATGTTTTTATTTGTCATTCTTACAAAACAATTTTTATTGTAAATGAACAACAACAAATGTATCACTATTTGATCAAAAGTAGCAAACATTTTTTACGCTACCAAAATGTGATAGCGCTACCTGAGCGCTCAGACTGAGCGAATAGTGATCAGGCCGTTCAGCAGATAGTTGTACAACTGTTGTCTATTATGTTGTATCTGCCGAACGCACCCAATGTTTGAAAATAAATAGCAAAGTGGTTTGAATATAATGAAAAATCAGTAGTCCTTTTTTTAATTGTGTTTTCAATTAATTTAATATGTATTTTAGGTTGTTTTAACGATAAAATATTGTGAGTGTGGAGACAGAGGGTAGGTACACTCAAAAAATAAGTTAGTAGAAAAATTAGTAAAACGTCTTGTATATCAAGTGTACTAGTTTTCAGCAATTTTTTTGTTGAAATTCCGTTTTCTGCAAAAATTTTAGTTGTATTTTTTTAGCAATAAACTAATTTTGAACTAATGTTTTACTAATTTATTTTGCTAAAAAAATTGTGCTGATAACCGCATTCATAGCGTGGACGACAACCAGATAGACAAGATGTAGATGTCGCAGCTTGTCTGGAAACGGAAATGACAAGAAAAGAAAAACAACTCTACACATATTCTATATTTAAATTTTCAGCGAATAAATTAACTAAAGTAAAATTTCGCTACAAATTTCTACTAATATTCAGCAAAAAGCTTATTGATTTTAGCAAGGATTTTTTTCATTAGCAGTCGACTAAGTGTTAGCAAAACTTTTGCTGAAGATTACAATTTTTTTGTTAAAAATCAGCTCGCTGATTTTCAGCAAACATTTTGCTGAAATTACCAACTTTTTTGCAAGCACGCTCCTGACTAAAAATTTGCTGACACAGCAACATTTTTTGCTGACTTTACTGACTTTTTTTTTTGAGTGTAGGTATGTTCGGAAACAATAATGGGAGGGAAAATTAATGGGGATCGGTCTTACATGCCACCCCTCTAGGAGGCTCCATGGGGCGGTAAGAGCTGATTTCATAAAAAAAAATTATAAAAAATTTGTATGGGGACCGCTTTAAGGGTTGAAGATAGAGGATAGATATATTCCGAGCAAATATTGCGGTTCAAAAAATATTGGGGGTCAGTCATACATTTGACTTCTCTAGGAGCACCCTTGGGACAGTTAGAGCGGTGGGAGGAAATTTTATAAAAATATCATATTTGTATGGAAGCCCTCTTATGGACTAGAGATAGGGGCTAGGTATGTTCGGAAGAAATGTTTGAGGGGAAAATTTAATGGGGGTCGATCTTACATTCCACCCCTCTAGGAGGCACCATGGGACTGGTGAGAGCTGATTTCATAAAAAAAGAATTATAAAAAAATAAAAAAATTGTATGGGGACCGCCTTAAGGGTTAAAGATAGAGGGTAGATATGTTCCCAGAAAATGTTGAAACTAAAAAAATATTGGGGGTCAGCCATAGATTTGACTTCTCTAGGGCCACTCTTAGGATAGTTAAAGCGGTAAGAGTGAATTTTATAAAAATGTCATTTGTATGGGAGCCCTCTTACAGAGTGGAGATAGGGGATAGGTATGTTCGGAAAAAATGCTCAAAAAGACATCAATGGGGGTCGGTCTTACATTTTACCGCTCTAGGGGAGACTCCGGGGAAGTTGTGCTTTTTGTGGATTTTTAAACCTTCACCACCAACTTTGACCCCGATGAGGAAAGAAAATGGGGGATGAACTGGTCCATATCTTTGATTTGATGTGTATTTTGTCTTGCAACTCTCAAAACTGAATCTTTTATTCCATTGGGAGCATAAATTTCATCTTCCAGCGTTTCTCCTATACTAGACGATGGATTTCTTAGCACGGTACACTCAAAAAAAAAAGTCAGTAAAGTCAGCAAAAAATGTTGCTGTGTCAGCAAATTTTTAGCCAGGAGCGTGCTTGCAAAAAAGTTGGTAATTTCAGCAAAAGGTTTGCTGAAAATCAGCGAGCTGATTTTTACCAAAAAAATAGTATCTTCAGCAAAAGTTTTGCTAACACTTAGTCGACTGCAAATGAAAAAAATCCTTGCTAAAATCACTAAACTTTTTGCTGAATATTAGTAGACTGAAAAAAACTCAAAAAACTTGTAGCAAAATTTTACTTCAGTTAATTTATTTGCTGAAAATTTAAATATAGAATATGTGTAGAGTTGTTTTTCTTTTTTTGTTATTTCCGTTTCCAGACAAGCTGCGACATCTACAGCTTGTCTATCTGGTTGTCGTCCACGCTGTGAATGCGGTTATCAGCACAATTTTTGTAGCAAAATAAATTAGTAAAACATTAGTTCAAAATTAGTTTAGTGCTAAAAAAATATAACTAAAATTTTTGCTGAAAACGGAATTTCAGCAAAAAAATTGCTGAAAACTAGTACACTTGATATACAAGACGTTTTACTAATTTTTCTACTAACTTATTTTTTTGAGTGTAGTTTTAATGGATGAACTGGTCCATATCTTAGATTTGATGTGGATTTTGTCTTACAACTCTCAAAACTGCATCTTTTATTCCATTGCGACCATAATTACATCTTCCAGCGTTTCTCCTATACTAGACGATAGATTTCTTAGCACGGTAGTTAGGATGAACTGATCAATATCTTTGATTTGATATGCAGTTCGCCTTGCAACTCTCAAAACTGCATCTTTTATTCCATTCGGACCATAAATTTCATCTTCCGGCGTTCCTCCTATACTAGACGATAAATTTCTTAGCACGGCAGACTTTTGGCTCGTCTTGGATGTACTTATTATTTGAGACTTATTTCGTTCTGCAACTCTTTCTGGTTTCATATTAGAAGATACTGGAATCTTTCATTGAAATTTATTGATAATTAAAAGACTTAAAACACTTTATATTTTTTATTAATTTATTTATTTTTCAATTAATTTACATTGGAATTCATACTTATTAAATAAATTTGTGCAATAGAGATGTTCCTATGTCATTGCGGCGTAATTTGGAAGGTTGTGGGAGCGAATACAGCAGTAGAAAATAGTTTCGCGTTGCCAACCAAAATAACAAAAATTCGATGCTAAATATTCGATGCTAACGGCACGTACGTGAAAAATTGTAAAGCAGGGAAGGCACGATACAACTAGTTGTACAACTTGTTGGTCGTAAGCACAATTTTCGTCGTGGGCTGTCGTATGGTCGTACGGACATGTTGAACAAAAATCAAAAATTTTTGATTTTTCTGTTGGTCCCCAGACCAGAGAACCAAGCCGACCGGCTGAAAATCGGCGGACAGCCGCCGCCGGTTAATTTTTGAATTATTGCGTCGCCGCCGACTCGCTACGGCTTAAATTATGAGTCGGCGTAAAGAAAGGCGCCGAATTTATCAGCTGCGCCGCAGAAATTTTTCACTTATGTGGCGTTGTTTTGTTTTACAGATTTGTATTTGTAAGTTTTTTTTGGCAGCACTGAAGCAAATATAATACTATATTTTGCAACTATGTAGTTTTATAAAAAAAAGTCCCGTTAACTTTTTTCAAAGCAAATATCACACTATAACCAGGGGATATCCATTAAGGTGTTGTAAGATTTCTAAAAAAATTCACACGCGAATGAGAAGAAAAACACAAGGAATTTGAAGAAATTTAACAGCGAACGAGAGAAAATGAAGGACGTCACGAAAACAATAAATTTAATAAAAACGTGTTTACAACCAAAAAATCATTAAACAATAACAAAATAATTAAAATTGATTATTTATTACACTCTTAAAGTTGTTTTTGTTACCGCTTTAATCAATAACTATAAGAAACAATAAAAACAGTGCCTTGTTAACTTTTTCGGTTTTCCTTTTGTTTCTCTTATTATTCAAAGGAATTAACAGGAACCCAATCCATATAAATTTTAAGGGAACCAAAGAGTACGCTTTTTTCTTATTGGAACTCTTTAGCCTATATCCTCGTTGCTATAACCCGGTGTCTTTTAATGCAATAAATTATATGATATGAAATGTCAAAACCATTGCAGAGGAACGTCAGAATGATATCAATTGCAAAGTGGTGGAGAACAATTGGCCATTTGATGGCTAAGAAATATCATAGATTTTTCTTCGAAAAATACAAAATTTTATTAAATATTAATTTTTATCCACAAATAATAAATAATTAAACTCATTCTCATTATTTTTTTACCGAATTTTCTGTTATTTTTTCATTAGAAAATTAAAACGAAAATGGCAGGCATCATTGCAAAAACCGCTTGCATGTCACCTAGTGTCCTGACATGCAATAAAATGATAGCAAGCAATTGTGAAAATAATTTGATCTCAAGTGAAGACACTTAATTTCAATTTTATTTCAATATCATGATATAAAAAAAAATGTTTTTTACTATAATGAGTTTTACTGAAAAGTGTATAGACTTTGTTTCCACCCAAATTTAATATACAAGACTATTATTTTTCTTGTAAAATAGGGACATTTTGTATTTATTGTGATTGTGTCTTTCTAATAAAATAAAAAAAATTATTAATTTTTAGAATTTAAATTAACTTTTGAGGCCTTTTAAGTTCGAGTGAAATTTTTTCATATGAAAAACAATTTACGATGTTTTATTTATAAAAAAAAAGCTTTTAAGCCGACAGTTAAGCCGCCGCTGTTCTGTTGTCCTAAACGCCGCCGCCGCCGAGCCAAATAGCCCTCGCCGCCGCCGCCGATTGTTTAGGGTCTGCTTGGTTCACTGCCCCAGATATGGCCGCTGGTGTATTCATAAGTCCGTCAGACACAATAGTGTTGCCAATACAGCCATTTTTGTCTATCTGAAAAAGCGCACTATTTGTGTTAGCGGGTTTTTAAGAAATATACAATATTTTATAAATTGATAGTTAAAAAAAAATAAGACTGTTTAATAAATTTTTAAATTGCTACGTGATGAATGTTTACAAAAATTGAATTATTTAAAATTTGTACACAAAATTTTTTTTAAATTTGGTAACTAAAATACAAAGTAAAGTTCGATTTTAAACATTTTGGTTGCCCGATGGCACAAATGGGTTAAAAAATATATTTAATTGTACAATTTCTCTTTACTCCTTTTTAGCGATTTTATGTGGTCTGATTATTCATAACGTTTTTTAAAAGTTGACATCACGTTTTTTATTTTATTCCGCTCCAAAACACATGCGTCTCCTTCAAAATACTTTTTGAAATGGCATGTTGTCAGTGTTGCCATTTTAGCATATTTTCTGCTAGATTTAGCAGATTGAGTTGGGCAATTGCATATTTTTTTTGTAAAAATATGCTAACTGCTTTTTAGCATATTCTGTTGGACAAAAGCAGATTTTTTAGCATATTTTGTTTTAATTAATAAAAGCATATTTTTAGCATATTTTTTAACAAAATAATTTTTTCTGCAACAATATTTATAATAATAACAATTAGCGTTTTTTTAATCACCTGGATTTAGAATTTTTCATACAAAAAGGGGATTTATTAAATCCAAAAAAAGCTGGATTTAATAAATCCACAATAAAAGCACAAATATATGAAACAGCCTATTAATTTAATGTCAGAAAAAAAAATACGAATGAAAATTAAAAGAAAAACAAAAAAATTAAAAAACTAACAAATAAAAGGTTTTTATTAAATTTTTTTATGAAATATGTTTAGAAAAAAACTACACTCCAAATACATATTTTTCATCTTGGACATGGAGAAATAGCTGAAATAGAAATGGCAATTTTTCACTCTACTGTAAGTAATTTAATTACATCCAATTAGTGAATGTTAAATATTGCAATGGAATTTTTCAAATGTGTAAAAATATAAATTGAAGTGTTAAAACTGAAAAGGCAGACTGTCTATCGCTGTTTTCTATAAAATATAATTAAAACTTAAAAGTTAAAGTAAAATCCTTCATTATCGAATTCGGTATTAAAAATTAGGGTGAAAGAAGTGTCGGACAGGAAATTCTTTTTAAAATAGGTAGAATCTAACCCCATCTGTTGAGCACTTTTATAACTACTTTTTGGATTTAGTAAATCCAAGTGATTAGCAAAAGCGGCTAATGTTTTCATAACTTTTTATTTCATGCGTAATTATATTCAATTCTTTTTTGAATTTAAACTTTTTTAGTAGTATTGATATACTACACTCAAAAAAATAAGATAGTAGAAAAATTAGTAAAACGTCTTGTATATCAAGTGTAATAGTTTTCAGCAATTTTTTTTGTTATATTTTTTTAGCACTAAACTAATTTTGAACTAATTTATTTTGCTACAAAAATTGTGCTGATAACCGCATGCATAGCGTGGACGACAACCAGATAGACAAGATGTAGATGTCGAAGCTTGTCTGAAAACGGAAATGACAAAAAAAGAAAAACAACTCTACACATATTCCATATTTAAATTTTGGGCAAATAAATTAACTAAAGTAAAATTTCGCTACAAGTTTTTTGAGTTTTTTTCAGTCTACTAATATTCAGCAAAAAGTTTAGTGATTTTAGCAAGGATTTTTTTCATTTGCAGTCGACTAAATGTTAGCAAAACTTTTGCTGAAGATTACTATTTTTTTGGTGAAAATCAGCTTGCTGATTTTCAGCAAACCTTTTGCTGAAATTACCAACTTTTTTGCAAGCACGCTCCTGACTAAAAATTTGCTGACACAGCAACATTTTTTGCTGACTTTACTGACTTTTTTTTTTGAGTGTACTATAATTTGAAAATGCTACAAAAACCATAAAAAAATCTTGCAAAAATTTTAAATCAGTTATGTTTATTGTGAAAAAATTAAATAAGAAAATTTATTTTTATAGTCTCAAAAAAAGATTAAACAGTATTTACAAAAAATTATCTTTTCATACTTTTTTAAAGTATCTTAGAATAAATGTAAAAGTTTACCTCTCAATTCATAAACACTCTGCAAAGTTCTAGGAGATTTACAAAACAAATTCTTATGTGAAGAATTTGTTCGATAAACCTCCTATAACTTTTGAAAGCATTTATGAATTAAGGGGTAAATTTTTATATTTATTCTAAGATAGTTTAAAAAAGTATTAAAATGTAATTTTTTATAAATATTGTTTAAAAAAAGTATTTTTCCATTAATAAGACTTCCCGGTGAAAAATGCTCATACACGCTCAAATATGTTCATATATAGTTTGTGTATGGAAGCATATGAACAAATATGGATTTTTTATGAACATATATGGCTTATATATGAACATATATGGAAGTATATGTGATTCCATATATGGAAAACGATTTCATATACAGACATATGGAGGCATATATATGTTATTTAATTTATGCAAAAGGGACTTGTATATGAACATATTTGGAAGAATACATTTTTCCATATGTGTAAAAGAAAGTCATATTTGGATAAATATGGAATTATATTTAATGTCATGAATAAAAAAAGGAACATATGTAGCGCCTAATTTAAATTTTATACATAAATTTATATCTTTAGTACAACCTTATAATAAAAGACAGCAACCAACGTTCGCAAGTATTCGCATATATTTAATTAGGTGTTACCTCATTTTTCGGATCCATACATATATGGTTGGACAATAAATGTTCGTATATGGATATTTTTAACCGGGTTTGTTAAATAATACTAAAAAATTATTTAGCAGATTTTCAGCATATTTTTTGTATTAAATTTAGCAGATCTTTAGCATAATGAATATAATAAAAAAATTGCGATTTTTTAATTTAGCATATTTTAAGCATATATTTTTTATTTTAGGATTTAGCAGATTTTATCAGAAATTTTTTAGGAATCTAGCATATTTCCATTTAAGAGTTCTGGCAACACTGCATGTTGTAGAACTTGTCTGACCGTGTATTTCAAAATTATTTTTCGCTCCGACAACAAGTTGTATCCAGGGATGCCAACTTAGTGCTTTTCGCGCTAAATCTGGTGCTTTTAGATGTGCCAAAACGCGAAAAATATTGATCTAACGCGTAACTGAAAAAAGCACTAAATTTGTGCTTTTTCAAAATTTATTTAACGCGTTTTGTGCGTTTTTACATTTGTTTTTATAGCAATATCAAGAAATATGTTAACAATTGCTTTTATTTCCATAACGATACGTTAAAATATCAAGGACAAGTTGTATGTTAAATGCTTTTGGCGCTAATTGTAGTGTTTTTGATGTACCAAATGCAAAAAGTTTCCGTTATACACGTATCACTTTTTACACAAATTTAGAAGAATCCTACACCGAAAATATTCCGTAGTCCTATAGTTGAAAAATTTCTTAGTTGATTACAAAAAAATAATAAACAACTGCTATAATCGTTAGCAACTAAGGTTTTAGTTGAGAGTTACAATATTTGTTATAGTTGAAGTGAATACTACTAATACTTTGAAATTGTCAAGAATTAGACAACAAAACAAAACGAGTTTGTAAAATTCCAATAATATTTTTAAAATTATTTCTTGTTTTTATTTTTATTTTCGTTAGAGAATTGTTAAACAATAATGATAAGCATTTTTCATTTGCGTTATTTGTAAAATATTTTTAGATTGCTTTTATATTTTGCAGATTTAACATTCAGTGAAGATCAAAATTGGTAAAGAAAAGGCGATGGTAACGTCAAAGTATGTGTGGACAAGAAGCAACCCATTACTAAACTACATGTGTATGTGCATAAAAATAAAAAGTTTCAAAAAAGCTGTTATTTGTTTTTATTTTAAAATTTAGATCAAACAACGTCATTTTTTTTTTTTTTATATTAATATATATTTATTTAGCATAAGTGCTATTAATTATACAATTTAATAAATTTTAAACTATAAATTTATGGATTTTTTTTTGCATTAAAAAAATTGTTTTACATATAGTACAATTCTACGTTTGAACACAAAAAATTAGTTTCGTTTTTTAATTCTAATGAAATTTCATTAAATAATTTAAGACCGTTATAAAATAAAAGGTTCTGATAAAAATTTGTTGTACTAAAATTTAACCTAAAATGAGAAATGTTGCGTAAATTATACGGTTATACGTCCGCTACATAAACCAACTGCTTCTGCATATAATTCGGCAACATTCCATTTTTCATTTTAAATACGAATATTAAAACGTTCATCACCAGCCTTTGATTAACCGACAGCCACTGCAACTTATTCAACATGTCCCGTATGTGAGATAATCTGTGACAACGCAATATGCTTCTCATGCCTTTATTCTGCAGTTTTTGAAGTCTCTCCTTCATTAATTGACTACCAAGAAATAGTAACGTTGAGCAGTATTCAAAATGAGGTTTTATTATAGTATTATATATTCTTATAGATGTAATTGTAGAAATTTTTCTACGAATTCTTCTAAGGAAAGCGATTTTTTTTGAAATTTTTTTAGAAATGTAGTGAAAATGCAAATCAAATTTCAGTTTCTTGTCTATAACGACCCCAAGGTATTTAATTTCTTCCACCTTTTCTATAGGTACACCTTCGATAATTATATTTTCATCCGTAGTGCCATTTATCACCATAGCTTTTGTTTTCTGTGTATTTAGTTTTAATTTGTTCATTTTCAGATATTTTTCTACTTCTTCCAACTCACTATTTAGAATACGAACACAATCCTCTACGTTTTTACCGCTTATATAAATGAGCGCATCATCCGCAAACATACATACTTTTGCCTTCTTTAATACTTTTTCTAAGTCATTAATGTAAATTAAAAACAGTAGAGTTCCCAAAACTGCCCCCTGAGGCACTCCAATATTGACCGTTTTTACAGTAGACATAAATTCACCACATTTTGTTCTTTGGGTTCTGTTTTTCAAATAACTTTTAAACCATTTCAGTTCAACTCCTTTTACGCCATACTTATTTAATTTGTCCAATAAAATTTCTCTATTTATTGTTTCAAATGCACGTTTCAAGTCCAAGAAAATCGCAATAACACAATTTTTATTGTGTATTTCAGTTTTCCATTGAGTTATTACCAGATTTAGAAGTGATTCACAACTGTGTTGGTGTCTAAAACCAGATTGTGTTTCATTCAACAAGTTGTTTTTTCAAAGAATTTATTCAATTGATAGTGAACTATTTTTTTCCAATATTTTGCTTACGGTCATCAACATATTAACTGGACGAATTTCATGAGGATCTTTAGTATTTTTTATTTTTTGAATCGGCACTATACACGATTCCTTTAGGCAATCAGGAAATGTCCCCGTCTGTAAGGACGATTCAATAAGACTCTGTAAGTGTGTACCAACAATATCATAATTATTTAGTAGCATTTTTACTGTAAGGAAATTTTGATCTTTTTTATTATTCATAGATTTCATAGTATTTTTTAACATCTCTATATCAATAGCATCAAATTTAAAATTTAAATGTGGATTTTCTTCGATAATGTTCTCATATTTTATAAATGGTATACTATCTATAATTTGTTGCACACTTGTAATAAAAAATGAGTTCAATTCATTAGCGATTTCTTGTTCATTAGATATATTTTTACCATTTACGTGTATTTCCTGTATTTTAGAATTATCTTTTCTAAGTACAAGTGATTTTATTGTTTTCCACATACTTTTTTGATCTACACAGTTATTAATTTTGTTGTTGACATAAGTGTTTTTAGCAATTGAAATTTCTGATTTGTACTTATTTCTGTATTTTCTGTAATTGTTCCAATGAAAATCTCCATTAAACCACACTGCAGTTTGGTATAGTTGTATTTTTATGTCCTTCATACGTTTTAAACGATTAGTAAACCAATGATTTGTTGAAAAAGTTTTTGTTCTTTTAGTTGTAATCATTGGGGCAATAGCAGCATTTACACTTTTAATCAAGATATCAGACATTTTATTATAATCAGAAGTTGTGGAGCCACGATTAATTTCACTGCAAAGCAGGTTGTTACGAAAGCTTATATTATCAAAAACTAATGTTTTTATCTTTTTTACGTTTGAAATTGCAATTTCTTTTTGTACAGTAATATTAAATAAATATTTTTTTTTCGTAGTTCAAAAATAAATATAAAAAGTTAAAAAAATTTTAAAATGGGATCAAGAAAACATACCACAGGTGAGGAAAGGCGAATCATATGGAAAATGTATGAAGATGGAAAAAAAGTAGCGGAAATTGCTGAGATAATGCAAATTTCTCGCAAAAAAGTCTACAATGCAATTAATTCTTGTGTTGATGATCCCGATATATTGACTAAGGGTAAAATTCGGAAGCCAAGGCCACGAAAAACAGATGAGCGTACGGATGCAGCTATAGTACGAATGGTGAAAATTGATCCATTCAAGTCATCAAGGCAGATAGCATCGGATATTAATGAAAATTTTAACATGGAAATATCAAGCAGACTTGTCAGAAGAAGACTAAACGAGGCAAATTTGTTTGAGCGCATTTCCAGAAAAAAGCCCCTACTCTCAAAAAAATATTTCAAAACGACTAACCTTCGCCAGAACCCATAAGGAAAATCCCATTAGTTTTTGGAAAAACGTGTTATGGAGTGACGAAACAAAAATTAACAGGATAGTACCAGATGGCAGAATCTTTGTTCGTCGTCCTAAAGGCCAAGTGTTTAATCCTCAGTTCACTCAAAAGACGGTAAACATGGAGGTGGCAGTATTATGGTTTGGGGTGCATTTTCTTGGCATGGCGTAGGTCCGCTTATAAAAATCAATGGAAAAATGGACAAGTTTCAGTATTTAGATATTTTATAAAACCATATGGAGCCATATGCCTTCAACTCCATGCCAATAAAATGGAAATTCATGGAAGATAATGACCCCAAACACTCCTCCAAACTAGTAAAAAAATGGTTTTGTGCGGAGAAGATTGATGTTTTGGATTGGCCAGCCCAGAGCCCTGACTTAAATCCAATAGAGAACCTGTGGAACGAAGTCAAGGTAGAAATCGCTAAGAAAAATTACAAAAATATGGACGAACTGTGGTCGGCCGCACAGGAAGCTTGGTATGCCAAAAACTAGTGGAAAGTAGGGTCGCAGGTGCAAAGCTGTCATCAGAAAAAAGGCCACAGCACTAAATATTAACGGTAAAATATTTGTACATACCAAAAAATTTAACAAATGCAATATTAAAACCATTTCTTCTCTTTTTTTAAGATTGTGCCATTTATGTGTCCAGCTCATTTTAATGGGTTTTTTTTTCATAATGATAAGTTTTTATTTACATTAATGAATTTCAATTAAAGTTTATAGCAATATTAAATGTGCATAATAAACATTTGGAAAAAATAAAAACTTGTTGGTTGTTAATAGTATTTGCAATATAGTAGCATAAGAAAGAATTCATGGTAAAATGTGCCATTTATATGTCCATAGCTGTAATTATATAATAAACACATAGAAAATATTACTGACGTGGGACCATATATAATCATATCTCAAATTATATTGTTAATCTTGCACCATATATGGAATCATATGTAATTATATCTTATAGCATTTAATATAATAGAAATATTTTTGACAAAAATCGTTCTTAGCTCTGACTACAAAACTGGTTCTTTTATTTCTTTTTTACTCTTGATGGTTCAGGAAATGATGAAGTAGAAAATTTGATTTAAAAATGACATTTGTTTTTAAATTTTTTATTTTGGAAAATTGATACTCCCAGCCGAAATGAGACGAAAAAAATCGGCGGCGGCTTGTTTCTCTGCTCTCGACCTTTTCCTCACTTCACACCCTGACAGGTATGAACTGAGAACATTTGCACCTCTCGGTAAATCGGATCATTGTACCATTTCCGCATCTTTTTTGTTCTCCGAACTTCACTGCGTTTCAACACCAGCTAAGAAACGTTCGGGTTTTATATACGCAAAAGCGCGTTGTGCGGATCTCAATGACTTTTTCGGGCATTTTAACTGGAAACTATGTTTCCTCAACGATAATGTTGATGCTGCTGCGAAAATGGTTGAAAAGATTATATTAATTGGAATGGAATCCTTCATTCCAAAAAAAAGGGTTTCGGCTAAACCAAAAGATAAATGTTGGTTTAACCAGACTCGTAAGAGCGCAGTCAGATCCAGAGAGGAAGGGTTCAGAATTTGGCGTGATAACAAAAATGTTAATTCTGAACAATTACGCAAACAGGCGAGAACCGAGTGTTCCAAAGTACTAAGGCGTGAAAAATTTCTTTACGAACAGCGCCTTCGTGCTAAAGTTCTTTCTGCCCCTCGGGGCAGTAAGAGCTTTTGGTCATTCGTTAAAAGGGTAAGGGTCAATGGTAGTTCAGCTATCCCAACTCTTTTAACAGATGACCACATATTCACTGACCCGGTTGATAAGGCTAACCTTCTAGCTGAAATGTTTGCAAGAAATTCTTTCTTGCAGGAAAGCAGTCAACCACTGCCTGAACTCGAAAATGTATTGTGTACTATGCCTAAGATATTCTTCCGAGCTCGTGCAGTTAAAAGGGTTCTTGCGGATCTCAATGTAAATACGTCACCGGGGCCGGATGGTATACCAGCACTGGTGCTGAAACAGTGCTCTTCGTTGCTGGCTCGTCCATTGGCTAATCTTTTTAGCTCTTCGTACAGTGCTGGAGTCTTCCCTTCGTGCTGGAAGATTGCCAATGTTCAGACAATCCCTAAGAAGGGTGCGGCTAATAACCCTGAAAACTACCGCCCAATCGCAATTTGCTCAGCGCTCTCAAAGGTGATGGAGAGCATGGTGAATTTCCATCTTGTTAACTATCTAGAATCCAATTCACTTTTAAGTGATCGACAGTATGGCTTTCATAGAGGTCGGTCTACGGGAGACCTGTTAGCCTTCCTTTCGGAGCGTTGGAGTCGATCTATTCATCAGTTTGGTGAAAGTAAGGTGGTTGCTCTAGATATTTCCAAGGAGTTCGATCGTGTGTGGCACAGCGCACTGGTATCAAAGCTTATTGCTTTTGGTGTCGGCAACGACTTCCCTCGATTTATTTCGAGCTTTCTCAGGGATCGCACTATACGTGTTGTTATAGATGGGGTCTCATCCAACGAGTTTCAGCTTCATTCAGGGGTGCCGCAAGGTTCGGTTCTTTCTCCCTCCCTTTTCCTTATATTTATCAATGATCTTCTCGATCAAACTTTTAATCCTATATACTCTTTCGCTGATGACAGCAACATCTGTCATTCATTTTCGTTTGATTGTAGGCCAAGCCTTTTTGAGGTTGGGAGCAAAAGGCAAATTACACACACACTCAATCGGGACCTTTTCACAATATCTGAGTGCTGTCTTGCGAATAGGGTCGATTTCAATGCACGTAGGACCCAATGTTGTATGCTGACCCATAGGTCTGCGAGATCGTCAATGTCATCAGTCAATATGGGTGGTGTCAATATTCAGGAATCGGATACTCTTGATGTTCTGGGCATGCGAATTCAGTGTGATGTCCGTTGGAATAAACACATATTTGAAGTGTCGAAAGGAGCATTGAAGTGTCTTGGTTTCTTGAAACGGTGTAAGAGATATTTCACTCCATCCGACCTCCTTAATATTTATACCACCTTTATCCGACCGAAGATAGAATACAACTCCCATATATGGGCAGGAGCTTCAAAGTCTATTTTGGAGCTTTATGACCGTGTTCAAAGGAGAGCGTCGGCGCTCCTCAATGACAGTAGGGTCTCTAGCTCTATTGACTCATTGGAGCATCGTCGGAATGTGGGTTGTGCATCACTGTTCTATCGATATTACCATGGGAGGTGTTCTGCCGAGATTAGTGAACTTGTTCCTGGGCCCAGAATTTTTGTTCGGAATACTCGATTGTCTGGTAGAACACATCCGTTTGTTGCAGATAGTCCCGTGAATCGCACAATGCATTACAAGGAAAATTCGTTTATCACTCGTACAAGCCGTATGTGGAATGAACTCCCCTCGGAAGTCTTCCCAGTCACTTACAATGAAGAGAAATTCAAGTCAAATGTCCACAAACACTACTCCCTCTTTCCTCCCTCCCATAACCTATTTTCCTAATTCTAACACAATGCACTCGCATTAGTAGGGGGCATCCCCTGAGTGTTAGTCTATCGTTAAAAAAAAGGAACAACTGATTACAACACAAATAACGTAACACATTATTTAATATACAATATTAAAATATGGGAAAGACCTGTTTGGCCAAAATGTCAAATTCTGACCACCTCTAACTCAGCAACTTTTTTACCGATCTTGTTGAAAATTTGTGGCTAAACTACTATTCAATAGGAATAACATTGGTGCAAATTTCATCCAAATCGGAAGACATCGATTTCAAAAGTTGGGTCACTTGACATGAAATCCCCCATATACATTTCATCGTCCATACAACAACATTCATAATTTTTAATGAAATTACGATTTAGTTCTCTGGCACGTTGTTTTGCCTCTTCATTCTTCTTTTCGTTCCGATCCTGCACTTTCTGTACCTTAAACGGCTTCAATCCCGCCTCTTTTTCACTTTTTTCGTTTTAGGGCAACTTTTCTTCCGGAAATGTTAGGATTTTTCCCAAAGAGAGTCAAAGAGCCTTTTTTTAATAGTTAGACGTTCCTTGTAATCTTTGATGGCCTGCGAAACAGTATTCCGAAACACCTTTGCTTCATAAGCGATGCTTTTAAAAGACCGATTTTTATTTTTACTAGTGCTGGTAAATTCGGTTACTTTTCAATACTCGATACTACTCGATATTTTTGATTTGGATACTCGATACTTTTAACGGTTTTTAAATTTGAAATTTTTTAAAAATATTTATGGTAATTCAATATTTAAATTTATAAACTTATTTTTAAACTTTTTCACCAACTATTCATTGCGTTTTTCACAGTTTTTTAACATATTCGGCCTGATTACGAGTGTCGTATTTGTAGTCGAAATTTTCGACTCCATATAAAATGATTTTGTATATAATGGAAATTATAACGAAATGAAACTCTGATACTGGATTTTTTTAAATCTGAGTGGTATATATGCTAAATCCAATTGAAAAATTGTTCAAAAGTTGTGTTTTTAGCGAAATTTCAGCAAATTCGACTTAGTTTCGACTACGACTACGACACTCGTAATAAGGCCGATTATTTTAAATATTTTACTTCTGATTTTTTCTTTTAGCAGAGTTGTAGTTTTGTGACAAATATTTTAGCAGAGCCACATTTTTGTGGTAAATATTTTAGCGGAGTCACATTTTTATATATTTTGTCTGTCCAAAATGCAACTCTGAAAATATCGAGTAGTAGTTTTGAGTATCGAGAACCCAAAAAAAAGACAAATACTCGATACCCACTACTCATATTTTTACCAGCACTAATTTTTACTAAAAATTATATTTTCACGCAATTTTTGTTGACTATAAATTTTGGCTAAATTCTAGTTTACGGGCATAACTCGGATTTGTTTAAAATTTTCATGGACGATAGAACTTTCAATGCCGAGTTCACCGATGCAACCCGGTTCCCGAGTTATAGACCTTCAAAGCTTGAATTTTGAATTCTTTGTATCTTCGCCATTTATTATCATCCCAGGTGAAAATGTTCATATATGTTCATATATTGTCATATATGATTTCATGTATGAGCATATATGGTTTAATGTATGACCATATATGAACATATATGTTGTGTATGGAAGCATATATGGGTAAATACATTCAAATGTATGAATCCATATATGATAATATACTGCAATTATTGGTCCATATATTGGTTCATATATTCCATATATCTTCATATATGAATTCATATATTATTCCATATATGGGTAATGTTGTAAGTTTTTTTTATCATAGGGGTAATTACGTGAGCGGATCCAAAAAATATTGAAATACAATACATTTGATAATTTCTTAAATACAATTGGCAATTTCTAAAATACAATTGCCAGTTTCTGTTGATAATTTCTACATTTGATAATTTCTAAAATGCAATTGCGAATTTCTGAAATACAATTAATAAATTTCTGAAATACAATTTCCAGTTTCTGAAATACAATTCATAATTTCTGAAATACAATTGGTAGTTTCTGATATACAATTGATAAATATGAATATCAATTGATACTTTCTGAAAAGCAATTATAAAACTGGAAATAAATTGATTATTTCTGAAATACAATTGGTAAATCTGAAAAACAATTCATAACTTCTACAATACATGATTCATGTATGAGCATATATGGTTTAATGTATGACCATATATGAACATATATGTTGTGTATGGAAGCATATATGGGTAAATACATTCAAATGTATGAATCCATATATGATAATATACTGCAATTATTGGTCCATATATTGGTTCATATATTCCATATATCTTCATATATGAATTCATATATTATTCCATATATGGGTAATGTTGTAAGTTTTTTTTATCATAGGGGTAATTACGTGAGCGGATCCAAAAAATATTGAAATACAATACATTTGATAATTTCTTAAATACAATTGGCAATTTCTAAAATACAATTGCCAGTTTCTGTTGATAATTTCTACATTTGATAATTTCTAAAATGCAATTGCGAATTTCTGAAATACAATTAATAAATTTCTGAAATACAATTTCCAGTTTCTGAAATACAATTCATAATTTCTGAAATACAATTGGTAGTTTCTGATATACAATTGATAAATATGAATATCAATTGATACTTTCTGAAAAGCAATTATAAAACTGGAAATAAATTGATTATTTCTGAAATACAATTGGTAAATCTGAAAAACAATTCATAACTTCTACAATACAATTGATAAAACTGAAATAAAATAATTTAAACAGAAAGTGATATTAATTTATGATCTAGAGTCAAACTGAAAGGAACATTCATTTACTTAACAATTGATAACTTTTGAAATAAAATGATAAATTTTGAAATACAATTGAAAATGTTGCAGTAAGATATAAACAGCAAAAATAAAACTGCTAAATTTAGAAAATCTGCAGAAAATTTTGCAAAATATTAGTAAACTAAAAATGGCTAAAACAAACTGTTGTATCTAAAATTTTGTTCAATGCAAATAGCAGTTTATAAAACCAACAGAAATATTTGCTAAAAATATTAAAACTGTTGATTTCAGAAGGCTAGATTTGTATTTCCATTAAAAACGAAAAAGGATTTTTGAAAATTTTAAATTTTATGTGATGTTTTTTTGTCTACTACTACAATTTAATTTTATTTTCTAATCACTGAAATTTAGCTCAATTATAACTCAAATTTTGTAAATATATTAAACAGTTTTATTTTTGCTGTTCCTATCTTATTTATATTTAGCAAAAATACTCTGCTAATTAATTTTACACACTTTTTTCTATTAGTGTATAAACAATCATTAAATAATCAAAAAACAGTCATAAAATAATTTATAAACTTCAAGTAAAATGTTTATGTCCATTAAAAATTTCATAATTTCTCATTTTCATACAAATTCATCAGTAACGTATGAATAGAATTATAATATTTACATTTAATTTGGATAAAAAAAGCAAATTTTTATTAAAAAATAAAAAATTTATATGAACATTCATATATCTTCATATATGGCCATATACCCTCAAATTTCGGATCGGAACCCATATATGTTGCCATATATGACCATATATGAACATTTTCACCTGGGATATAAAAACAAAATATATATCGTTAAAAAGGTTATTGAATTACCTTTAATTTTGGGTAAAGTTCGGTAAAATGAGAGTAAGCAAAAAATCCTCTCACAAAATGATAAAATTACCCAAAAAAAAAAGGAACACACAAAACCACTTTTCGAGCCCAAAAATGCATTTCAAAGAAAAATGTGAAAGTGCGTATAATTTTAGTTTGAAAAATTTAATAAACACACATAATTATTCGCATTTAAAAGTTCTTATTGATTTTGTGCAATTAATTTTTATAAATAATACATTTCTTTTGCGTATTGGTTTGTTTAATTTAATTTTTCAATTTATTTTCACAATTGTTTTTAGTTATCATTGCATTAGCTGTTAGTTTTACAATTTACCAAAGTTATCCGTAGAAAAAGTGTGGGTAACTTTGGTAAAAAGAGAAACACAAATTCACTCTCTTGAACGCTCTCATTTACCCAGTTTTCGCGTACGCTTTTTGGGTAAGATTGGGATCCCGCGGGTTCCCACGGTAACGTAAAGGAACGGACCTTATATTGATATTTATTTATTGATAACGGACTTCTTGTGGCCAGAAATTGAGGATATGGACCTGGACCAAGCGCTTTTATTTTATGAGGAATTTCATGGAACTAGTTATGGTTGTAATGAACCAATTACTAGATGTTTGAAGCTATGTAACAGTTTCTCTCCATTAATAAATTTTAATGTCAATAAATCCAAATTTAAATTAAATTTATTTGTTCTTTTTAATTGATATAATTATATTAAATAATTTTGTTAATTATAATAGTCTGTAAGATAGTTATCAGTAGACTTAATAAATAATTAGATAAATTTTTTTTTATGTATACACTTAAGTCTTTTTTTATGCGGTAGATGCGTTCCAGAAAAAACCGCATAAAAAAAATCCGCATAAAAAAGAACTCTACTTCCATACAAAAATGGGAGATGCGTTCCGAATATTTTAAAAACCGCATAACTTTAAAATAAAGTGAGAAAATTGAACTAAAATCGCATAAAAAAATCTATAGAATAAAAAATTAAAAAAAAAATTATTCATTTATTTTTACTTTTAACTGAAAATAACACTTGTATTCATACAGAACATACCAAAAAAACAAAAAATCAATAAAAAATAATACCCCGGTTAAAAATCTACATATATGGATTCATACAGGTTTAATGTATGTTCGTGCATGATTATAATCATGAATGCTTTTCCATACATGGATACATAAATCTCCATATATGCATCCACGTATGTCCACACTTGTGTATTAATGAGAATACGATCGTATTCCCGAGAATTCGATGACAATGTTAAACTCAGTTGTGAGCCAGAAATAACAGATTTTCTTGGTTGAGACGCATTCATTTTAAATGCGCTCATTGAAGATTCTCCAAGTTTAAAATATTTTCCAATAGAGGCATATCTTTCACAATTTTCTATGCGATCTAAAATTACCATTTTGGTTTCTAACGAAATTACTGTCTTTTTTCTCCATTTCTTTTAAGAAACCCTTTAAAAAATAAAACAAATTTTTTTATTTTATTTCAAATTAAATAAAAAGTATTATAAAAGTTGTTAAAAACGCAACGCAAGTCGATTTTAAAACCGCATAACTTTAAATCCGCATAAAAAGAGACTTAAGTGTACTTATTTTATTAATGAACGCAAATCAAATCTTCATTTGCTTTCTTTGCGGGCCAGCTTTAAATTTGATAGACTTTTGATATATCCAAAGAGTTTTCAAATTCAATAAAATATCTATGAAAATCTGAAAATTTAAATAAAACAAGATATTTTTTTTTGTTTTTCTCATCACTCTTTTTATGCATTTTTTATTTTTGCACTTAAGAATGTGATTTATAAACTTTATTTCCAATTCTTTCAATGTTTGATACTTGGTGGTTTATCAATGTTTTTTGTTTTGTATTTTTTATTTTTTTTTTGTTAAGTTTTCTTTTGGAGATTTTTATAGATTGTTTTTTACAATTCATTTTTTTTGTTTTATATTAATATTGGCATCTATTACATAAAACCAATTTGCAATATTTAAACATGTTTTTTGCTTAATTTTTATTTTAAAACCAAGATTAACAATTGATAACACAGTACAACAAAATAAGAAAAATTTGGTGCATCGGGGTTACAACACATCATTTCTAATAGACTATGGGGTGCAGATCACGAATATGGCCATAAAATTTTAAAGTTAGCTATAGTTAAGAAATATTTGCAAAAACGATTTTCTAGGTAAATTAAATTTTTTAATAAACTTTTTGCAAAAAAATACAGAATTGCAAGTAATACTGGCATGTGATGAAAAATTAAAAATTTAAATTTCACTTTTTTCACGATTTCGTTAATAAATAATCTGCGATGAAAGGAATATCCAATATTTTAATTTGTACCTTCAGTAAACATATCATGTTACTTAATTTATCCAACGAATTCCGCATTTTCTGTTTTAATTTTAAGTTAATATTGACTAAAACTGAAAAAGACCGACTTTTTTAATACCTAAAAATTAAAGAGTCTGTGATAAATCTTAAATTATAAAACACAGATAAAACCATTCAGAAATGTAAAACATATATTTTCTAATCAATTTCAACAAAGTTCTAGATAATTGAGGTGCAAATTCCTAAAAACAAAATAACGATTTTAAAAGATGCATGTTCAAAAATCTACTTTTTTTCCTTTTGCCATAGTAAATACATGTAAAATTAATTTGAAATAAAAAAGATATAAAATTTGTGTTTCAGATTGAATTTTCTGCAAATGTTGATCCAAAAGTTGTGATTCTTTTGATAAAATGAGTTTCGTGGAATATGAAATTATGTCGTGTGTTAAGATTTTGCAAACCGGATTAAGGGATTTTACTAAATTTGCAAAATAGGAAAATAAGTGAAGTTTTAACTTTAATTGCAATTATATCCTCGATCAATTACCTAATCAAAATAAGTTGATATGGTTCTAGAAGCACAAAGTCTATATTTTTAAACCATATTAAAAATTACCCGTGGTTTAGTCAGGTATATGAATAAATAAGAAATTTTAAAGAAAAAATTGTCTTTTTTCTAAAAGTTAAATTTGCGAATATTGCAAAAAGTAGAGCTAATATTAAAATTTGGTGTTCACTTTCGTGATATTCATCCTAAAATCTATCAGAATTGGTCTGTCGCATACCCGATGCATTTTTAGTGTTGTACTGTGTAATTAGAATAAAAAAGAAAAAAAAAAAATAACTTAATTATGACAGAGGGGAGGTTTGTTAAAGGATACTGTTATTTTAATTAATTTCAGATTAGTAAACAAAAAAAATTGATAATTGGAAATTAACAAATAAAATTTTTAATGAAATATCAATGTTTTAGGATATTGTATTTTGAACGATTTTTTGATTTAGTGAGACAAAATTGATTTTAGTTTGAAATTTTGTATTTTTGCAAGTTGAATTGTGATTTTTTTTTTTTTTTTAATTTTCCATTTTCAGAGTATAATTTACTTGTTATTACCCAATTTAAAAAACAGAAATACTTTCTTAAACAAGGCACAAATTACCTCTTACTAATGCAATAGCTTTATCTGGTTTCAAAATATTTTTTAACTAAATTTTCATACACAATTTTGAAGCATTTGCAATTTTTTTGGAAAATTTTATGTTTTTTAATTTATATTTTTTCTATTTTTTTAAATTTTTTTTTTTGCTATTTTTATTATATCTTCATTTCTTATTAGCTTGTGTCGACCAGTTTTTTTTGCTTTTCTTAAATATTAATTATTTTTTTTTAGCTTTTTATAATTTTTGAAAATGTTTTTTCCGTTTTTATTTTTTTTATCTTTAAATAAATAATATGAAAATTTACTTTTTTGTTACAAGACTCCTGTATATATTTCAAAAATTTATTTTATGTTTTTTATTAAACAAAATTTCTAATATTTTGTTATACTTTTTGTTAGAATTGTTTTAAATTTTCGATTTGGTTTTTATTATAAATTTTTAAAAGTGCAATTGTTTTTTGTTTTTATTTTAGTCAAGGATATTCTTTAAACAAATTTTCATATCCTTGATCATTTCGTAGTTAAAAAAAACGTGTTTTATATAAATTATAGCTGAAAATAATAATTTTTTAAATCAATACAGTTTTTCTTTTAATGACAAACAAAAAGTAGTCTAATGACTATATTTATTAGAAAGTTTGTATAATAAATTTGTCAATATCTATACACTTTTATTTTATTTTAAAAATCATAAAACTATGTATTATACTATTTTTTATTTTTGAATTAAATATGAACAAGTTTGTGTTTGTGGTTATTTTTAAATATATTTTTTGTGTTTCTCAAATAAATAATAAATTGCAAAAAACCAGTAGCGTAAGAAGGAAATAATTATAAAAGGGGATCAATTTATATTAAATTTCAAAAATATATTTCTGTGAACGTTTTACAAAACAACTCATATCGACATAAGTTGTTTTATCAAAAGATTTTTTTTTTTGGTTAAAATTAGCATTTTATCCATGAAATTTTGAATATTTATTATTTATTAGTTTAGTCAATGGAACATTAATTCCTTACAGACTTAGATCAATATACTTATCCATTTAATACAAATAAAATAAAAATTAATAGCTTAATTTTAAAAAGAAAATTCAAAAGGACAAATTCTAACTTTTGCGGGCCATATAGAGGGTTTCAAAAGCTCATTATATAGTCCAGCCAAAATGCCAAGTTTAAATGAAAATTTCGAATATCCAGCCACCTTGATCACTTGAAAAATTCATATAAAAAGCCTGAAATCTAACAAAAACAGTCTCTTAAGAAAACTCTTAAATTTTTATTTTTTTTGGAAAAAATAACTAACCACAGATTTCTAAATTTATGAATAAATCAAAATTTTTGTCGATTTTTTATATTCTTAACTTCTCCTTTTATGAATATCACACGCAAAATAAGTGGGCTTGGTAGCTAGCTCTTACTTAAAATCTTTGCTGATATTGTCGACTGTTTGGTGTTTAAGATGAGCAAAATCAGTCAAAAAATTCAAAAATTATAAGTGAAAATGTAAAGAGACCTTTAAATTTTAATTATAACCTCCATTCCACAGTCCGTCCATTAAAATTTTCATAATATTTTGATTATAGTTTCTATTTTTATTGTTTTATTATAATTTAAACTGACCTCAAGCCGAAACAAAACAACACTCTTCATAATTTTAAACAATTTTCGTATAAATATTTTAAGAAGTTTATAAATTGGCGGGTTATTGCACATGATTAGTTTATGTACATTAGGGTTATGATTTTTTAATTTTTTTTTGCAAATAAAAAAATATTAAGAAACGCAATCTTACTTTTTCGCTGCTGTCAAAAAAGTTCCCGCACCAAAAGGTGAAATTTGGTCTATATTTTTTTAGTTTAATTAAAATATTTCTCCAAAGTATTAAACAAATGAGACTCAAACGGTGCGTATTTATGGTAAAAATTACGAAACCTTTTTGGAGGGACATTTGGATACATTTTTGGTCGTTTACAATAATTATTGTAATAATTATGTAAATTAAAAAAATCCCCGAGCAAAAAATTATTTTTAGAAATTGCATTTGGTGCGGAAGGTTTTTTTTTGTCAAAATGACCCGCAAACACGATTTTTATTATTGATTTGGTATTGCCTATCACATAGTGATAGGTAAAATTTATGTTAAAAATGATTCGTAACCCTAATGTACATAGAACATAATCAGTGAATATTCAAACTTGCTTGAAAAAATTTATTTTAAAAAGTAATGAAATTGCAAACGCGAAAATAAATGGTACGGGTTTACAAGCAAAAAACAACATTAAAAACAATAAAAAAAATAATTAAAATTGATTATTTATTTCACGCTTAAAGTTGTTTTTGTTACCGCTTTAATCAATAATCATAAGAAACAATAAAAACAGTGCCCTGTTAACTTTTCAGTTTTCCTTTTATTTCTCTTATTCTTCACGGGAATTAACAGGATCACAATCCATATAAACTTTAAGGGAACCAAAGAGTGTACTTTTTTCGTATGGGATCTCTTTAGCCTTTACCCTCGTTGCTCATATCTCTCATACTGCAGGATTATGAGTTAACTTTTAGTTAAGCCAAAAATTTGTTGTTTTGTATACAATTTTTTGACATTTTCTTCTGTTTATTAGATAAGTTAAAGTTAAACCTATACTATGAGGACCCACCGTTGGGTGAAAAATTGTGAAGACCAGACAGGAATATGCCTATTAAAAAATTTTATTGACTACTATTGTCCCCTAAACTTTATATTTTTTAAGATAAAAACTCCTTATTTATTCTCGATTTTTCTACAACAAGTAAAGATAATACTCCCTTTTTTAACATTATCTACTCTTTATCTACTCTCTGGTTTACTACAATTTGTTATTTATTAAAAAATACTTACTGAATTTTACATATTTTATTTAAAATGACATTAATCTTTTGTATTTTAAATTTTAGTTCATTAAATTTATATTATAAACTTTGCTATGGTATTTTAATTTAGATTATTTTATCGTTATTATTTAAATTATGAGTTGTTTTTAAGATTTAAGGAGGGATGGGTGTTCTTTTCTCTATGGGGGCTAGTAGTATAATATTGAAAAACTAAAAAAATATTTTATGTACAAAATAATAACTTATTAAAAAAAGGCTTTCTTTTGTGTATTTTTCTAGAAGATACCAATACAAAAATATTTGACAAAATTGTGTTTTTGGTAACTTTTCTCTAAAAAATTGAAAAATACACAGTTTTGAGGTATATTTGCTCAGGTTTTTTTGTATTGGTAAAAACTTGTTTATGGTGAGACATTTATTATTTTTTTTATTATAATTTATTATTACAAATTATGAAAAATTAAACTAAAAGGCTTTGTTTAAAAGATAATCAGAATATGGAATCCACAAAGGACCTGTAAGGGGCATCAGTTATTTTAATTTCAATCTAGTTTCGTAAAGGATTCTAAGTGGCTGAATCTAACTGAACTGTTTTATAGAATATTTCAGCCTCTAAAATCCGTTGCCTCTATTATAATTTAATATATTTTGTTATCATACCACTCTGTATTTAAATTGTGTGTATTATATTTTAATTTTTCGTTTAAATTATTTAAAAAATACTCTCAAAGCCTTATGTTCAATTAGAAATTTTATAAATTTTGTTATTTAAGCCTGTATGACATCTGCTTTTTTAAGCAACTTTATCAGGAGGGGTCTTTCAAAGATTTGAAAAAAAAAAAAATCATAAATAATTACAACTTTCAAAGTTCTTAGGTAAAACCCATGAGAGAGTTCAATGAAAAATGCAGATTTCATATAGGTTTTCACTATTTAAGTTTTGGGTACAAACCCCTAAATTGAGTTTCAATATACAAAGCTCTCTTTTTAATAGAAATATTTTATTTGACAGAAAAATATTTATGGTCATATGCATAATCAATTAAAGTTTAAAAATAACTTATAAAACAAAATTTTCAAACAAAATTCATTTTATAAACGTGTTATTGGGTTATCAAACTATTATGCATAAGCACTTTAAAGCTAGGTTGGCAACCGATACCTTTATAATACCGTTATCCGTTTCAAAACCCTTTCAAATTGATAACCGATACCAACACCGAAACTCTTAATTTTAAAAAATACCGGTATCCAAAAATATTTTGCCTTAATACCAGTATCGTACCTGTATTGAATCGGTTTTTTTACGTTTTTCACAAAAAAATACAAAATTTTTTGGTACAAAATATGCAAAATTTAAAATTAATCGAATTCCATCTGTGTTTTTAATAAAAAAAATCGTATTGCTAGCAGGCGTATTGCTACTATTTTTTTAATTTGGTTTAGAAACATTGTGTTTTTTTACAACAACAAATAATTTGTTGTTCTTCAGTAATACTGGTACGTACCGGTATTGATGTTTCGGTATCGTCGGTAATACCAATACCGATACAAATGAAATATCGTTCCCGATACAAATACCGAAACAAACAAAAACTCGATACCAATACCGTTATTCGTTTCGGTTGCCAACCTTGCTTTAAAGTTTTGTTTGTAAATTTGGAACTGAAAATTACAATGCAAATTTAGGTCTAGTTTTTCGATGACATGTTATCTCAGCCAAACGAAAATACAATAACAAAATACATGCAATACAAACACAAAAATTGTTGAGTGCCTTTAAAAAATATATTTTTCAATACAACTTTCAAAAATATGTTTAAAAAAAAAAAAGATTTTTTTTATTTGCCATACCGAAATTACAGCTTTTTTAAAAAAAATATTTTAAATTTGTTGTGAAGAAATCTTAAAAAAAAAAACTTTAGTTTTCGCACAAAGTTTTGTATAAATAAGTGCCTGAACACATCAAATGAAGTTGCTGCCAGCAGCAAAATAATTTTTTCTCATATATTTTTTATGAAGAGCAAACTACTGTCAAGCTGCAGGCAGCTTAAATTATTCCTGCTAGCATATTAGGCAGCAGCTTCATTGGATGTGTTCAGGCACAAATGCACATATTAAGAATCTCTCGAATAATAGTTTAATATTCTGTATACAAAATTTATAATATTTTGACTATGTTGAAAATAAATAAGAGGGTTTTAACAACATTTTGTGTGAAAATTTGTTTTATAGACCTGTTATTAAGCTTTCATTATTATTATGCATATGATCACTTATATTTATAGCGCGAATTAATTAGCTTTTTATATTGTATGATAATTAAAAACTATTGAATAAATCTAATAATTTGTATGAAAATTAAAAACTTTTGAGTAAAACTTTTATATTTCACATAAGCTTCAATGTTTTGAAGAAAATTAAAACTTTTTATTAAAAGTTTAATATTTTTCTATTAGGGCGTGTGCGGTGTCGCTAAATTGGAACTAAACTAATTTTCCAAAAATACATACCTAATTAAAAAGTTTAGAAAAAATGTGTGCGGCAACCAATTCTATTTAGTTTTATAAAAAGGACTGGCAAATTTCTTTAATTTTCGCACAAATTGATGTTTTTACAACAGGAAATATTCCAAACAAAATTATTTATACAAAACTATTTAAAAAAATATGTTTAATTTTAAAATTTTCAAAATATAAATTTCTCTTTGACAGAACATTTAGAAAATGCTTTCAAATAATTTAGTTCAAGAAGCATGTAATCTAAATTGCGTTACCAACCTTTTTATCAAAATTATTTTAGTTTAGTTACACAGTTCGCACACGCCCTAAAAATATTTGCTTTAGACACAGTTTTATATTTTTTATAGAAAAATAAATGTTATTAAAGCAAAAAAATTTTGAATCACAGCAAATTTTAGTATATTTACCTTTTTTGAATTAAAGCTCATTACTTTGTATGAAAACTGAAGAGCTTTTGCATATAAGTATAAAAACATGAACAATAATTATTTCGTAATAGTTTTGAATTTAAGCCTGATAAAATTTTTAATGATGGATTATCATTAAGTCAATACTTTATATTTATTTTAGAAATTTAGAAATAGAAATATTTTTTACTTAAGCTTTATATTTGTTAAAACATTAAATATGCTTTGAGGTTAAGTCTGTAGTTAACAAGATTTTTTAATTAAAAAAAAAATGATTTTGATTAAGAGCTTTATATTAAAGCTTTCAAGAGCTTCATGATTTAAACAAAAGCTTTATACCCTATATATCATTATTATAAAATGTAGTGCGCAAATAAAGAGTATTTGAATTATTATTATTGATTATTTTGTATGAAAATAATAATTTTTTAAAAGTACTTTAAAATATTTCTATTAATTTCATCATGCTAATTCATACAATAAAGTCAAATCAGTTCTGATTTTAGGTATTTTTCCATTCCTATTTTATAATAGAACTTCGCTTCATTGTATTTTTCAACTTAAGAGCTTTTTTTAGCCAAAAAATATTGAAATATATATATTTTTTAGTTTTTTTCGTTTCTTCTTATTATAATCTAAATTGTCAAGTATTTTATTTTACTTAATTGGTTTTATTTTGCTTTTATTTTTAAAAATAAAAGGAAAATATACTTTAATTAAATTTTTCTATAAATTTAAACATTCCTAAAGGGAATGCAATCAATATTACTGACAATATTTTTAAAAATTAACTAATTAGAACAAAATACTTAAAAGTATAATTGCTTAACTGACTGATTTGTAAAAATACTATCACTAATAGTGAATAGTCTGTGGGATACATAATAATTTTGTTAATAAATTTTATTAACAAATTATATTTTTTTTAATTAAGAAAAATTTTAATTATGTATATTTATATTTGTTAATAAAATTTATTAAACTTTAAGGGAAATTTAATCATAAATATTTTTTTTATAAAAAGTTTTGAATTTTGAATTTTTTCCATATAATTTTTAGACAAATTTTAAACAAAAAACTAAATAATAAACCAAATTATATATTTTTTTATCAAATTATTTTTTTTAAAATTATTTATAATTATTTTTTATATTATGCTTTTGTTATTTGGTTCTTGTTCAGCAAAAGCTTAATATATACATATTTTTTTTAAATATTAAAAAAAGAAACAAAAAAATAATTTCTAAAAATTCTTTTTACAAAAAAAAAGAAAAACAATATTTTTCTTTTTAAAGTATTTTCTTGTTTAAATTATAGTAGTTACTTACATAAATATTTTTACTACTATAATTTTGTGTATTGTTTGAATTTTTTTTCTTTAAATTGTTTTTTTTTTTTTTGCTTTTTACTTTTATTTTTTAAAGAAGTTTTCAATTTATTTTTGTTACTATATGTTTATAAGTTTTTTAAATAATAAATTTTAAAGTTTTTTACAAAAGAAAATATTGAAAAAACAAAAAATTTGTTAAGTAGGGCATACACGTTCAATATTATTGACAAATTTTTCAAAAATCAACCAATCAGAACATTTTATTTTTAAATACTTTGTTCTGATTGGTTGATTTTACAAACATTGATCAATAATATTGAATGTGTATAAAAAAACTTGGTTTTAAATATCTACATTTGATATACACAAAACAAGTAGAAAAACATTAAACAAAATACATATTTGAAAACAAATTAGAAAAAATGTAACAAATTAGAAAATAATATAGAAATATCATAAAAAAGTAAAAAGCTTGTATATTTTTATAATGTTAATAGATGTTGTTGTTTTACTAGTATTTAGTTTATTATAAATTATTTGTATATTTTAAACATATGATATAATTTGAATAAAAATAAAAAAAACGTAATAAATGTAACTCGCAGGGAGTAAAATATGATAAGAGGACATTATAAAAAAAAAAAACAAAAACAATATTGCTAAAGATTTTAGATATACAACACTTAGGAGGATAGGGATATTTTTATGAAATGACATCAGAAAAAACCTCTGATATATATTTGATTTCACAGTTTGCTTTCTTGTTAATATTTATTTTTAATGAGGATGTTAGTTTTTTTCCATGCAATATTGAGTTTTTTTACTTTGCTTTTCGAGAACTAAAAATTTTTTATACATATATTTTTATATGTCTGTTTTGAAATCCAAATTTATATAAAACGTAGAAAATATTTAAAAAGGAATCGAGAGTTATGCACTAATCATACCTTTCAGCAATATATACAAATATGTAATGTGATCCGAAAAGAAAACGCTTTCGAACAGCATTTTAACATTAAAAAATACCTTTTTATAGGTAAAAATATAATTGCAAAGGTTTTAGTAAATGTGAAAATTCGAAAAAGATGGACTTTCAATCAGCTTTCAAAAATATTTGAAAAAAAAATGTTATTAAAAAGATATCAAGATAAGATAAAATAAACCCATTTTTAGGAGGCTCTTAAAACACATGACGTGTCTCGCTGGTAAAGCTTCGTTTAATGGTCAATTTTACAGTGAATGGTAAGTTTTTTTAAAACTTAAGTGACAGCGCCAGTTTTATAGTATGAGTGTTCTGATATTTATAGAATGAGTGTTCTGAGATTTTGACACATGGCACATTTAAAATGTGTCATGTACCAATAGCCCTGCACTTGGCACATTTAAAATGTACCGGCGGTGTGTTGGCACATTTCACATTCAAATTTGAAATGTGCCCAACTAAGGGTGCTTTTTTAAAAAATTGTACTTTTTTGAAAAATGGTCCTTTTTTGAAAAAGGGTCCTTTTTTGAAAAAGGGTCCTTTTTTGAAAAATGGTACTTTTTGAAAAATGGTACCTTTATAAAAAATGGTACCTTTATAAAAAATGGTACTTTTATAAAAAATAGTACTTTTTTGAAAAATTGTACCTCTTTGATAAATGGTACTTTTTTTCAAAAATTGTACTTTTTTGAAAAATGGTACTTTATTTAAAAAAATTTTTTTGAAAAATGGTACTTTTTATTTAAATTAATACTTTTTTTAAAAATAGTATTTTTTTAATTTAACTTTTTTAAGTAAAATTTTTTCAAAACTGTTTTTTTATTAATATATTTGGGCACATTTCACATTCGAATGTGAAATGTGCCGGGCACATCACATTTTTATCTTGGCTCATATGATGTGCTCATGGTAATTTCACATGGCACATTTCAAATCTGCCATGTGCCCGGCTTTTGGCACATGTGGTTGTGCCAAATGTGACCACATCGGCACATTTTAATTCACCCTGTTTGTAACTACTAAAAATAATGGGATTAGACCCACTTTATAGTATACTCTAACTCAGTCGATTTAACGATGTCCGTCCGTCACTGTGTCCTTGCAATCAAGTTACAGCTCGAACTTTAGAAGATAATTGCACGAGACTTGGTAAATAAGTTTGTATTAAAATATTAAAATCGGTCTATGTTTTGACCTAATTGCCATATAAGGGTCCTATTTGAGCTTAGCCCTTTCACTACCGACTTTTTGTTTGCGGATGTATCGTTATTTTGACTTCAGATTCTTGTTAAGAGTCCTCAAACTAGAAAAAAACTATGTAACATATTGCGACCATATTGCCATGTTGAACTGTTTATACATATAATGATTTTTATTTGAAGTAAAAGATCCTAATAAACTTATTTACAAAAAGTATAAAGATTTTTTTTGCATTATCTAATTTTATATATTCCTTTAAATATGTGTACACAGGTAGTGAGAGAGTTAAATGGAATTACCAAACCGAAACAATTTTAAGCGATTTCTTGCACCAAATAAATTTTCGAACAAAGTAATATTTTATCGGAGCTCAAAAAGGTTTTTTTTAACGAGAAATATATTTTTAAATTCTTTCCTAATAACGAGAAAAAATCGAAGATCTTAAATTTGCCCTAAATATATTTTTTCAAAAATTATATTTTGAAACAATAGTCAAGTCTTTTTATATGGTATTATTTTATTTTGTGCTTTTTTTTCCCGGAACGCATCTGCCGCATAAAAAAGCTATGAGTGTATATCAGCTTGTCATACCTTTTGTAACTCATCGAAAAAATTCTGAGTGTATATAAGTTTGTCATTCCGTTTGTAACTCATCGACAAAATTCTGCCACCATTATACATCGCACACAACAAGCTTTTATCCAGAATGAGTTTTAGGCATAGCAGCTTGTTAAAATGAGTTTATTGATAATGATTTCTTAGCACAACGATTAAGAGCAACCCTGTATTTAAAAATCAAAGACTTTATTGTTAGTGTGAAGGAAATTTTTTGCTTCTGGAAGTTTAATAACAGAACTTAATAAGGAATTTAGCAACAATACTAGAATTATTTTTAAAAAAGGTATTATGAGTAAAATGTATGTAACTCTATGCTAAATTTTCGTTCTGAATACAGTTGTATTATTCTTGATCAGCATGAATAGCGTAACCGATATAGCGAGGACAGTCTGTCAGTGAAAATCACAAAATCGGTCCAACGATGTAAAAGTTGTGAATGAAAATATGAAGTGAGCTCGAAGTTTTTCATACAAAATTGCACATTTCCCACCAATTTTTTCTGTTTTTGTTTTAAGATTCATATTTTGCAAAATGCTTTTTTTGTTTGTTTAAACCATAACCGTCTTTACGTTGCATTACGTTACGTTTATGACGAGTAACTTCATTTGGGACACTATGCCTTACGTAACGACACGTTACGACATGAAACGTTGTATCATGTCGCAATAAGTAGGGTTACGTCACGGCATTTTATGTTTAAGCCCAAATTACTTGAACTTAATGCAACGTGACAAATCAGCTAATTCAATCTAAGATAATGCGTAAAAAAATAAACTGTAAGTTAAGTATACTATTTTAACTTACGAGTATTAAATTTTCCACAAGGAGAAACGGCACGTTACGTCTAGTTCAAAAAATTTAGTTTTTAGTCAATTCACTTAACGTCAAGTTACGCTTATACTTTATTGCTGTTGGTAAATTCAGTTACTTATCAATGCTCGATACTACACAACATTTTTATTTGAATACTCGATAGGAGTCAATACCTTTAACGTTTTTTTTTTTTAATTTAAAATCAGAAATGTTTTAAATTAATATTTTAATTTTTTCATTGCTTCAAATCGTCCATGTATATTAATAGTGCTTATGCATAATAATTTGAAAACCTTATAACACGTTTGTAAAATGAATTTTGTATGAAAAATTTGTTTTATAAACTATTTATAAATTTCAAAAATGATTCATGCATATGAGCCTATATATTTAAATATTTTTAAAACAAATTTTTAACTTGTACCAACTTTTCGCCAATTCGATAATTTGACGATCAAAAGTATCTCGGATTTATCTTCCCATCGATAATTTGGCGATAATAAATATTTTAAAATATAGCGCATCAATTTTCCTGTGGAATTGCTTTCGTATTATCTAGGAGTATTGCTTTCAGGTAATAGTTGTTCCCGACGGAGAAAACTTCCGCAATACGAAAATATTATTGCCGGCAATATATTGTATGCTACTCAATTTGTTGTAAAGATCTTGTTCGCTCTTCTAGTTCAATCGTTTTTGGAAAATTTCATTCGCTGTTTCCGAACTATTCATGTTTTTCATTGGCTTTATTAATAAAGATATAAAATAACTGAAAAATAAAGACCTTTTAGTTAAAAAAATTTTTTTCTGGGAAAAAATATTTTTAAAAATTAAAAAGAATTAAAAGATCTACTGGTAGTGAACTAGGTTTTTCGTTTAATTGTATGAGTAGTTCAATTGAACTAGTTCGTCCACAATGACACAAGTTTACTTCCAGGCTATGCGATCAGGGAATCTTCTTCGTTATGGGTTACTACTAGTATTTTGTAAACATGATGGGGATAAGGCCATTAATCTCGTGTATGTTGTGTAAAGTTCGTAAGTATACGCATTTTATGTCAATCTGCATATATAAAAACCGTGCACTACAAGATTATTGCCATAAACATGTTTTGACAATATTATGTCTGTAATTTAAATACTCTATATCTTTATGATTAAGGAATTTACGTCTTGGGCGCCATAACCTTAAATATTAATTTTGTTTTTTAATTCCCAAATAAATTCATTAATTAAATGTTCATGCTCCGTATACACTTTGTCGTTGCAGATTCGATACAATCGGCCTTATTACGAGTGTCGTAGTCGATACTAAGTCGAATTTGCTGAAAATTCGCTAAAAATACAACTTTTGATCAATTTTTCAATTGGATTTACCATATATAGTACTCAGATTTAAAACAATCCAGCATCAGAGTTTAATTTCTTTATAATTTCTATTATATACAAACTCACTTTATATGGAGTCGAAAATTTTGACTACAAACTCGACACTCGTAATCAGGCCGAATATTTCATTTTAGATTGGTCAGTTCCGCGTCATTAATGAAGTCTTTAATATTTACATTTAAGAAAATTAAATGTATGTGCCTGTTCCTACTTGTGACGAGTAGTCAGTCATAAGACTGTGCATCACTGCTTTGCATGTGATGCACAGCTCGTTCGTAAAAGCTTCAGCTTGCAATACTTCAATTGTCAATATTCCAAAATACATCATAGAAACAGATGATTCACAAACTAATAAGTATGGTCGACGAAATTTTTGGTAAAGTCTGGCAAAATGACTCTCTCATTAAAAAAATAGAAAACAGTATAAATTAACCTAATTTAAACTTTTCAAAACCTTAAGATTTTTCAACAAACCCACTCAAAAATTCCTCAGTACGTATATAAAATTTTTAGTTCTCGACAAAACCTAAAAAAATATATATTGAAAAAAAGAATAATATATAAATATAGATTTTTTGTAAAATAAATCCTTTATTTTTGTAATGTTTGAAGTTTTTTTTCTGAAGGATAATTTTTTTATAAGATTCTTCATTATTTTTTAAGGTAATAAACTTTACACTTCTTTCTTTTTAATTTGTTTAATGAAAATATGAACAAGATTGTTTTTGTTTATATAGATTTTTGTTTAAACAAGTATTTTTTTTTTATTTTATTTTTTAATAATTTTTTATGCAGTTTTCTAAAAATATTAAAAAATACAAATTTTGAAAATTTGTTGTTTTTTTTGAGTTAACAATAAATAGCAAAAAACAGAGAGGATGGAAGAAAACAAATTAGAGTTAAATTAAATTTAAGAAAAGGAAATTGTATGAGTTTAAAGAAATTATAAATTATTTTAAATAACATATTTAAACAAAATATTGAAAAAAGGTAAATTTGTAGTTTGCATATGTTGAATTTCATGTAGTGGTGAAGAGTGGTCTATATAACAAGGCGTTTGGATAATTAATTTAAGAAAAGGGGTTTGATAATGGATTGTTTTTTTAACGGCTTTTAAGATTTTTAAATGTTTTTTTTTCTTTTTTTTTTTTGTTGATTTTATTTTACTCATTTTACTTAAATATGTTGTTACTTCATTTTTTTCTCTTAATTTTTCTTTTGTTGAAGAATTGTGTTAAGTTATAAATTAATATTATCTTTGAAAATAATATAACAAACATTCTACAAATTTTTATTTTGTTAAAGATTGAAAAAAGATTTTGTTGAGACGAATTTAAAAAAAGGTTCTAAAATTAATACAACCCCAGCAACAAAAAAACTCTCTACTTAGAAGAAGGATATCTCACTGCTTTAAAAAAAGTAGCTTAATAGCACAACATAAACAAGACACAATAACACTTTCACGATACACAAAAATGTTGAATTGGAGTAATTTACTTCTGAGTTTGTGGGACATGCCTTATATAAGAGTTGTCAGTTGTTTTTAATTCGTTCACTTCTTTATTTTACAAAGCATGTCCCACAAACTCAGCCGTCAATTATCACAATTCAACATTTTTGGGTATCGAAAAAGTATTATTGTGTGATTGGATTTGCTTATGTTGTGCTATTAAAGCCATTAAAAAAGCAGTGTTATTTATTCGTTTTGGAATAGAGTTTTTTTGCTAGGACATGATAAATTTTCAAGTTTCGATAGCTAAGGCTTTTGTTGTTTCCAAAAATAATACTAATAATTGCCAACATTTTTACTATATAAAGTTGTACACCTTTTATGTGGATAAAATTTAGTTTACAGTTAGTCAGTTGATAATTCCTTTCAGTACAAAACTAAACACTGACTTATTATAATATAACTTCTTTCGCACACAAAACTGCAAAAATTTTCGAATGAACAAGTTAGTTCAGAGGTTATTTTTTAATTAGGAACACGGCGGTTTATTGAAAAATGTTTTAACTTTAATCTCAACTTTTCGCATATAAAATTGTAATAATAGTTTATGGTTCGAGTTTAGTTTTTCATTATTTAATCATCATTTTTCACATACTCAATTGTAATAGAAAAGCTAGTTTTCAGTTATAATGAGCTTATTTTTTATTATGCCTAGGCAGTTTTTTACCCGTTTAAATTTTTATTATGAATACGGCTGTTTATTTAAAAATATTTTAGCCATATTCCTTGTAAAATAATAACCATTGATTAACTATTATAACCTTACTTTTTTCGCACATAAAATTATAAAATATTTATTAATTTAATTTTAGTTTATATTTAATTAGATTTAATATTTCTATTATGAATACAACTGTTAATTAAATTTCTTTATAAAAAATAACCACAAATTTAACATAACCTAACATTTTTCCTATACAAATATTTTACAAAATTGTATAAAAATAAAGTTAGCTTAAAGTTTGCGATTAATTTTTAATTGTGAATACGTCTTCTAGAAATATACAGCCATATAAAAAAAACCAATTAGATTTGTAAGTTCATCCAAATTTCTTATTTGAAACCCTTTTTCACAATCATTTCAACAAAATGTATTCAAAATTTTTAACAAGCTATAAATCTGTTGAAAGTGTAATAATTCCAAAAGTGTAATTTTCTCAAAGGACATAAAGGTTTTGAAAAATATTCTCACCATTTCAGTTTTTTTGTAAGGGACGATTTTTTTTTGCATTTTTTTCTTTCTTCTCTTAGAGGGAGTTGAATGATTTTTTTTTTGTTTGTTTTAATTATCTTTCATACAAGTTAATACGAATTTTAACGTGTTAGAGGTCGTGTCATCATGGTTACATGTTTCAAAATAGAGGCATTTTTATCGATAAGACAAGAAAAAGTATTACCAAATGTATTCTCCTCATCAAGCAAAGCATCTTCTTCTGCATCATACGGACCATGGTGATGATGTTGGTTGGCTGTTATCATATCATTATTGTCATTTGTGGCAGCCGCTAAAAGCATCATTGCGGCCGCAGCCGAATCTAACGAAGTTTGAGTACCAATTGTAGAAGTAGTCCAATATTTGCAAGTTATAATAGTTTGTTTAGTAGGATATTCTTCCAAATTCAAGGAATTAGTGGTATTATAGGCGGCTGTTTGTTCCTTAGAGGCTTTAAAGGTATTTTGTAAATTTTGTTTATATGCATTCAAATCGGATATATTATCATTATTATTGTTAATTTGTAAATTTTGCTGATGTTGATAGAAATTTTGCGAAGCTGAATGACGTCTCTTACGAGTGGCAGCTAATTTTATGTTGGCTGCTGAAGTATTTAAAAAGTGTTGGACCCTTTTATAGGTGTTAGGGGCTGTCATGGAGGCTGGTGTTATTGGGGTTAAGGAGTTTGGGGACTGAAGATTTTTTAAATTCTTTTCGAGCACCAATTTTTCGTCTTCCGTTTTAGTGCAGTGATCCCTTAGTAAATTTAACATATTTTCATTTTCTGTTGCTTCTATTAAACAATCTTCCTGTTTCGGGGCATTTGATTTTTGTTGCCATATTTTAGCTAAATTTTCATGTTCCCAATTAAGATTTTCCATGTATTTTACGTCATCTTGAAATGAATGACCCACTTGTTTTAATAATTTCATGGGTTTTCGTATAGCAAAATCCTTTTCTTCATTATCTTTAACAAATGTATTCTTAACGGTAGTATGTTGCCATATATTATTGTTATCTTGTTGATCCTCTTGACATTGCCACACAGTTTTAGTTTTTCCTACATTATTCCATATATTTAAATTTAAATCATTTTGCTGTTTTATATCGCATTTATCATATTCCTTTTCTTCCTCTTCCTCTGCTCTTTCCTGCCTTGGTAATTTGGTTGAATTTTCTGGTTTTAATAAATCTTCAATTAACTGATTAACTTTTTGTAACATTGACACTTGCATAGGATCATGTTGTGGATGTTGTTGTTCCAAATTTACCATAACCTCGCCTAAAGGATTTTTTATTACATTTTCCAATTGTTGGGAATTTTCACATTTTTCTTCAAATTCATTCTCATTATTATCGATTTCATGTATATCCGTTAATATATCCGATTCGCCTATATATAAATCTTGCATATATCTTAAATCACTCATAATTTCATCAGCTTCTAATTGTAATTCATCTCTTAATAAACGATTTGCTGGCACTGACTTGCCATATTCACAACTATTGCAAACAGCACACATACCCCAAAGAGTGTGTAGGGAATTATCTAAAGAGTTGTCATCATTTCTTTCTATATCCACCGAGGAAGGAAATTTTGTTTTAGTTTCTTGTGGTTGCTGTTGTGGTAAACAATGTCTTTGATGGCATTGTTTTTCAACCTCCTGCATAGACCAATTTTGTGTTAATTGATGATCGCTCCCTCCGGCTGTACAAGTGATATGGGTTTGTGTAGGGTGCAAGGTATTAAGTTTACAAAAATCTACTTCATCACATATAGAAACATCTTGTACCCATACAGGATTATTATCCAAACTTGTTGTAGTATTCGAAGAATTCGATGTAGTTGGCAGCCAAGTAAAATGGCCAGCATTTAAATGATTTTCGGCTGCTGCTTTAGCAGCAGCTGCTACAGCTTTAGTTACAGCAGCCATGATAGCTTCATTATTAGCTTGACGATTCATAGCAAAAGTATTAGAAAACATATTAGGCATTTCCATACTTGTTACATTAGGTGTAGTAGTCGTTGGCAAATCGCCCATTTTTGCAGCCGCTAATTGAAAGTCTTGTTCTTCGGTCTGACAGGCTACCTCTCCGGTACGTTTAACACGAAATTTAATAACAAACATTTCATCCTTAGGGGGTTTACAAAATTTTAATAGGTTTGTAGATGATGCTACTTCTTCATCGGCCATATAAATATCACTACGAGTATATTCCAAAAATTCTTCAGAATCATAACGCATTAAACCACTTTCTGAACGTTCAAATTCTACGGAATCGAAATCATTGCTTATATCAAATGTATGACCGTCTACATAATTTTCTATAGGATGAAAGTGTGTACGTTCTGAAGTCAAGAGATTTTCTTCTTCGGGAGTTCTAAAAAAATCATCTTGTAAACGTGAAGCATTTGCTGAAGATTGCAGGGGTTTCGTTTGAGGTTGAATTAGACCACATTGTTTTATGCGTGCATATGAAACAAAACCACTAGTACTGGAGCAGTGATTGGGTAGGGTAATGGCCGGATCAATGGCCATATCAGTTGAAATTTGTTCTTGTTGCTCTAAAGTTGGTTGATTAACAATACTATCGCATACATCATTACCATACATTTCCGTTAAAGATATAGGATTGGAAGCACACCAGGATTTTAAATCTGGTTGGGTATTTTCTCCATATGCCGGAGGTTCCCAAGTGGCTCCCGTTATGTTGGCTGCCGTATTAAAAGCTACAAAATTTTTATCACCCATTAGATTGGAGGTTGTGGTATTTGTCAATGGTTCCATTTCAGCTGGGGGATTAGCATTGGAGCGCAAACTATTATAGTCAGGACCGGCATTAATACCTTCCGACCACTTTAGATTTTGATAAGGAGGAAATTGTAGATTAGCACCACTATTTGTATTATTGACAGTTGATAAATCCTTTGGATTGCTAAAATCATTCACACCATCAATATTGGCCACTAAAGTTGGCATCTGGAAATAAAGAAATAGAAATATGAGGGTAAAAAATATGTTTTTTTTTTATGTTTGGAAATACAAATTAAAAATTGTATTTAAGGTTTGCCAATAAAAATACTGGGGTTTTGATAAATATCTATTAACTCTAGTGTTCGACCGATTAATCGGCTTCGGCATCGGTTTCGGCCAAAAATTCACAATCGGCCAATAATCGATTATTGCCCAAAACAATCCTAAACAGCCCAAATAACAACCAATTTCACATATTTTTCAGTAAGGAAATGTTTTTAGGCCGTTTTATGTTACCACCCAGGTGAATATATTGTCATATATGGTTTCATGTGTGATCATATATGAACATATATGTTATATATGGAAGCATAGATGGGTGAATACATTCAAATGTATGAATCCTTATATGATAATATATTGTGTATATTGGGCCATATATTGGTTCATATATTCCATATATCTTTATATATGAATTCATATATTTTTCCATATATTGTTAATGTTTTATTTTTTTTTTATCATGGGGCGTAACTACGTGAGCGTATTCGAAAAATATTGTTCGAAAACGGAAATTTTAAAACTCTTGTAAAAATATATCCGTTTTTGAAAGTAAAACTGTTTTTACTTTTCACTTTTATTAGAAAAGTATTTTCCCGTATTAACAACTGTTTTCTGTTTCTTAATTTTCAATGAGAAAATCTATTCGAAATCATTCACTTTTCGAATAGAATTACATAATAACCACCCGTCATAAAAAATATAAATGAAAGCCTGATCTCAAAAAGTTCGATTGGAGTTTGGTGCAGTAAGATAAAAGCAGCAAAAATAAAACTGCAAATATTAGTAAATTAAAAATGGCAAAAAGAAACTGTTGTATCTAAAAATATTTTGCTTAAATTTAGTTCAATGCAAATAGCAGTTTATCCCGCTAAAATCAACAGAAATATTTGCTAAAAATATTAAACTGTTGATTTCAGAAGGCTAGATTTGTATTTCCATTAAAAACACAAAACAGAAAAAGCAACTTTGAAAATTTGAAATTTTATGTGATGTTTTTTGTCTTCTAATGTCTACTACTACAATTTTATTTTCTATTCACTGAAATTTAGCTCAATTGTAACTCAAACAGTTTTAATTTTGCTTTTCCTATCTTATTAATATTTAGCAAAAATTATCTGCTAATTCAGCAGTTTTTTCTGCAAGGTAATTTTAAGTATTTTTAACTAAAATTTTTACATACATTTTTCTATTAGTGTATAAACAATCATTAAATAATAAAAAAAACAGTCATAAAATAATTTCTAAACTTGAAGTGAAATGTTTATGTCTATTAAAAATAACAAGTTGGCAACACTATGAGAGTAAACGTGTTTTTAGGCAGCGTTGCCAGAAAAGTTTGTGCTCATATCCCCATTTGACAAGTTGAAATCCCCAAAACAAATTTATTTTTATTTTTTTTTAATACGAATTTGAAATAAAAACCCATTTTTATTGAAAATTAAATTTTATTTATTTTAGAGATAATAATTTTTAATCCTTTAGAAAAACAAAACAAAAACATTACTAAAATAATTTGCTTGCACAAAAAAATTAACAAAAATCGTAAGAATATTAAACTAATATAAAAACATTAAAATTAATTATATATATTTGTTCCTTTTATTCCTGCAAGGAGCATAGATCAATTATGCATTATTTTAGTTGGTTTAGAAAAAAACTTTTCAAATTTATTTTTACTATGAAAAAAAAAAAAAAATATATATATCGACCATTCCACGACAAAATCTGACCTTTGGATTTCTGTTTTAATTATATTTTTCACCCCGGAACTATATGTACCCTCTTAAAAACTGCCGTTTTTATTTTCTAGATTTTCCAAAAATTTATGGATAATAATTTTAGTTATTAAACCTACAAGCATTGAAGTTTAATCTTATAATCTGTATTTTTAACAAGTAAAATGAAATATATGTTAAGTTTTAACTTGTTTTTAACACAATTTATATATGTTTCGATAACGTTACCGAATCAGTCTTAAATACTGTTACCTTTACCTTGCTAAAAAGCCATTTTTTTATGTAAGCTTTTTTTCAATAAATCATAAAATAATAGTTAAATCATGGGACACAAAAAAAATTAAAAGTCCTTCGTTGGGAGTGGTCTTTGCATGCTTTGTAGAAGGCACCATGCTTAGAGTGGTCTACAAACCATATTTTGGTTTACTTGACGTCTCCACGAGTCATAAAATTAATGTTAAAACACGATTTAGGGAATGTGCAGACTAGTCTGTTTAATAACCGTTCAGTTATTTAAATCAGGCAACTTCTAATATGGCTGTCATTTCTTTAAAATTTCTATTATTGCCAACTTTAAAAAGTAGTTTAACAAAATAATGTGCATCAGAAAAAATATATATTTTAAATAACGATGAAATACACAATATACCAGGGTTTAAAAAACTACGATTCAAAAAATATTTTTGCTTTTTACTACTGCTACTACTACAAACAATTCATGTAGCTTTAGTAAAAGTATCTGCCTGCTACTTAGTTTATACAAAGTAGGCAGTCATTGTTTTTGATCAACTTGATTTTTGTTCTTGTGCTACTGCTACCACTACAAACAAAACACGGAGCATTTGTAAACAGTAAGAGCAGAAAAACGAAATGAACAACTACTACTGCTACTGCTACAACTACTACTGCTACAAAAAAAAAAACAGCAAGAGCAGAAAACGAAAAAAAAACAAAGTAGTAAAACATAGAAAAACGAAATATGACTCTTTTTATGCTGAGTAGTTTTTTTTAGCGAAAGAATAAATGATTTTGGTTTATCTGATGTGTATTGGGCGCATACAAAATTACATAATAAACTTGAAATGTTTTAATTAAAAAAGCTTATAAATTAATAAAGGTTTATGAGTTCATATTTGAATATGTTTGACCCTTTGTATGCAATATGATTATAATCAGCACCAGTACACTCACAAAAAAGCCCGTACAAATAGTTTAAAATTCTACTAAAATAACAGAATATACTCGTATTTTCGATGAAGTTGAACATCACGGCCTGCTAAATTTATAAAAATACAATAATTTAAAAAAAACTTTGTTTAATGGAAATTAAATTATTCAGTTGAAATCAGCATATCGTTGCTGCGCCTAAGAAAATAGCCATTTGTTTTCAAAAATTATTTGTGGAATACCTAAATTAGGTCTGTGTTGTGTGTCTTGGCCATTTTTTTTGGAAGTAATTCTTTTATAAATGAAAAGCTTGAAGTTTGGTTTATATGTATGTAAAAAAATAATTTCCAAAAAGTTCCGCAAAACGCTGAAATAAAGCAGATTTGTATGTCTCCTCACAAAAAAGTTTATCGACAAATAGCTAGTTTCTTAGGAGCAGCGACGAATATGTTTGTTGATTAAAAACAAGTAAAAATTCAGTTTTATGTTTGATGTTCCTATCTTACGGATATATAACAAAAATAATATGCTACTGTCAGTAGTATCCCTACGGGAAATTTTAACAAACTGCCACCGAACTGGCCCCTTTATATGAAATAGACTGGTCACTTTTACATGGCGTTGTCATAGGAGGTGGAAATTGACCCTTGTGACATGTCACAAGACAAATCCTAGGACAGGTTACTGAACTTTCATAAAAAACAAAGTTCAGGGACCTGTCCTGCGATTTGTCTTTTGACATGTCACAAGGGGTCAATTTCCACCTCCTATGACAACGCCATGTAAAAGTGACCAGTCTATTTCATATAAAGGGGCCAGTTCGGTGGCAGTTTGTTAAAATTTCCCGTAGGGATACTACTGACAGTAGCATATTATTTTTGTTATATATCCGTAAGATAGGAACAGTTCGGTGACAGTTTGTTAAAATTTCCCGTAGGGATTTTCTACATGGTCATTTTAAAGTAGTTTTTAGTACACTCATATAAAAAAGTTAGTGCAAAATTTAAACCCGTTCTGATTCAATTAAACTAATTTTTCCGTTATTTTGTCTTTAAATTTAACTCAGTTCTAGAGTTCTTAAGCCTAAACCAGATAAACGCAATGTATTTTATTTTAGGACTTCGGTTAACGATTTTTGTCGAACTTTATAAAAATTATATTTAATAATGTGGCTAATTATGGGATAATCTTCAATTTGAAAAATAAAAAACGCTAAATCTGACGTGACTTCGTATTTTTAAAACAAAAAGCCGCAAAATTATTTTCATTAGCACCAAATAATTATAAAAATATTATCTTTTCAATCAAAGATATGGATTATATATGTAAAAGGTTTAAATCATAATCTGTAAGATTAGATACTGAGTGTAAAAAAAATCCATAAAAATCTCCAACCACTTCCTAAATCAGCGTAAAAACCGTCCGTCGCCATTTCAAGAATAAAATCTCCAAATGTGTTTGTAAATCGCCACGTTTGGCAAGAAATCGCTATATCTGACAACCCTAACAACAAATACTGATCTACGTATGAATTTTGTGTGTATCCTTATTTTGCTACAACCCTAACAACAAATACTGATCTACGTATGAATTTTGTGTGTATCCTTATTTTGCTCTCGCCCACCACTTGTTAACAATTTACCGTTGAAACAGTGCTGTGAAATTGTGACGTAAATTTATGTACGCTAATTCTATCATTATGTGTCTTACAACTGTTCATTTTTAAAACAATAAATAAAATATTGAAAAGTGAATTGGTACCACGGGTGGGTGCGGACTGGCTAAACTAATTCCAAACTAAATTCAAGTTTAAAAGTTCCTTTGAATGTAAAAAATTTTTTAAAACAATTTTTAAAGAAATTTTAAACCCTTTTCTCTATTTGTATTTAGTTTAGAACAAATTTAGCCACCTCGCACAGGGCCTACGTAATAAAAAGAAATTGCAAATTATTCATAATTAGGGGTGAATTAAAAATTATATAATATATTATAAAATAAAAAATTTAAAACACAAAATATAAATCATAAAATCAATCGAATATTCCAAAACGGCATCTTCATGCTTTGTTCTGTTTAACAAAAACAATATAAAAAACATACATACACACACACAGTACTGGAAAAACCAAACAAATAATTCATTTTTAAACAACGAAAAATATTTCTATGACTACTCTGCTGAGTAGTAATTTGGGAGTCATGTATGTTTGGCTGCTACTGCTCTTGCTTAATTTGTAAGTAAACGATTGGTGCTGCGGTAGTTTTCAATTTCAAAACAAAGATGTGTGCTACTGCTTAGCTAATAAAATTTTTGTGTAGTCGGTAGTAGTAGCTGAGTAGTAATTTGGGAGTCTTGTCTATTTGGCTGCTACTGCTACTTGTTGAATTTAGTAGCAGACACATCGATTGATCCTGTGGTGGTTTTCAATTTCAAAACAAAGCTATGTGCTACTGCTGTGCTACAGAAAAGTTTGCATATTGGTAGTAGTAGCGATCAGAGAAACAAGCCAGCCGCCGTGAGCCGTTTAAGCCGCCGCCGCCGGTCATTTTTGCTTCAGCCGCCGCCGCCGATTTTTTTCGGCTCATTTCGGCTGGAAGTATCAATTTTCAAATATAAAAAATTTAAAAATAAATATATTTTTTTAAAAGAATTTACTAATTCATTAAACTTGAACAACCAGAGCTAAAACAATTTTTTTATATGAAAAGAAAAAAGTTAAAATCTTCTAAATATTAAATTTTTATAAATATAATTTTTTAAAGCTATAAAAGCTTATATAAATTTATACTGTGAAAAAAATTAAAAAAAAGTTCTTAATGGGTTAATATAATACTTCAGAATGCAACTCTTTGCAGATGTGTAAAAAATCAATTAATAAAAAAACGTAGCTGCTTAACTTTGCATTTAAAACTCAATATATTATTTATCAAAAATTATGACGAAAAATCGTTACAGAGTTGAAGTCGTGTTAGCATAGATATACGAAAAAGTTTGTAAAATGCATTAATTTTTGTTAAAAGCGTTACTTCTCCTCTTCATATAAATTCTTACAGTTAGTGTTTAGCTTCATTGGTTATTAAAATATAAGCTATTAAAGTTAAAAAACCTTACGAGTTACTGGTTACGGAGTTTACATTTGGCCTATAAAATTGGTCACAAATTTTATGTATTAACCAAAAGTTGGTTATAAATTTTTATAAATTTTGTAAAACAGGTGACAATGCGCTGATATATATCGAAATATATAACTCAAATGTAATCCATGCATTTGAAATTAGTTGGTTACATGGTTTTTATCACATTTTTTGATATCACCCATATATATTTTTTCAATTCTAAAATATATTTTTAAAAATGGTCCAGTTGAATATTTTGGATAAATGAGACATTTTGTAACAAATAAATGAAAAAGTAAAGATAAGATATATTGTAAAATTCTATAATATTTAGAAAAGGACACTTTTACGGATAAAATGCTCAAACCAATGTTCGAATTGTTGATTGGGCATCTAATTCAAATGGGTCCATACAAGATATGTGCATCCTGCCCAAACTTTCTAACAAAGCCTCCATTCAAAAGCCTTCAAACAAGTTTAATTTCTTAAATCAATCGATATTTATTTTTTCTATGGTCTTTATTTATTCCTTAATTTGTTAAAATTAAAAAGAATAAATAAAAAAAAATTGATTCCCAGTATGCTTTAATTTTCTGAAAATTCTATAAGAGGCAAAAATTGTTTTGAGTTCCAAGAGGGTTACATTTTCCCAATGTTGGGATTACTTTGGAGCCCTTTACATTGGCAAAAAAAATATGCTGGCAGAAATTAAAATTTTGCAAGTTATGTTTCAACGAAAAGGACTTGGTAGTAAAAGGGTATGTTTATAATTTATTAAATAAAACTTGTATGTTATATTAAATATTTAGGACCATTTGTTAGATATAGTCTTGACTAGCCATGGATCTGTGCGAACATGAAACAAATCACACGTGAACCAACACCAAATCTTATATAAATTGATTTTATATATATATTTTTTGCGAGTGATTTTCTGACCGTGATAAAGTGCAGACGTTAATTGTGATCTCTTTTCTATAATTCTATTTAAAATTAAAAGCAATAACATTTGTTATTGTTTTAAGAAAAAACTTTTTTTTTTTTACATTGTATCAGTGTTGCCATAACGGCGATTTTCTCGTCAGATCTAGCGATTTTATTTCGCACCTAGCGGGAAAAATTGTCCTGTAGCTATTAGCAAAAAATCTAGCGATTTTTTTTATCAGCCGTAATATAATTTTTAAAACTCGGTTTTATGTTGAAAAATATTATAAAACTCGCACATTGATATTCCTTTATTATAAAACACAACATCTTAAACGATTTTAGTAAAAAAAACTCTAAAAATACACATTTCGATAAAATATGGGTATGCACTTTTTCATCGTACAACGCCCTCTATTGTGTATTCGCAATACTAAGATTAATTCAATGAAAATCAGGACTCATTATTTGAAGCTTAATCATAAAATTTTTCATTATTTAAAAGTTTATAACACTTCTTATTAACATATTAAAGAAATTTTTGAGTAAAAACTGCTTTAAGTACCATTTTTCAACAATCTAGCGATAAAATCGCTAAATATTTACACTGTTTATAATCTAGAGATTTTCTAGCGATTTTTGGGTCTGATCTAGCCATTTATTTTGAAAATTTGTTGGCAACACTGCATTGTATATTGAAATCAACAACAAATTATTACTTATTATTAAGTAGTAAACAAAGGGATTAATGTTCTTCTATACTAATCCTCTGCTGTTACAGCAGAATGGATAGTAGCAGCGAGTCTACTGAAGAAAGCGATATTGTCTGGTAGACAGTCGCTGAAAACAAAACAACGAAACGACGACAAAATCGATCACCAGGATTAGTTAAGCATGCAATCAAAATAAAAAAAACTACCAACAATGATGATTAGGGCAAGGAATTCCATGCAAATGTATGTTATTTCTCGATAGTCCAAAACTAATATAGACTAAACATTTATCCGAATCATCAAATTTAGAACAAACTGGCATCGATTTGTAGTTGCATATTTAGACATAAATGCATGTTTTTGTATATTTCGACTTTAAATGCATATTTGGTGGCTTTCTAATGCATATTTTGTGCTTTTTAATGCATATTTGTTCATATTTTTCATTTTTAGTAGCATATTTTATTTTGTAAAAAAATATAAAAAATTGATACGTTTTCATATTTTGATTCAATCAAAATAAACATTTTTAAAACTTTATTGACCTATGGGAAATCTTCGAGTTCTGTGTCTGGTTGCAAAATAACTAACTTAAATATATTTTTAAGTTTTTAGTGCATATTTTTTATATTGTTAGTGCATATTTTTCTTTTTTAACCGCATATTTTAGGCGCATATTTTTAATTTTTAAGTGCATGAAATTCCTTGCCCTAATGATGATATACCAAGTACCTACTAGCAACAACATGTTTGCTGCACTTGATGTAGACAATAATGATGATGTTAATTATATTAACCATAATGCTAACAAAGAGCTGTGTGAAGAAAAACCGCCTCCAATAATTATTCTAAATGTTTCAGATATAAAGGCACATCTACACGCGAGAGAAAACTTCTAGAGATAGAGCAAAATACACCTCTAATTAGCTCTATTGTGAATGATTGAAGCTATTTAGGGGTGTTTTTTTCTCTACCTCTAGCAGTTTTCTCTCTCATGTAGAAGTGCCTTAAGAGCGATGATGAATAACTTTTCAAAAATAGTAAACCTTGAAGATTATTCGTACAAATCCTTGAGAGATGGTCAGGTAAGAGTAATGGCAAAAAACGTAAAGGCATATAGAGTGATAGTTAAATATCTATGTTTCGTAAAAAACTTAAACGTTTTCAAATCACATTACAAAATGTTGTTTTCAGCCGATCAAGCCGCCGCCGCCGCCGATTATTTGGTTGCGCCGCCGCCGCCGATTTTTATCCGGATCAACCTCAATCGCCGCCGCCGCCGCCGATTTTTTGCTTGCGCCGCCGCCGCCGATTATTTTGGTCGGCTTGTTTCTCTGGTAGCGATGTGATGACTTTTAGTTTTGTTGTTTTTTTTACTACAATAATCTTCATTTTTAGTTACTACTGCTACTTTAGTCGTAGCTTTTTCAACCCTGCAATATACATGGGTAAAATCCCCAAAATTTTGTGAAATCCCCAAATCCCTCCCCACAAAAATTTGGCCCCAAACCGAAGTTGAAATCCCCAATTTGGGGCGAAATCCCCTTATCTGACAACACTGTTTTTAGGTGCGGTCGACTTAATAGGTGTGTCTCTTTACTTTTTGGGTAAAGTTCGGTAAAATGAGAGTTAACAAGAAATACTCTCAAGAAGTGACAAAAGTGCACAAAAGTAAACAAACGCGAAAAACCATAAAATATCTTAATATTTGCGACCTGCAGCGTGTAACCAAGCCAATTTTGGGGGGACCCTTATATTGGCACTAGGTCTAAACATGGACCGATTTCAACCAAAATCAATAGGCGTCGTCCTTGTACCAAATTTCATCAAAATATGTTAATATTTGCGACCTGTAGAGTGCGTACAAGAATGCATGGACAGTAGGGCCGGTCAATTTGTATGGAGGCAAAAAAATGAAAAATCGTAGGGGGGAAATGATCTAAAATGGATTTCGAGCTTGCGGAAATTCAAAAATATGTTGTTAGTAGTGCTTCACTGCAATGTTTGTGTAAAATTTGCGTTAACATGTAAGTATTGTTAAGCTGGATAATAGTTCTGGACTTTTTAGATAGGAAGACTCCTTTCCTTATTATAAGAAAAAAAATCTAATTTTTTTTATTTTTGACTAAAAATGAGCGCACGCTACAAGTTGGAAATGTTAAGATATTTTGATAAAATTCGGTATACCGACTTATATCATCCCAGGACGAAGCATATTAATTTGGGTTGAAATCGGCGTTTGGACTTAGTGCCCATATAAAGTACCCCCAAAATTGGTATTTTTGCACGCTACAGGTTACAAATACAAAGTTAATGAAATTCAGTTCATCGACTTATAACTGCCCAAGATCGAAGTCTGTTGATTATGGTTAATATCGGTCCATGTTTAGACCTAGTGCCCATATAAAGGTTCCTCCCAAAATAGTTTTTTGCATACTACAGGTCTCAAATACGAATATATTTTAATGAAATTACCCAGCAAAAATATGTGTAAGTCATTCAAAACAAACAACTTTTAAATTGGTTACAATGGAGCGATAAGTACTCTTTTTCTGTTTCGAATGTATGTGCTTTAAAACAACTTTCAAAAATGGTATATGTGACGCGCAAAATAGAAAGGGACCTAAGGATAGAAAGGGACCTAAGGTCAGGATAGCATGGGATCGGTCTCATTCGACGCTCAGATGTTGTCCACAAAAAAAAAAAAATTGATTTTTTACCCTTAGGTCCCTTTCTCTATGCGCTGTCACATATAATGTTTTTTTCTTTGTAAATGCATTTGTTTGTAAATTACGAATTTATTAGAGATTCCATTTTTATCTCTAAAAAATATAGTTAATTTTATTAACGTACTTTATTAATTTACGCCTATTTACATATTTTTTAATTATTCGTACATATTTTAAAAAATACTTCAATTACAGTTCCCATTGAAAAAGGGAAGGAAATAAAGAATTGGATCCCATTGAATCTCCTGGACTATGACCCAAATATGAATTCTTCTTTTCACTAAATGCAAATATATAAAAGTTAACAATTAAAATCTTTTGTTAAGGCTCTATGAAGTCGCTCTCGTGCTTTTGCACCGTGCACTAAAGAAATGTGTTAATAAAATTTGTTGCAATGTTAACATATTTTATCGTTTAAAACAGACCAATCAAGAGGTTTGTTAAAAGAGGTTGGTCCTTTACTTTGCTTATACATTAAAAGTTCTATAAATATCACCTGCTTTAAATGTCGATATGCTTTAATTGCTATTACACCTTAAAAGTCGTAAATTTAAGCTAAATAAATAATTCACCAGTAGAAAATGGTCGAACTAGTTTTTTGACTAGTATTACGAAACTAGTTCTCAAAATAATCATTTTGAACTAGTTGTGTACTAGTTAAACCCCATCTATGTGGGACCTGTTTAAAAAATTACATAAATTAAAATGCGAGATTTGAAATTCTTATTTTATTTGCATTTGTTTTTAATAAAAAAATCAGAGTTTGGAAATAAACACTTTAATTTTGAATTGTGAATTGAATTAAGGTGCAAATCAACTGGTGTAGTACTGGTGCCAAAGAGTCACTCCAGAACTAGTTCGATAAATTTCTCATAAGTACCAATAAAGCTTTTATGTTTTTGTCCCTAAAACAATAATTTTGAACCATTTGTGTACTTACTGTTTTTATTAAAAGTGTGCAGAGACTTTCAAAAGATTGAACTTAAATAAGAGTTTTGAAATTCTAGTTTTGTTTACATTTGTTTTTAGTAATATAGTCTGAGTTTTCAAATAAACACTACCATTTTTTATTGCGATTAGAAATCGTTAACATAAAATATTTTGAATTCCGTTAGGTAAATGGACCTAATTATCTCAGTAAGTAAGTAAGTAAGTAAGAGGAAACTATAGGTCTAATCTACGCTTCAGCAAAGAAAAATCTTTGGTTTTTATCTATATAATTCAGGTCTTAACCAACTAGTACAGTACTATTTCCAAAGAGTCACTTCAGAACTGGTTCCGCGAGTGTTATATTAGCACCAGTTTTGCTCCCTTTTTCGACCTTAAATTGTAATTTTCAAACTAGTTCTACAACTAGTACCAAAATGTGAGTTTGGCGACAATTGCCCCCAATCCTATGACATCTCCATGTTAAATTCTACAGTTGTTTGTATGGAGAGGCGGTAGAACTCGTACTAGTTGCCTGGTTCAAATAAACTAGTACATAACTGGTTCTGAACTAGTATTTTTTGCTACTGGGTCTATAGTGACAAAAAATTTATTATTTCTTCATCTCAAAAATAGATTTAAAAAAATAACTGCCGTCAACTTTAAAATGTCCATTAAAGTTCCAAATTTTAATTAAAGTTAAAATTTTGCTAAATAAAATTCTTCAACATAAGAATTTAACTAATCACGATTGCAAATTATAGCGTTGGAACTTAATGCATCGTTTAATGAAAAAGTTGATTTTAAGCTAACGATGGTTGACTTGCAAAATTCAAATGACGACATGGTATTCGCCTTCGAAATATGTCTGGGGAAAAACTGTCCTCCAACTGTTCTCAGATTCTTTAATGAATTTAAAGCTAAAATTTCAATTATATATCTGCGGATTCAGCAAATTTATAATGATGGCCTTATCACTGTAGAGTTGTAAAATCAAAAAATAGTTTCCTAGTACGCTTTAATATTCTGAAAATTCCTTGAGTAATGTTTTTAAAAAAAATAATCAGAGGGTTACATATAACTTTTAGGCCCAGCTTTTAGGATGTAGATTATCTTTAAACTTAGTTTAACGCAGTTTATAACTGGAATACTGCTTCTAAAATCTATTTTATTTTTCCTTTTCGGTTTAACTAAACCAAGTTTAACTGACATCCCAAAAATTCGGTCTTAATGTATTAATCTTATTTAATTCAATATCGTAGCTTTTTCGAATTTAACGACTGATGTAAACATGTTACAAACTTATTTAAAAAACTGTTGAACAAAAATTAAAAAAAAAAAATTGGTTTTGTCTGATTTTGACTTAATCGAATTGATTCAGATACAAAAGAAGTGTTTCCTTAATATTGCCCTAAAAATAATAATAAATTGAAGCTTTTGTTACACAATAGGTTCAGAAATGGGCTCTGTAAAGGCTAAACATTAAAATTGCCACTAAAATATGCTATTTCAGACATTATAAAAAGCACATTTAAACCACTTTGAAAAATGTATTATATTCAGAGCTTGGAAGAATTCCCTAATTCCCTTTTTTGAACTGAATTTATATTTTGGGAATGAATTCCCTGACCAAACTTAAGGAATTGAATGAGTTCCTTTTTTTTCATTCGATTTATATTAAAGGAATTCATTAATTTTTTTTTAATGCCTTCATAAAATTTTATGAATTCATTCAACAAGGAATTCATTCAATTCTAGTTAATTCAACTTTTGGTAAAGGAATTCATTCAATTCTAGTTAATTCAACTTTTGGTCAAGGAATTCATTCAATTCTAGTTAATTCAACTTTTGGTCAAGGAATTCATTCAATTCTAGTTAAATCAACTTTTGGTCAAGGAATTCATTCAAGTTCAACTTTTGGTCAAGGAATTCATTCAAGTTCAACTTTTGGTCAAGGAATTCATTCAATTCTAGTTAGTTTAGTTTAGTTTATTTATTTATTGTTTCAATAGCTATCACAACAAGAATAAATCTTATAAATTACAGTGATAGCAAATCAAATTTTCATATTAATATTAGTCATTCAATAGTATTTATAATTAAATTAAAATTTAAAAGTAAACATAGTTAAATATAAATTCAAAATAAACATAATAAAATAAATATATTTAATTAATTTTAAACAAATTTAAAAGTTCCTTTTTAAAACATAATGTGTTGCTAAGCAATTGAACATATGAGGGTAAATCATTCCAAAGACCGATTGTATAATTGAAAAATTGTCTTGTAGACAAAAGATATTTATATTTTTGGGAAATCAGGTTTCTTCCACGTGGAGATTTGGCAAAAGTAAGTTTTCTGTAGAGAAATTCAGGTTCCTTTATATAAATTAACTTATGCATCATCATGAGACTTTTATATTTTAACAAATCTTTGAAACACATATTATTTAACTGATACGAAAATGATGAAATACTATCCCTTCTACCACGATTAAATACATATCTGGCTATGTTGTTGTACGTGACCTCAAGTCGATAATAGTCAATACAGTCACAATTGGCAAATATTTCACACCCATATAGTAGAACAGGTATTAAATATGTTTTAGCCAGAAGCATCCGTATTTCAAAGGGCGTCGAGGCTTTAACAGCCCACAGGTTTCTCAACATTCCATGAACTTTCCCAGCCGAAATGTTAATATGATTTTTCCAAGAAAGTTCAGTATTAAACGTTATTCCCAGATTTTTTTATGATGGAACAAGTTCGATTTTATTGTCATTTATCATCAACAGATCATAATTTGCAAGTCTTTTCCTATTATTTTTTGATAAGAATATACATTTTGATTTTGTTGGGTTTATACACAAACCATTTGCAGTCGCCCAATTATGAATTTTATTCAAATCATAGTTAATGCATTCAATGCAATGACTCAAATCTTCCATTTTGGTGCTTAAGTACAGCTGTACATCATCTGCATACATTTGAATGTCACAGTGATTAAGAGCATTAGGAAGATCATTAATGTATATACAGAAAAGGAGTGGACCAAGAATAGAGCCCTGTGGGACCCCTCTAACAACATCAACAGCATTGGAAGTTAAGCCATTCAAGGAGACAACTTGTTTGCGGTTTAAAAGATATGATGAAATAAGTTTAATTGCAGAATTAGAAAAATGGAAAAGCTTTTGCAGTTTTGTTAGAAGTATTGAGTGATCAACTGTATCGAAAGCTTTGCTGTGATCCAGTAGTACAAGAAAAGATACCATATCATTATCCAATTTGGATCTTAGTTCCTCAACTACTTCGATTAGCACTGTAATGCAGCTTCGTCCCTTTCTAAAACCAGACTGTTTTGCGGTTAGAAGATTACGCTCTTTTAAAAACTCATTAATTTGATGCTGCATAAGATTTTCCATGACTTTGGACAAAAATGGTAGTATGGCAATTGGTCTAAACTCACTGTTGTTCTTGGGAATCGGAATTATTTTCGATTCTTTCCACATATCAGGGTAAATTGACTTGGTTAATATTGTATTAAAAATATACGTAAAGAAGGGCAGGAGTTTAGGGGTGACAAGTTTTAAAAATCTAGGATTTATTCCATCCAAACCCACAGCATTTGACTTAATCGATGTTAAGCTTTTGAGAACTTCTGATTGATCAACACATCGAAAATAAAAACAGTTCTCAATAGGCACTGTATGGATTTTCTCATATTCATTTCCAATTGGCCTTTCCACTTGAATGTCAACAAATTGGTTGTTTAAATTATCAATATCAACGTCAGAACCAGCAGTGCAAACACTTCTTTTACCAATTCCTATTTCACGAATTTCTTTCCATTTTTTCTTGCTGTCTATAGCTGATGAAAATTTTCGCTGATAATACGTGGATTTAGCCGTATTAATATTACTGACAACTTCTTTTCTAGATGATTTAAACAAAGATTGCAATTCAGGGGTTTTATATCTTTTCCATTTTTTATAAGCTAAATCTCGTATATCAATTAAACGTTTTATAGTTAAATTAAACCACGGAGGCTGTTTTGCCTTGATAGTCTTAGTCTTTTCTGGAACAGTTTCATTAAATACTTCAAGGAGATTATTTTGGATAAAAGCGACTTGATCATTGACATGTTCAAAGTCGTAAATTAAGTTCCAGTTAATGCTATCGAGTCGCTGGTTTAGTGCCACACAGTCAATATTTTGAAAATCACGATATGTATAATGAATATCGTCAGTGTTAGTATAAGCATTATATACTGTAAATATGAGGTCATGCCTTGAAAACACAGGAGCGGAGATCTGATCATAGAGCAGTATTTTGTTATTATGATTAACAAAGAATACATCAAGTAAACTATTTGTACCATTTGGATAATGTGTTGGAATTGTTGTGTTAATAGGCAGAAGGCCGAGCGTTTGCATAGGCTCCGAAAGTGAATTGTCAATGAGCAGATTACTATTGAAATCACCAGCAATAATTACATCATTATATAATAACGATAAAGATTCTATTTTACCTAGCAAATCGTTGATAGCAATACCACTATTTGGTCTATATACGCAGGCAAAAAGTAATTTTTGTTTGTCCTTCGTTACTATCTCCAAGAATAAGTATTCAATTTGACTATTGGGCTCTGATCTAAGTTTCATGAAACTATTAATACCATTTCTTACATAAATTGCTACACCACCTGCATGAGCTTTCCTGTCGGCTCGAAACAATTTGAAACCAGGCAAATTAAATATGGCATCATTAATGGATGGATCGAACCAGGTTTCAGAAACGCAGATAACGTCAACTCCAGAGTCCACAAAAATGTACCTAAACTCATCCATCTTATTGTTGAGACTTTGCGCATTTATATGGACTATACTGAGTGAGGATTTTTGTTTGGCAAGAATTCTAATCATATTAAACACATTGTCTTTGGAACTATAACTAATATCACAGATCATATATTACAGATTGAAAAGCAACACATTTGAGTGTCATTGGAATAAATGTTAATAAAAAAGGAACCAAAATAACACAAATATAAATACGAATATAAAAATAAATAAAATAATTGTAAAAATAAATTATGTAGAGTAAAAAATTTATAAAGTATATATGAAAAAAATTGTTTCTATTATAAGTCAGTAAATATATTGCAAGCTTTTGGGTATGTAAATGTTTAAGGACAATCCGAGCTATTAGAAAAACTGCTTTAGTTGATCTGGCATCTCAATTGGTTGCGGCTCATCATCAACAAGTTTTTTAACATACACAATACCACGTTGAGTATAAGCAGCAGTCAATAAATGATCTTGTTTTAATTTTAGTGCAGTTTTAAATATTTTATAATTATGCGGTGTAAGATTTTCGTTGATATAAAATGGTTCATTACTTTGAAAACCAGCATCCTGCAGACATAAAGGCGATTTATATTTACGCCGAAAGGCAGCAACAGTCTTTATAAAAAAGTTTTTATCATATGGTGAATTTAATTTTACAACAATAGGAGGGTCATCAACATTTCGAATGTTTTTAAACTTTTAGTCAAGGAATTCATTCAATTCTAGTTAATTCAACTTTTAGTCAAGGAATTAAATTTATTTCGTTAATTCCCTAGGAATTGAAACTTAATTCAGGGAATTAAACGAAAAAAATTTAATTCCTTAGGGAATTAAACGAAATAAATTTAATTCCTTGACTAAAAGTTGAATTAACTAGAATTGAATGAATTCCTTGACTAAAGTTGAATTAACTAGAATTGAATGAATTCCTTGACCAAAAGTTGAACTTGAATGAATTCCTTGACCAAAAGTTGATTTAACTAGAATTGAATGAATTCCTTGACATAAAGTTGAATTAACTAGAACTGAATGAATTCCTTGATCAAAAGTTGAATTAAGTGCACAGTTGAATGAATTCCTTAGCCAGAAGTTGAATTAACTAGAATTGAATGAATTCCTTGACTTCAAATTGAATTAAATAGTGTTGAATGAATTCTTAAGTGAATGAATTATTTAATTTTAATTCTTTACGCTTTGGTCAGGGAATTCATTCTATAAATTTGAATTCTTTGAATTCATTTACAGGAATTAATTCCTGCTTATGTCTTATTGATGAATTCATTCCTTGAATTAAAGAATTGAATTAAATTTTTGGGAATTCATTCCAAAAAGGAATTAATTCTTTAAAGCTCTGATTATATTATATATTATAAAGAGTACTTCTAAATCACTCTAAAAATGCAAACAAAATGTACTCGTATTGATGTGATGAAAATGTGTATCTAAAAACCATACTTTTATTAACATCATGTAATAAATCAATATAGCCTATTTATTTATTTGTAATACATAAAATAATGGTTCAAATTTTAGCTACCTACTAAAAAAGATAATAAATAATTTTTCATAAATAACACCATTATTAATTTATAATCCCCTAATTTAATAAATCAATATAGCCTATTTATTTATTTGTAATACATAAAATATGGTTCAAATTTTAGCTACCTACTAAAATCACTTTTAAATTACTAACAAAATGCTTAAATTGAACTACTGACAATTTTTTTGCTGGGGCCTACCGAAAAATATAAAAAAAAGAGTTTACAAAAATGTTGGGCTTAAGATAAAAATAAAAATGATCCAAAGCCCGAGCATCATCTTAGAAAAAATACACCTATAAAGTCAAGAAAAATAATTGATTTTAAAATTGATGATAAAAGTGATTCTGATTTCAGCGCAAATAGTGGAGAATGTTATGATCCAAGAACTTCACAAATAATTTAAATTATCGAAATTGTTGTATATTAGTTTAGTCTAATTAGTTTGTGTAGGTAATCCGTAGTTTTGATATTTAGTTACCTTTTTTTCTTTTTATACATAACAGTTATTGTAATAATATTTTATTAAATAAATACATGTAATGTTTGCTCTAAACCGTTTTATTTTGCTAATTTTTAAAAAAGTTCCAAGGTACACTCCAACTGTTCCAAGGTACACGACATGAGTGTTATTTGGATCGAAATTTAAAAAAATTAATATTGGCGATATTTTTTAAATTTGGCAATCAATGGAAAATTCTTTATCAGGAGATCTATGTACGCTTAAAAATACAACATTTCGTTTTTAAAGCCAGTTTTTATCTAAGTTAATTACCGAGATAATGGAGTTTTTATAAAAAAAGGACCAAGGTACACGACATTCCCCTACTAACAAAATGCTTAAATTAAACTACTGACAACATGGGACATCACGTGTAAAATAAATCAGTGTTAGAGCTAAATTGTAACTACTTCACAATCAGTTGATGCTATTCGGAGTGCTTTTAAAATAACTTTTTTGTAATGACTTTTTTTGCTGGGTAGGTACGCTAATTCACATGGGCAGACGGAGCCTATTGATTTTTTTTACAATTGCTAAATTTTTAGGCTTAGAGCTTGCATAAATGTCCCCCAAAAATTTGCATATCCGCAAGCTACAGTTCGCAAATATTAAGATATGGTGATGAAATTTCGTGCAGCGACCAGAGAAACAAGCCGACCAAAATAATCGGCGGCGGCGGCGCAAGCAAAAAATCGGCGGCGGCGATTGAGGTTGAGCCGGATAAAAATCGGCGGCGGCGGCGCAACCAAATAATCGGCGGCGGCTTGATTGGCTGAAAACAACATTTTGTAATGTGATTTGAAAACGTTTAAGTTTTTTTACGAAAGATAGATATTTTACTATCACTCTATATGCCTTTACGTTTTTTGCCATTACTCTTACCTGACCACCACTCAAGGATTTGTACGAATAATCTTCAAGGTTTACTATTTTTGAAAAGTTATTCATCATCGCTCTTATATCTGAAACATTTGGAATAATTATTGGAGGCGGTTTTTCTTCACACAGCTCTTTGTTAGCATTATGGTTAATATAATTAACATCATCATTATTGTCTACATCAAGTGCAGCAAACATGTTGGTGCTAGTAGGAACTTGGTATATCATCATTAGGGCAAGGAATTTCATGCACTTAAAAATTAAAAATATGCGCCTAAAATATGCGGTTAAAAAAGAAAAATATGCCCTAACAATATAAAAAATATGCACTAAAAACTATAATTTTTGCAAAAATAATGCACTTTAAAACTTAAAAATATATTTAAGTTAGTTATTTTGCAAACAGACACAGAACTCGAAGATTTCCCATAGGTCAATGAAAACCATCATAGGTTGATGATTCGGATAAATGTTTAGTCTATATTAGTTTTGGACTATCGAGAAATAACATACATTTGCATGGAATTCCTTGCCCTAATCATCATTGTTGGTAGTTTTTTTTATTTTGATTGCATGCTTAACTAATCCTGGTGATCGATTTTGTCGTCGTTTCGTTGTTTTGTTTTCAGCGACTGTCTACCAGACAATATCGCTTTCTTCAGTAGACTCGCTGCTACTATTCATTCTGCTGTAACAGCAGAGGATTAGTATAGCAGAATATTATTATTATATTAATCCCTTTGTAATAATTTGTTGCTGATTTCAATATACAATGCAGTGTTGCCAACAAATTTTCAAAATAAATGGCTAGATCAGACCCAAAAATCGCTAGAAAATCTCTAGATTATAAACAGTGTAAATATTTAGCGATTTTATCGCTAGATTGTTGAAAAATGGTACTTAAAGCAGTTTTTACTAAAAAATTTCAAATAATGAGTCCTGTAGAGGGCGTTCTACGATGAAAAAGTGCATACCCATATTTTATCGAAATGTGTATTTTTAGAGTTTTTTTTACTAAAATCGTTTAAGATGTTGTGTTTTATAATAAAGGAATATCAATGTGCGAGTTTTATAATATTTTTCAACATAAAACCGAGTTTTAAAAATTATATTACGGCTGATAAAAAAAAATCGCTAGATTTTTGGCTAATAGCTACAGGACAATTTTTCCCGCTAGGGGCGAAATAAAATCGCTAGATCTGACGAGAAAATCGCCGTTATGGCAACACTGATACAATGTAAAAAAAAAAAAGTTTTTTCTTAAAACAATAACAAATGTTATTGCTTTTAATTTTAAATAGAATTATAAAAAAGAGATCACAATTAACGTCTGCACTTTATCACGGTCAGAAAATCACTCGCAAAAATATATATATAAAATCAATTTATATAAGATTTGTTGTTGGTTCACGTGTGATTTGTTTCATGTTCGCACAGATCCATGGCTAGTCAAGACTATATCTAACAAATGGTCCTAAATATTTAATATAACATACAAGTTTTATTTAATAAATTATAAACATACCCTTTTACTACCAACTCCTTTTCGTTGCAAAATTTTAATTTCTGCCAGCATATTTTTTTTGCCAATGTAAAGGGCTCCAAAGTAATCCCAACATTGGGAAAATGTAACCCTCTTGGAACTCAAAACAATTTTTGCCTCTTATAGAATTTTTAGAAAATTAAAGCATACTGGGAATCAATTTTTTTTTATTTATTCTTTTTAATTTTAACAAATTAAGGAATTAAACTTGTTTGAAGGCTTTTGAATGGAGGCTTTGTTAGAAAGTTTGGGCAGGATGCACATATCTTGTATGGACCCATTTGAATTAGATGCCCAATCAATAATGTCCTTAAATGATGAAATTATGTGATCAATTCGAACATTGGTTTGAGCATTTTATCCGTAAGTGTCCTTTTCTAAATATTATAGAATTTTACAATATCTCTTATCTTTACTTTTTCATTTATTTGTTACAAAATGTCTCATTTATCCAAAATATTCAACTGGACCATTTTTATAAATGTATTTTAGAATTGAAAAAATATATATGGGTGATATCAAAAAATGTGATAAAAACCATGTAACCAACTAATTTCAAATGCAAGGATTACATTTGAGTTATATATTTCGATATATATCAGCGAATTGTCACCTGTTTTACAAAATTTATAACAATCTGACCAATTTTTGGTTAATACATAAAATTTGTAACCAATTTTATAGGCCAAATGTAAACTCCGTAACCAGTAACTCGTAAGGTGTTTTAACTTTAATAGCTTATATTTTAATAACCAATGAAGCTAAACACTAACTGTAAGAATTTATATGAAGAGGAGAAGTAACGCTTTTAACAAAAATTAATGCATTTTACAAACTTTTTCGTATATCTATGCTAACACGACTTCAACTCTGTAACGATTTTTCGTCATAATTTTTGATAAAAATGCGTACACCAAATACATATATTGAGTTTTAAATGCAAAGTTAAGCAGCTACGTTTTTTTATTAATTGATTTTTTACACATCTGCAAAGAGTTGCATTCTGAAGTATTATATTAACCCATTAAGAAGTTTTTTTTTAAATTTTTTTCACAGTATAAATTTATATAAGCTTTTATAGCTTAAAAAAATTATATTTATAAAAATTTAATATTTAGAAGCTTTTAACTTTTTTCTTTTCATATAAAAAAATTGTTTTTAGCTCTGGTTGTTCAAGTTTAATGAATTAGTAAATTCTTTTAAAAAAATATATTTATTTTTAAATTTTTTATATTTGAAAATTGATACTTCCAGCCGAAATGAGCCGAAAAAAATCGGCGGCGGCGGCTGAAGCAAAAATGACTGGCGGCGGCGTCTTAAACGGCTCACGGCGACTGGCTTGTTTCTCTGGCAGCGACTTATATTGGCCCAATAAAGAAGCCTATGCATTATGATTAAAATCGGTCCATGGATACACCCAGTGCCTATATAAAGGTCACCCAAAAATTGATTTTTCGCATGATACAGGTCGCAAATACGAAAGTATTTTAATGAAATTTGGTAAGTTGACTCATATGGGCCCAAGAACAAAGCCTATTGATTCTAGGTAGGATCGGTCCATATTTGAACCTATCGCCCATATGGACTATATTTCCGATTTTATCTTAAAAACATCTAACTTTAGATGAAATCAAAATTTCTTACCGTTTTTCTAACCTTTTATCGTTTTATAGACAAATTTTGACACAAGTCCATTTCAAGCCATTCGAATTTCAGATCAAAACATTAGTTGGCTTTCAACCAGACTGTTGTAGGGTATCATATATTCGGGCATGACAACTATACGATACCCTACACTAGTCTGGTTGAAAGCCAATTGGATTCGTCCTTGGGCCGCTATAAGTCTGTGTACCATATTTTATTAAGTGTCTTAATATTTGCGATTTTTGGCTTGCGAATATGCTCATTTTTAGAGGACCATTATACGGGCACAAGGTCTAAACATGGACGGATTTTAACCAAAATCAAATGGGTTTGTCCCTGGGCCAAAATAAGTCTGTGTACCAAATTTTGTAAAAATATCTTAATATTTGCGACCTGTACCATGCGCACAAGAATATATGGACAGACAGACGGACGTACAGACAAACGTATATCGTTACATCGAAACAAAATGTTATTCTGAATCAATCGGTATACTTCCAATATTTTTGGAATTATAAACATAAGCACAAACTTATTATACCCTGTCCAACTAATGGTGCAGGGTATAATTAATAAAACTCATTATTTAAACTCATAAAGCACTACTTAAAACATATTTTAAAATTTCCGCAAACACGAAATCCATTTCAGACCTATGGTTTCTAGGGCAAAGTTGCTTAGAATTCTTCGTAGAATCATTTCCCCCCCTACGATTTCTTGTCCCAGAAATTGACCCGCCGTAGTGGATATACAGACAGACGGATGTCGTTATATCGAAACAAAATGTTATTCTGGGTCAACCGGAATACTTAAAGTTGGTTAGTTTCAATATTTTTTGGAATTATCAACATCAGCACACACTTATTATACCCTGTCCATTAGAGTGGTCCAAAAAAACATGAAAGTTGGAATTCGCGATCTCCACACTGTTGCCCCTATTCCTTAATGTCTAAAAACTCTCTGTGCCAAGTTTCAGCTAAATCCGAGGTAGCACAAAAAGTTGTCTTTTAAGAATTAGTAATTTACCTCTAGAGTAATTTATACAAAAAGTAGGGTTGACTTTAAATTTAATTATTTCTTAACCTGTACGCTATTATTTAACAATTTTTTTAAATCTGGTCTTAACTAATGTGAATATAAGGAATTTGAAATCAAAACTTAAAAAAAGTGTTAAGTAATTCGCGGTTTTTTTTAAATTTATACAAAAAAATACATATTTTAATAAAATTTTCGAAATTTTCCGAAAAGATGTAATTAAAAATTCAACTTGTTTTTGCCTTGTATGCGCAAATTTCTCAAATCTGATCTTTATTTAAACGAAGATTATGAATCAGCAATCGAAATTTAAAAAAAATTTGTGGTTTATGAATTATTCGCGATTTTTGGAAATTCAAAAAAACTCAAGTTTTTTGAGATATTTTCCTAATTACCTGTAAACGGTGTTATCGGAAAATGCAATTTGTTATACTTTTGCAATTTACTTACCAAGGACCTTCATTATATATAACACTGATTTTAATTTTAAAAAGGATAACAGATATCCTTGCAAATTAACTTAAAATTTGACATTTTTTAATATTTCGCTATTATTTAGATTGCTATAATTTTATTGCTACCAAAAACCCTATCTCATATAATAGGACATTTCACAGATATATATTAATGCAAAAACGAAATTTTCATATTGGTAAATATAAGAAAACATCCTGATCGAAATTGATAATTTTTTGTGTGTAATTTTCAAATTTCGCGAAATCCGCGACTCCGATTTCAGTTTTGATTTCATATTCGTAATGTACACCTAAAAATATATTAGATTTGATATGTCGCGATCATAATAATTATATTTAATTTTTCTCATTTTTTCCATTATTTTTAATTAATTAAAAATAATAGAACAAGTACAACCTCGAAACTTCAATTGCGATGTGCTACCTCTAAACAAAACTTTTTTGGTGATTTTTTTGATTAGACCACATTTTTTTTCAAAGTGGCATATTTGTAGGGTTGTGGAGCGTGAAAATTCCAACAGTTTTTTTTTTTTGGACCACTCTACTGTCCATGTACTGGTGTAGGGTATAATTAATAAAACTCATTATTCAAACTTATAAAGCACCACTTACAACATATTTGGAATTTTCGCTCGAAATCCATTTTAGACCTATGGTTTCTAGGGCAAAGTTGCTTAGAATTCTTCGTAGAATCATTCCCCCCCCCCCTACGATTTTTTGTCCCAGAAATTGACCCTCCCTAATGGACAGACAGACGGACGGACAGACGGACATCGTTAAATCGAAATAAAAAAAAATTTTGAGCCGATCGGTATACTATAAGGTGGGTCACGACCATTATTTTTTGGTGTCCGACCGAACTCACTTTTTTAAGGCCGAACCGAAGCCGAACTTCGGCCAAAATTACTCAGTTCGGCCGAAACCGAAGCCGAATACTTTTGTATTTGAATAAAAATACTTTTTCAAATTAAAAAAATGCGGAAACCAATTTTTAAATATTTCTAAATTGCAAAAACCTAAAAAAGTTATATTTTTCGCTCTTTAAGTAAAAATTAAGTTAAATATGTGCATATTTATAAGTTACTATACAAAATTAAAGACCTAATTGTTGCAAAATATTAATTTATAGAAAAGTTCGGTATTCGGCCAAAATTAACCCGAACACCGAACTTGGCCGAACATCACTTTTTGGCCGAACTCCGAATACTCGGTCGGACACTAATAGTTTATTAAATCTGGAAAAGATTTTTAATATCAAAAAATTTTGTAAACACGAATTGCACGATGTCAACACGCTACACACACAAACACACACACACATTCACAAAAAAATTGAAATTTTTCCCGAATGTTCCCTCGTGTGTTCTCCGCTTAATATTAAACAAAAGCTTCGATTTATTTAGATATTTATCTCTTTAACACATTTAAACAAGCGTCTTCAAAAAATTGTCGGTAATTTTATGGAGTTCTAACATTACCGATAAGCCGTTGCAACTTCTACACTAATTTTTGTAAATGATACACATATTTTTCTGGATGAATGAAATGAGCGATTGAACTAAAAGAGTTGTTCAAAAGCTCCTAGTTGTGAACTAGGTCTTTGGTTCAAATTAGTCAATAGTTCAATTGAACTAGTTGAACCCAACTGATGATATAACAACTGATAAAAACAATTTACACGTAAAAGTCTGGGCTTCTTCAAGCAAGAAGAACAAGAATATTACTCTCTCATGATAGCTCTCATTTACCCAATTGTGTAGTAAGAAAACGCTTTTTGGTAAAATTGGGATCCTGCGGGATCCTAATGTTGAGTACCCGAACACACCCAATAATTATTTAAATAAAAATAAATACTAAACGAGTTCAAAATTAAAAAATAAATATAAGATTTTAATGTTCTTTATAATTAAATTGCAAAGTTATATTAAAGTCATATAAACGGATAAATATTTTTTAATTTAAATTGTTACATGCAATTGTGCTGATAAAAAATAAAGCAAGAAGAAAAATAACAGTTAACAGTTTTTGTATGTAATGCTTTTTTTATATGTATCAAGACAAACGTGGTTTAAAAGAAATTCAGCAATTTCTGACTGGGCAGTTTGTATTTTTCTGAGTGGGTTCCCAGTCAGAAATCGCCAGTGGTACAAAAAATCAAGCAAGGGCATACCACTGGGTAACCACGGTATTAAAAATAAATGACTGGCAGAACACTCATTTGGGACGCTTTGCCAGCGTTTGCGAAAAGCATTTTACCAGTATTTGTTTTACAAAAATTTCGGTGGTTTATAAAAAAAAACCACTGGCAAAGAATTGGCTTAGAGTGATATGCCAAGGTTTGCACCCAGTGGTTATCCAGTGCTACCTAGCCAATGCTACCAGGCGTACAAAAATCAATTCACTGGAAAACCAATGATTTTATAAAAATGCTGACGCTTCGTTAAAAAATGATTGTAGTCGGAAGGTTTCGAGTTCAAATCCGGTTGCAAGCAAAAAATTTTTTTTGGATTTTTTTTAATTTAAAATTTTTTTTGTTTTATAAAATCAATTTTTTTGTTTGTGAGAAAGCTCCTTCAAGACCAACTTTTTTTTTGCCATCCCAACACTGGCATACTAGTTACAAAAAATTGTTTGCCAGTACTAGCTTTTTAGCACAGCCAGTAGTTGTCCAGCTATTATCACTCATTTATGTGTTTAGCTATCAAATATTATATGTCTCGTTAGCTCAGTGGGTAGGGCAATCGTCTGCCAATCTGACGGCCTGGGTTCAAATCACGGCAGGACCAAAAAAAATACATATGAACTTTTTTTGATTTTATTTTGGAAAATATATTTCCAGACCACCTATTTATTGGTTTTGCCAGCGTTTTGCCAACGTTTAAAAATTTTGTTTCTCCAGTGCTTTTCCGGCGCTTTTTGAACAGTCGGTCCTTTTGTCTAATGATGTTATCATTTTGGGAATGGGAAAGCACTTTTTGCCAGTACTTGTACCACCTGTTAAAGTGCTTTGCCACCGATTTCCCGTTTGTATTTTTCTGACTGGGTTGTATCTTATAATAACCATTAGGCAAAAAAAAAAAAAAAACAAACGGCCAAGACCAGCCCAGTGGTATCGATTTGGCGTTGGCAAATCGCTATAACATTATACATATTTCGTTAAACCCACTAGGCCAACACTTTGCCATGCGTATTTTTCAGACTAGTTTTTTTTAAATATACAATTTATTCAATATCTTACCTTTTCACCATTATTATTTCCCACATCAAGTTGACTTAGCTTTTTATTTGAATGCCATACTTTAAAAAGGAAACTTTCATCTGCATCGTTTGTGGCTTGGGCCGCTACTGCTGCCGTAGATCTAATAGCATCAACACAATCACCCGATGTGGACCATATGGAGTTTTGTAAAAATACATTAATCGATGGGGTATGTGCACCAAGAGAAGCACCAGCTTCATTTGTACGACGTACACCTCCGACGGACTTATCGAAATCATCCAAATTGCTAGGCATTGAAAAATAATCACTTGAATTAGCAATATCGGCGCCACCGCCAGAACTAGCGCTACTATCATCTACCGTTGAAGATAATTTTGCCAATCGTTCGTAATGTTTTTGATTATAGCTGGACCAAAAATTCCATAAATCTTGTTTAAAGGGAGCCAAAGCATTAAGTGAAGTTGTAGCATAAAATGCCGATGAAATACCACCACTACCAAGAGGATTAACTTTTAAAGTATCTCCTCCTCCTCCTCCTGCTGTGACTTGTGTCAATGACGTTTGTTGATTATTAATAGCCGTCGTAGGCTCAACATCTTTCCATAATGCTTCAACGCTACTATTGAATTTAGCTTTAAACTGTTGAAAATCAAATTGATCTACCGAATTGGTCGTATCATCTACAGTATTGTCACCACCATCAACATTTTCAATTAAAACATTATATGCCAACGATTTTTGCGAATGGCCTTCACGTTGATATAAACGTTTTGGATTAACATTATCAGTAACCAATTCGGATACTGAAGCCAATGTATTATCATCATAATCTTCATCTACATAATCTACACCCTCTACGGTATAGTGATGATGTTGATTATCGCCACCAACATTATCGTCATTCTCATCATCATCGTCGCAACAGAATGATATATCAATATAACGTTTCATTATGGGTTTGTTATTTACATCTTCCAATGGCATTTCATTTAAAATTTTACATTCATTATGTTCTTCACGATCCATACTGTCAGAGTTACTGCGATTACGTTTTTTATTATTGCCGTTTTGACGAGATAAAAATTCTTTTATTAAATCGGGACCCATTTCCCAGCAACCTTTAAAATCTGTATCCCAAGCTGGTGAGGAATTACGATGATGGGTATAATGATGATATTTATTACCACCAACTGAATTTGAAGAAGTACCAACTGATAATTTACGTATATTTTGAATTGTTTTACCTTTACACAAAGCTGAAATATGGATAAAGAAAATTGTTATATAAATTGTTTAATCATAAAATTGGTAAAGTATCCTTAAATCAATAGGTGTACTCATTATAACTTGTAACTTGGAGACACAGCTGATTACAACACCAAATGGTGCAGTGTTATAAAGCCATATGCAATAAAGCCATACGCCCTTATTCCTTAATGGAGTGAGAAATAAATATTTTTGCAACACTTGACAATGGCAACTCATTCTTTTGGCAAAATGTAACTATAACAATTACACTGTTATGGCGTTTTTATTTCTCACTCCATTGTCGAGAAATTTCCATAATGCTAAAATGTTTGTTGAGCCGATTTAATTCGAAAAGGAAAACTCCGTAGTTTGGCCGAACTTTCGGCGGCCGAACAGTAAATTTGTTGCCTAACCACGGACTTTTCCTTAAATTTGACACTCAAAATGGATTCTAATTGGCCCAACAAACATTTTTGCATCAGAAAAACTTGTCCATAATGCTTCAACATTCCAAATACCGACCAAATACATTTTTTGGCCGAACTGTTCGGTCGGACACTATTAATTTTTTTATAATCATTAATCATAAAGAAAGTAAAAGAATTTTATTCTTATTGTCCTTATAATGAAAAAAAAAAAAAACAAATAAAATTAAAAAAAAAAAAAAAAAAAAAACAAAAATTGCTTACCACACGAGGAAGAGTTTTATTTGATTTTTGTTCTATATGTAGAGTAGTTAGTCAATTCGAATTATTTGAAAATCCGATTTTGGAATACTTCTAAAAACAGCCTTTTTAAAAAACCAGTTTTCGGTATTTTTAATTCAAACCCTCTTCGAATAACCGTTTTTCCGATTTTTATAAATAATCATTTTGTACTGCTGATATATGAAAATTTTCTTTATAAAACTATACATTCCCAGCCAGAAATTGATGATGGTACAAAAAACTAAGTACTCTCAAAGCATTGTCTATACCAAAACTTAAACGTTTTCAGAACGTTTGGAAAATATCATCTTTAAAATGCTTTGATTAAAAGAAAGAAAATAATTTTTATTACTTTTGAAATCCCAGCCAGCAAAATTTGGATATTTTTTGAGGGTTCTTATTCTATGAGTCGAAAAGTAGTCAAATAAAACACATACCTATTTCAGTGTTGTTTTCATATAAATTTCTTATATTACATTTTATCAAAAACTAGTCGCTGGTTGACTGCAGCAAAAGGTCGTCAGAACCCTACACCACCAAAAAATTGAACACATCTACATTTTTCTTAATATCCTATAATTTTTTAACTTACCCAGCCAGCAAAAAAGCCAAAAAACAAATAAAAAAAGCTCAAAAAATATTATTTAAATTTAAAATTTTTGTATGAAAGTGGTTCATCCAAAAGAACCTTCTTTTTTGATTCAGAAATTACTAAAAAAAAGATTTAGAAAAATTCGAAAGGCTCAAAAATTAATCAATTTTTTGAGCCTTTTTTGACTTGTTCACAAAATATTCAAATTTGTTTACATTTCTGAGTTATTTCTGAACCATCCCAGCAAAAAATACTGCTTGCTTGGAAGCAGGTTCGTCAGGGAAAGAAAATAGTGTAGCGCTTGCATTATTGCTGATATAAGGCATGATTTTTGTTCGAGATAGCTCGCGTGAAAGCACTTGTTTCGATATCCGATATGCGCTTCTATCATAGCTCCAAATAATGGCATGAAATCACAGCTTTTAGCTAGTAAATTCGGTTATGATTGTCATTCTTTCGTGCTTTGTTAGAGAGATAAAGTGTGGTAAACAAAACTCTATTGCCTTTTTTAACCCACTACTGCAAGCTATAAATCCTCCGAAGCAGTAAACGAAGCAGAAAAGAAGCACTAATCATTTTTACTCAATTTTAATAATTTGGCTCAAATTTTTGTGTCTTTTATGATTCATTTTAGAAGGCTTATATTTTTGTCCAAAATATGAGCAATTTTCGACAAAAAATTTGAAAATTTCAAAAAAATGTGTTTTATTTGAGTAAGTTTTGAATCGTAGAATAGGAATCCTCAAAAAAGTATCCAAACTTTGCTGGATGGGTTCATTTAAAACTAATTAAAGTTCTAATTAAATATACATATAAAAAAATATATAACAAATGTTTTTTAAGTACTAAGAAATTACTTTATTTTTTGTATTTAGAGTACTGAAAAATTGCTCTACTTTTCTTTTTTAAAATTCTCGGAAGACACTCCACTTTTGTACTAATACACTTTAAAATCACTTTATTTTTAGTTTTTCTAATGTTTTGAAAACGTTCTATAAACAAAAATTATAACGCTTTAAAATCACTTTATTTTTTGCTTTTGCAACGTTTCTAAAATACTCTAAATACAAACATGAGACCGTAAATCATGGTTATCATTTTAGTGTTCTGAGAACACTATAAAACCCAAAAATATGTTGCTTTGATAACGCTTCAACCACCATATAAAGTGCTTTCAGAACGCTTTTATGTTTGTCAATTTCTGGCTGGGTTGCTACAAATCTTGAAACTTACTATTTTGCTCCTTTCCTGAAAGCAATCGGCAGTGTAAATTATTCCATCAGTGCGAATCCACCCTAAAAACCAAGTTATTCTTTCTGAAGACGTTTTTTTCTAAATAAAAAATTTCGGAGAGATCTAAAAACCCAGTATTTTGTTTGTACTTTTTGAGAAAAAAGAGCTATTAAACTCCATAAAAAACAAAATGATTTTTCACTTGCTGTGTAATTGTTGCTAAATTGCGGTGGAAGTTTATTCGCATCAATTTAAGATAGGACCATTTGAAAATTTCGCATAAAATAAGTTTGGCCTTATGAAGATTGTAGCTTACCAATGAATGTGAAAAATTTGTGACTAAAAATGTTTATTATAATTTTAGGTTTTCAAATCCCATAATATTTATAAACAGGGGGAGAATAGCTAAAAAAAATAAGACAATACTCCTTTTAGTTTTTGAGGAAAACGGAAAATGGAACTTATTTGCATTTTAGGAAACACTTACAAATTTCCTACTAAACTTATTTTCAAAAAGAAATATTTTTTTTAAGATAGAGCGAAAATGTTCTGAAAAAAACATCTTCTTGAAATTAGCATTTCTTGTTTCGAAAAAATAAATTGGAACTTTTTGGACCTTAAACGTGTTCATACCTAAATTGACTTTCACTTTTCGGACAAAGAAATAGGAACAATGGGCAAAGCGATGTATTCGGTGCCCTTCTAAAGAGATTCTTAACTTTTCTGGCCCTAACAATATTCTGTACACATTTTTCTTCCCGATCCATGTCTTTTATGAAGTCTTTTTAAGTCGTCTTCGTAACATTTCATAGCCTGGGAAACAGTATCACGGTGTACTTTATGCTGTTTTCCTATTTTTCTATAAGACCAACATGAATTTTGTTTGAAAGTTTTGACTATTTCACCACGCACTCTTGTTGTTATCCATTGTATTTAAATTGACGAAGTAATTCCTTCGAAGTAATTGCTAAGTTTTATTAATAGTGTCGACCAATTATATTAATTAAAAATTTGCTGGTTTTATGGGAAAAGCTTAAAAAAAATCTTAAAAATGTGAGATTTTAATTTGTTTATTATAATTTTAGGTTTTCAAATCCCATAATATTTATAAACAGGGGGAGAATAGCTAAAAAAAAAAAAAATAAGACAATACTCCTTTTAGTTTTTGGGGAAAACGGAACTTATTTGCATTTTAGGACAACACTTACAAATTTCCTACTAAACTTATTTCACCACGCATTGCTAATTGCTAAGTTTTATTACTAGTGTCCGACCAATTAAATTAATTAGAAAATTGCTGGTTTTATGGGAAAAGCTTAAAAAAAATCTTAAAAATGTGAGATTTTTTAAAACATACCTTGGTTACGGCGACGCTTGGATTTCTTTTTCACACTTGCTGCTGCTCCTACTGCTTGTTGATGTTGTGCGTCGCTACTACCAATTGCACCTACACTACTATCTACTGATTTATCTACTAAATAATTTTCACTCTTTAATTTCTTTTCTACAATTGTATCTGAAACACTAGTACCAAAATTAGAAGTTGTTGAACTAGCCGAACTAGTTGATATCGAAGAAGTATTATTATTGCAATTATCAACTACAATTGAACGTCCGACAACGGGCCAAGTTAAAGATTTTGCATTACGGCGCCAGATGCGAAAAGAGTCTTCCATTTCCTTAGACAATGCTGGAAAGGCTCTAAAATATCGTTTTTTCGGATCGTTTTCGAAGTCATTTACACAATCCGAGGGGGCCACATGACGTCTAGAATCACTAGTAACTTGAGAATTATTATAAATATGATGCAGTTGTGATTGCTGATGATGACGTGAGTGCTGTTGTAAATGATGTGGATTATAGCTACTTGAATTTAATTGTTGCTGTTGATATTTTTGTTGTGAATTATTGCTTGATTGTGGTAGAGAATCCGTATTTATATTTGTTTCAATTAGAAATCGTTCTTGATTATTTAAATCTTGTGTTTGTTTCTCGATATCCTTTAATTTTTCACACAATTCATCAACAAGTTGTTCAATGGAAGCTGTCTAAATTTTTTTTTTATTATTACTAAACTTTTTAGCGATTTTATTGCAATACATACCTCCTGTTCATTCGATACAATTTCTCTTAAACATTGTACGGCATTCAATTTTTTCAATGTCTCAGTATCAGAAGGTAAATAAAAACGTTTATGCCCTCCTTTGCGATTAGCGAAAAATGCCTAATAAAATTATTAAATAAAAATTCAATATTAGTAAAGTCGGTATGAAATTAGTTTTTTCTAACTTTTTCTTGACTTTTTTGGATTTTTCTTTTATTTTTTTCAATTCCAGTTAACTTTTCCGTAATTAATCAAAAATTTTAATAAAAACGATAAAAAAGGTAAAGAAAAAGTTAGAAATAAAACTGAATTTTTAAACCTAGTAAAACAAATTTCAAAAACTTTTTTTAATATAAAAATTTAATTAGTTTCTATTTAATCGATACTAATTAAATTTTATTTCGTTTTTTTTATACTAAAATTTTTATGGAACATTAATTTTGATTTACTTCCAAGTTGCTGAATTCAATTGGATCGTTTACTTGAACTGACGATTGTAAGAGAGATAGTAGAAGTCTTGTATAGATCTGTGGTGATTCAACGCCTAATTGCTCCAAACGTGACACTAACCAATCAGAGATGGCGTTCACGGCTCGAGGCGATACTAGTTGAGGATACTTCATACCTTATTTTTGCGATTGTTGTTGGTTTTTTGTTTTTGCATATAAATGAAAGAATAATACAGAGAAAATATAACAAATGTTTATCAAAATTTTGAAAACAAATCTGAAGGGAGTATTTTATTTAAGGATGCAAAGAGAAACAATCGATGTTAGAATCAAGAGAATGATTTAAAATCACGATGAATTGCTTTGAAGTTTAAAACTTTAGATTTACAAAAAAGTCGTAGTTTAAGGATAAAGAGAAAAAGAATTTACTATTAACAAAATCTTTAATAACTGTGAAGTTTTTTTTTTTTTTATTAGATATCAATAAAATAAAATACATATTGGTATTTTAGAAAGATTTGTAAATAAAAATTATGGTTTTAAATAAAAAAAAAAAAATCCTTTATAAAGTATAGCGAAAAATACTCGAATTAAGGGGACAGCTTAAATAAGAACCCTAACATAATTAGTACATGTTTAACACTGTCAAAGTTTCAGCTTATTGAACTTAAAATCTTCCTTCACATTGCATTTGTAATAAAACTTTAATTGAATTTGTCTCAAACCTTTTTTTTGAAAAGTTACTGCACTTACACATAGGGCGAATTTTTGTCGAAATTAAAAAAATGTATGTTATTCTCCATAAAATTCTGTTCAATTTGGACCTACAAAATCTGCAAAAACTTTTATTTTAATGTACTAGTTTTTCATAACAAACCTTTTATAGACAACGACTTCTATAGATTTTTTTCGATTTAAATTTAAAAATATAAATTATTTCGTGTTTCTAATTCAGGCTGTCCCCTTAGGATAGGGTCTTTATAAAATAATAGAATGTACAAAATAAAAGACATGTATTTTATTGTCTGAGCTTTCTTAAGAAACTTAAACTACCCAACAAACCAAACGATATCGTTTCGAATTCGTAACGATATCATTTCGATGATAAGTTTGTCCAAGAATAATATCATTAACTACCCAGGTAGAAAAATACAAACGGCACAATGTCGGCCCGGTATCGGAGACGGTAGTACATGTACTGGCAAATCGTCGGATTTTTAACTTTCACTGTACTGGCATGTTGTCGAAATGATAACACCAATAAACGCTTGGCCGTAGTTATTTCCCAACGTTGGCGCAGGCTTGGGATTTTATTTTTTTGGTATTATCCCAGTACATTTAATAACAAATTTAGTAGTTTGCTAGAACTTTACTGTCCTCTTAGTGTACATCACAAATTTTTAATGTATTCTTTCGAAACTTCACAAGAAAAGAATGGTGATGTCTCTCTTACATAAATAATTGTGTAATATATGTAAAAATACGTAAAATTTATAAAATTGTTAATTTTAATAGATTAAAAAAAGCTCGTTAATTTTCAGAAAACAGTACTGGCAAAGCACGTTTTAAGTAGTACCGGAATTTCGTAAAAAACAGTGCTCTTCCAGTACAACTTTTGTTGTAACGTCGGCAATTTCTACCTGGGTATTCATACGTAATTGGCACTGTGAAGAAAATTGCACATTAGTTAATGATATCGTTTTTTTTATTAAATACCATATCGTTATGATATTACTATTCCATAAATTAGAACAAACAAAAATTATTTTTAAGAAACTTGATCGTTATTTCAAAAAATAATGATGTCATTACGAGTTCATATACATATGTATATAGATTATTTTTTTTATATTCTTCCTATTAATTAACCGGCCTGATTACTAGTGTCGAATTTGTAGTCGAAATTTTCGACTCCATATAAAAACGATTTTGTATATAAAGGAAATTATAAAGAAATGAAACTCTGATGCTATTTATTGTAAATCCAATTGAAAAATTGTTCAAAAGTTATGTTTTTAACGAATTTTCAGCAAATTCGACGGCGTCACTTGTAATAAGGCAGAACGTGTTGCTTTCTTTAGAAAGGTGGTGAAAGATGAAGGCTTCAAATATGGCATCACTGTAATTGCACGAGATGTTGAATTTTAGAACAGTTTCTGCGCGCCATCTGATGGTGAGTTGGCGAACTTAAAGCAGTTTAGTTCATAGCCCTATTATATTATTTTACTTCGGTGGGGTTAAGTGCTATGGGAACACCGAAGGTGGACGCTATGATATGTATGAATGATAGAAAAATCATACATATTATTTTTCCAAATTGATTTTCCGGTTACTCGGAATCGAACCCGCAGCCTCATGTGTAACAGTCTAACGCGCTAACCATTACACCACAGCGTCCACATTTCATATCATAAACGATAGCAAAAATGATACTACCCAGGTAGAAAAATACAAACGGCACAATGTCGGCCCGCCCAGGTAGAAATTGCCGACTTTACAACAAAAATTGTACTGGGAGAGCACTGTTTTTACGAAATGGCGGTACTACTTAAAACGTAATTTGCCAGTACGGTTTTCTGAAAATTAATGAGCTTTTTTTTTAATTTATTAAAATTAGCAATTGTATAATTTTTATGTATTTTTACATATATTACACAATTATTTATGTAAGAGAGACATCGCCATTATTTTCTTGTGAAGTTTCGTGATGTACAATAAGAGGACAGTAAAGTACTAGCAAACTACTAAGGGCTGTGTTCATAAGTTAAAAATAACCACTGCACAAAGAATGCACAACTTTCCCTTATGGAAATTATTGTGTATAAAAAGTTGTGCACTGGATGTTAGTCGTTAGTTTTAACTTATGACTACCGCTATTAATTTGTTATTAAATGTACTGGGATAATACCAAAAAAAATAAAATCCCAAGCCTGCGCCAACGTTGGGAAATAACTACGGCCAAGCGTTTATTGGTGTTATCATTTCGACAACATGCCAATACAGTGAAAGTTGAAAATCCGACGCACTGCCAGTACATGTACTACCGTCTCCAATACCGGGCCGACATTGTGCCGTTTGTATTTTTCTACCTGAGCGGTACTCTCCCAGTACAATTTTTGTTGTAACGTCGGCAATTTCTACCTGGGTAAATATGTAATCGTTAACGATACTGTATCGTTTTATGGTTTATTGGGGAGAAAATTGAAAACTATCTGCGTGAAGGCTTATATTATATCTCTAGCATGTCGGTGTATTTTTAAGGCTCTGAAAAAATACAAAATCGTATTATTTATTTTTACAGATGCAGAATATTAAACTTTATTGAAAACCGGTCGCATGTTAATACGCTAAGTGTGGCGGTAGCGGTGTTATCAAATAAAAATCTATATACAGTTGAACTTAGATTATCCAGGCCTCTGTTAACCGGCATGCGGGTTACACCTCTTTTAAACGTGGTTTGACTCTATTATGCGTGCTTTCAGAAGTTAATAATATCTCAACAGGTACTTTTTGGAAATCATTCAAATCATTCAAATGCCAAAGATTTAGTAAAAATATATATGACTTTTTTAACCGTGGTTTTCGATTATCCGTGCTGAGCCTGGTCCCGAACAACCCGGATAATCGAGGTTCGACTGTATCTCAATAGTAAAAATTTAAAAAACTGGTCAACTAATTGTAAAATTTAAAATTATATTATAGTGTATTTAGACTAGTAAGTTTTTGGACATTTTTAGGTTTTGAGCCGAAAACTACAAAATTAATTTTTTCCATACAATTTTCATACAAACTGAAAACCAGGTTCTACCCGGTTTTTGCCAAAAACCAAGTAAAAATATCTGAAATGTGCATTTTTCATACACCCGGTATCATTTATAATTAATTTTCGATACACCCTGTTACAACGAATATAGAAGTAAAGTGTCAAAAAATCTTTTTTAATTTTTCAAGAATATTTTTTATTTTGAAATTGTGTGTTGTTATTAATTGTTAGATGTATTAATTTTTTTACATTAATTTAACAATAAAAAAATAAATAAAAGTGTGTAACAAAAAAGTGATGTAACAAAGAAAAACTAAATAACCAGTGTAAATAACTTGGCTTTTGTAATTTAGTTTTTTACAAAATCCAGGTGGTTTTTGCTCATCCTAAATTCAGTATTAAATTTAAAAAAATTAAAAATTACACAGCAGGCGAAGATGAAATAAATATATTTCACTTTGCCCTTTAAAGGTGCTTCATTCAGAAATAACTAGTGTCCGACTGATTAATCGGCTTCGGCATTGGCTTCGGCCAAAAATTCGCAATCGGCCAATAATTGGTAATAGGCTATAATTTGGCTTCAGCATCGGCCCAAAAAAGTGCCTTCTGTCGGACACTAGAAATAACTAGGAAAAAACGTATACGATGAAAAATGTTTTCTCATGAATTTGAATAATTTTGAAGTCTTTTATGAGTTTCATGTGATGAACCAGTTTGAAATATCTTTTTGGATTGCTCAGACAACATTTTGAATGGTTTAAAAAAAAATACTACTAATTTTTATGAATCAGTTAAAATCAGCTAACACATTTTTGAAGTTCCCTTGATTTTTTTTAGAAGTTTTTGAGATTTAAAATTTTTACGTCATTTTGGGGAATCGAATATTTCGGTTGCTGCAACAAAATTTTTCGGTTGACACTACCGAATTTTTATTAAGGCCAGCGTATTCCACTTCTCGCAAACAAATTACATTGTATAAACTAATTTTCTGTAGACACTAACGACATATTCGATTACCACAACGAACCAACCGATTGGCTTACAAATTCAGCCGCGAGAACATGTTTTCTCTTTGCTAATTTCTGCCATAGAAAAACGTTCATATTCTGAGTACTTTTTTACAGAAACACGTTAGATAATTAAAAATGTCTTATTGACAATTTTAAGGTTTTGTGAACTTCTTCTATCGAAAACCCGTCTGACTCTAGGCACTTTTCCTTTCGAAATACCCACATAAAAACATTCAGATTTTGTTGTTAGGACAATTGAAATTTTGTTCTCAAAATAAATGTTATATCTAGGCCAACCAAAAAGAAGCCAGAGCATGTTTTTTATTTGAAAAGATATAACAAGTTAGATTAAATACAAGTCCTGATCTTAAAAATATAAGAATTTTAAGCTATATTTGTTAGAGCTTTTTTCTGCTTATTTCATCTAAATTTGCTTGTTTTTGTTTATTTTATAGATATTGGCTTATTTTTGCCATTTTCTTTAAAAATTAAGCTTATTTGAGCTTTTTTATGCGAAAATAGAGCATACCCAGCAAAATCTTTCATTACCAAATAAGAGGTTATATAATAGAAATTCATAGCTCCGCACAACTTATTTTTTGGCGTCTAAACTCATTATTTTTGTTTGGCGTGGTCGTTTTTATAAGTAGCCACGCTTACCCGCTCGCTTACGAAAAAATGAGAAATAAGTAGTTATGAGATTTTGAATAATAAGTGGTTACACACAAAGTTGAATTATAAGTGGTTATCCGATTGCTTACTTGATTCTTAAAAATAAGGAGTTAAGCAAATACTATTAGCTTAAAGAAATACATTCAGAAAAATTTAAGTTTTCTCTAGTGGGTAATTTTAGGACTCGTCATAAAAATGTAAACATAAAACATATTTACATATAATAAATAAAAATGTATAAAATTTAACTGTGTAAAAAGTACTTATTTAAACTATTACGAGTAAGTCATTATTTTATATTTAGAAACAATGAATACAATAGGCCGTTATTAGGAAGTCAGTATTTTATATTATAAAATAATGCAAAAGATAATGATATATCATTTTTGGTAATGCAGATAGTAATGAGGTGTCATTACCAATATTTTGCTGGGTATGTTTGCTTTTTTCATAAAATCAGTAGTTTTAAAAATTATTTTAAGTCGACATAAATTTTTCTATTTAAAATTTGTTTTTTAACATTTCCCAGCAAAACCTTGGTAATATGTTGGTATTACAGAACACATTACCTGGTAATACCATACCCCTTACCATTGCATTATTTCATAACTAAAATGTAATGTCTTACGTATAATGTGCTGCATAACTACTGGGTAGTAATAGCAACTTATTACCAATGATATATTTAAACACCTCAAAGAAAAGAGTTACTTGTAATACACAACATGAGTTCTAAATAATAGCAGCGACTTATTACAATGGGATATTTTAAAACCGTAAAATAAGGAGTTACTTTTAATGTGATACGTGATCACGTGACCGATGGTGTATTCAAATACCTCAAAATAAGGAGTTATTTGTAATGCGATACATGAGTGTTATTTTCTATTTAAAATATTCGATACAAATAATTTATATGTTTTATACATATTGACTGAAATATTTTTTATGTTTTTTGTTAACTTTATATTAATCTGAGTAAATATTAATTGTGAATATGCTTCGTTTTAGCATTTATAAAAAACCAACACGATAACATCTTATTTTAATTTTTTTTGTAAGAAGTAAGTATATATTTTTATACAGTAAGCGCATAATTTTAATGTGTTATTTCAGACCTGCTTGTAACACATTTTTTTGGCCTTACTTTAAGCTGTTATGTAAGTAGTATTGTGCTCAGTATCGGTTATGTAAGTGGTTACGTAACTCCTAACATGTAACATTAAAGTAACATGTTCTTATGTTGTTACCTAGCCCTCTTTTGGAAAGTACATACCTCCAATGGCATGCCCTTGTTAAAATAATAGCTGTTGGAATAGCAAAGTAAGAGGTTACATACCTTAATTTCTTCTTACAAACCTTATTACCAGGTAATAGAAAGTTTTGCTGGGTTATTACTGGTTTGACCCACTGGCCGTTTTTGAAAAAATTGAGTTAGGAATGGAACACATATATTGTAAAAAAACCCTCTTTATGATTTCGAAACTTGTTTTTCCGTATCATGTTTCATATCTGAGTTATCCACCATCGTCTTTGCTCTAAAGACTGCGTTCCAAAAAATTGTCCATCACATTTTTTGTAATAACTTTTTCATAACTTGATGTAAGAAAATTTCATATTTTAAATTTTTTGCTAAAAGCTTTTATTCGTTTCAAAATGTCAAGCGAATTGGAAGTGCGAAAAAATATTGTGAAAACTTTTCAAAACCACTCTCAGTGGACAAATTAAAAATAGCTTGGGAACTAAAAGTTGGCCCGAAAATGGTTTCTAGAGTTCTAAAGAAGTTTAAGGACGACTTGGAGATCACTCGAAAGGCAAGTTCTTCCAAAAAGAGGACATCTGAGAACAGAATAAGGCGAACAAAATCAGTGCCATGTTGAAGAAGAATCCCAACATTTCAGGGAAAAAAGTCGTTCAAAAAGTGGATTGTTCGAAGTTTTTACGCAAGGTCAAAAAGGACGTTGTATTGAAAACTTTTAAAGTACAAAAAATTCCAGATAGGAATGCTGTAAAGAACCAAAAACTTAAAAAAGGTTTTTTTTTTAATTCGATTGTTGCATCATGGACTACGACATGTACAGTGGCTCATAGCTTATTTCGTGTGAGGAACATTTTTGAAACACCAAGCATACAATTTTTATAATTTATTCTGAAATATACAAATAAATGATGCAGTTTTGTAGATAATTTATGGCGTTTTCTTTTCTGAAAAAAATGTTGCCTTTTTTTTGCATTTTGCTTTTAAATTGCCTTTTTTGTGTTCTTTTCTAAATTAAGGGTAACATTCTAAGAGCGCTAGGTGTTCTTTTCTAAAAATGTTGCCTAAATAAAGGGCAAAAGTGCAACATTTTTCGCCCTCAAAAAATTTACGGGGTAGAGTGTTGCCCTGTTTTTTTCTTTATGTCAACGCCATGTGTATATACTGTAAAAATATTTTTTGCCAGCTAACTCGCAACTTGGTGGCCTAGGGGGTACTATCATGGCTTCTGACGCCGTAGGTCGCAGGTTCAAACCCCGGTTGGAGCACAATATTTTTTTTGGTTTTCTTTTTGTTTTTATAAAATTTTAATTAGATTTTTATAGTTTTCTTGTTATTTAGTATTTAACAATTTTGTAGGCTAAAAATAAATAAAAAATCATACAATTTGCTTTAAATATGAAAAAAAAAATTTAATTGAAAAAATAAAATACATAAAAAAATTTATTTTTTACTTTGTCTGGAATTTGAACCAGTCCAGCCCATGTCAAAGGCAGGCATCACAACCACTAGGCTACAATTAGTAATAATTTGCGTAAACAATATTGCATACCAGTATACAATACACATCAAGGTTGGTTACCGAAACGAATAACGGTATCAGATTTCGTTTGTTTAGGTAACGGTAAAGGTAACGGTATTTAAGACTGTTTCGGTAACTGTATACCGTTATCGAAACAGCAATACCGGTACGTACCGTACGTACCGGTATTAAAAACATATAAAAACAAGTAAAAACATGGCATATTTTGGTGAAGATAAAAAATATTTATTAGTTATAGTTTTTCTTGATGACTTTTTGACATTAAACCAATAATAAGCTGACGATATGATTTTTAGCTTAGATCTATTGGGATATCGTATGCTGGGTTTAACGGTTATATGTATTTGCATTAAATGCTGACTCTAAAAGATAATTATATATACAGAACATGACTTTAAAACATACAAAAAAAAACTTCACAGTTTTGAGCAATAGATTTTAAAAAAAATACTTTAAACCTGTATTTATATTATGTTTTGATGTTTGATATTATGATTTTAAAACAGTCTCCTCTTTTTAACGTTGTTTACAAAGAGATACAATAAACAAATGACATTGGGAAAATATTACAAGAAACAAATAAACAAATTTTAGTGCAAACATTGAGGTCCTTTGCTATTTCAAATACATTTTGATTAAATTTTATAATTCAAAACCAATTATAATAAGCACATAAAACTAAAGTCACTACAAATTATAATAAAAAGACCTCTCAACTTACAATAGCCAAAAGTCAAATCAAACAAAAACGAACCAAAACATACAAAAGGACAATATCAAAAGGATATATCATATAGGGGCTAGGAAGTATATGTTTTATGTACCTAAAATATGTATTAAAAATAAAAAATAATAATATAAAAACCTTTAAAATTTAAAAGATATTCATTAATTTTTGATTTTTTTCACGTTTTTAAAATTATAAATCCATTTTTATTATTTTTTATCTTAAAAAGTGGTTTAAAAATTAAAAATTCTTGTTAACCATCATCAGAAACTTTATATTGTATTTATAATTATATTTTTGATATTTCTGTCTTCGCGATAAAAGAAACATAAAAGTAAATTTATAATAATTATACAAAAACACAATTTTTAGAAAAATATCAAACAATAAAATGCTGAAAAATAAGCATCTATAGCAAAATATGCGCATATGTGTATTAACATGTAATATGCATTTATAGCAAAATATGCAGAAATTTGTATTAAAAAATCGATGCAATTTTATTGATTTGCAAAGATATTTGGTTAACTTTGTTCTTCAGCTAATGACAACAAATATGTATTTACATAAACTTTCTAGCCCTATTAATAATATAACTTAATATTTACGAAGAAAAATTTCGATTTAAGTTTGAATTAAAGTTGTAACAATTTTGAAATTAAATTTTGCTTTAATATTACTCAATTAGGACAACATAAAAAAGCAAAATTCAAATTGTTTGAAAATTTACTTTTTGGAAATTGTAGTTAGTTTTTAATAAAATAAAAAAAAATTTGAAAACATCAAATGGCAAATAGGACCTTAAGTGTTTTTGTTATTTTTTTAGGTTAATGGTTAATATTATAGAAATTTGGAAAAGTTTAGATACAAAATAATAAATTGAAATAAAAAAAAAAACTTACCGTTTCTTTAAAAAAGAAATTTAGTTCAGATGATAAACAAAATCATATAATACAAAATGATGTATTTAAATTTTGTTAAATAGATGGTAATAAACAAGATTGTTCCCCGGTTGTTTTCCTTTAAGTTTGGGAAACTTTTAAGAATATTTTTTTTTTAATTTCAGTTGGAAACTGATCTTCTATATTTTCTTCGGACTCCTGTTCAATTTCTTTACTTCTTTATAATTCAGGTTTTCTTGCTTTTTTTAAACGTTGCTTAAAAACATTTATACTTGTTTTGTTGTTGTGTAAAATGATGTTAGTTTTACAATTATTATGGTTAATTGTTTAAATTTGTTGTTCTTTTTTACTTCAGCTTATTTGTTGTTACTTTTAAATTGTAGTGTATGTGTGTGTGTTTTTCAATAATTTTTTTTCGTAATGGTAATGGATTTATTGTTCAATTGGAGCAGTGTAAGCCAAATGATGAGCTACACCTTCATTAGCTGCGTTAGTATTAGCTGTTGGTGGTAATTTAAAGTTGTGTCCAGCAGCAGCATCAGTAGGATCCAAGAGAGTTGTAGCGTTGAAAGCTTCCAAAGCTTGAATTAAGGATTGCATTTTTAGCAAATCATTTTCAACAAAGATTTCTAAATGTATAGCCAACATTGTTTTATATATTCATGTAAAATTTGACAGGGTATCCTTCTTTGGTTTTAGCCACTCCTTTTCAAAGTCAATTTGCCAATTTTGATGTTTTAAAAACAAAATATTTCTTTAAATTAGCATTAAATTGAAAACTAGGTTCTCTTAATTTGCCTTTTTCTGATTTCTATTAAAACGTTTACAAAATAATAGGTAATTGTGAGGACGAGTGTTATCTTGTGGATATTTTTTAAAGTGGCAAAGGATAAATTTTATAAATGAAAAACAAAACAAAAATTAAGAAAACATTTAACGTTATGTTATCGTGGATTTAATATATTTAATATTTAGCATTGCTTAACTTTTTAATAAAGTATTTTAAAAGCAATTTTCTAATCCTTCTTTCGTTTAAAGGTGTTTTTAAAAATTCTTTAACTTCAAATATATCCAAATTTGTTTAAAGAAGTTTTACAATATTAACTTTCAAAAACAAGTATTTTTTTCTTCTTGTTTTAGCAGCAAATTTTATATATTATTTTTTGTGTTAATTGTTGTTGATGTTGTTATAGATGTACGATAAAGTGTAAATTTATACTCCTTGATTATTTTTAGATTTTCTTATTTGCCTATACTTTTCTTAGGAGTTCTTTTTTTAATATTTGTTATAATAACGGGTTGTTGCCTTGTGTTGCTTGCTTAATTTGCTTGATTTCTATTCAGTATTAGAAAACTGAAGTTTCCAAGGTATAATTCCACTCTTATTGAGAGTTATAATTCTTTTAGATTTCTGAAAAAGGAAGAAAATAAAACAAATTATTAAAGTTGCTTAAAAAATCATTATTCAATCATATTTCAATTTTAAATGTCATCTCTACAATCTAATCGGGAATTGTTAAATAATACACAAAATATGATATATTTAAAATACAAGTTGCCATACACAATTTAAGTTTACAAAAAATGAATAAAAACCTTTAAAAAAGGGGGTATTATGATGATTAACTTAATGTAGACATGATCATAGACAACTCAAATTCCAAAAAGTTTTAAAAAAAACTTTGAAGCAAAAGGTTACTAGAATTAAATTATTAAAAAAAATGTTTTATGACAAACCCCATAATTTTTTGGTGGTTGTAAATTAAAATGCGTATTAACAAAGATTTTATAGAAATATTCGCCCTTACTATCTAAAATTTTCAAATGTATATTTTAGTTAAAGTCGACTTTAGTTAAAATATTGGGTGGCAGTATGCCATGACTTTGTTTATTTTTGGAGCATTTTGATTGGTTAATTTATTTTCAACCAATCAAAATATTTGAAAATATAAACCGTATGATTATTATTATTCGTTTTAAGGACTTATTTGTAAGATGCATTATAATAAGTCCCAAAGATAGCCAAAAAATATGTTTTAGGTAAAAAAATAATTTCTCATAATGTGTTTTCCTTAACAGGCTTTAAATAGGAACAAACTATAATAAATAAAAATTATAAAATAAACCACTGTTTTTTAAAACAAAGTTTTTATTAAATATTTATTAGCTCAGCTAAAAATCGACAAATAAGCATTCATGCTCATTAGAGCACCCATATGTGCAAGTGTTATTTTTCCAGCTCCCCGCACATGTTCGGATAGGTTGAGAGTAAAAAATAAGGTCTGTATAAAATAAGGTTTCTGCGGTGTAAACCGGACAGTAAGTTTATATTTATGTCCTTATAATTACCCTAAAAGAGATTCATGGATTTATCCATCTATAACTCTTAAACTAGAAGCTTCTGGTGATTCAATTACATAGCCGTTGTTTACACAATTAAAAAGCAAACATTTTCTTTATACAAACTTTTAATCCTCTCATGACCGTTGGTGTTGTTTTAAGCGGTAAACATCAAAATTTGTCTCAAAACTAAACTTCGAATGTCTCTCATTTAATTTTGGAGATCTGTAAATACGTAAACTCTTCACCATATAATAGGAAATTTAGCGTAGATTAAAAGCAAAATATGCTTTTTTTTAAATAGTTTGATTCTGATTACATGTGTGCACTAGGAAACCATGTGAATCTTCCATTTTAGGCAAACTTTTATGCAAAACACTACGAGGTACATTTTTGTAGAACTATTTAACCCTCTAACTCTTCAATTAAAATTACTTTTTTGGCCCCGTTTTAAAAAGGAAAAAAAAGACCCATAAGCTGAAGAGTTAGAAGGTTAAAATCTTCCCCAGATATGTTCCTCGTAGTGTTTTACATAAGTTCACTGAACACATCCTATACCTAAACTGGAAGACTCACATGGTTTCCTCCTAAAATACAGGTTTGTGAGACATTTGAGCGCCAATTTTGAATAAGTACGAAATTAACCCTTAAACACATTTTAAGTTTTGACTTATTTCCGGCATTGAACTGGCCTGTTTTAATCCGAGAGGACAAATTTTTGCGGGGATATTATTTTGTACGCCCAATCTACCGGAAAATACGTGGGGAGGTGAAAAAATAAGACTTTTGCACATTCCATATACTCAGAGCTTTGAAGAATTAATTCTTTAATTCAATTTTGCAATTCTGAATTAAAAATTCGAGGAATTAATTCACAAAGCACCATATATTAAATGGAATTAATACATATTTCTTTTCGTTCGATTTATTTTGTTACGAATTAATTCAATTGCTATAGTTCTTTTTATTAAATCAAATGAATCGAACTGAATTAATTCACCACTGAATTCGCTCAATTTCATTTTTGTTCAGCGAATTAAAACAAAATAAAATTACGTTCAGTGAATTAAAAAAAATACGTTCACGAGTTAAAATTGCTTTTTTTTTTTTAAAAAAGTACGATGGAGTACAAAATGCAAAACAAAATGCTATTTATTCACTATCATCTGAATGAAATGCATTACATTTAGTTATTTTTGTTTTATTTCAGTCTTATCTTGCTTGAGACAGCCTTTACAAAATTTCTATTATCAAACAAACCGTATTCTTAATTAAATATAAAAACTGCAATCTTATCAGCAAAACTGGGTAGAAACAAGAAGGGCGTTAACTTAAGCACAGGGAGCAGAAAAGGAGGAAATAATAAATGTATACAATAGTTGTAAGCATGAATTAAATTAGCCTCAAACACTGACGTTTGTGGTTTGTCGCTTCTATTCTTCTATTCAGATGTTCGTTTATACAAATAGAAATATTAAATTATCATAACAATTAAACAAAAAGTTTTTGTACTAATGCTAAGAATATGGAGGTCAAATATTGTAAAATAAAAGGAGATAAAAATATAATTAAAATATATGTATGTATTGGAAAAAAAATCGTAATTAAAAACATAACTAAAATCGATGATAGTGATGATTAGGGCTCGGAAGTTCGCGTAAATGCATGTTTGTTGTCGTTTACTGGAGAACAACGTTAACAAGATATCTTTGCGAATCAACAACTTTGCAACAAAATGGCATCGATTTGTTAATATATATTTTTGCATATTTTGCTTTAAATGCATATTTTTATATATTTTGCTATAAATGCATATTTTTTTACATATTTTGCTTTAAATTCATATTTTAAATGCACATATTTTTTGCATAGGCTAAAAATGAATATTTTTCAGCATGCTTTTTGATATTTTACTAAAAACTGGGTTTTTGCTCAATTTATATCTTTTATATTTTTTTCAAGTTTTAAAATATTTTTAAACATTTTTTTATGATCAATAATTTTTTAAATATAACTAATAGTAATATTTATTCGCTAATATTGAAAACGTTGAAAAAAAAATAAAAAATGCATATTTAAGAAAATATAAATGCATATTTGTTGATTTTAAATCAACATAATATATACATATACATAAAACATGATTATAAACGCATGAACTTCCGAGCCCTAGTAATGATGGCCACTATAATAAGTTAATAGTATTCTTTAAATACTATAGTTTATACAGAAATATTCCCTAAGGGAGACATTTTCAAATTAGATTAAAAAATCTATTAAATAAAAAAAATATCAGGCCTTAAATTGCATCAAAAAGTTCTTAACAGCACTTAAATGTTCAGAAACAACATGAAATTTATTTCATTACTTTCAAAATAAGATTTGAAAGCTTTAAATAAAATGTTTGTATTTTAGGATGCTTTCCCTGCAACTGTTGTTTACAATAATGATCAGATGATTATTTCTCTAATTCATTTTCTATAGCAATCCAGAAAATCTCAGTAATAGGTGCTCAATACTAATATCTAAATAATAAGCAGTAGAAAAAAAACCAAATTTGGCTCAGTGCCTCCTGGTTCTATTTAAAGCAGCGTTTTGAAGGCCGAAAAGTTTGAAAAATTACGAAAATGCTCTATTTTTCATTCATTGGTATAAAATTGTTCAATGAATCGTACCAATTCGGAAAGTAGGACTCGAGAGTGATAACTGATAGACTTACTTTTCAGACCTAACTGATAGACTTCTACTTTTGACTCGCCAAGGAATCCAAAATTATGTAGTGTAAAAAACTTAATAAAATCTGTAAAAAAAATTGTGCTATAAAATTTCTTTGAATGCAGTTTTTAATTAAAACAGGCCCGCTGGATTACTTTACCCAGGGTATGGGTAAATTAATCCAGCGGCCTGGTTTCGATTTCTTGTGCGTCCGGTTGCCGTTACGGATCCATTTTTTTATGGCGTTCAGGCAGCATTTCGGACATGCAAAATCGTCTTTCAACGTCTCTCGGCTTCAACTCGTGTGGAACCCAATTTCCTTTCTTTTGGATGAATCCTGCTGCTTGCAGACGTTTTGAAATTGCTGCTTGAGTGACTCTACTCAATATTAATTGCAGCTGTATATATAATGTTAAAACAACACTATACTAAAAATACATTATGAAATGCCCTGTGGCAACTCGTCTCCAATATATGCAAGCTACTCTTGAACGTAAAAACCATACGTCAGTGTGGCAACATTTGCGAAAAAGGAGACACGGAGGAGATTGGAAGATAAACAAAAATCTAAAAATGGAATGTTTGTATGTGTCTGTGTTTGATCACTTCTGAGTAAAAGATAATAACAGAAAGCTGAATAGGAAAGAAAACAATATATTAGTTCATTGCATTCAAGGCCTTACTTGGGTGAGATGGCTAAGCTGTGGTCGCACTTCAGTATAGTTACCCAGTGAAGAAACGGTAATGACATATCAATATTTTTTGGACTAGCAGTAATGACACCGACTTACTTTCTGCATTATTTTAAAAGATATAATAATGAGTTACTGAGATATAATAATTCAAATACTTACTTTTTTCATTATTTCAAAATAAATAATAATGTATTACCAATAATGACTTATTTTTATCATTATTTAAAAAATAAAGTAATGTTCTAGATTTTTTTGAAATCCATTTTTAGACTCAATATTTTTCAACACTGGTAATATGATATACAGTTGTGGCCAAGCATTTAAGTCAATTCAAGTTTTCTTCTATTTTTATTGTTGTTGCCTTTATTTTTAAAGATCAAAATAGTGGCTAAATTCGCCTCGAAAGGCAAGGAGATGGTTCAAAAAATTGTACAGAATTTTAACGTAATGTTTGTTTTTTCTTTTGTCACTTGTTTTAAGTGGGCGTGGCTTTTAACGAAAAATTAGCGATATCAACCTTTTATCAAATTACATAGTAAAATTTAGGCAGTACTGATCGGTTCTGTACAAACTGTATATATTTGGAAATCCTATAAAATTTCCTTAAGTCTTGCATTATTTTTATCTACAAATAGTCGCCAGACTATTTGTAGATAAAAAGATAAACATGACCAAATTTTTCTTTGTTTTTAGCGATTTTTAATCAAGTTAACAGCACTGAAATTTTAAAGTGAATAGTTTTATGCTTTTCTTACCAGAATATAGCAAATCAGTCAAGATAATGCAAGACTTAAGGAAATTTTATAGGATTTCCAAAAACATACAGTGTGTACAGAACCGATCAGTACTGCCTAAATTTTTCTATGTAATTTGATAAGAGGTTTATATCGCCAATTTTTCGTTAAAAGCCACGCCCACTTAAAACAAGTGACAAAATGAGAAAACAAACACTACGTTAAAATTCTGTAGTGAATAAGAAGTTTTAAGGATTTAAGATACTTTTATTTATAAATGATTTTCATTTAGAATGTTAATGTTTCTTTTACATAAATTATTGAGGGGTTTCATTTAAAGCCGTATATAGTGTCAACATCGTATTTTTTTAAATTAGTGTAAAAAATGTTTTACCTGCCTTAATAAAATTTATTTTACAAGTTTTGTTTTTATTTCTATGATTCAAGCAACCTCAAATATGTTGATTGTTATCGTAAAGTATTCTATTTAATAAATAAACGAAATTTTTTTTAAAGAATATTAAACAAGAAACGGACGAAATATATTCAAAATGCAACAATTGTTGAGGTACGCCTTCTGTATTTATACACCATATACGAGGCGATTCATGAATCCCCTCATTGTTCTCTGTAAATTTTAAATATAAATTGTAGTTTAGAATTACAAACTTTTTAAGGATTTTTATTTAGTTCATATACATAGAAGTTTCATTAGTACAATACATAGCACTTTTGCAACCGTTTTTTTTTTTTTGAACAATATTAAGGTTTATTTTTAAAGAAGCCATATTTTTTCAATTAGGTCACTTTTATTATAAACAGACAAACAATTTTACAACAAAAGCAGCCATAACTGTAATTATTCGTATCATATCCAAAATATTGGGTCGGTTGTAACAATAATTTAGGTCGTATTTGCACTAAAATAAAAATAAAATAAAAAAGGCAACAAACGACGACTACGACAGTACATTAAAAATATGAGAAGGGGTAGAAAAGAAGTAAAAATGTTAGATTTGCAAAAATAACAGCAAAATTTTAACTACTATAAAAAATTTCATTAGTTGTAATAGTTGTAAAAATGCAAAACAACAACGAAATGTAACTTATTTTGCTGCTAATGATTTTCCTTTAAAAATCTAAAAACTATAATAGTCAATAAAATGAGAAAATAAATCAAAGTGCAATAATTTTGATGAAGGAAAAGTCGTCGAGAATAATCAGCAGGTGAGATGATATAAAAAGAGAAATAGAGACAGAAACAAGAAAAGTAAAATTTAGTATGTATAGTATTATTTTTGTTTGTTAAACAATTTACTATCAGACCACAGTAGTTGCAGCAGCACATGTGCAGTTAAATAAAACAACAAAAAATTATATACATGTCAGGGATGGATATTTTAAAGGTACTGAAATTTGTCCAAAACAACTTTTTGGATGGTGGTGCTATGTATATATGAATACTTCAGTTGCCAAATCCATTAACTCCACTTTCCGAATTTTAAGCGGCGAATACATTAAGGAACATTCGTGAAAAAATGGCCATTTTTTTACGAATGCTGATTTGTGTATGTTAATGTTCGTGTTGACATTCGTGCCATTCGTGTTTACAAAATTGTTTGGTATTTTTTGTTCCCTACTCAATGTTACTTAATGTATTCGCCGCTTTATAAAACTTCAATTTCAAAACTCTTTATTGACTCTTAACTGTATAATATTCAAACCAAATTTCTCTGATAATAAATACTACCTTCGTTCCGAAATGAGGCTAACATTTATATATATTTTTGCTGGGATTATTGAGGTTTAAAAAAAAAACTATTTTTTTTGGATATTTGTTAGGACATATTAATGATTCTGAATTTATATTTGATTCGATGTCGAAGTTGAAAATTAGAATTCAAATAATTCTTTGATTTTGTATGAAAAAATTAACGGCATTCAGATAAATAAGAAAACGTATTTTTGACATTACAAACATGTATGGAATCTATAATGCTTAACAAAGATGGTAATAATTACAAAATTCGACGTATGGGTAACGAAAGTTTCTATTAAATGCAGCGAAGAGACATTAGCAACAGCTCGTCAAAATATTGTTCATTAATTTTATTACAACCCAGCTAAAAATGGACATATATGAATCCATACAGCTTAAATGTATGTGCGTGCATGCTCATAAATATGCATGACCATACATGGATACATAAATCTCCATACATGAATCATATATGACCATACGTGTGCATTAACGAAATTTGAGGTAACCCGTGTAAAAAAGATCAGATCTGGCCAGATCTCAGTAGATCTTAGCAGATCTAGGCATACCTAGCCATATCTGGCCAGATCTCAGATTCTAATTAGATCTCAAAATTGGGGAGAAATTTAAGATCTAATTAGATCTGATCAGATCTAGGCATATCTGAGGCAATTGTCCAGATCACTTTAGATTTGAACAGATTTGGCACTAGATCTGATCAGATCTTGCCATATGGTATTATCACATATGCCATATCTGATCATATTTGATGAGATCTGGTACATGATCTAGTTAGATTCAATCATATCTATTTAGATCCAAAAAGATCTGATCAGATCTAAACTTTTTTACACGGGAATATCTACATGTATGATCATGCATGCTCATGCGTGTTCATGTATGTTCATGCATGTACACTAGAGGGCTGAATGAATGTCCTACAAGACATTCATTCACATGCGCTGATGAGAGATTTGACGATTTTTAATACTAAATATAACAAAAATTGACCATTTCACTTATTTGTAGTTATTTACAAGATGTTAAAATTCAGATCATTACAAAAAAAAATAAATAAAACAGAAAAAAAAAAAATATTTTGGTGTTGTATAAGAAAATGTTTTGTGAATGTCTTGCAAAACATTCATACTGGCCTCTAATGTACACATGTATGTACACGCACCAGAGAACGGTTTGAGTGCATTCGTTTTTATTGTGCATTCATACAATTCATTGCTTTTGCCATGTATTCATTTAACAACAATAACTAATGCTTTTGCTATTTATACATTCATTGTTTTTGATGAGTGGTTTTTATGCATTATTTTTTATAATGCCACTACATGTCAAGCAACGAAATGAAGTGATCACGCATTAAAAAAATAAAATCATTCACAACATTCCTTTAGTATTCGTTGACCTGTTGCAGTATTTTTTTTTTTTAATATGAAATATGTATATATTTTCTCATTTTGTTAATGTTTAAGTGAAAAAAAAAAAATAAATACCAAAAATATGTATATTAAAATATTTCACAGCAAAATTTTTTTAATTTTTAAACAATCAACATTGAGACCAGTCGTAGCAGTCGTTTTTATTCACACCAATCGTTTTGTATTCGTTGCTTTTGTGAGTGTTAGGTAAGATTAATAGAAGACATGCAATGCAAGCATGGCTTTAGTCATACTCACTTTTTTTCAATTGTGTCTGTATTGCTTTACTGAAATGATGTGTATTGACAACAATATGCTCATTTTTTGTGCATTAAAAGTCGGATTTTAAAGTGTGATATATCGATTTTTTGCCTTTAGGAGACCAGTGTTTTGCTATAAAGGAAAAATCCAATAAAAAAAAAATTTTTAATTGACCCCTACGTTTGGCAACCAATATATGTGCATTTCCATTATGTCGAACAGGACCGTCAAACACATTTAAAGTGAAAAAAGTCAAAATAAAACAGATTTTTATTTTGACAATAGGCTTTACTTATATCTGTTTATTAGCCCTATAATAGGTGCCAATGTTGATTTTTAGTAATTTTTCTTTTTCAAGATAATTGTAAAAAACCAAGGCATTCGCACGAGAAGTGGTTTTCGCGGCTAACAATTAAAATGTCGATTTCAGCGAAACCTGAAGCAATATTTCAATGTGACTAATTTTACAATGTTGTTCATTGATGTCTTTTAAAAATGGTTTCAATTTTACCCAAAAAAAGATTCATATTATTTTTTTAATTTAATTTTATTCACTGTCGCACGGGACATTTTTTTCCATCATGCGATTTATGTTGTTTTTGTTGCTCTTTTTACGAAATTATATATAAACGAGTAAAAAGGTTAAAGTCGGGCATGCCGACTATACAATACCCTACACCAGTCTGGTGTATTGTTTGGATCCGAAATTCGAATGGGTTAAAATGGGGCTTGTGTCAAAATTTTCTATAATGTGAGTCAGCGCACCAAATTTCATTAAAATATCTTAATATTTGCGACCTGCAGTTTGTAACCAAGCCAATTTTGGGGGGACCCTTATATGGGCACTAGTTCTAAACATGGACCGATGTTCACCAAAATCAATAGGCTTCGTCCTTGGGCCAACATAGGTCTATGTACCAAATTTCATCAAAATATCTTAATATTTGCGACCTGCAGCGTATAAACAATATAATTTTGGTGGGACCCTTATATGGGCACTAGGTCTAAACATGGACCGATGTTCGCCAAAATCAATAGGCTGCGTTATTGGGCCAATATAGGTCTGTGTACCAAATTTCATCAAAATATCTTAATATTTACGACCTGCAGCGTATAAACAGTATAATTTTGGTAGGACCCTTATATGGACCGATATTCACCAAAATCAATAGGCTACGTTATTGGGCTAACATAGGTCTGTGTACCCAATTTCGTCAAAATATCTTAATATTTACGACCTGCAGCGTATAAACAATATAATTTTGGTAGGACCCTTATATGGGCACTAGGTCTAAACATGGACCGATGTTCACCAAAATTAAACTTGTTCGTCCTTGGGCCAACATAGGTCTGTGTACCAAATTTCATCAAAATATCTTAATATTTGCGACCTGTAGAGTGCGCACAAGATTGCATGGACAGACAGACAGACGGACGGACAGACGGACATCGTTAAATCGAAATAAAAAAAATTCTGAGCCGATCGGTATACTATAAGGTGGGTCTACGACCAATATTTTTTGGTGTTACAAACATCAGCACAAACTTATAATACCCTGACCACATAGTGGTGTAGGGTATAACAAGCTTAGTAAAAATGTTTTTAAATCAACAGAAGTATTATTTTCATATAATACTTGATCAACAAGAGGGTATTAACTCAAAATTTCACTTTTTGCAAGAAATCAACTAACAACATCAATATCTACATATCTACTGTAAAAATTTCCACATATTCCGATTACTCTTTCATTTCGAAAACCACATTTGAGACCATTTTCCTGATAGTGTAGTGGCTACCTTTATATCAACAAAATTTTTCAGAAAAATAGTATTAACTCAAAAAATAGATTTTTTTGCAATAATAGTTAAAACTTAAGAGAAGAACAATAGACATATATTTTCAAATGGAATTTGCTTACTATGATGTATTCGGATTTTCAAATTCTATTGAAATGTAACCTCAAACAGTTTTCACCTCTACCGAAAATTTAAAAATTATTAAATAAAATAAACAAAAATAAATTTATATAAATTTTTTTTTTTGAAACCTTGCCAAAATACTTCATATTGGAGGGTGTACGGCGTACTTTTTTTTTTTTTGCCTGTAAGGTGGTACGCTCTAATGACCATACTTGGATACATAAATATCTATATCGTCACCTAAAATGCAAAAGGGCGTAACAACACTTTTTATTTTTTTACACGAGAACCAAAAAAAAAAAACGTTGTAGAATTAAAGATATTCTATAATTTCTTCTCTTGTTTAAAACACGACTATAGACTTATTTCTACATATAAGTTTTAAATTTTGTAGGGACATGTAATTTAGTCTAGTGCATCATAATCAATCAGAAAATCGGCTTAAATTTTCTTGTTGTTACGCCCTTTTGCATTTTAGGTGACGATACCCTACGGGAAATTTTAATAAACTGTCACCGAAGTCGCGATTTTAACGTATAGGCCACTACAGATGAATACATTTTTTTTTTGTTGAAATATTTCCTTTTAATTGCTTCTTTACTAAGCAATATCATTTATTAAGGCCGATTTGGCTTTCAACGATTCAATTGGCTAAAACCTTAAAAAACCGTAAAAATCAATATAAAACGCGAACAGTGGATTTAATATTAAGTTTTATGCATCAGATTTTAAGCCTAAATATGTATACAGGTCCTGTGCCTACATGTCACCACAAAAAAATTATATTGATTGCATTTGAAAATTTTTGTATATAAAAAACTAAATGGAAAACCGCTAAACTTTAAAGTCATTTCGCGGAAAATATGTACCTTATATCGAAAAATAAAGTACGCCATTGTAATCAGAATGTCCAAAATATATAGAAATGATGGTCAGAGCTCTATTAATTTTTAAAAGTCAAGATTGTGTAATGCAGTGTTATGTTTATTTGTGAAAATTCAAAATACTTTCTTAAAAAATAGCGTTTTTCTTTTGAACCCATTGGCGTTCCAATTTGAAATTTGCACAGTCTGTAGCTTAAATATTGAGTTATCTGCTTCAATAATTTAAAGAAAATTAAAGATGGGTTTTTTGAGATATATGCAAATTAAGGATAGTTTTCAAATTCCATTATCCTTTTTCCACTACACATTTTATTTTTGCAATTTATTTTGAAAGTAGATTATATAGGCATTGCTAGGTGAAAATTTTATAACAATCGGATAACGCGTTCAAAAGTTGTAATCATTTGAACATCATGTATTTTTCACAAATTTATTGAAAAAATCAACTTAAAACAGCGATAGAACGCGTACCAAAATGAATTTGGAAAAAAAAATTTACGTTTAATATCGTGACACTTAGCAGAATGTATGTATCAAGTTTTGTGAAAATCGAAAGGGGTCATGTCCAAAATCTTCCATTTTTGTATCCATTTTATATAGAATGATACTAAAGAAAAACTCATTCGGAAATAATAATTTGTGACAAGCTTGAATTGTATTCTATCAAGTTAATTTATATGGGGCCACTATTGACTCCCTTTTGTAACCTTTTTGCGCACCATAATATTTTCACCTCTACAACATATCATTTGCGGGTGCGTCGTAAATGAGAATTAAAACAAAATCATCTTTACGTTACAAAAAGTAAGCAGACTTGTGTAGACTTCGTTTTTAAATTAACCATTTTAGTATGCTTGTTTTTTCAACATTGATTGGTAATTTATTTTTCAAACTAACATAAGGTCTGTTTGTTTACATTTCTAGTAACAAAAAAACAAACTTAGAAGAAAGTGTGGAAGAATTACTAAAACTGATTTTCTTTTTAAGTGAAATGAAAGAAAATGGTATAAAAAGTAGTAAATAGAAACCACTGAATTAAAAAGTTAGCAAATTTCACGTCAAAAAAGAATTTAAAAGAAAAAACTAGTAAAATCTACCATGTAAACAAACAGACATAAAATTACAAATTTACTTATTATTGCAAATGAAAAATAATAATAAATACTTTTGTCAGTTTTTTGTTGTTTTTAATTTTTTCATACTAAAATAACTACAATTACTGGTCAAAATAACTTCTATCTTTTACTACACAAATAACTGGCATGTAGTACTTGCTAAACATTGGGAACAAAAAACTATTGAATTTTCCATCCCTGATTCATGTAAATGTTACACATATATGCAATGATTTTGTTGTTGGTATTGTTTTTCTCTCTATATGTAATATAATTTGCAATTTCCCAATGTTGTAGCACGTAAGTACGTGTATTGTTGTTTTATTAAAAAATAAAAAAAAAAACACAAAGAATAATTTACAATAAAATATAAAATAATAAGAAAATTGTAAAAAAAAACTAAAAACGGTAGCGATTTATAAATGTATGTATCTACATTTGTAAGGTGAGTGTTATGAGTGAATTTTTTTTTTTTATAGTAAAACATAAAAAAAATTATAAGCATGTAAGTATATTAGACCGTACCTCAAAAAAAAGTTCGCCGTACACCCTCCAATATGAAGTATTTTTGCAAGGCAATTAAAAAAAAAAAAAAAAATTGCCGAACATGAGTCGCCTTTTTGAATTTTTCGTTATAGCTTCGTCGTTTAAAGTCAGATTTTAAAGTGTGATATATCAACTTTTTGCCTCGAGTAGACCAGTGTTTTGCTATAGAGGTAAAATCCAATGAAAAAAAAAAATTTAAAAGGCGACCCCTACGTTCGGCAACCAAAATATAAAAAAAATTCTACTGGGTTTATAGAAAAACTTCCTTAGCTAAAGTTTAATAATTTTTTGCGAGCTTTAATTTTCTGACATTAGAGTGGTAGCAACTGAGATCTGGTGGTTAACTGCTAGAACGGGATACTTGAGGTTAATGGCCCTTAGGGCAAAACACTGGTCTCCTCGAGAGAAAAACATCGATGTATCATACTTTAAGATCCGACTGTAAATGCCAAAGATATAACTAAAAATGTAAAATGGCGACCCCTACATTCGGCAAAAAAAAACCTTTTGAAACCTCCTTTTTATTTATTTATGTATTTAGTCTATGGAAATAAATCCTTACAGACTGTAAAAAAAGATAATTACAATTTTTTTTTTCTTGCAAAAATACTTCATATTGGAGGGCGTACGGCGCATTTTTTTTGCCTATAAGGTGGTACGGTCTAATGTATATGTTAGGACTTCCAATGCCGATTTCAGTAATACCGAAATTGTCTAAACTCGAGCAATTTTTGCAAATTCGAAGATACAATTTTTTGAATGAATTTTTTTCTCTACTATTTTAATATCTGATCGACTTTTTATGTGAGTAATTCAAATAAGAAGTAATTCGAATAATAGGCCCTTGAGACGATCAAGCATGCTGTACAGCTTGGCTTTATGGTTCCGTGTATTTGTTTTTGTAATTTCCATCAAACAAGGCATTACACGATCAAATGCTGTACATGTTGTACAGCATGCTAGACCGTATATAGGCCGCTTAAAAATTATCTTGACAATTCTAATCAAATTTAACATTTTAAAAGTGCAAAGATTTATATAAAAAACAAAAATCATTTTTCCTCAGCTAGAACTTTGAGGAATGGAAAAAATCAAATTTACCCTGCTGAAAATGTCTGATCAATGAAAATAAGATTTAAAAATTACTCATAAATAGTAAGGATATTCATGTCAGAAATTTAGGTCTTGTTAAATTTCGAAGGTGAAAAACTTTTCTCAAACACAACACATTGGATAATTTTTCACAAACCTGACAATTTTACACTACCCACAACCAAGTACAAAAATTTGCTCCTACAAAAGTGGGAAAGTGTAGCTTTTGCGTTGCTATTATTAAAAAAAAAAATTAAAAGGCGTAAAAATCTACACAGAGAGAATTTTGCTGGACGAGTTTTAATGAAATTGTTCAGTAAACTAATGAAGTTTTCTTCACAAACTAAATGAAAAATATCTTAAATTTGATGAAAAAGTTTTTTATATTTTATGAATCTAGTTTTAATGAAACTTTTTAATTGTGTGTATGAAACTTTTAATAAATAAAATGAAATTTTTAACATTTTATGCAAAATTCTTTTAATAAAATGAATTAATTTTTTCAAAATTATATCTTTTATTTGATCTCTTAATTAAAATCTACGTTAATAATCAAGATTTTTAAAGAACAATTTATACGCAATTTTTGGAAATTTTAATTTTTGTTTTTCTTAAACTTAACTTAAAAAAAAAAAAAAAATCCCACAATATTTTGAAATCAATATGTGGACTCTGTAATGATAACTTACTTTTTTTGTGGTTAAGCACGGTAAGTTGTTTGAGTTTCACGTGAAAAAACTGTTATACTCAATATAAAAAAACAATTTTTCACGACAATGAGTGTCACGTGAAAATTGTGTAGACTTTGTTTTCACGCAAATTTAATATACAAGACTATTATTTTTCTTGTGAAAAAATGACATTTTGTGTTTATTGTGCTTGTGGCTTTCTAATTATATAAAAATATTTTCATTTTCAGAATTTAAATTACTATTAAAGGCATTTAAAGTTTGAGTGAAGTTTTTCCACGTGAAAAACAACTTACGGTGCTTTAGAGCTAAACTTTTATGCTATTTTGTTTTTTACTGCGCTGTTGTAATTTTGAAAACATCAGTTCTTAAAGTTAAAAGGATAATAAGAGTTTATTTAGCAACACTATTAAATATTAAGTTTGGCAGCTTTTACCATGTGTTGTGGGTGAATTTTTTTCTTGGAAGTAAATACAATTATTTTATAAAAAGTGAATAACCAATAAAAACTATAACCTAAAAATTAACCTGGCTCATTGAGTACAGTGTGGTTTTAATCGAAAAATATAAATTTTTAGAAATTTTACTTCACTTTAATTTTAAGGGCACTCACTCACATCACGGATAATGCAATTTCCAATTTAGCCTTTTTCAAGGGTAAAATTTTTGACGTGTAAAATTTTTGAAAGGGTCATATGCCCGAGTTTTAATTTATGCAAACATGAAATTAATTTGTTTCCCATATATTTAGTTTGAATATTGTTCTACCTCAAGCCCAAATTCTAAGATTGTCACATTATATTTTATTTGTTGCTTCAAAAAGTTTGACCATTTTCATGATAGACCATTACATACAATTGTTTCGTACACTAATAGAAAAAAAGTCCGTAAAAAATTTAGTTAAAACTACTAAAAATTGGTTAAAAATTATGCTGCACAAAAAAACTGCTAAATTAGCAGATTATTTTTGCCATATATTAGTAATATAGGAACAGCAAAATAAAACTGTTAAATATACAGAATTTTATTTATATTTGAGCTAAATTTTTGTAAATGGAGAATAGGAAATTAACCTGCTAAAATAGCAAAAAATTTTGCTAAATAATTAGTAGTAATCACAAAAAAATTTTAAATTTTCGAAGTTTTTTTTTTGATTTTTTTTAAATGCAAATAAAAATCGAGCCTTTTGAAAACAGCAGTTTACAATTTTTTTAGACTTAACAGTTTATTTCTGCTATTTTTAGTCTACAAATATTTAGCAAAATTTTCCGCAGATTTTACAGTACAATTTGCTATTTTCAATTAACTAAAAGTTGGCCTAAATATAACTAAAATTCTGTAAATTTAACAGTTTTAATTTTGCTTTTCTCATATTACTAGTATTTAGTAAAAAATCTAATTTTAGCAGTTTTTTCTGTAGCATCATTTTTAACTAATTTTTAGTAACTTTTTCTGCTATTTTACAGATTTATTTCTATGAGTGTAGGCATCACCCCAAACATTAGTTGTCTCCAATAATTAATTTTTAAACTTTAGTTTGTTCACTTTAATTGTTATGAAAAATAAGTTTTACAATATTGATTTTTGAAGATAAAATTAAGCCTCGTTGTAATTAATCATTCTCGTGCACAATTTCAAAATTCTAAGGTTGTGTTAAAAGCATTTGTATTCAATACCGAAATACCGATTTCTAAATTTCGATTCGGTATGGGAAACCCTAGCATATGGTAAAATTACAATCATAAACGAAGAATTTATGTAGATGTTAAATACATAAACTATTGACAGGAAATATTGATCATTTCAAATGTTATAATTTCATAATAAAAAAGGAACTTAAAAAATTGTTGTGATTCTATTTTTGGTTCCCACGCTAATTTTGCATATTTTAACAGATTTGCCACTACAATCTACCTAAACTACATTTACCTTTCAAATTATATATATTGTAGTTATTTTTATCTCTCAACAACAACTGGTAATACTATTTACAGTTAATTTTACCTTAAAAGCCACTGGTAAACGTATACTCATAGAAATAAATCTGTAAAAATAGCAAAACAAAAAAGTTACTAAAAATTAGTTAAAAATTATGCTGCAGAAAAAAACTGCTGAAGTTAGCAGATTTTTTTGCTAAATACTAGTAAAATAAGAAAAGCAAAATTAAAACTGTTTAATTTGCAGAATTTTAGTTATATTTAAGTTAACTTTTAGTTAATTTAAAATAACAAATTGAACTGTAAAATCTGCAGAAAAATTTTGCTAAATATTAGTAGACTAAAAATAGCAAAAATAAAAAAAAAATTGTAAACTGTTGTTTTCAAAAGACTTGATTTTTATTTGCATTTAAAAAAAAATCGAAAAAAATTTTTTAATTTTTTGGTAATTTTTCATGAAACTATGTAATTATGTATTTAGCAAAATTTTTTGTTGATTTTAGCAGGTTAATTTGCTATTTTCCTTTAACAAAAATTTAGCCCGAATATAACTAAAATTCTGTATATTTAACAGTTTAATTTTTGCTGTTCTATATTATATATAGCAAAAATAATCTGCTAATTTTAGCAGTTTTTTCTGCAGCATCATTTTTAACTAATTTTTAGTAACTTTTTCTGTTTTTTTTTTGCAGATTTATTTCTGAGGTGCACTCACTCAGCTCGCTCTGAGTATATAATCTGTGTTTCATTTCAAAATCAAAATCTGTTGGCTAGTTTTTGAGTTAGAGAGATATTCATAAGACGTGTACAACTATTTTCGCCAACAGAAAAAGCCGTAGTGCATTCAAAAACCATGTTTTGGAGGTGTCTCACGCGGAATGAAAAAATGATATGACAAGTAGTTCGAATGCATGCAAAAAAAAAAAAGTGAAAATATTTTGAAAAACAATAAAGACATTTTCAATAAAAAATTTATTTCTTTCATTGTTTCGCTCAAAATATAAATAGTAACCCACGTACATATTGATTGTTGTTTGTAATTTTTAATCTGTTTATATAATAACCTTGAATTTTAATAATTGCGACTATATACTCGTACGACCATCCATATTTACGAAGAATCTGTAGTTATCATCAATTATAGTTTAAAAGATATGCATTTTTTATGTCTGCAGGTAATATAGCAAGGGTGGGCACGAATTTGTCACCGAGGGCCATATTGTGGTTTTTCATAAATTGTAAAGGGCCGTACCATACAATAAAAAAAAGAAAACTACAAATCTTTAAGTAAAATTAAAGGGGAAAGAACAAATGATTCGTTGTTTTTTTTTTTTTTTTTTGTAAAACAAAAACGGGTTTCAAATCCATCTATTCCAAAACTGGTTCTACAAGAACTCATTGCAAACTCAACTTTTTTCACATTCTGTTTTGGTATTTTTGAATTACATAAGTATAATTAAACATTATTGGAACACTTTTTTTTATAGTTTTTGCGTTGGAAACTCAACGAGTTATAAGAGACTGAATATTACTCCAAAAACAAAAACACGTATAAAAATTCATAGCTTCCTGGATTCGTATTTTTCTTTAACGGATACTATGTACTAATCGCTTAATTTAAACGATGATTAAAAACTTAAATGATTTAGTCGGTAATCTGAGTGCTTTTGATAAATTAAATCGCAGACTTTTTCAACTGTTTCGTAAAAGAAGTTGAAATTATTTTGTAAAGAATTAAGGGCCAGCTTTATAGTCCGAAATAAGATCGATTTTAGTCCTAAATAATTCTTAAGTAACAAATTTCTAACTTAAACATAAAAAAAGTTAGTACAAACGTATGTTAATTGAACTAACTTTTCTGTTATTTTGACTTAAGATTTAGGATTGAACTACAGTAGTTTTGATTTAACTGCCTCTTTCTTAAGTGCACATTTGCTATAACTGCACAAAATTTTGGTTTCGTTTCTATTTTACAATATTATGTACTCAATTGTCTTCTTGAAGTGCACTTTTTGTACCTGCTCATTTAAGATAACTGCCTTATATTTTTGGCAGTTTTACATTATTTTCATAAAAAAGATCACCGTTAGCTGCCTCTTGTGTTTTGCTTTGTTTTTCAATTCTAGGAAAAAAACACACATAAAATAAATGTGTTGTCAACTTTGTTTGTGACAAAAATATCCTACTTTAGTCGTTTTTTAACCATAAAAATCGCAAGATCTGGTGCAAAGCACAAAGTTGTCATCATAAGCTTCATTTGAATGTTTGTTTTTAGTCTGTATTGGTATACCTGCACATTAAGGCAGGTAAACAATTTGACTTAGCTGCGTTTTTGGCTTACTTGCACAAAAATTCTTGCAAAAGTTGGTTGTGCAGCTAAGTCAAAATTACTGTAATATTTTTTTGTAAATCCAATTGAGCATTATAGATACTTTCATCAGTATTTGAACCAACTGTGCATGCTAATTTTTAATAATCTGTGTTTCTTAATTTTACAAATTTTTCAGCTAATTTAAACCACAATTATTTCCAAATAATTACATTTCTGTGTCTCTTTTGTCAATATTACATAAAGGTGGCGTTATATATATATTTTGTATAATCATAAAATGGCTTATATCTCGTAAACTAAGCGATATAGAGTAAAATGGACAAAAATTCGTTACTCTGTACTTATCAATCCTTATAAAGCACCTATGCTCCCAATAATAAATATGGGCCTGTCTAGGGTCAGATCCGGGGAGTCCAAATTTTAAGCAACATTTTAACATAAATTTGTAGTTAAATCAGGTAAAATTTCTGCTGAATTCAGCTCAAATTTCCTAGCTGATTTAACTAAAATTGCCTGCATATTTAGCATTATGATTAGCAGTTCATGATTTTCAACTTCATTGAAAATTCTGCTGGCCGACTTTTTTTATGAGTGTAAGATCGATTGTTCCTTTTTCCTTGTTACCCGGGTAAAAATTTTAATATGGTGTCTTATATAATTATATCTTATCTGATAAGTTCCCATATACAACCACACACAATTTGATCCGAAAAATGGGTCATCTACATGTGTCTAATTATATCAAATTAGATATAATTTGGTACAATTTGATCCGAGATTTGTCCATATCCAGGATATCAAATTATATATACTCCCATATAAATATATCTGACTTTATATAATTAAACCAGATAGTAGGTAGGCTTTTTATGACTGGAAGTTATGCTTAACACCTATTAAGTTGACAATTGAAATTTTAAAGGCCCAAATTTTAGAAAAAATAACCCAATGTTTAAAAATTTTTCTACAAAAATTGGTTGTGTTTTATAAAAATGCATTTGAATGCTTTTGTCTTAGGAAACGTACGCATAACATTTTTAATATGAAATTATATATAAAAAAATAACTTAATTTGTTTATGGAGCCTTATATGGTTATATGTGAAGCCATGTTAATTTAAATCTTAATTTACAGATAACTAAAATTTATGTTGAACTATAATTAGTTTGTATAGGATTATATATGTTATATAAAATTACAAAAAAATATTTTTAGTATGGCGTCACATACATTTTTATGTAACTTTGCATGGAACCATATATAATCATATCGATCACTACATATATTTTTATTAATTTCATATGGCTTATGTTGTTATATATGGAGTAAGATTTGGGGACATATACTAGTAGCAATTACCATATAAAAAATTTGTTCAAAAAATAATATCAGATGTAGTTGTATATATTGATATGTGTCTTAATGTGACTCCATTCATAGCCAGATATAGCACAATCACATTATATATGACCATATATAACTATTTTTACCCGGGTAAGCAATTTTCAAATCGATCTTAGTTCCGTTTAGTTTATTTTCGAAATAAAAAACTTCAAAAAATTGCGAAATGAAATATTTAAAAAAATGTTTTTAAATAAAAAAAATCTAAATTTGAATTTCAAGAAGGGCCGCACAAAAATCAGCAGAGGGCCGCATTTGCCCACCGTTGTAATATAGTATGTTTCATATTTATAAAGTCAATAGTTTTTGTTTGAGCTTTTGATTAGTTTTTACATGATCTTTTGACTGATGTAACAAAAAAAGTGTTTTAGTTGCGTGTGTGGTTATATTTTTGATATATGATTCTGTCGTGTTTCATAACTATAAAGCCACTTTAGGAAAATTCTAAAAATCAGCTGTTGAGCAAAAATGTATCCTAGTAAAATATTGTCGCTTTCATAAAAGAAGTTGGTGTTTATAATGAACTATATGTATATGTTTTATAAAAAAATTCAATAATACACACTTTTTATGTTATGTTAATAGAAAGCTAAGGCCAAAGACACATCATTATTCCGAAGAATACGAAGCGAAAAGTTCAGTACTTTAACCCATATTATCCTATCGTCGTCATATGACGACATGAAAAGGTCTCTTTTTAAATGTGCATAATACCGTTACTTTAAACATGGAAGGAGTTCTGTTAAGAGTTTTGTAAACAAAAAATATCAAATATTCATTCCGTTTTTATTTTATCCACTGTCTCTGGACACAGTGAATGACCGAAAATCACAAAAATTCCAAAACTGAAAAAATTATGATTTCTTTCAATAAAGAAGGAAAAAATTTAAATTTATTACATTAATATATTTTTCTTGTTTGGTTTTTCTTAAAGCCAACTAAATTTGCTGCATATTGGTGAAACCACAATGTCCTCATCGTAATTTGGAAAAAATTATATAATTTAATAAATTTGGGTGTCGTCATATGACGACGCTAGGAGAGTATGTGTACAAAATGTACAAAATTATTATTTGTTGGGTTGGAAAGTTTAGTGGATGTTTTTTTGATAAACTGAAGTAAAAAAACTGCAGAAAAATTTTGCTTAGCCAAGACACTAAACTGTCTAGCACAGGGGTGGCAAGACTTTTTTCACTGCGTGCCAGAAACGGATAAATTTTTTTTGTAAAAATTCCTCGCGTGCCACCTTAATTTTCCTTTTTTAAAAAATTTTAAAATTTGGAAAATTTCTCTTAAAAACATCATCGCAGATATACATATTTATCAGCGCTACGGATAACCCCCATGAAATAACCCCAAAGGGAAAATTAAATAACATTCAAGAAATGACATAAAAATGTTTGACGTTAAATTAATTTTGGTTGTTTATTTAATATTTAAATATTGAAATTATTTCATTATGAAAAAATCCCAAATGAAATAAAATTAAAACAGTTTGAACATTATTGCCTTTTCATTTATTTGAGGGGTTATTAAATTTTTGGTAGTTATTTCATTGTGAAAAAGTTGAATTATTTGGCGCCATCCATTATTTAAGTACCTAAGAAACTAGTTGAAAAATGTGCTTCGGGCAAAAATTTGATTTTGGTAAAATAAATCGCGCGGTTTTTATCATAATAATTTAATAAAAAGCGAATATTATGAATTTGAACAGAGAAATTTCTATTTCAGATGAAATAGCTCTGCGAAACGCGATCAAAACCCAATTTCAAATTCCAACAAGGTGGTTATTTCATCATGAAACTTATTTTCAGCCTTTATTTCATTGAGGGTTATTTCGTAGCACCTATTTTCCCTTTAAAAAAAACTTTATTTTTTTAGATCCAATTTGATTACAAATTGTTTTCCATTTTTGTGCAATTTTCTGGTACTTTTTATTTCTCCGATCATAAGGCATTTTCTCATCGAAACATTTAAACTTCTTTCAATTTAGAAATTTTCCCAGAATTTTCTGATAATCGAATTTGCGTTGCGAGTCCTTTATTAACCATATTTCTTTAAAAAAAAATTTAGTGGCAACACAGAGTTTTATTCATTTTAAAAGACGATTTACAAGATCTATGAAAAATTTCACCATTATGGAGTTAAATCACACATTTTTGTAACGAAATTTAACATTTAACTGAATTTTTTGCCCGTTTTCTAAAAGTTTAAAATTTTTAAAAATATCCAACAAAACGTAGCGTACCACCTACAATCCATCCGCGTGCCACTACTGACACGTGTGTCACAGTTTTGCCAGCCCTGGTCTAGCACATAGGAGAAAATCCGTAAGTCTGGCCGGGGTGATGGTTTCATATCATACACTCAGATAAAAAAGTTTGTAAAAAAATTTGTAAACAGTTTCCAATCGCACTATACTATTTTTATACTGATTATTAGTACAATTTTTATTTTTAGTAATCATTTTTGCTATTCTCTTATTACAAATTACGGATTTTTTTTTACTAATTTTCGCTGCTGATTTCAGAAAAACATTTTACTAATTTTTCAAAACCGAGTCCTAAATTTAGCAGAAAAATATACTAATTTAAAAATATTTTTTTTTTTGATTTTTTACAATTCTTGTTTAGTTTATATTTGTTACTATTGATATATTCTTAGTTTAGAACTAACACCCAGAAAATTGTATTGCAATGCATAAAACGGCAATAACTGGAGAACCGTTGCAATTTTGACTCCAAATTTCAAGTACGATGAAGTAATTATACGCTTGTTACAATTGAAAGGAACAAAAAAATTTTTTTTTAGATTTTACAGTTTTTTTATTTTTTAGTACAATTTTTTGCTAATTTCAACAGATCGGTTTTAAATTACAGTTTACAGCAATTTACTGAAATTTAGTAGCTGCAACTAATTATTTATACTAATTTCATTGTACTAAAATTATGATATTTAGTAACTTTTTTAACTGATTTTAGCAAATCGATTTTGAATTGCATTTTACATAAATTTTACTAAAATTTAGTAGCGGCTACTAATTTTTTCTACTAATTTTATTGTACTACAGATCAGCAGACATGTGTTGCTAAAATTAGCAAAAAATACCGCTGGCCTCAAAACAGTTAAATTTCCCGTTATAACAGCAAAATTTTCAGGAGCCATTACAGACTTTTTTGGTTGAATGTACCCCTAATGAAAGCTTAAAGTTTTGACTGTCCATTTTAGTAACCATTACTAACCGATATATAGTTTAAATTTTTAATAGATCTTTTACAAAAAAAAGACACGAAAAAAATTTTAAATCTTTAACTGATCCACAATGGGTTAATATGTAAATACATATATTGGACCTCAATAAAAAGATATGTATTTCAGAAACCTTTCTTTCTTTTTGTTTTTTTGCTGATCGGATAAGTACTTCCGAAATTATTAGATTTTGTTTCCAAATTTAAAGTCCCGCCCACTCGAAAGGAGGCGTTTCTGCCATAAAAAATTTTTTTTTCAAATCTAGAAAGTACTACATTGAAAAATATAAAAATAAAATAAAAGAATTCGGGGCTATGCCCGTAAACTGCACTTGCTCCAAACTATAAAAAACTTCCAAACTATAAAAATTATAAAAAACTTCGAATTATGTTTCAAAACTTGTTGCGGATAATAATAAAGAAGTCTGTGACAAAGACTATTTCAAATCAATTACGTTACGTTTAATGACAAAGTGATGTCAATGATTTAGCATACTAGGTTTTTAGCACAAATTTGAACGAATATGAACGAACTTCGATAATACAAAAATTCAAAGTATTTTAATACTAGTTGAATTTATTTCTAACAAAAAATCAATTTACAAAATTATAGACACAAACACTAACGGTGGGTCTCATACTGCAGGTTTAAACTTTAGTTAATAGTTAACTCAAAAATTTGTTGTTGTTTTGTGTACATTTTTTTTGACATTTTCTTTTGTTTTTGGTTAAGTTAAAGTTAAACCTACAGTATGAGACCCACCGTAAATAAATAGATAAGAAAAATTAATGCAAATACACGGAGAGAAAAATAACAGACGTACTAATATGATAATCAGTGTTGCCATTTTGGTGCTTTTTACCTCTCCATACCAGGTAATTTCTTCCCAATACCCTTTTTTAAAAAACGGGTATTAAAAAAAGAAAATGGGTACTTATAGTGCCTTTTACAATTTATAACGGTGTTTCTAGTGCTTTTTGGACAACTTAAGCGGCCTTTACATAATCAAGCGTGCAGTACAGCTTTTTTGATAAACAAAAACTGGTTTTTGGAATACACGGTCAAGCATGCTGTCAAATTTAGCTTCAAAAACACAAAATAAACACAGCGAATTATAATGACGAAATTATTTTTTTTAAATTTCATTTTTTAATTTCTGTTTTTGCATTTTTTAGTTTATTTATTAACGTTATATAATATTTTTTGTCACAAAAAACTAATTAAAAATGTAAAATTCTCCAATGATTGATGAATTTTTTGTTTGTTTTGATTTTGTTTTCGTCCAACATGCTTGTTTTATTGAAATTTTATTAGATTTTTTTTTTAAAAGTTGAAGAAATAATATGAACTACAATTGAATGCTTCAAATTTTAAAACACTTTATTGACTCCTAACATTATAATATTCAAAACAAATTTCTCTTATAATACATATTAACACTACTAAATGACAAAATTTATAATTTAACAGGAATTTTAAAAACAAAATATACTTTTCTCATTTTTTCATTGACACTCATTCATTTTTCTTTATGGAGTTAATCGATTTGGCAAGTGAAGCAATCAATTAATTATACAGACCTTTTCTCAGTGTTTTTTTTTATAAAATTTTCAATTAAAAACCCGTTGTAAGTAAGTTTTAAAATATGAGTTTGGTGCTTTTAACACCTTTTTTGGTAATTATGTTATTATAAATTTTTTACACATTATTAGAACGCTACAATGCACTTTTAAATTCAAAACTTAAATATTTCAAAAAATTACTTTCGTAAATTTTTGGTAAAATTTTACCATTTTTACCCGTTTTTCTAATGCTCAAGGGACTTTCCGCCTTCAAGAAGTGCCAACACTGATGATAATACCGATCAGAAGAGATTTTTATTTAGAAAAAGAGAATGAGAGTAAACGAAGTAAAATAAAAACACAAAGAGGCGGATGAGGAGGGGGAAAAAACATATTGTGATCGAAAATGAGCGCACAAAAAAATTCAATTCTTTCTATTATTTATATTTTAGACAAAATGACTAAATGATTTTAACCATATAAAAAAACTGAAAAATATATATGTATGTAGCACGGGGAAATAACAAATAATTATATAATTTGAAAAATTAAATTAGAATAAAGACAAAACGAAAAAAAGAGAAATTAATTGAAAACATAGAAATAATAAACTACTAATAATAATAATGATAGATAATAGAAATTTTTTCACCATACATACATTCCAAAAATAAATCTTATCGTTTTCTATAAAAAACTATAAGTGGATTAATATAATTTTTTGATTTGTCGTAAAGTCGTATTATTTTTATTTTCGTAATTCGTTATAAAATTCGTTTAATAATATATTTCTCACTTTTAAAAAAGAAGAGTTTTTCTTTTTTTATTTTCAAGAAGATTTATGGATCTTTTGTGATGAGCTTTAAAAAAATTATAAGAAAATAATTGTATTAGCACTGTGTATTGGTATTTAAATATCAAAATCATAATATAGAAAATGATAAAATTTTTTATTTCACGGTCACTTTTTTTATAGTTGTTTCTTTTTTATAAATCAGCAATTAAATTTTCTTTTTTTATATCTTTTAACTTATTTTTTCTAAGTGTAATATATACATATTTTTTTTTTTTTTGGTTATAATTAAATAATAAACTTTTTTTGTTCAAACCTCGTTTTAGTTTAATTTTAAAATTTATTTATGAAGACAAAAAAAAAACGAAAACAATAGAGCAACAAAAAATTAAAATCGTTTTTTGCTTTATTTTTATGTAGTTTTTCACTAATAAAGCCCGCGATATTCGTGCGTGTATTGTGTTTAGTGTTTACAGCAGTATTAAATGAGCGAGCGCAGCGCTGTTTGAGTGCAATACATCACAACTAGACTGAATTAATATTTGACAAATCAAGTAGTATGAACAAAAACTGAAATTATTCTCATATTCGTTGTTGTATTCATACAATACCGAATATCTATCTATCTTTTTCATACGTATGTAATTGTCGTTGGATTGTGATGATGATGCTTGTGTAGGGTAGATGTGTTATTTTGGTATTTATTTTTCTACTTTGTTTCGTAATGTAGAAATGTGTTTTCACATACTCATATTGTACTCAGGGCTGCCAGATGATTTTGATAAAAAAAAATCGGGACTTTAAAAAAAAAAAAAAAAAAAAAAAAAAAAAAAAAAAATGGATTTTCGGTACTTTGATTATAAAAAAATGGCACTATTTAAAAAAAATTTCGTAATAAAAAAAAACAATCACTTTATTTCATGTAATTTTTGGACCCTTCCGGTTTTGTGGACCCAGTGGACTTGCGGAGTCCCGGCGCCATTAAATTTTAATTTTTTTCATATATCCTTACCACTGTTGAAAAAATATTGAGTCTAAAAATAGATTTCAAAAAAATTTACAAAAAATTCTAGAACATTACTTTATGTTTGGAATAATGATAAAAATAAGTCATTATTGGTAATGCATTATTTTTTATTTTGAACTTGTGAAAAAAGTAAAAAAAATAATGATGTCATTACCGTTTCTACACTGGGTTGGTTTAATTATAAAAGGTTAGCTCCATGGACATTTTTTTCACTTGCCCTAGACCAATTTGGCAAGTTCAAAACAATAATATTTACGAATTTACAAAAGGTAATAAGAAAATAAAATTGAAAAATATATAAAAATCTTCAATATTTGGTTATTGCGAGAACTTTAATTGTAATTCAATTTATAGGACAATATCTAATTATTTATGAAATGTTAAGGGACTAACAATGAGACTAAGTGGGTTATTTTGTAAAACGCAACGCCTTGCGTTGCGTTGATTTGTGTGTAAATTGTTGTTATAAAAACAATTTGCATGGAAAACAACGCAACGCAAGGCGTTGCGTATTACAAAATAACCCCATAAATGAATCAAATTTTGTACTGAACATTTAAAATCGCAAATGGTCATGTTTCTGAATTTTGAAATGTTATTGTTCTGAGCAATATCACAAATAATAGTTCTTGGTAATTGGTCTATGCTCTGATTATTAACAATATTGTCTTCTCAGTACAATAAGTTTTATAATGCTTTAACATAAATTATTGCATATCTTGTTTCTTTTATATTGGAGGGATATAAAAATTACAAAGTGGCCAACACCTTATAAGATATTTTTCTTTTTTCTTGTTTGCACAATAAGAATCCAAAGCTTTTAGAATTTTTACCAATATATTGTACAACATTTTAATAACAGATCGGCTGAAAAGTGGGTAGGATGACACATAGGTGGCGCCACTAATGAAAAATCCATATGATTTTTTGGAACTTCCAACCTTTAGATGATACCTGTCAACATTTAATGACCATTCGTTCATTAGTGAACAAGTTACAGCTGTTTTAGTGACGCTACTTTTGCGATTTTGAAAACAATGGATTGAAAGCAATTTCGTGTGTAGATTTATCATTGCTTTTTAATGGGAGAAAACACCTTTCAAGCCAAAGCTTGGCTTCATAAGTGTTATTCGAAATCTGCTTCTCGAGACAAATGGTAGAAAAGTGGTTTGATGACTTTAAACGTGGTCGTACAAACACCGATGATAACACCGAACGCTCTGGTTACGCAAAAGAGTTGGTGGAAACATCAAAAAAGTTCACAAAATCATTTTGGCCATTTGCAACAACGTGTCCGTAATTCTTAGAGCTGTTTCGGCGAGATAAAAAGGATTTTTTGCGTCGGTATGTAACAATGGACGAAACTTGGATCTGCCACTTCACTACAGAGTCGAATCGGCAGTCAGCTGAGGGGACAGCAACTGGCGAACCTCGCCCGTAAAGCCAAAGACGCAACAATCATTTGGTAGTTATGGCATCAGCATTGTGAGATGCGGCTGGAATTTGTACATTGATTACCTTCAAAAAGGACAGACCATCAATAGCGATCGATATATGGCCAAAAAAAACGTCCCCATATGAAGAAGAAAAAAGTACTCTTTCACCAAGACAATGCGCCGTGAAACAAGTCATTTGGCTAACACGGCCAAATTGCACAAATTACACTTTCAATTGCTTCCGCACGCACCGTATTCGACAGATATAGCGATATGTTTTCCTACTTCAAAAAAATGCTCGCTGGAAAGAGATTTAATAGAAAGATAAATCATTCCATAAAAAAGGTATCGAAATGTAAGAACGGCGTTGGAGTGATTGTATCGCTCTAACGCGTACATAACATAGAAAAAATGTTCTACTATCGATTGGTGCAATTATAATTGCAATAATTATTGCACTCGTAAGTTTAGACTAATTTTAATTTTTTATTTTTAGTTTTTCCTTTAACTTCTGGGCACCATCACTTGTATTTTCTAATTTCTCTTATTTTGTGATCTTACTTAGCAAAGGCTTCTGAAGTTCCTATTTGCAATACAAAAAAAAAACGTTCGTTATGTAATTTGAAAGATCATTATGTATGGCATAATTCCACATTTTATGAAAATCCGTGTTCCATCTTGTGACCTTTTAATACGACAAAAATAAAATAAATACATTTCCTATACAATTGATCCTTTTTAGCAGTCCATCCTCATATTTGAGAATTCAAAAGTGGGGTAAAAAATAAACCGGTTTTTCGTTTTTATGATTTTTTTTCATGTTTTCAAGAAAATGTATACAAATCAAATTGGATACCAGATAAACGGTAATTTCAAGATCTATGAATCAATGTACTAAAACTACCCGAGTAAAAACAGTTACATATAGTCGTATAAAATGTGATTAACTTATATCTGTATAAATATACAGTTTCATCCGAAAAATGGCCCGATGTTATTGTATCAGTTGTGTATCAGTTTTCATCTAATTGTATCAGTTAAGATCTCAACTAATAAAATTATACATTAATCAGATGAAATTATATCCGGTTTTTGACCTGATACCATTTTACCGGTTTATATCTAATGGTATCTGTTTAGATTGTAGTTGGTACAATTTTATATAAATAAAATATATTTGTATCCGACATTTGCCTTATATAATTGTATCAAAGTTTTAAAGCAGATATAATTGCATCAGGTCAAAATACAGATATAACTATATAAGTTTGTATAAAAATGTATCTATTTGGATCTAAAATAATACCATGCGACATAAACCGATAAAATTGTATCAGGTCAAAAATCAGATAAAATTTCATCTGATTACTATATAATCTAATCAGTAAAGATCTAAACTGATACAATTAGATAAAAAGTGATAACCAACTGACACAATTATATCGGGCCATTTTTCGGATGAAATGGTATATGGATCACATTAAGTTATATATTACCATATAAAGCTCCATATTAGATTTTTTTAATAGGGTATTAAAAACTTTGCAAACAAAAGAGATTCGAACAGCTTTGAAATTCAGTTTTATCCCAGAAATATCAATTTGAGCCGAAGTTATTTAATTTTGTCCTCTACACCTACAAAAACATATTGTTGTCCCAACCGAATTTGGTTCCAACCGAATCCTTCGGTTGCTGCAACAGAAATAGGCTTGTCACAACCGAAATTGTTATAATTTTGGCAATCTGAAAAAAATTGTCACAGCAAAACCTTGACAAATTTGTCATGTAATAAAAAGCACATAACAAACAAATATTTTCATTTGTCAACAAATTAAAATACAAAAATTTTGTTTCTTTTGAAGAATTTTGTAATGTTTCTTCAGAGAAATAAAATATGAAATCCCGTGTAAAAAAGTTAAGATCTGATCAGATCTTTTTGGATCTAAATAGATATAATTGAATCTAATTAGATCCTGCACCAGATCTTATCAAATATGATCAGATATGGCATATGTGATAATACCTTATGGCAAGATCTGATCAGATCTAGTGCCAAATCTGTTCAAACCTAAAGTGATCTGGACAATTGCGCCAGATATGCCTAGATCTGATCAGATCTAATTAGATCTCAAATTTGTCCCCAATTTTGAGATCTAATTAGATCTGGTAAGATCTACTAAGATCTGGCCAGATATGCCTATATCTGATCAGATCTAATTGGATCTCAAAATTAGGGACAAATTTGAGATCTAATTAGATTTGGTAAGATCTACTGAGATCTGGCAAGATCTGATCTTTTTTACACGGGATACCTCATTCCTCTTTTTAGATTTCAAAAATTGCTAATTGCATGGAAACAGTGTTTTAATTATTTCGGTAATGATATTTTATGGGTAACAATTTCGGTTGTGGTATTTTAAGGGTAACGGAAGACAAATAAAATTGCTTTAAATCAGTAATGGGTTTGCTTGCCAATAACAAAATCATATTATCTTCGAAAAATAAATATTCTTCAAAATTTTAAAACATCTGGATGCCTATGCATAATAATTTGAAAACCTTATAACACGTTTATAAAATTAATTTTTGTGAAAATATAAATTATAAATTTAAAATGTGTTTATACATATAGGGTGAGTTCCTAAACGTCAAAACACATTGCAGTGTTTGCGGTTTTACTACTGTTTCGATACAAAGCAAACAAGTGTGTTGCTTACTTTGTAATAAAAACATGTCAACAAAGCATCAACAACATTTGTGATGCACAGTTTGCTTTTTATATGCGCATCAATTGCGTTTACGAATGCATGACTTTGTTCAGTTGCATTGCAAATGACGTTTTGGAACTCAGCCATAGTCCCTAGTTTGTAAATATGGCATCACTAAGTATCCATTTGTTAAATTCTCTAACTCATAATATTTATTCTCTATACACTCTTCTTTTTAAAGAATTTTAATAGCAAGAATATAGCAACAAAATAAAATGCATTAAAGCACACTTAAAACTAACTAATGGCAAACGTGTAGAACAAATTACTAAGAATCGGTTGTATTTCTACCTATGTAAATATATTCATGTAGTAGAATTATAGTAAAACTAGCAAAAAAAAAATAAAAATATAGAACGAATGGGTACAAAATAACCAATTACAGACATATTTAATATTATCATTATGTTCCTACTTACGACGAGTATATGCATATTCAACTACCTAATATAATGAAATAACTAACCAGAAACCAAACTACGAGGGTAACTATTTACGTTTTGAGCCTAACAATGAAAAAACAAATTTGTTATTGAAAATGTCTTGATTGTTTTTCAAAATATTCTCCTTTATGCGTTTGAAGCACTTGTCATACCATTTTTTCCCATTCAGCGTGAGACACCTCCAAAACATGGTTTTATAATACATGTACGGCTTTTTCTGCTGACGAAAATCCCCAGTCAGAAATCGCCAGTGGTACAAAAAATCAAGCACTGGCATACCACTTGCTAAAAATAAATGACTAGCAGAATACTCATTTGGGACGCTTTGCTAGCGTTTGCAAAAAGCGTTTTCACAGTATTTGTTTTACAAAAATTTCGGTGGTTTGGCAGCGGTACAAAAATCAATTCAATGGTAGAGCAATGATTTTATAAAAATGCTGACGCTTCGTTAAAAAAGGTTTGTAGTCAGAAGGTTCCGAGTTCAAATCCGGTTGAAAGGAAACGTTTATTTTTTTTTTTTGTTTTTGGTTTATAAAATCAATTTTTTTGTTTGTGGAAAAGCTCCTTTAAGACCAATTTTTGTTTTTTGCTTTCCCAACGCTGGCATATTAGTTCCGAAAAACTGTTTGCCAGTGCTGGCATTTTAGCACAGCCAGTAGTTGTCCAGCTGTTATCACTCATTTATGTGTTTAGCCACCAAGTATTACATGTCTCGTTAGCGCAGTGGGTATAGCTGTCGTCTGCCAATCTGACGGCCTGGGTTCAAACCACTGTAGGACCAAAAAAATACATATGAACTTTTTTTAAATTTTATTTTGGAAAAATATATTGCCAACGTTCAAAAATTTATTCAGGTTCTTCAGTGCTTTTCCGGCGCTTTTTGAACAGCCGGTCCTTTTGTTTAATGATGTTATCATTTGGGAATGGAAAAGCATTTTTTACCAGTACTTGTACCACCTGATTGCTTTGGCATCGCTTTCCCGTTTGTATTTTTCTGACTGGGTCGCTGTCCACGTAGTTTATCTTTGATGTGCGGTAACAAAAAAGAGTACAATAATTGGGTGCCAAGTCAGGGCTGTACGGCGGATGAACCATTAATTCGATCTTTGTCATGGTGAAGAATTATCCTTTTTTAGGGGTTTGGTTTTTCTCATTTCTCCGAACACTTCTGGCAAACAAATGGTGGTGCTCTAACGGTACTGTTGTCACATGACCAGTTTTTCAAAAAAAAAAAAAAAATTTGTTTCGAAGTGCTTCGAGAATGAACAACTTTTGTTGGATTTGGTTCATCAAGAAACACCCATACAGCCGACTGCTGATTAGTTTCAGGCTCATATGCATAGATCCATGATTCGTCCCCTGTAGCGATCTCATACATGTTTTTCGAAGCACCGCTATTGTTCTGAAACACTTGTTTGCAATAATCGACCGGATCATCTTTTTGAGCTGGTGTTAAGTTATCAGCAATCCAACTGGAACCTTTTTTTTCTTCCTGTCCACTGTGCACTCTTGTAAAATCGAAAATCGTAATAAATCATTGACCGAAAATTTGCACGTGTTAATTCCACTTTTTTGTAAACAACACAAATAATGCTCAAATGACAAACAGTTCTAAGCAAAGTTATGGTCAAAACTATTAAACCCTTTAGTGGAAATATCAGCTGACGCCTAACAAGTGTTAAAGTGACCAGCACTCACAACATAAATAGTTACCCTCGTATTAAACTAACGATTAAAACTTGACTATTCAAGGACGTTTATATTTCTTCTATTTATTGTATTCTGCAATATGAAAATTATGCATATGATAGTGATGATTGTTCTTTTTTCTTTCATAATCTTTTTATTTACTGTATACTAGACTTTTTGGTTTTTTTTTTTGTAATGTTTGTAAAGTAATTTAAAAATTATTGACGACACGTTTAAAATAAAATTTTAATTTTTATCTTTTATAAACAAGGATATACATATTTATAACAGAAACACTAGGAGAGTAATTGTTGTTTGTAAGGCATTAGAAAGTGTTGTTGGCTATGTTAGAAAATACAATCTGTTGGTAATAGGGCATTTACAATCTCATAGATTACGATTTTAATCTTTTTTGATAATCTTGATCATTTAAACCAGACATTTAAAAGCAAAATTCCTTAATGCGATTTATAAATCTTATTAAATTTTGTACGAATCGGTTCGCAAAAATCATTTTAATTTATTAAATTTTCTTTATTCAATCAATTTCTTATTCAACGAATCAATTTCACTTTTCCTGATGCCTTTCATAGAATCAAACGAATTGATTAATTTCATTTTAACTAAAAATTTCATTCGATTAGACCTTTAAAAAAATAATTCAATCATCAGTATACATATATTACCAATTTTTTTTGTTTGTAATCACCAGGGAGCGACTTTCATGCATATGCATGTCTGTAGTCGTTAATCCAAATTTGATTTTGTCCAAATACTTTTCCAAATCAAAGAATTTGCAACAAAACGGCATCGATTTGTTGGTGCATATTTTTACATATATTGTTATAAATGCATATTTTGCATTTAAGTGCATATTTTTTTTTTTTTTGTATATTTTATGATTTTTATTGCACATTTTTCATTAAATTGCATATTTTTTTAAAAACTAAAAATAAGATTTAATGAAAAATAAAGAAGAAGAAGAATTTGCCAACCTTAACGCAGTACTTAACTAGAAGGAAAACATCAAGTTGTCATATACTTTAGACATTTATATTGGATTTAACTTTTAACCAAACGCTCTCGAGTAATAATTATGATTTTTAAAAATCGATAAATTTAAAGTTAATTTTTTGGTTTTAAGCATTTATTTTTGGTTTTAAGTGCATATTTCCATTTAAATGCATATTTTAAATCGCTGCCCTGGTAACACTGTGGAACAAATTTGCCGGTAAAAATAAATTTGTGGAGAAAAAAAAATATTTTTTTGCCTAAAAATTAAAATTTTTTTTTTTTAAATTCATAAAAAATTTTAATTTTTAGGCATAAAAATATTTTTTTTTCTCCACAAATTTATTTTTACCGGCAAAACTGGTGATTATAAAGAAAAATGTTATATGAACCGATTAAAGAAATTGTAATTCTAAATTTTTCTAAATTTGTTTCATCAAAATCGGACAAGTGGTTCTCGAGTTACAACTAAGCGAAAAAACATCAAGATAAGGAAAAAATTTAAAAGGTCATAAAAAAAAAATGACACATACGAACGCCAAACCCTTTGAGGTTTTTACTATACTGACCTAGTACCATCACCCTGACTTGGAATTTCTCACCCCCCAGACAATAATCCCAAAAATGTTCCATAGTGTAATTTAATATGATAAAATATCTCGAAAACTAGCCATTGGATATCAAAATCTTTTCCAGATTCGCATTCAGCATGCCAAATGCGCATTCAGCCTTGCTTTGAGTTCATTACCAAAAGTTTTTAGTGAAATCAAAACATTTTTTTAGATTTTTAAAAATTGGATTCGTTATAAAATAATTACTTTTTTGAAATTTTACTAAATTTTTAATTAGACACTTTTTCGCTTTCAAACTGGTACACTGCATACGAAAAATTTCTTCTTAAAATATTTAGGGAATTGTGTTTTCTATCGGAATTGCTTCAGTTATGATTATAAAATACACATTTGAAGTATTCGTGAGCAATTTTATGATAACTGCCATGAGGCATCCTTAACCGTTAGAGGGTTAAAGGGTCGCTATGCACTAGCCAGTTTACATTTGTTTTCAAATAATCTTAACATCTTCTGAAGAAAAAAAAACTGACTTATTCGCATTAGTTTTCTAACAACTCAAGAGCTAAATAAAATTCTAACACAAAAATTCACCGTGTAATTTTCAAATAATTCAAGTGACTGATTGGCCCTTGCACAATTGCAAATACATAGATTGCACAACTGTTATCTAAAGAAATAAAAATGTGCTACACAGAAAAAACTAAAAACGCTTTTGAGTTATGAAATTGAGTATGTTAATTAAAATTTTAATTGATTTTGCACCTATCACCCAAATGATAATATTAATTACTAAAAATTGTATACGATTAATTGAAACAATTAAAATATTAATTGATTCAATTAAATATTTGATTAAAAACAGTTTTTATTTTTAACATATCCATCATATCATATTGCCAGGAAGAAAACATTTATTGTCGGCAATATCAATTTCCCATTGCGGAATTTTCCTCCGTCGGGAACAACTGTTACCCGAAAGCAGCACTTCCAGGCAATACGAAAACAATACCCTAGGAAAATAGATCGGCGATATTGCTAATTTATCACCTGGAAGATAAAGAGGTGATATCGCCAAATAAACTCCACGGTACAATACAAAATAAACGATTTATTATTTCAATTTTAAATTTAAGGCTGAAAAAAATATTCGCATACATAATCCACTGACCAACACATTAGCTATCTTGATTTCATCATAGCCGATTTTTTCCGCGCATTGATTTTTTCAGGAGTTTGTTTTCGATGTATCTCTTGAATGTTTTTGTACAAATTTTGTATTGTTAAATGAATGTTTTTTAGTTTGACTATAGATAATAAATTGATATCACTTTCTGTTTAAATTATTTTCAAATTAAAGAAAGATGATACAATTTTCACAAGTAAATTACAAAGAATAAAATTTTTTGAAAGAATTCGATAAGGCCAGCAAGACAGAATACGTATTTTCGGCTTTCGATACAAAGCCATCATCAGTGTCATTTGCCTTGAATGGGTTAATAATTGATAATTGTCTACTTATGACACAGTTGAAAGCAAATCGAATATGTTAACAACTCAACTTAGACTAACATCAACGAAATCTAACAATGCTATTTTTATCCTTTGTTATTATTACTCTGTTTTGCTTTGAACCTTAATTCTTTATGATCTATAGTCAAACTAAAAAACACTCATTTACCAAAATAAGAGATCAACTAAACATTCGCCTAATTTTGTATTTATTTTTTCCAAAATGACAAAAAATTTTAATCAAATTTTCCTTATATTCCGGGTGACAAAAAATTCAATTTTTTAATTATTTTTTTCCAAATATCGCCGAATCATTTTCCAAATGATAAAAGGAAGACAATTTTATAATACTATTTGATTATTTTCATTCAAATAAAAATTAGAAGTTATCGGTTTAATTAATATCTTCTTGGAAGATATCTTCCAAATGCTTGCAGGGATGTTTAATTCGATATTTTTTGTTAATTATTTTTTCTGTGTACAATAGCAAAACAAAAACTTCCAGTAAATAGAAACTATTAAGAAAATATGAAAAAGTAGCATTATTTTGCTAAACAAATTAGTAACGTTCTCCTATAAAATAATTCAAGGTTATGTGTGGTTTTTTTTCATATTCACATATTCATATTCAAAACCACAATCAAAGATGTAGTCATGGGTATATATACATACTACTAAATGAGAAAACAAAATTGCACGATACGCATTGAATATTCATTTAAAATAATAAATAGTTAAGTTTTTTTATGATTTAAAAATATCCTTTTTCAATAAAACTTGAATGCCTACGCGCATTCTGTGTTCCCAGCAAACATTTTTTTAATGATTTATTTAAAATTTTTGTTTGTAAAAGTTAATTTTACTAGTCCCGCGAAACTTGGCTGCAGTAAAAATACAAATGAATGAAAAGGCTGTCATTTTAAAGCAGGAATACCATAGAAGGCACACTGAGGGAATTGTCTTAATGACAATTGTTGTTGCTTCGAAAAACGAATTCACATTTAAGTTATTAGCTGTGTTTGTGCGGTAAGCAAATTTGACATAAGTAACGTTAAGAGTTAACACTAAATGTTGGTTAATGCCATATTTGTATGGGAATGACAAAAGGCAACATTGATTGCTTGTCGCACAAACACAACTATTATTCTCTACACTTAAAATAATACGTCAGTAGAAAAATCTGTTAAACCGATTTCAAATTGATTTGACTAATTTTTAACAAATTTTTAGTTGAAACACTGATTTAAGCAAAGATTTTAGTTATCTTCATTTAACACAATACTAAAAATCCTTAGTTCTTTAACTAATTTTGAGTGTTAATTTTCAAAATTATTTAAAACTAATTTTGAAGAACCCATTCGTTAAATTTTACAAAATTTATTGTTAAAATATAATATTTTCATGTTACTGTTATTACCCGGTAAATAATGGCGCCACCAATGTATCCGAAGTTTTAAAGATGGCGCTATTTCTTTCCCTCCCGATTTTTTAAAATGACCCATATCTCGAAAACTAAGAGATAGAGCAAAATTTATGAAAATTCTGGAAAACTAAGCGAGATAGAGCAAAACGGACAAAATATTTGCTCCTTTAGAGTGCCCTTATATGCCCTCACATGATAGAGACTAAGCGCGGGGAGGGTCCCGAGACTCCAAATTTTAATAAATTCTACGATTCAGTATAATTACAGATAAAACTGTAGTTTTACAAATTTTTGACTTAAATTTGGATTTGTTAAATTTAACAAAAAAAGTGTTAAAAACAACAAATTTTAATTTAAGCCAAAAAATAGGAATAAATTTTGTTAAAGTAACAATTTTTTCTGTGCCCTACTTGGCACACGGTCCCCGCTCGTACAGTTGTGGCCAACCATTTAAGTCAATTGAAGTTTTTTTCTAATTTTATTGTTGTTGCCTTTATTTTTAAAGATCAAAATAGTGACTAAATTCGCCACGAAAGGCAAGGAGATGGTTCAGAAAATTGTAAAGAATTTTCACGTAATGTTTGTTTTTTCATTTTGTCACTTGTTTTAAGTGGGCGTGGCTTTTAACGAAAAATTAGCGATATCAACATTTTATCAAATTACATAGTAAAATTTAGGCAGTACTGATCGGTTCTGTACACACTGTATGTTTTTGGAAATCCTATAAAATTACTTGCATTATCTTTATCTATAAATAGTCACCAGACTTAAAATTGCAGCACTTTAAACATGACCAAATTTTCCTTTGTTTTTAGCGATTTTAAAGAAAGTTAACAACACTGAAATTTTAACATGAAATGCTTTTTACTATAACGTAAACAAAATCTTGACTGATTTGTTATATTGTGTAAAAAAAAGCATAAATACTATTCACTTTAAAATTTCACTGCTGTTAACTTTATTAAAAATCGCTAAAAGCAAAGAAAAATTTGATCATGTTTAAAGTGCTGCAATTTTAAGTCTAGTGACTATTTGTAGATAAAAATAATGCAAGACTTAAGGAAATTTTATAGGATTTCCAAAAATATACAGTTTGTACAGCACCGATCAGTACTGCCTAAATTTTACTATGTAATTTGGTAAAAGGTTGATATCGCTAATTTTTCGTTAAAAGCCACGCCCACTTAAAACAAGTGACAAAATGAAAAAACAAACATTACGTTAAAATTCTGTACAATTTTCTGAACCATCTCCTTGCATTTCGTGGCGAATTTAGCCACTATTTTGATCTTTAAAAATAAAGGCAACAACAATAAAATTAGAAAAAACTTGAATTGATTTAAATGGTTGGCCACAACTGTACATATATGGGAGTTGTATTCCATTTTCGGTCGGATATATTTAAAACAATGGATATGTGTCTTATGTATTTTATATAAATACACTTTGTCCAATGTTTCTCAAATTTTCTTTTCTTTCAAATAATAATAAAATTTTTGATGGTCCTCAAAATAGACATTTGTGTTCATTTCTTTGTCTCTTTCTTATGAATGGAATACTTAGAAAGCGAAAACGCATATTAAAATTCCGTTGTGAAAATAATGTCTTTACACAGGTATGTAGAATTTTTGATGTCGTTGTCCGTTCCTTTAACAAAACTTTTTATTGCCCGTTGTAAAAGTAGAGTGTTTTTGCATGTGTATACCCATTCTGCAAGGACTAATCATTAAAATATTCTTCTTTAACGCATTTTCATATAATCCTAGGATTTAGGTAGCTTGTGAGTGGATCTGTAAAATTTATCTATATCTACTTTTTTCTAATATTTCGCCAGCAAAACCTTTTATTACCCGGAAATGAATTTTGTAAGAAGAAATAAAGGTATAAATCTCCTACTTTTCAATTACAAAACCTCTTATTTTAAGAAGGATATGAAATCGATGTTACTTTTTACCTAGTAACATGTTAATCTTAACTTATGCACACTTGATTTTAAAATTCAAATTTACAAGGTTAGAAGTCAGAGGTAGTATATTCATTTTTTATATTCCAAATCTTTAGTAATGTTTTTCATCTCAATTTGTCACATTTTTCGACGTAAAGGAGAATATGTCCTTCAATAAATGTGATTAAATAATAAATATGTATTATGTATTTAAAAAAATACCAAACTTCCCAAAATTAAAATAGCACGTCCATTAAAATAGGGACGGACTTGTGTAGAGTTGAAATTAAGGGAAGACTTAGCAATGCATTGGACCTATTGTATACTACAAGGGTGGGCACGGATTTGTCCGCCAGGGCCATATTGTGGTTTTTCATAATTTATAAAGGGCCGCACCATACAATAAAAAAAAGAAAACTACAAATCTTTAAGTAACATGAAAGCGGAAGGAACTAATGTTTTTTTTGTGTAAAACAAAGACGGTTTTCATATCCATATATTAAAAAAAAAAAAAAAATCCGCCCCTTTAAAGAGACACTATGCACTAAAGGTTACTTTAGATGATGATTACAAACTTAAAGACTTATGTGCTAATTCATAAAAAAAAATTTATTTGGTATTTGAAGCTTGCTGTATTTAAAGTACATATTCGCTTAATAAAGAGTTATTAGAAATCTTGATTCATAATCGTATTTTAACTATAAATTAATTTTTCGATTTGATACTGGCAACAATATTGTTTATTTTCTCTCTTCTCCCAAATAAGTCGTAAATTATGTACAAATTTAGTAAACGATTGACTCGGTAATCGAAAGTGAAAATGTATTTTATTAAATTAGAGAACTAATGATGTGCTAAGATAAAGTTAATAGCCATTAAAATTATTTTTTTTTTCATTTATAAAGCAAATCAATAGAAATGTGTGTAAAAAAGAAATTTTTTAGAACATATTATTCGAAGCATACAAAAGTAATCGTATTTCGAATAATGTTTTGACAGTCTGTACATCACTATTGTTTTGTTTTTCTTTTTAATTTTATTTTTGCTTTTTTTTTGGAAATTTTTTCGAAAAAGGTCATTGGCTACGCAATTGTTGTAGCTTTTTTCAGTTTGATGGATGCAAGTTGTTGAAAGCCACACATTCCAGGGATAGGATGGCTTTAATAAATCATTTCATGCCTGAAAATTAAATAATTAACAATTAAATGGTGGCTTCCTCACTCCAAACTTTATAAAAGGTTTAAAGTTAATGAGTATCGACTATAAACCTACATATATTATTTTTTTCTTTATTAAGCAAATATGAATACTGTTTTTCACAAATTAGCTTAAAATCCTGCAATAAGACTGTTGTAAAAGTTTATGAATTAGACCATTAGCCTCATTTTCACAATGTATAGTTAGCTACTAACTGAGACTTTAACTGAAACATTTGTGGTTGTTTCCCATTTAAAGTTTGAATTTAACTGTTGGGTAAATTTTAACTGAACATTCAGTAATCGGGCCTTAGTAAGTAATTTAAGTGCTTCTGATAAATTAAAACGCCGACTTTTTCACACAGACCAATGCGGGGCTGTATTATGACCAGTAGTATTATAGTCAGCACTAAGCACGAATTTGAATAAACCTTTATTTTGAGTAATAAATTTTCAAACAAAATTTCTCACTAAAGTAAAATTTAAATTTAAACTCGCGCTTTGTTTTGACTATAAAACTGGCCCACTCAACAGAAATAGTCTGTAATGTCTACTGAAACTTTTGATGTTATTACTGGAAATTTAACTATTTTGCGCCCTTCGGTATATTTTGCTAATTGTAGAAACAAAAGCCTACGGATTTATAGTATAATGAAATTTTATTGAATATTAGTATCACTGAAAGAAAAATTTTAAACATTCAGACGAATTTCTGCATAATATCTAATGATGCCAATAGTCTAAAAGGTATTTACATTGCATACATAATCGTGTATAAACAAGATTATGACGGATTACACATACGAAATAAATTGATTAATCTAACGTGCATGCTATTTTTGTAGATAAAATTTTTACTACAAAAAATCTGCCGTGGATAATAGCCCGTTTACTGGATTAAAGTTTTTCTTTTCTGACTAAAATGTTGCCTTTTTTTGCACTTTGCTTTTGAATTGCCTTTTGGTGTTCTTTTCTAAATTAAGGTTAAGATTCTGAGAGGGCATCATGTTCTTTTCTGAAAATGTTGTCTAATAAAGTGCAAAAGTGCAACATTTGCCGCACTCAAAAAATTTACGGGGTAGAGCGTTGCCCTGTTTTTTTCTTTTAATCAAAGTCATGTGTATATACTGCAATGTTGTTTGCCAGCAAACTCGCAACTTGGTGGCCGAGGGGGTACTATCATAGCTTCTGATGCAGAAGGTCGCAGGTTCAAACACCGGTTGGACCACAAATTTTTTTTTAATTTTATTTTTTTTTTTTAAATTTTATTTAGTTTTTTAATAATTTGCTTGTTATTTAGTATTTACTATTTTTTACGCTACCAATAAATATAAAAAAAAATTATACAATTTTTTTTTTAATATGGAGGAAAACTTGTAAATTGAAAAAAGAAAAAGAGAGTAGTATATAAAAATTACTTCACCTTGGCTGGGATTTGAACCTGGCCATCCCGAACCGAAGGCAAGCAGCACAACCACTAGGCTATTAAATAGTAGTAGTTATAGCTATATAGCGTATAGCTATAGCGTAAACAATATTGCATATACATGCACATGTGTTTTGAAAAATGCAATAAGAAATTTTATGTTCTATTCTGATTGGAAAAATGTAGCATTTTATTGGGGTGAGGGCAACATTTTTAAAATTTTACACTTTAAAGGCAAAATTTTTTTTTTCCAGAAAAGAAAACACCATTAATTCACTTTTAAAACTTTAACGTTTACGTATTGGCATTTCCATGGTCACACACGTGACAGTAGTACGTTTCAGTGAGATGAAAAACAAGGAAACACTTTTTTAACTTCTTTATATTTTTGCGAAGTACGTAAGTTGCTCTATATTTATTAACTGATAATATATAGCAATTAGAGAGGGTGATGTGATTTGACAAAAGTATTTTTTTTTCTTTTTTACAAAAAGGCAAAAGTCTGCACATTGCGCCAGACTTTTTGTTGTCTTTTAATTTTTCGGTCACGGTGGACCTTTCTGTGGAAATGCCCATATGCATTTTTTGACAGTTAAAAGTTTAACTTTGTCAGTTTAACATACCAAGGTGGTGCCGATAGCGATCCGGCATAAGATGAATATCGAAAATGTTGTGTTAGCAAACAATTTGTGATTGTGCTGCTTTTAAGTATTGGGAAGCGCCGTTACTAGTAAGTGTTATTCCATATAAAACCAACCAAAATAATCCAAATTTTGACATCACCCTCTTCAAATTAAACCATATCTAACAACTTAGAGATTTTTGGCCTTAGCGATTCCTGAAATATAGCGTCTTCAATTCGGAAAAAATCATGAATATTTCAATTGTATATACAATTGTATAAACCTTTTTGAGAACCACAAGAGTCATTGTGGTATCATTTAAAAGGTAATGAGAAATCGTTGCTTAACCACTACAATAAAAATTATGTGTTCGCAAATTTCAAAGCTATTTTTTTTATTGTTTTATCTCAAAAAATGTTATTTTTAATTTTTTAAAAAAACATGTTGTTTCTCAATAAAAAAATTTGGTAAAATTCGACTCATGCACACGCACGCGAAAATTTGGCTCATGCACACTCACTCACGAAGCGCTAAATTATCACTTGAAAGTTAAATAGGTAATATCGCTAAATAAACTCTCCGGTATAAAATATACGATTTTTTTATTAATAAATTTAAGCCTGAAAAAGAATATCTGCATACATAATCCAATGACCAACATATTATCTTGACCAATTTTTTCCGCGCATTAAATCTTGACTTTTTTACGAGCTTATTTCTTTCCTTTATATCTTTTGATTCTTTTGTACAAATTTTATTTTACTTTTTTTTCCCAAAATGACAAAGAATTTAAAACAAAGTTTCTTTATCTTCCGGATGATAAAAAGGTAATATTGACGCAATATTATCATAAAAAATTATGACAAAAAATTCCATTTTCTAATTATTTTTTCCAAATATCACCGAATTATCTTCCAAGTGATAAAAGGAAGACAATTTTAAATTACTACTTGATTATTTTCATTCAAATGCAAAATAGAAGATATCGCTTTAATATCTTCTTGGAAGACATCTTCCAAATGATTGTAGGGTATCTTCCAAATGCTTACAGGAAATGCGACTTTTACTTCACCATTTCCAATTGTATTTCAGAAATTATCATTTTATTTCAGAAGTTATCAATTGTTTTTAAGATTTATCAATTGTATTTCAGAAATAACAATTGAATTTCAGTTTTATCGATTGTATTTCAGAAATTATCAATTGTTTTTAAGATTTATCAATTGTATTTGATTGTAGATTTTTAGTTGATCTGAAGATTGTTACAATGAGTGTTATTTCTGTTCGGTTTAAGATCAAATATTACAAATTCTAAATAGAATTTTTTGCATTAATTGTCAACCATTGGTTCTAGGAAAGTTTTTTTCATAAGTTTTTTCTCTATGGGTTGTAAAATAAAAATTATAAATTCTATTTAGAATTTGTAATATTTGATCTTAAACCGAACAGAAATAACACTCATTGTATCAATTGTATTTCAGAAATAATCAATTAAATTTCAGTTCAGTCAATTGTTTTTCAGATTTATCAATTGTATTTCAGAAATAATCAATTGGTTTTCAGTTTTATCAATTGTATTTCAGAAATTATTAATTTATTTTCATATTTATAAATTTTATTTCAGAAATCATCAATTGTATTTCAGAAACTGTCAACTGTAATTCAGAAATTATTAATTGCATTTTAGAAATTATTAATTGCATTTCAGAAATAATTAATTGCATTTCAGAAACTATTAATTGCATTTCAGAAATTATTAATTGCATTTCAGAAATTCGCAACTGTATTTCAGATATTATAATTGTATTTCAGAAACTATTCTCTAGTAACTATGAAATAAAATCAATAAACTCTGAAATACATTTGATAATTTCTGAAATACAATTGATACTTTCTGAAATACGTATGATAATTTCTAAAATGTAATTGCTAATTTCTGAAATACAACTGATAAATATGAATATCAATTGAAAATTTCTAAAATACAATTGGTAAATATGAAAATCAATTGATTATTTCTGAAATACAATTGATAAAACTGAAAATCAATTATTTCTGAAATAAAATTGATAAATCTGAAAAACAATTGATAATTACTGAAATACAATTGATAAAACGGAAAATCAATTGATAATTTATGAAATACAATTGATAAATCTGAAATACAATTGATAACTTCTGAAAAACAAGTGAAAATGATGTAAATTAACTTTCATATGTGAATTGGTTGTTCGAGTTTTCTACTTCAAAGAACCGCCAAATCGTTTTCATTAGTATCAAATATAATAGTTCCAAACAATTATAATTTCAGTAAAAATAAAAATTGGCAGTATAAACGATCTATGTATATATAAAAAATGTTGTTAAAATCATATGATATGAGATTAAAAACAAAATAAGAAAAACCCAGAATTTGGTAAATTTTTGAATGTTTTTCAAGTACCTGGTGAATGTTGCGTATGCAGAATTTTATTTACGAGCCTATATAAGGAAACATTAGTAAATTCGTTGGTGCTGGTGGGAACACCGGTGTTTTCCGCCGTTTATACATTATTGCCCAAAAGAAAATGTTCTTTTATAAAAATTCTTCTCTCAACAGCAATGCTTAAATAACCCACACTAAAAAAATTAAGGCATCGTTGGACTCCCATTTGAGTTACACTGGTTTATACAATATAATAGAGCAGTGCTTACTAACGTAGGACGCTCGCATCAATGGAGGAAAATTTAAATATTCTTATATTATAAACAATTTAAATATTCTTATAAATATTAAATATTCTGAGCAAATTTTTGTTATATTTTCAAACTATGTAATATGAAACCCAACAACCGATTCTAAACAAAATCAACAAGGCTTTGTCCATTGGCCCATGTGAATCATTATACCAAATTTCATTAACAAAAATTTCATATTTGGGACCTGTAGCGTGCGAGCAAGCCTATTTTGGAGGGGAGCTTAATATGGGCACTTGGTCTAACATGGACTGATTTTAAAAAAAATCAATAGGTCAGCGTATCAAATTTCATCAAAAATATCTTAATATTTGCGACCTGTAGCGTACGCACAAGAATATATGGACCGACATGTCTAGGTCATAGTGGTGTAGGATATAATAATTTATACGAATTTTCAAGTTAATATATACACTCATAAAAGTCTGGCAATTGCTGCAAGACAATTGATTGAATGATAATCAGTAGTTGTTGCTTTTAAATTCAATTACAGTTGTTTAGTTGTTTTTCTGAGGAATAATAAAAACTATTATTATCACAGTTATTTTAAAAAACCAACTACCTAAAGTATTGTATTTCGTAACAGTTGTTTTTACTATTATAACAAAGAACTACCAAAAGTATTTTTGCAGTAAACAGTTATTTTTTTAGTTATTTTAAAAAAATCATTTTTTTGAATTCTTGTTTAGCTTATATTTGTTATTATTGATATATTCTTAGTTTGCAAATAAAAATCAAATTTTACTTTATCTCTAATGCATACAAATATAATAACTGGGGAACTGTTTGGAATTTTGACTACAAAATTTAAGTAGGATAAAGTAATTACATTTCTTTTGTAATAAAAAAAAATAGTTTTTTATTAAAAGATATTTTTACAATAAAAAAAAAAATAACTGTAAAAAAGCAGAAGTTTTCAAAAATTCTACCAGCTGTTTTAAAAATTTTTGTAGTAAAAATGTATTTATTTTTACGACATTGTTAGTAAATTTTAATGCATTTTTTTAGTTATTTTTCAACAGTTAAAAATAACTACATTTTTAGTTATTTTATAGGTAAAAAAACTTTGTCGCCTTTTTAACTGCATATATGTATGTATGAACCTTTGTTTTAACTGTGTAGGGTTCTTTAGTGTTTTTTAATTCCCGGGAAATTTTGGGTTAAAAATCCTAGTAGTGAGACAAAAAAAGTTTGCCGTTGTTCAGATGATAATTTGACGTTTGGCCTTGTTTCAGGTCTTCAGGATGATCAACGAATCTATGGATACAAATTTACTGTTTGAAATCATACTAATTAAATCAGCTACATCAATTTTCCTCAAAAAGGGTCTTGAAAAGGATTACATCCTTAGCCCGAAAAAATTGTCAGTAACGACAATTCAAATTATGGCAATCGACATAAAGGGTGAACACACCAAAACACTTAGAAACTTATACCAAAAAAAAACTAGATGGCTTTTAAATATTTTTTTTTATTCGAATACTTTGAAGTTTAGAGGTAATAAAAATATTAAAATGTTAGTTATTTGTTCCATATGCAACTGATCGGACTTTTCGTCGCACACGCACACTAGTGCATCATCGACTTTTCGCGACGCCGACAACCACTTGGTTTTGAATTCTGCAATATCTGTTACCAGTTCACCTGTCTTCTTCAATATTCCCATTTACTATTGACCAATATTCCTCAATAGGGCGTAGCTCTGGGCTATTGGGTGGATTGCAGTCGCGAGGTACAAAATCGATTTTATTTGCATTGTACACTCATAAAAAAAATCCGTACAAATTGGTCAAAATTGTACATGTACTATTTCCTGTTATTTTAGCAGAATTTTGACCTATTTGTACGGACTTTATAGAGATAATAACAGAAAAATTAGTTCAATTTAATCAGAACGCGTTTAACAGACTTTTGTACTAACTTTTTTTTATAAGTGTACCACTGCAATGTGCCCTTGGCATAGTGGCAGCTTGCCAGGTCCGGCCAGAACAGTGATTTGGTGACGTGACTCTTAATAAATGGCAGAAGACGCTTTTTGAGGCGCTCATCCCGATAAATTTGAGCTTTCATTGTTCCAGATGTGATGAAAGGGCTGCTTTTACGACCACAGGAGCAAATGGCTTGCCAAACCATGTATTATTTTGGAAACTTGCACTTCATTTTCAATTTACAGCTTTCAGGAACATCTTTACGACTTGCAGCAGTATACGAATCTTGGCCAGCAATATATTTGAAATTTTGAAAGCAGTAGGTTTCGTCTTCCATGACAATGCATTCATATTTCGTTATTGGGATTCGTACAACTTGCGGCTGCGGGATTTCGCCGTAACATGCTGCTTTGCGTCTCGATCTGGTGCTGTTTGAGCTTTAAAACTTCTCAGTGAAGCTTGCCGCTTTACCTTTTATACGATAGACTGCGATTTACGTACAGATTTTGCAACAAAACGTGACGAAATCTTCGGAACTTGCGAAAATGCCCTGAGGACCTTCCGAGCACTGTTTGTATCACTTTGGTCATGCTCACCTCCGCTACCAGGCTTTCTAGCAATTGCCAGACCTTCTCTGTAGCGATTTAAAACCCTGGAAACTGTCGACTGTTGCATTTTTACATTTTTCGCAATTTTACGCGCACTGAGAACCGGATTTATATATTCGTGCAAAATAATTTGCCTCGTTCTAACTCGGTGGTCATTTTTGACGAAACTAAAAGTAAAATTCGAATGAAATTTCTCATACATAAAATTTAGGTCATGGCCTACTCAGGGTATTTGAATTTCAAAATATATAAATTTTTTTGAGTAAGTTATAAGTTTTCCAAAGTGTCCCAATTTTGGTGTGTTCACCCTTTATTACGCATGATGTAATGATAAGGGCTCATGAATGTTTTAGAAACTTTAAAGTGGGGCATAGCACAAAAAAAGGCTGGGAACCACTGTAATAGAGGGTACAAAAATCTACAAGTCTGTAGCAGGGAAACAAGCCGATCAAAATAATCGGCGGCGGCGGCGCAAGCAAAAAATCGGCGGCGGCGGCGGCGATTAAGGTTGAGCCGGATAAAAATCGGCGGCGGCGGCTCAACCAAATAATCGGCGGCGGCGGCGGCTTGATCGGCTTGATAGAACATTATACACGTAGTTTAAAGATGTTTAAGGTTTTTTCCAAAATATAGCAGTAGAAAATTGTGCAAAAATTTTGGAATTATCAAATATAAAATAATTTTAAGTTAAATTCATCGATAAAAATTACAAATTTAGGATTTTTAGTTTTTGAACGGAGCTAGGAGAGATAGTTGGGCTTACCAAATATATACATATGTTTATATATTCAACAAAATTGTGTGGAAATATTTTCAAATAAAACTGATTTTCTTAATTTTTTTCTTATTTTGTTTAATTTTGACGGCTTTTAATTGCAATATTTTGTTTAAAAAAACTAATTTTTATCTAATTTATTCTTTATTCAGGGTAAAATGAAGTTCTACTTTAATCGCTTTAAAATTGTCAAAGTTATACATTTTTTTATAAACATGGAATCTCTGCATTTATAAGAAAATTGGAAATATTAACCTTAATGATTGTGCAAACAAGAACATCGAGTTGCTGAAATTAAATGTTTAGAAAAATTACGATAACTTTTTCAATTTTCAATTAATTTCAACAAAAGAATCTGATTTTACTAAGAACTAAACCCACTTTCAGAATAAATTACAATAGTAAAGATCTGTTTAATACTGTAAAAAAGCCGTCAAAGTATACAAATTAAAAAAAAATTAATTTTAATATTTAAAAAAAAAACTGTCAACATATTTCAGTTACAAATAAATAATTCTATATATATTTGGAAAGCTAAAATTTTTGTCTTTCCAAAAACTTTACAATATTCAAAATCGGTTGAAAAATTGCTGAATTTCAAATTGTTAAGTGCTTGAAGTCGCTCAAAAACAGAGTTTTGACACTATCACCCCTGTTCTGAATTTCGAAACTTTTTAATTAGAGTGGTTTTGTAAAATCACACAAAATGCAAAATATCGGAAATTGACTGTTTCAACAAAATTTAGCATACTGACAAATTTTAAAATAAATTTTAAAATATTAATTTTTGCAACAAAATATTCGTTTTACTTTCACCAAGCTTTTCCAACACGAAATAAAACGATGAAAATAATTCGGATGTGGATCACAGAACAGCAAAAAAATTCGGAATGTTTCAATTTAGAATTTTTTATGTGGATTCGGAACTTAGAAATAAACAAACTCTATTTTCACTCAAAATGAAATGTGTTTTTAGAATAAACTAGAAAAAAATATGGTTCCAAAAAAATTATGCTCGAAATGATGTCAAAGTTGAAAAACTTAGAAGAATTCATTCTTTTTATAATGATCTTTCACGTTTCATTCGGTTTGTAAAAGATTAAAACAAATGTTGCGTTTTTAATTATTTTTATGGGTTTTGTATATGATATCAATATTAAATCCCTCAAATAAGCCACATTTTTATTTAATTTGTAATTATAAACTAAAGTGTTGTCAGAATCATTAGTATATTCATATCTTAGATCTTTTACTGAATGAATAAAATGGCAATTTTGATAAGCCATTTTGTAAAAGATTAGAATTAATGAAAAAATTAATTATTTAAATTGATTGTAATTTCATAAGGAATGTATTCAACATAAGAATACATTCTATTTAATATTAAACTTTGGGAATGAAACCTATGAATTAATTATAAAGGAATGGTTTGATGGAATGATATATATTCAATTTCTAAAGCTGAATCCGGTTTTGTGCGAATTAAGCTAAAATTTAATTAATTCTTTCGAAGCTCTGCCTACAATCTACACTTGGTATCTAATTTCGTAAAACACTTGGGTGAAGTGAAGGGAACTTTCAATGTAAATTGTTTTTGTAACAAAAACAATTTCTACAGAAATAACGCAACACTTCGCCGAAGTGTTTTAGAAAATTACCCCCTTGGTCATTTGAAAAGTATATATGCATATTTTTTATTTTGTAACACTGTGTAATTTGTATCCAAAACTATGGGTGCTAAAGACGTGTTCATTTGAATTCTCTCCTCTATTGCATATGCAAATTTCAGCGAAATCTGTCAGAAGTTTTCAAGCAAAACTTCCAACTTAAGAAATATTTATGACAAAAATCCTTCTTAGCTCTGACTATAAAACTGGTTCTTTTATTTTTTTTGAACTAAAAAAAATACTCTTGATGGTTCAGGAAATAATGAAGTAGAAAATTTGTTTTAAAAATGACATTTGCTTTTAATTTTTTTATTTTGGAAAATTGATACTTCCAGCCGAAATGAGCCGAAAAAAATCGGCGGCGGCGGCTGAGGCAAAAATGACCGGCGGCGGCGGCTTAAACGGCTTACGGCGGCTGGCTTGTTTCTCTGGTCTGTAGGTATGCGAGTATATTAAGTTATTGCTTTGTGTATATTATTAAATTAATAAAAGAAATAAACAATTAAACATGTTTTCTTTGTAAAATAAATTTGTAAAGAATACAAATATAAATTTAAATACAGACTCTCTGTATAAATGGACAGACACGTCATAATATTTTAAATGAAAATATATACAAAAACTTATTTGAACATGTTTCTTTTTCTCTCCACATATTAAAATAAAAAAAAAAAATAAACAAAGTTTACACACAAAAAGGTCCTTGACTTTTGAGTATAACACAAATAATTACAATAACAATAAAAACAATATTACATGAATCACACATAAAATATTAAAAAATATATGTATATGCAAAATGGATATTGAATATACATAATCTGTTATCAAACATATATACATAGACGACATATTTGAGTAGACATTTTTTAACAGGATTTATTCTTAAACCAATTTTGATTTTAGATAATACGAGTTTAAAATATTGAAAAATTAAACTTTACCATTTTATTTGAAAATTATTTTTATCTGTTATTTTGAAGAGGTATTTTATTCAACTTTTTCGAAAAAAGTTTTTATACAACTTATTTTACGTTTAACTGAGAGAAACAACACAATACTACTAGTCAAATTTTGATTTTCTGTAATTCTATTAAACAATAAAGATTCAAGCTAAAACCCACACTTCGATATTTTCGTGTATGAGAGAGAATACATTTTTTAAAGAGTTCTGATGGAAAGAGTGTAATAAAATAAACAAATTTATTATTTTTGGTTAAATTAATCATAAAAAATATTATGCACACATGTATATTTATGTGATTATTTGAAATAATAACAATAAACATTTTTAAAACAACAAATGCTTCCAGACTGTTAACTAACATAAATAATAAAAAAAAAGATAAAAGTTTACTACAAAAATATTGACAATTAAGATGTGTTTGTTTAAAATGCAATTGTATTCTTTTTTAGACGACTAAAATAGATTAGTATTTTAACAATTTGAACTATAGAAAAATGTTAGCAATATTAAAACTTATCAAATTCTTTCAAATATATTTTTATTCTTTGTAATTTACTTGTAAAAATTGTATCATCTTTCTTTGATTTGAAAATAATTTAAACAGAAAGTGATATTAGTTTAAGATCTAGAGTCAAACTAAAAAGAACATTCATTTAGTCAAAATAAGAGATCAACTAAATATTCCCCCATTCATTAAAACTTTTAGTAATCTCAATAAGCATACATACATATATGTTTGTTTTAATAAAGTTATAAGCTAATTTATCGTACACTGAACAATACACTCAAAAAAGTTTGACAGTTACTACATGACAGTTGTTTATGTAGTAATCAGTAGTTGTTTTTTTATCAGTAATTACAGTTGTTTTTCTATAGAAAAAGGCAAAACTACTTTTATGACGGTTATTTAAGAAAACAACTAACGAAAAGTATTGTAATTTCGTAACAGTTGTTTAAATCAGTTATTTTTAATATCATAATAAACAACTACCAAAACAGTATTTTTTACAGTAAACAGTAGTTTTTGTTTCTAGTTTGCAAATAAAAATCAGAAACTTGTATTGTATCTCCAATGCATAAAAGCATAATAACTGGAGAACGCTTTGGAATTTTGACTTAAAATTTTAAATAGGCTGAAGTAATACTACATATTTTTGTAATTGAAAGAAAAAATAATATTTTTTATTAAAATATACTTTTATAAACAAAAAAAATTTATTGCAAAAAACAGTAGTTTTTACCGATTTTGTCAGTTGTTTTGAAATTTTTGTAGTAAAAATTTATCAGTTAATTTTACGACATTGGTAGTTATTTTTACTCTTTAACTTTCATGTTCCCAACAAAATCTTCTATTACCCGGTGATGACTTTGGTACACTAATAAAAATTAGCTAAAAATTATGCTGCAGAAAAAACTGCAGCAATTAGCTATTTTTTTGCTAAATACTAGTAAAATAAGAACAGCAAAATTAAAACAGAATTTTAGTTATACATATTTGAGTTAAATTTTTGCTAATGGCGAATAGCAAATTAACCTGCTAAAATCAGCAAAAAATTTTGCTTAATAATTTGTAGCCTAAAAATCAAAAAAAAAATTTTAAATTTTCGAAGTTTTTTCCGATTTTTTTTAAATGCAAATAAGAAATAAATTGTAAAAATAGCAGAAAAAGTTACTAAAAATTAGTTAAAAATAATGCTGCAGAAAAAACTGCTAAAATTAGCAATTTTTTTTTTTTTTTTGCTAAATAGTAGTAAAATAAGAACAGCAAAATTAAAACTGTTAAATTTACAGAAATTTAGTTATATTTAAGTTAACTTTTAGTTAATTGAAAATAACAAATTGTACTCTAGAATCTGCAGAAAATTTTGCTAAATATTAGTAGACTAAAAATAGTAAAAATAAACTGTTATATCTACAAAATTTTTGCTATTTTTTTAAGCTAAATTTAGTTGAATGAAAATAGCAGTCTATCCTGCGAAAATCAGCGGAAGTATTTGCTAAAAAAAATTGTAAACTTCAGATTTGGCTCCCAGCGATTTTTACCTATTTTCAAACTTCAAAAAAAAAAAATGCTCACTGGAAAGAGATTTGGTTCGAATGAAGAAGTGATTGCCGAAACAAGGGCCTATTTTGAGGTCAAAAATAATTCATTCTATAGAAAAGGTATCGAAGTGTTGGAAAGGCGTTGGAGTGATTGTATCGCTCTTGAAGGAGACTATGTTGATGAATAAAGTCGAATTTTGCAAAAAAAAAATTTTTTTATTGGTTACCCTACAGACTTTTCAGCCGATGTGTTACATACAGATTTATAAAAATTAAAAAATTTAATCAAATTTGTTTAGATTTTTATTTAAATTTTGTAAAAATTTGTGTACGTAGAGATTGAGAAAAAGTTGGTAGATTGTTTTTTGAAGATATATTTATTAAAGTTTGTCTTGCTTTTGAACTTCTATTATATTATACAAAATTAATATAAATTTTATAAATAAAATTCTTTGATAAGAAATATTATATTTATACACAATAATACGAGTAGTTGGTCTTTCTCCTTCAAGTAAACAACACTGTATTGTGTTATAGTTGATATTATTCCTCTTCATTGTTAATTTTAGTGACAGTCCGCACCAGTCTACTGTCATCAACAACAATAACAACACATCATTGTCATAATCTAGGGTTAGGAAGTTCATATTTTTTCAATAGTGTTTTAGGTGCATTGAAAACCAAAAATATGCATTAAAACTAAGTAATATGCATAAGAAATCCAAAAATAAGCAGGAAAAATTTCAAAAATATGAATTTATTTAAAATTTGTATTACATATTTAAGAGTTTTATGTATCATTAAATATATGTACTTAAAAATATGCATTTTTTTTAAATTTGCAAAAACAAAATATGAATCGCAAAACACTATATGCATATTCAGTATAATATAATGAATATGGGCATTTCCACCGAAAGGTCCACCGAGACTAAAATATTAAAAGTTCTTGAAAACACTTTGTTTTATCATATTTTCATAGGGAAACAATCAAATTTAAATAACGTAAAAAGATTTTGCATTTATTCATAACCCATTTCGAGGTATTCGAATGCGAATTCGCACAAGCGCATCTTTTCTTATTTGGATATTTATATTGCACATTTTGTTTTGATAAAAGTTTTTAAACAGAGACGTTATGCATTGACTTTTGCTCTCTAAAATATTTCTAAAGGTACAAAGAGTCATAAAAGAATGCATAAGAAACAATGCGATTGAAAATAACTGTGACATTTTCATATAAATTTATTTTTGTTTATTTTATTTAATACTATACAATACTTAATTCATACCACCCAGGAAAATTTTTTACAATCGGTAGCCAACTACACCCATTCTACAATTGGTTCCACTGCAACCGATTCCATGGAACTGGTTCCGGAACCAGTTCTTGGGATCCTATATGGAAGGTGTGGGTGACGTAGAATTAGTTCCAGAACTGATTCTAGAGCAACCGATTCCACTTTTGAGCAATAGAAGGGGTTGCTTTTGGGACAATTTCAAACAAAAAGAATCGGTGTTAGAATCGACAGTAGAAGGGGTTGTGAATGAAAAGTAGCTATTCTACAACGGATTCTTTGGAACAGAAAATTTTCCTGGGTACATATTTCTTTTAAGTTTGTTTTTTGTTATTATATTAAAATAAATACCTTGAATACTTCTGTCGATTTAAAAACATTTTTAATAAGCTTGTTTATATATAATTTCGTAAAAAGAGCAATAGAAAACGAGTAAAAAGGTTAAAGTCGGGCATGCCGACTATACAATACCCTACACCAGTCTGGTTAAAAGCCAACTAATGTTTGGATCCGAAATTCGAATGGGTTAAAATGAGGCTTGTGTCAAAATTTTCTATAATGTGAGTCAGCGCACCAAATTTCATTAAAATATCTTAATATTTGCGACCTGCAGTTTGTAACCAAGCCAATTTTGGGGGGACCCTTATATGGGCACTAGTTCTAAACATGGACCGATGTTCACCAAAATCAATAGGCTTCGTCCTTGGGCCAACATAGGTCTATGTACCAAATTTCATCAAAATATCTTAATATTTGCGACCTGCAGCGTATAAACAGTATAATTTTGGTAGGACCCTTATATGGGCACTAGGTCTAAACATGGACCGATGTTCACCAAAATCAATAGGCTGCGTTATTGGGCCAATATAGGTTTGTGTACAAAAGTTCATCAAACTATCTTAATATTTGCGACCTGTAGAGTGCGCACAAGATTGCATGGACAGACAGACAGACGGACGGACAGACGGACATCGTTAAATCGAAATAAAAAAAAATTCTGAACCGATCGGTATACTATAAGGTGGGTCTACGACCAATATTTTTTGGTGTTACAAACATCAGCACAAACTTATAATACCCTGACCACATAGTGGTGTAGGGTATAAAAAATAATATGAATCGTTTTTGGGTAAAATTAAAACCATTTTTAAAAGACATCAATGCACAACAGTGTAAAATTAGTCACATTGAAATATTGCCTTAGGTTTCGCTGAAATCGGCATTTTAATTGTTAGCCGCGAAAAACCACTTCTGTTTTTGTCCCGTGCGAATGCCTTGGTTTTTTACAATTATCTTGAAAACGAAAAATTGCTAAAAATCAACCTCAGCACCAATTACACTATGCGACAGTCAAAATCGGGATGGGATGAAACCAACGGGAAATGTTATATCGGTCAAAAACAAGTTATACGTGTCCCGGCGTTTCGCTGGGTTACCCCTAGGAATCGAGATATATCTTTTTTTTGACATAACTCGAGAACCACTAGTCCGATTTTGCTCAAACAATTTTAAAAAAATTAAAATTACAATTCCTTTAATCTGTTCATATAACGTTTTTCTATATACTCAACAGTTTTACCGGTAAAAATAAATGTTTGTTACCGCTACCATAAAAATCAATAACCTTTTGTTTATTACTTTTTTTTAATATTTTAGGCAAAAAATATATTTTTCTTCATACATTTATTTTTACCGGCAAAACTGTTGAGTATATAGAAAAACGTTATATGAACAGATTAAAGGAATTGTAATTTTTTTAAAATTGTTTGAGCAAAATCGGACTAGTGGTTCTCGAGTTATGTCAAAAAAAAGACCACCAAAGGTCAAATCGATATATCTCGATTCCTAGGGGTGACCCAGCGAAACGCCGGGACACGTATAACTTCTTTTTTACCGATATAACTTTCCCCGGTAGTTTGAACCCTTCCCGATATAGGGCTAATAAAGAGATATAAGTAAAGCCTATTTTCAAAATAAAAATCCGTTTTATTTTGACTTTTTTCACTTTATAAGTGTTCGACGGTCCCGTTCGACATGATGGTAAAGCCCATATGCATATATAAAAAATTTACATATCGTCGTATAAAATCAAAAAAGCCGTAAGTTACATAAAATCTAAAATCGACTTTTTTAATCGATTATGAATAGGGTTTGGGGTTCGGGAATTCCCGGGAAAAGTTTGCCGGGAATTCCCGGGAAAATAATATATTTTTCCCGGGAAAACGGGAAATTTTAAAAATATTAAATTTTTTAAATTGTTTTTGTCTGGAATAGGATTTTTTTATTTTAGTCATAAAAAACATTTTAAACACCAAAACCAAAATGTCATTGTTAAAATCTTTTAAAAGGGAATCAATTTATTTGACACACACAAAAAAATTTTTGCCAAGTAATTTCAAATAATAAAGATTTTTCGCATAACTTATTCAAAATTTAAGTAGTAAAACCTAAAAACTTGGTAAAATGTTTAAAAGAAATATGAAAAAAAAAGTTTTGTTTCTTACAAATAATCGCCCTTAGTATCTAAATTTTTCAAATGTATATTTTAGTTAAAGTCGACTTTAGTTAAAATATTGGGTGGCAGTATACCTTGACTTGGTTTATTTTTGGAGCATTCTGATTGGTTAATTTATTTTCAACCAATCAAAATGTTTGAAAATATAAATATTTTTGTAGGGTTTTCATACAGAACATGAATAAAACCGTATGATTAAAAATAAAGTCGACTTTAAATTTAAAATATTTCTTTATATTAAGGGCCAATAATTTTACAAGTAACGTTTTCATTAATAAATGTGATATAAGTAAGTTTACTTTATTTTAATACACCTGCTTTCAAACTAATATGTGACGCGCAAAATAGAAAGGGACCTAAGGGTAAAAACCGGTTTTGTTCAGGAGAGCATGCGATCGGTCTCATTCGATGATCAGATGTTGTCCACATCAAAAAAAAAATTGATTTTTTACCCTTAGGTCCCTTTCTCTATGCGCTGTCACATATATTCTTTTATATTAAAGAATAAAATGTTAGGATTATGGAAATACTTCACGAAAAAGAACAATGCAGCTCAGTGCAATATTTGCCCTAAAAGTTATCGGTTATCCGACATCTAAATTTGGTTCACAAAAAAAAAAAAAAAAAAAAATGATGGTCATGCAACTTCTCTTGAAGAAAAAAACAACAAGAATAACGTTCCAGCTAAAATTTGCAAAGTACCCGAAGAAAAAAGTGTAAGCTGAATAGGCATTGAACGTTTTATGGTAGGGCAAACATTTCCTGAAATGGTATCCAAATTAGCCGCAGTCGACGGAATGTCAATCCGCACCATAACTAGATCTTCGTTTATTCGAGAAAGTTTTTATAATAAAAACCTGGTATTGCCAAAAACTGAAACCGATGTAAAGAACATTATATTAAATTACTACAATCATGTAAACGATATCTTGATAAAAAAAAATATCGAGCAATATTTCCAACAATAGGAGATTTACTATAATCTTAGATGAATGGACAAGAATATGACAAAAGAGATATTTGAACATATGTATAAACGGAAATAATTAATTTTATAACCTGGGGTTGGTTTATATATCAGGAAGATGTAATGCTGATGAAATAAGAAGAATTGTAGAAATAAGACTAGAAGAGTTTTATTTGTCTTTGGAAAATAACATTGTGGCCACCATATCTAATGGGCCAAATGCGATGAAACGGTTTGTTTCCGACAGTCCGGTAGTGGGTGCTTTCTGCTGGAATCATGCAATTCATTTGGCAGTGCTTAGAGTAATTTTTGTGAAATAAAATGTTCAACATTCTGATATTTTTAATTTGAATTCTCACTACACAGACTGAATTTGTAGTGAAATAGTGTTTTTTTTAACAAAAATTACTTATATAGGTGGTTTTCATTAACAATTTTGTTCAAAAATATTTCCCGGGATTCCCGGGAATCAAATTTTTTTATTCCCGTTTCCCGGGAAATAAAAAAGTCCGGGAAATCCCAAACCCTAATTATGATGCACCGTATCAAAGTACATATTCCTGCAAAATTTTACACTTCTACGACTAAACAAGACAATTTTATTAACAAAATTCTAAACAGTCCCAAGTGTAAGTGCAAGCAATTTTAAAAAGTTTTTTGCTTCTCCTGTAAAATTTTTTATATGTAATTTACGGCTTTTTTGATTTCATATGACGATATACAATATTATTAGGCTAACAACAAACATTTGCTTACACGAACTTCCTTAACCTAGTCATTACATTCATTAGGTATTATTCATTTTATTGATATTTCCCGTTAAAATGAAAATAATAATAGTTTCATTCTCAAGTGGCATTTATGTGGTTAAGAATATGGAAAAACAAATAGTTAACCTCTAAATAAGTTTGTAAAAGAGAGATTGTAATATATATTTTTCTAAGGAGTTATACCCATGTAAACACTTAAAGATGAGACTTGTTGTTGGTGTCGTTTTTTGGTTTCTGAATTTTGCTAATGTCTATGTAATTTCATGCGTAATTTAGTATTCTAAATGCAGGCAAAAGGATCCCAGTGTACAATTGGAGTCCGAAAAGACTCATAAAAGAGCCCTTTGACCTTCTGAAATCATAGATATATGAGGGTGTTTTCCTTCACCGATGAAGCCTCTTTCTGAAAGCACTTTTATGACTTATAAAAGACTCCAAATTATGAGCATTGCTGGATAATTTTGAATTTTCTGAGCCATTTATGAATAATTTTTGAGTCATTCAATACACTCATAAATAAGAGTCGATTATGTTTCATTTATGACTCTAAAATTTGAGCACACTGCAAATGTTCGTATTTTGGAGTCCTTTATGAGTCATAATTTCTGAGCGCTCAGAAAAATGTTGGCTAGGATCCATCAAAAATTGTTTGAGTTGAACTGAGTGCCGATTGTAGAAAATACACTAATACCAATATTTGCGTCTTTGATTGGGATCGGAAAAACGCGACACAAATTGATACGACGTAAACCGAAACACGATTTCCCATTCATTTGTATTTATTTTTAGCTGATTGGGTCCACGCCGCATCATTTTATCTGAAAAAATTTATTTTTCATAAACTGAAATCCGTGATGATTTGTGAATTTCAATTAATATTTTCTAAATTGCAATTGATGTTTTCTGAATATCAATTGATATTTTCTAAATTTCAATTGATATTTTCTGTATACTCAAAATATTAGTTAGTAGAAAAATTAGTGAAACATCTTGTACATCAATTGTACTAGCTTTCAGGCATTTTTTTTGCTGAAATTGTGTTTTCAGCAAAATTTTTAGTTATATTTTTTCAGCACATTAAACTAATTTTGAACTAATGTTTTTTTAATTTATTTTGCTACCAAAGTTGTGCTGATACACACATTGGGAAATTGTCTTTGTGTTCCCTTTCGCTTTTTAAAGAAAAAGGGTTTCAGTGATATAAAAGCGATGTTTTGGTATTTCCTTTTTTGTTTTTTTTTTGAATTATCTACAGCATGCCAATAAGCATATAAGTATGTGAGATACAATTTTGTTTATATTTATTTTTATATACTTTTCCGAAACGAATGCGGTTATCGTTAGGGTAATGCTATTTTAGATGATTTCGGTACCGGTATTTTACGGAAAACGATATTTGAGTTATTTCGGTAACGTTATTTTAGGGATAACGATATTTCGGTAACGGTATTTTAAGGGTAACAGTATTCTAGTTATATCGGTAATGGTATTTTACGGGTAGCGGTATTCAGTTATTTCGGCGCATACCGCATTTTTTAATGCAAAAAATAAACTAAAATAAAAACAAAATAAATTAATCAACTTAATTTATGTGAAATATTTAATAACCACGTACCATTACCAAGAGCAGATAATTAACCCTCTAACCGGCCTAATCTTTATTGCAATGAAATTTATACCATGTGTTCCTCACGAAAAATAAACAATAAGTTCTACAAAATTTTTTTTCGTTACCTATTTTAGGCGATATGGGCCAAAATAGTTTAAGGGTGAATCTCGAAAACTAGCGCATAAAAATTACTAGGTTTAGGCACAAATTATTTCTCTTACCAAGATGTAATTACAATAAAAAAAATTGCATTTTTGTGCTGTTACTTAAGAGGTTGTAGCGAATTTCGTTTTTCGAAAAATGCGAAATTGAGCGAAAACGCACCAAAACTTCAATATATATTATTCAAACTTATAAGCTTTGCTACCTATACCAAATATATTCTTTTTCTCAAATTTCAGAAAAATCCGTCCATTCGGTTTGAAGTTAAGGCGATGTCCTTTAAAGGTATCCTTATGGAATCCTGTGCATCCTTGGACCAAAGTAAGGCACTTTTTGAATAGATTAAGCTCCAATCTTACTTCATGGTCACTATCAATTGTTTTAGTCAATTTAAATATGTTTTTAGATTTTTGAAACTTTTGGTTGTTTTAAAATATTTAGTTTTTAAAATTTTACGAAATTTTATCTTTGACACTTTCTCGCTTCCAAACCGTGCATTGTATACGAAAAAATTCTTCACAAAAAATTTTATAAATTTTGTTTGCTGTTGAAAAAGCATAATTTCTTATTATAAAATACCCCTTTGGCGCTTTTCTGGTCAATTTAATATACCCCGCCTGGAGGCGGGCTTGCCGGTTAGAGGGTTAAAAATAACAGTAACGGTATTTTAAGCATAACGGTATTTCATTTATTTCGGTAACGGTATTTTATGGTTATCGATATTTCGCATTTTTCGGTATAAGTATTTTAAGGATAACGGTATTCCAATTATTTCGGTAACAGGATTTTAAGGATAACGGTATTTCGATTAATTCGGTAACGGTGTTGCCTGCCAACCCTGATATTTTTAGATTTTTAATGAAGTCAGGTCGACAATATCTTGATATTTTTATATTTTACAAAGTTTTCTAAACAATTTCGAAAGGATCACAAAAACACAATTTCTAGATTTAAATTTTCAGCAAATAAAATAACTAAAGTATAATTTCTGTACACATTTTTTGAGTTTTATTCAGTCTACTAATATTTAGCAAAACGTCTTATTGATTTTAGCAAGAATTTTTTTCATTTGCAATCGACCAAGTGTTACATACCTTTTGCTGAATTTACATTTTTTTTTTGTTTGCTAAAAATCAGCATTTTTTCTGCTAGCACCCTCGTGACTAAAATTTTGCTGACTTTACTGAGTTTTTTGAGTGTATTTTAAATGATAATTTCTGAATTTCCATTCATATTTTCTTAATTTTAAATGAAAAATCTTAATTCCAATTGTTAATTTGTGAATTCAAATTCTGAATTTCAATTGATATTTTCTGAATTTCGATTTGACGCGGATGGTTTTGGTATCCATATTGCCCTATTCAGAAAATATTTTTCCACCACATTGAATTTCTGATAAAACGCGAAAAATCGCGAATATTAAAAAATCTGAAACACGCGTTCACTTAAATCGACTAAAGATTATGATATATAAGTTTGACATTTCAATCACAAACATCTCCGTACAAAAGAGTAAAAAATTTGTTTGGATATGCTTGAACATGTTATATATACCGCTCGCTGGACGCACCTCAAAAATGTTAAAATTTCAGTGTTGTTAACTTTCTTTTAAAATCGCTAAAAACAAAGTAAAATTTGGTCATGTTTAAAGTGCTGCAATTTTAAGTCTGGTGACCATTTGTAGATAAAAATAATGCAAGACTTAAGGAAATTTTATAGGATTTCCAAAATATACAGTTTGTGCAGAACCGATCAGTACTGTCTAAATTTTACTATGTAATTTAATAAAAGGTTGATATCGCTAATTTTTCGTTAAAAGCCACGCCCACTTAAAACACGTGACAAAATGAAAAATCAAACATTACGTTAAAATTCTGTACACTTTTCTGAACCATCTCCTTGACTTTCATGGCGAATTTAGCCAATATTTTGATCTTTAAAAATAAAGGCAACAACAATAAAATTAGAAAAAACTTGAATTGTCTTATGCCGTTTTCTTTTCTGAAAAAAGTGTTGCCTTTTTTCTGCCCTTTTTTTAAAAAATGTATTTTTGTGCATAGAAATAATAAGTAAATATAGGCATATTAGGTATAAAATTAAAGGTATTTTAAAGACCTATTTAACTATGCTTCAAAAATGTCCAACAATATTCAACTTATTTAACAAAACAACAAAATATAGAAAATTGTGACATTTTGTTAAATTGCACGAAAATTAGGGAATAATTAGACATATTTTATACACGGTTAGATTGATATCTGAAATACCTTTAATTTGATACCAAATTTGTCTATGTTTACCTTTTATTACTATACACAAAAAGGCATTTTGTAAAAAAAGGGCAGAAAAAAGGCAACATTTTTTTCAGAAAAGAAAACGCCATTAAATTCGTGGCCACAACTGTATATATGCAGTAGGGAGTCCCGATAAATTGCTTTGTTGTGAATTAATGAGTTCAACATGGGGAAAATAAGCAAAACATATTTATTTTTATTTTATTTCTTTTCGTGATGTCAGAATTTCAATTGATATTTCCTGAAGAAAATTTCAATTGACATTTTCTTAATTTCAATTAATATTTTCTGAATTACAGCAGATGTTTTTCTAAATATGAAGGTTAAAATGCAGTTTTTTTTATTATTTTTTTTTAACTATGTCTTTCAATCATGTTTTTATTAGATAAGAATCATAAGTGAACCAAAATTGATTAAATAAAAAGTTACATCATATTTTTGTTATGGCCATTATGAAAATTTGGATACCAATTTTGTTTAAAAATTTTAAAATTATTTTACCATTAAACACTGGTGGCGAAATAAAGATCAACTCCAAAAATGTAATACTTATTTTCCCATATTCAGCTCATTAATACCCATCTTATGAGTGGGGGACGCCCTAATGTACAGTAATGCTATAAAAATATAATTTTTTTTACCAGAATTAAAAAATTATATAAGAAAAACAAAACAAAAATTTCTTTTCCAAATTTATTATGCATATAAGCACCGTAAGTTGTTTTTCACGTGGAAAAATTTCACTCGGACTTTAAAGGCTCCAAAATGCAATTTAAATTATAAAAATGGACAATTTTTTAATTTTATAACAAAGATACAATCACAATATACACAAAATGTCAATTTTTCACCAGAAAAATAATAGTCTTGTGCATTAAATTTGTGTGAAAACAAACTCTACACCCTTTTCACGTGAAACTGATTATCGTGAAAAATCTTTTTTTTTCATATGGAGTACAACAGTTTTTTCACGTGAAATCGAAACAACTTACGGTGCTATAGGTGTTAGCCCTTAAGGATCACCTAAATTGTGGTGTTATAATGGGTTTAATTTTTAGCTGTCTTTATTGTATTCAGTCAATTTTTTGTAGGTTATTTAGCTAGATTTTTTGTGATGCTAAAATAGAAGAGTTCATTTCACCTCTCGATTGGTAGGTATTTAATAAATTAACGCTACATACTTAAAAACTAGCTGAGACGTGTTAAAAAAAATCATCGAAGACTAGAATATATTAGGTTGTCAGCATAGTGTCAATACAAGAACGGCATGACGTTGCCAGTTTAACTGTTGGCATGTGGCCAATTTGGTCGTAGCATTAATTACAAAGCTGTTTGGATATAACAATAAATTATTTTATATGTTTAACATATTTAGCTTAAATAATTGAAATATATTTTTTACTCTCTGGAATAGAAACTTTTAAAATTAAATGAAGTTACGTAGGTGTGCACAATCAATTTTGCACGGTAAAGTCATTTCGCGGGCTTTTTAAATCGAAATAAGTATACAATTAAAAATTGCACGATTTAAAAAAGAAATTTTATTTATATTTTAGTAATGTTAAAATAATGTTCATATTTCATTATTTCCGTTGTTTTGGTACCCATATATAACGGTTAGTAGATTAACTGGTTATTTTAGGCTCGCAGGGGCTATAAATGGATCTGGGAGCCACACTTTATGAATCATAAAACCAAATGCATTTTTAAGATCGCGAGAAAATTTCCTTTCATTGAGTACCCATACTTACAATTTTTTTCGTAAAATTTAATTGTTTTATTTGATTTTTTTAAATTCAGTTAAAGATTATTGCCCTCAAAAACCTTTTACCAAAATAACTGAACCCTTACTGAAATAATTAGGACGTCGTTTCCGAAATTACTGAAATACCGACAAGTTTGATCTTTAATAAGATGTGTGTGTGAACTCGTAGATCCTTTTTGAAATAAGAATCCTTTAAAATTCTTAAATAAACTAAATAAATGAATAGTAAAAAACACAATCATCCACCCTCCCCAACATCCGTCCATTCACCTTTGTCCTAAGTATCCAAAAGTACAGTTTTGCGTTTAAGATGAATTTTCCACCATTCAATTTTGATCATTATATAACAAAATGAACCGTGTACCAGAGCTTGAAAAGTAGCAGTTCTTTTTTTTAGTCTATTCGCATAAAAATTTACTATTTTCGTGAATCAGTGAATAATTGTTAATCACTTTATATCAATGACTTAATATTGAATAAAGTGAAATAATGATTACGTCTAATTCATATTGATTCAACTTTGATTATCGGGAATTGGGAATTTTTTTGGATATTCCCTGAATTTCACTAGAATACTGATGTACAAAAATTACTTTTTATTCTAAAAACATAATATGTTTCAAAAATCAATAAAACTTTTTGCTGAAACAAACTTAAAAAAAACTTAAAAACTTTAGGTAATTTATTTGCTTACAAATTAAATCTAGAAATTGTGTTTTGTGGTTATTTCGAAATTATTTAGAAAACTTTACAAAAATTTTATTGAAATTTAGAAAACTTTGTATAAAAATGTACAATTTGTTTTTAAACAAATAAAAATTGCTTTTTTTTTTAAACTACATACTGTAGAGGACCAAAATTACTCTAAAGAAATTTTAAAAATGTTTTCCCATAATATGCTTAGCCTACCAAACGTTTGAGACCTGTTTTTTTCAAAAATTCAAACGCGGGTAGCAAACTATAATTAACCTGTAACATTTGTTTTTGTTGTATATTTCCACATAATAATCATTTGAGTGCTATTGATGTCAAGATATCCAAATAGCATATAACTTTTTACTACATGAAGAAGATCAATACACGGAGGAAAAAGACGTTTTTGTATATGTTTGGAGGTAATCAATGTATGTTTACAAACTACCATATATGTATTTGCAGTGTGCTTCCAATTATATTGTTTTTATAGTTACTATATATATATTTCCCGGTAATAATTATATTTGTGGATACAATTAACATATATTTGGAAAAACGGCGAATTTCCATTCTTGATACATATAAAGTTGTATGTAGCCATTATAACTTTTGTAGTTGGTAATAATCGTTTAGTTTAGCTAGACTGCATCTAGTCAGAAAATTTAGTGATATTTTCCCTTTATTTATTAATTTTATTGTGAAAGATGTGAAAAAATAAAATAAATTAGTATAAATAAAACATAAAATTGTGTTAAAAAAAAATTGTAATTGTGTATATTAAAATATTAACTTATTATAAGAGTTTTTAATTAATATTTGTTAATAAAAATAAATAAAAAATAAATGAAGAGATTGTAGTTATTGTTTTTCAATGAATGTATTAGATGTAAAATTCAATGTGATTTATAATATATTTAGTTATTAAATAATCGCCAAACAGTAGATGTATTAATTTTACTTTTTATGTTTTTCCATTAAAATATAGAGAAATTTGGAGAGTAAAATAAATACGCCTATTGTTTGGCATATATTAATAATTGCTTTATAACTAAATATATTATTTATATATAGTATTTGCATGGAAACATAATTTGTCTATAACACACATATTATATGTTTGCTGCCAAACATATAATATTTGTCGATAGCGTCATTTCATTTCATCCAAACATTATATATTAACATAATATATTTGCTTACAAACATAATATATTTGCATGCAAATATATATTGTTTCTAGTAAAAACACGGCGAATATGTTTAACAAAATCTCCAAATATATATATATTACCAGCAAAAATATGTTTGGGACAGGCCGTTTTTTTTCAGCGTGTATTGTTCATATCGAGATTTAAAAAATATAAACTACAACATTATTTTCTCTAATGATATAATCATTTTAGATTGGGAAAGCAATTTTTGCCAGCACTTTTATCACATGTTAAAGTGCCTTAATTTTAACAACGGTATTGAGAACCTATACTTAACTTTTGTAAATCCGGAGAAATGTGTAAAAAAATTACAAAGGTTATTTTTGCGTGTGCATAAAGGATACGTTCGTAAATGCAGTAAATGTGTGCAACACTGCGGCAGTTATGCCAAGATTTGTTGCAGATGCTTTGCTACTGCTCAACAACTGCACAGAGTTTGCTTTTTAGAACGTTTTGCAAAAAATAAAAAAACATGTTCGCAATAACATTAACAAATATTATTGAAAGTCTTGATGTAAAAATGACAATTTTTTGTTAAGTTATAATAAAAAGAGAATTAACCCAGCAAAATATTGGTAATGACACCTCATTACTATCTGCATTACCAAAAATGATATATCATTACCTTTTGCATTATTTTATAATATAAAATAATGACTTCCTAATAACGGCCTATTGTATTCATTGTTTCTCAATATAAAATAATGACTTACTCGTAATATTTTAAATAAGTACTTTTTACACAGTTAAATTTTATACATTTTTATTTTTTATTATTTTGTTATTGGCCCACTACTATTCATGATTTACTTGAATGATCTTGTTACATTTGGGAATGGTCTATCATGTCAGTCTTACGTTTATGCGGATGATGTTCAGTTTCTTTGCTATGCCGATTCGCAATTTGTAGATGTCTTGGAAGAGGGTGTAAATTTCATCATACATGAGGTTATATCTTGGTCTTCTGGCAATGGTTTTGTTGTCAATCCAAGAAAGACGAAGTTAATGGGTTTTGGTTTCGATACTGATAATATAATGGTTACTCTCGATGGCATGAGAGTTGAATTTGTGGATAAGATTAAATGCCTTGGAGTTTTAATTGACAATCATTTAAATTTCTCATCGCATATTAATAACGTTTCTTCGAAAATATCATTCTTGTTGAGAAGGTTGTATTCTCTTGACTTATATCTGCCTCTCTCAATTAGGATGCGTGTGGCACATGCCTTGTTGATGCCTCATATATTATATTGTGTCGAGGTATTTTCTGGTACCACAGGCGGTGAATTTAATAGGTTTACCAAGATTTTCAATAGAATTATTAGATATGTTTTTGGCCTAAGACTTCGCTCTCATGTGACTCCGTACGTAATCCAATTTCTTGGGTGCTCTTTTGTTAATTATGTAGGTATGAGGTTATTGATATTTTTTTACAAAGCAATGGTTAATGGGTTTCCGGACTATATAGTTGACAACTTTCTTTTGTCCAACTCGGAAAGAAACCCCCAACTGGTTTATCCAACACATCATACTACTATGTACGAGCGATCATTTCAGATTAGGCTTTCAAGAATATGGAACGATCTACCTCTATACCTGAGAGGTTTTGCTTTTTCACCCCAGGTCTTTAGGCGAAAGCTTAAGGATTATGTAGCTATTCATGAGTTATAGCTTTTTATTTGTGCTACTATTTTTATCTCTCTCGATCTTTTCTTTTTTTATTATCGCTGCACTTAGGAAAATCGGGTGATTGTATTATTTTTTTTTTTAAATATCTATTTATATTATTCAAGATAATGTTTTCAGTATTTTTTTTTTATATGATAGTTTTACTATATTTTTTACTTATTTTTTTTATTATTTATTTTTATTATTATTTATTTTTATTATTATTTATTTTTATTATTATTTATTTTTATTATTATTATTTTTTTTTTTTTATTATCTTTATTTAAATTATTTTTTTGTAGTAGCTTTTATTAATCATATATGGCCCCAGGGCTTTGGTTATGTAATTTGAAGTAAATAAATGCTGTATTTATTATTAAATATGTTTTATGTTTAAATTTTTATGACGAGTCCTAAAATTACACACTAGAAAAAACTTAAATTTTTCTGAATGTATTTTCTTAAGCTAATAGTATTTGCTTAACTCCTTATTTTTAAGAATCAAGTAAGCAATCGGATAACCACTTATAATTCAACTTTTTGTAAGCATGTGTGTAACCACTTATTATTCAAAATCTCATAACTACTTATTTCTCCTTTTTTCGTAAGCGTGACTACTTATAAAAACGACCACGCCAAACAAAAATAATGAGTTTAGACGCCAAAAAATAAGTTGTGCGGAGCTATGAATTTCTATTTTATAACCACTTATTTGGTAATGAAAGATTTTGCTGGGAAAAGAAAGATGAAACGACTTTTGATTATTAAAAATCAATTAAAACGAATAAGAACACTATTGCATCAGAAATTAAAATGATGCGATAGTTGGAAAAATTTGCGGCAGCACTGTCAATTGTTTGCATAAAAAACGCTTGACGTAAATCAGTGCTGTCAAATGATGCTTTTTTGAACGTTTTACTTTTATTATGCCGTAACTACTGCATTTACGAACGTACCCACACATTTTCAGCTAATTAAGCTCAAATTGAATTAATTATTTCGAAACTCTGCCGTGTACCCACTTCCGTTTAGTTAAATTGTGATTCAGTTTTTTGTCAAACATTTTTATGTCGCGTTACAGATTATCAGTCAGCGTCATTTTGATAGTTGTTCCCTTTACAAATAATTTTCTAAATGTTGAAATTCTATTGCTGTTGACGACAAAATGTAACAAATGCTGTCAGCCACGTGTCATCAAAATTAAGAATGCTGTGACTCTCAATTTGTGGTATTATTGACACGGTGGTGGCGGCAAATGTTTTTTGTTTGTTTTGTTGCTGCTTGCGTGGCAACTTGATCGAGCTACTGCTGTTTGTTACATTGTACTCGTATTTTTGTTTAGTTTTTCCTTATGCTGCTGCTGATATCGATACCTATAACAATTGAAAGTTAAACAATATACCACCTTAAAAGATATTCACTGTATGTTTTATTATTTAACTTCATCTTTTCTTCTGTTCTGCTGTTAGAATAATGTTTACTGTTGTGTTTTGTTTCAATTTTTTTATTGTTTTCCATACACTTGTAAATTTTTAATCGTATAATATGCTGAGTAATTTGAATTTTATATCGCTGTTTTTTTATAAAATAATATTAAATTTATCAAGTTTTTTGTCATATAGTAAGAGAAAAGAGTCTGCAAAAATCTTTGATAAAATTACTAAAAATTAGTTCAAAAGGCAAGTAAAAAATTTTTAGCTATATTTTAGTTAATTGAAAATAACAATTTACCTTGCTCAAATCAGAAACAAAAGTCTTGTTGAATATTAGTAGTGTCCAACAATTTCTTGGTCCGATGCCGAAGACGACGCCGAACACCGGCTAAATTTTGGCTGATTACCGTTTATTGGCGGATTGTCGAACCCGATTAATCAGTCGGAAACAATATATTATTTAGCACCATTTTCACAATGTACAGTTAACCGTTAAAAGTATCGAGTATCCAAATTAAAAATATCGAGTAGTATCGACTATTGAAAAGTAATCGAATTTACCAGCACTATTCTATTGTGCCTTTACTGTATGGCAAATCGAAACATTTCCAATACCAATAACCGTATCTTTTCTCTTATCAACCATGGTAAAACGAAGGATACCGAGCAAAAAAAGGATTTCAACTACTTACCATGCTTAAGTCCTTTTTTCGCGATGTTCCAAAAGCAATGGGTATTCATTAGTTTGTGTATTTTTGCAGATGAGAGGGTAATGAGTACCCATTACTTTGTGTTTTTTGTAAGTGTGAAGATAATGACTACCCATTACTTTTGAGACATCGCGAACAGAAATAATTAAGCGAGTAAATACGCTGGTAAGTAGTTGAAATCCTTTTGCTGCTGGGATAACAACCGAAACGAATAACGTTTACGTATTTAGTGACGGTAACGATAATTTATATTGTTTCAGTTTAAAATTTAATACGGTTTTAAGCCGAATATCAAATATATGCCGAAATGAGATCGGTTAAACCCTTATAGGAATGAAGTACGGTGACAGTATTTGGAAATAACGGCTGAGATATTTGAAACGGTTGCGGTTTTCAATTCCAATCGTTGTGTAACCTATTACTGTTTTATATCAGTTAAGGCTGGCATGCTTTGGAAAAACTTATAAAATAAAAATTCATTATTTCCTTTGTTTATAAATTTAAGAGTCTATCGACCTTTTTAACAACAAAGTTCATTACTTATTAAATAATTTCCATGGATGGTAACCGAAACGATGCGGTTATCGGTAAGGGTAACACTATTTTAGATTATTTTGGTAACGGTATTTTAAGGCAAACGCTATTTCATTTATTTCGGTATCGGTATTTTAAGGATACCGGTTTTTTAGTTATTTCAGTGAGGGTATTTTAAGGATAACGTTTTTTTTTATTATTTCGGTAACGGTATTTTAAGGTTTAAAGATAAAAAAACAAACGAGATTAAAAACTTAATGTACGAGAAATACTCAATAACCACGTGCAATTACCAAAGCAGAAATTTTAGCGGTAACGGTATTTTAAGGGTATCGATATTTCATTTATTTCGGTATCGGTATTTTAAGGATAACTGTATTTTAGTTTTTTCGATAAGGGTATTTCGCTTATTTTGGTAATGGTATTTTAGGGGTAACGGTAGATAGTTGAAAGGGTTTTGAATCGATAACGGTATTTTAGCGGTATAGCCTGTCAACCCTGATAAATTCCTAAGTTCTTTGTTTTCTGTTTTTCTAAATTATTCCATTAGTAAAAAAATCTAATCCTCATTCGTGTTTTCAATGTAAGTCATCGCATAACTTTTCCTTTTTTTAGTTCTACAAAAACAAATGAGTTTACTGAACTTAACTTAAGTCAATGAACTTGTTGTTGTGTGTTTTCAAAAATATTTTCTTTCATTTATCTAAGTTCAAATTACACTTTTACTAATCCGACAGACTTTTGATAAAAAACAAAAGATAACAAAATATTCTCCCATTTCCAAAATTTATTTGTTGTATATTTTTTGGAATTTTTGCACATAGCCAATGACCTTTTTTGGGTGTATGTCTGGCTTTGCGTTACTCTTTCTTTATGTATGAACTAAATTTTTTTAATTTGAATGTGGTTATATGAGTTTTTTTTTTTTTTTGTATTGCGTGGGAAAATTGCGGCAGGTTCCATTTAATATTACGATGCAAAAGAAAAAAAAAGTAAAAGTCTGTTGTTCTAAATTTTAATTATTACAATTATAAAAGATGTCAGTAGAAATGGCAAAAGAATTATTAATGTAATTGAAAGTTTTTAAATTGCGGACATACATTTTTTTAAAGCACCAGATAATTTTTTTGGGGTCGCTGATATCGGATTAAATATGTATTCAAAGGAATAAAATATATTTACACAACTTTTTAAGCCATAATAAAATGTTTTGATATCATGATGATGCTGTTTAAATGTCATTAGTAAACCCTGCAAATACGCCATTGTGAGAATAAATTTGGTGTGATAAAAAAAAATCTACAAAAAAGTTTTGTATAGAAGTTGCAGATTGCATATCAAATCTAATATTTTTTAGGTGTAGATTACGAATTTGAAATCAAAATTGAAATCGGAGCCGCGGATTTCGCGAAATTTGAAAATTTCATACAAAAAATGTTCAACTTTGATCAGGATGTTTTCTTATATTTACCACTATGAAAATTTCTCTTACAAAATTTTCTTGCATTATTTTTATCTAGAAATGGTTGCCAGACTTAAATTGACATTGCCTTAAACATAAACAATTTTTTCTTTGTTTTTAGCAATTTTAAAATAAAGTTGACAACACTGAAAAAAATTTGTATTGTTATAGCGTACAGGTTAAGAAATAATTCAATTTAAAATCACTACTTTTTGTATAAATTACTCTACACTGATAGAATTTTGTGCATAGTATATTAATGAATTTGTTCATTAATCCAATGATTTTTTTCATTGAAAAGTCCCCAAAGAACGCGTTCATTAGATCAATGAAACGTATTCATTAAATGAAAACTAATTGAAAAAAATATATTTTTTTTGCGTTACTTTATTTATTTATTTTTATTTTATTAATTTTTATTTGTACATATATTTCTTTTTCGTTTTTATAACGTTTTTGACATCTCCCTGAAGTCGACTTGAACCCGCAAATACCAGAATGTAAACTTTGTCGCGTTACCGATTGATCTAAGTAGCCAAAACAAAATGATGTCATTATTTGGACTTTTATATTTAAATAATTTCAGTTTGCAACCCTAGCGTTCATTACTGGAACATATATCTATTTTAGTAATTAGCAAATTCAAAACCCTTATAAAAATTATAGCATATCTTACGGGTTAGTTGAAAATATATAATGAAAAAATTCATTAAATTAATGAATTTTTCATTAACTCAATGAAATTTTTTCGTTAAATCAGTGAATTCAGATTAATGAAATCGATTCATTAATAGTATGAACGAAAATTCTATCAGTGTAGAGACAAATTCCTAATTCTCAAAAGATAACTTTTTTGCTACCTTTAAATAAAAGCAGATTTAGCCGAAACTTGCCACAGAGAGTTTTTAGACATTAAGGAATAGGGGCAACATTGTGGAGATCGCGAATTCCAACTTTCATGTTTTCACTCTAGTCGTTAGTGTCCTTCTTTTTGTTAGAGTGAAATATCATAATGGTCATAATAAAAAAATGTTAAATGGTGGATATGGTGCACATATTTTTTTTAATGCATCTGTTTTTATTTTTTAAATTAGCGGGGGGAAGGAGTTAAGATCGCTGATGTTGAATATAAGCCAGATTTTAAAAATTTATAAATAATTTAGCCATTACCTATAGAAAAAATTTATTGGGCGTTTATTGTAAAACATTGCTACAATAAAAATTTATTCAAAGTAATGCCCGCCCATTGTTAGCTATGACAATTTCCTATCTTTCTAGCAACATATTGATTCCGCGCCAAAAGAACTGCCCAAGAACGAATCAAGTCAATTTCGGATACCCTGTTTTGAAGTGGAGCGTATTCCAGTGAGAGCGTTCTGCATCGATCGAAACAAATGATAGTCGGACGGGGCAAAGCATGGACCATAAGGCGGGTGAGGCAAAACTTCTCAATCACTATTTTCTGAATTGTTTTTAACCAGTCTTGCAACATGTGGCCGAGCGTTTTCATATTACGGGTTCATGTCTGGTCGCATATTCCGCGCATTTTTCGGCTAATGCTCGCTTCAAAAGAATCAATTGGGTTCGGTACAAGTCCGCTGTGATCGTTTTGGCTGACCTGGGCGGTCTTTGTCTTCTGTGTCAAAATCAACACTTGTGAACCGCACAAACCATATCTCGCACGTTGAAATCGATAGAATATATTCAGGATAAGCTTCGGTGAGCAATAAATGTGCTTCAGCTGCACTTTTTTTCAAATTGAAGAATTCGATATTTTCGAAGCAAAAAAAAACGTTGTTCTGTACATCATTTCGTTCAATGACTAACAAGGAAAGTACCCATGAAACCCGGATATGTGATAAATAGGCCAACCAAAAAGAAGCCAGGGCATGTTTTTTATTTGAAGAAATAGAACAGTTTAGATTAAATACAAGTTCTGATCTTAAAAATATAAGAATTTTAAGCTATATTTGTTAGAGCTTTTTTTTTTGCTTATTTTGTAAATATTGGCTTATTTTTGCTATTTTCTTTGAAAAATAAGCTTATTTTAGCTTTTTTATGCGAAAATCGAGCATATTTTTGCTTTTTTTCATAAAATCAGTCATTTTTAAAATTATTTTAAGTCGACATAAATTTTTTTATTCAAAATTTGTTTTTTAAATTTATTTTAAATTAAAAAATCTCTTGTTAAAATAAACTTTTTATTTTTTCAACCTGAATTCTAATAGTAAAAATATGACAATGACGATTTCCTTAGGCAAGAATGATTTTAGCACATTTAATTCTTTAATGCATTTATTTCGCGATGAAAATAAATTTAAGAATGTCACAACTTTGTCTGATTCCTGAAGTTCCAAGGAATGTAGCATTGTATTAAATAAAAAATTTAAATTTTATGAGGATTTTAATGAAGAAGTGATGAAGTTTAAAGGCTTATTTTTGCATTTTAACTGCTTATTTTACTGTTTTTTCGAGCTTTTTTTAAGATCTTAAACATTGCTTTTAGAGCTTTTTTTTGGTTTCCCTAGTGATAAAGACTGAAAATCTTAAGTTGACAATTTTTTTATGTGCAACCACGAAGGTTTAGGGATTAAAAAGTGGGATCAAAAATTACCCAATTTTTTGTTTTTTGGTTTATTTCATATTTATTCCAAAGTAACTACATATGAGAAAATTTGGTGTCAAATGAAAGGTATTCGAGAGGCCTATTTACCGGTGTATAAAACATGCTTAAGTATGCTTATTTGTTTATGGTATAACACAAAACATCACAATTTTATGTGGTTTTGTATATTAATCCTTAAATAATATTTGAATGAGGGGGTGTTTAGGCTTTTTTCGATATTCAGCCTAGTGAGGGTTTGACACGAATTTCTCCGAAGGTCTATATTTTTAAAGATTTGGGAACTTCTGGCTACTTAACATAGGCAATATGGGCATCAAAATTTTTCTTTGTGAAAGTACATTCCAATTATGTGAAAATAATTTTAAATTTCAGACATGTCGTCATACAAAAAACCATGAAAAATGTAGTTTTTCCCAAATATCTTTTTTGGTTTTTATACAACATGCCGTGTCTTTCTACATCAGCTAATGCCGTTTCCAATAAGCTGTTTAGCCTCTAAAATTTCGCGGTTGCACATAAAAAAATATGTCTACTTAAGTTTGTTATTCTCTATCACATATCCGAGTTTCATTCAAATCGGCGTGTACCACTTGGGGTACTTTCCTTGTAGAATATGAACTTTAAAAAACCACACGTAAAAGTTGCAAAAATCATGGCGAAATGCGAAAAAAGCATGGATGGTAACCGAATCCATGCAGTTATCGATAAGGGTAACGCTATTTCAGATTATTCCGGTAACGGTATTTTAAGGGTAACGCTATTTTATTTATTACGGTACCAGTATTTTAAGGATAACGGTTTTTTAGTTATTTCGGTAACGGTATTTTAAGGATATCGGTATTTCGGTTAGCGATATTTTAAGGTTAGCGATATTTCAGTTATTTCGGTAACGGTATTTTAAGGATAACGGCAGTCAGTTATTTCGATTCATCCCGCAATTTTCTTACAAAAAAACAAACGAGATGAAAAACAGAACCAATTTACCAACTTAAAATACGAAAAATACGCAATAACCACGTGAAATTACTAAAAGCAGAAAATTAAAAATAACGGTAACGGTATTTTAAGGGTAAATGTATTTCAATTATTTCGGTAACGGTATTTTAAGGGTATCGATATTTCATTTATTTTGGTATCTGTATTTTAAGGATAACGGTATTTCAGTTATTTAGGTAACGGTATTTTAAGGATATCGGTATTTCGGTAACGGTATTTTAGGGGTAACGGTAGTCAGTTGAAAGGGTTTTGAATCGATAACGGTATTTTAGCGGTATTGCCTGCCAACCCTGGAAAAAGGCTTTGTGGCGATGCAAATGAATACACTGACGCACACATTTTCCTTTTTGGAATTTTTTTTTTTTTCAAAATATCCACCATACTTGGTATAAGAATTTCATTTTTTTTTTCTTGTAAACGAGCCAAACGAGTTTTCAAATTTACTTGAAAAGAGCTTACGTTTTCATAATGCTCGATTTATTTTTTTGGAAAGGAGCTCTTTTTCATTTTTACATAATGCAAATGAGTCGCTGTGCTTCGTGTTTCCGTTCGTAATGACGATAAATATACAACTTACCCTCTTGCTTACAAAAGAACACCAAGTAATGTATCTAAAAATAGATTTTAAAAATTGTTTTAATTAGTATGTTACGTATATAAATCATGTAATAGGTAATTAATTATCGGTAAATCATTATATCGAGTGTTATAATTACAAGTTAATATATAAAGTTTTGCTGGGTAATGAAGAAACAAGTATACATACAGATCTTTGAAGAATTAATCCCTTAATTCAATTTTTCAATTCTGAATTAAAATTTCGATGAATTAATTCACAAAGCTCCATATATTGAATGGAATTAATTCATATTTGTTTTCGTTCGATTTATTTTGTTACGAATTAATTCAATTGCTATAGTTCTTTTTATTAAATCAAATGAATTAATTCACTGGTGAACGCGTTCAATATTATAAATCGAACGTCAAAAAAGTGAATTAATTCCTTACTGAATTAATTCACCACTGAATTCATTCAATTTCATTTTCATTCAGTGAATTAAAAAAAAAAAAAAAAATTACATTCAGTGAATTAAAAAAAAATAAAATTACGTTCAGTGAATTAAAAAAAAATAAAATTACGTTCAGTGAATTAAAAAAAATACGTTCATTGAATTCAAAGCCTGTTTTCTGCAGTTCAGTAGAAGAAAACATTTATTTACAAACTAAGCAATTTTACAGCGTTCGCTAGTAAAAATAAACAAATTACATGTATATATTAAGTGTTAGAGAAATCCGATGCACTTTATCAACCAACATGATTAAAAAATAAAGCCTTTTACTATTAAAAATAAAAAGTTTACAGATATAGATGAATTTGGAAAAAATATAACTATTAATTTTAAAAACTTATGCTTCCCAGTAAAATGGAGATGCTTGACTATGACGTATTTCATTTATACTGTTTTACAATACAATGTTTTCTTCTACTGAACGGCAGAAAATACGCTTTGAATTCAGCGAACGTAATTTTTGTTTTTCGCTAAATAAACGTAATTTGCTTTTCAATTCAATGAACGTATTTTTTTTTCTTTTTTAATTCACTGAAAGTAATTTAATTTTTTTTAATTCACTGAACGTAATTTTATTTTTTTTAATTCACTGAACGAAAATGAAATTGAACGAATTCTGTGGTGAATTAATTCAGTAAGGAATTAATTCACTTTTTTCCGTTTGATTTATAAAATTGAACGCGTTCACCAGTGAATTAATTCATTTGATTTAATAAAGAGAACTATTGCAATTGCATTAATTCTTTGAATTTGTTGTTTGATGAACGCGTTCAGTTGAACGAATTCAGTGAATTACTTAAGAAAAGGAATTCATTCAATTCTAGAGAAAATTGAATTCGATTGGTAGTGAATTCATTCAAAAAAGAATTAATTCTTCAAAGCTCTGATTATTTCTAATTGATTAATAAAAAGGTCGAAAAAACAATTTTTATTTTTTCGAATAAAAATTAAAACCCAACATTATTAAAAACATTTTAATTGCAATATCATTTGAAATTATGGTAGAAAGAATGTGTTTCAAGCGATAAAATATTATTCTGGTAACATTGCATTGAAATTTTTTTAATACGGCAATCAAAGTTCTTTTTTGCAAAATAATTTGAGATATCAAAAAACTATAAAATTTAAAAATTGTGACTGCGATGGTTTGTATTGGCTGTATTGCACTTTTAATTTTTTAACTTCGTTTTGCAAAAAAGTTAGCACTGATCCTATATTTAATCTTTATTATTTGGCCGTTGCATTAAGTCTAGTATAAACTTGAAGGACGATCATAAACATTCCACTGCAACAAAAAAGGAAAATTCTCAGAATTTATAAAAAAAAGTATAAATGACGTCACAAAAATTTCCTTATGTATTGACAGTATCTGTGTATCATTTCCTTATGTATTAAAAGTATCTGTGTGTATCATTCAAGTGTTTTGTTTTTATTCCAAGAATTTTGTATATTAAACGAAAATTTCCCAATTTTTTAATACACTCAGAAAACGTTTGTGAGTTAAACATTAGTTGCTGCAGAAAGACATGGCATGTTGTTGGCATAACAACTAAAAAAGATATTTGTGTCTGAAGTTTAAAATTATTTTTACATATCCGGAATGTACTCTCAAAAAGAAAAAGTTTGATAGCCATATTGCATACGTTAATTAGTCAGAGGTTCGCAAATCTTAAAAAATATAGACTTTCGGGAAAATTCGTCGAAAACCGAAGTAGACCGAATAGCCAAAAAAGCCGAAACACATCCTCACTTAAATATGATAAGGATTAATATATGTGAATTTGACCCTTAACCCTGTAAACCACATATTTCGATGAAAGTCGCGGCAAAACTGCAGTTTATGGGGTTTCGGCAAAAAAAAAAAATAAAAAAATATGACCCCCTCTGGAATTAAAAAACAAAAAAACCGAAATTAATTTTGGGAGGTGCTTGTAAGGTTATGAGTTTTTGATTTTTTTTTTGCAAATATCAAATTTTAAATGCCCTAGCTAGGGAATGCAAACTCCCGCACTTTTTGATTTCCCGGGAAAGCGGGAAATTTATTTTGAATTCCCGGGATCCCGCAAGGGAAGTAAATTATAAAATATTTTATAATAATTAAAAAAATTTTACAAAGAAAATGTCTTAAATACCTCAAATTTTCGGAATTTTGAAAAAGCTCAGGCCGTAAGTGGTTTTTCTTAGAATTTCTTGGAATTTCAGTGGGAAAGAATTATTTTTATATTAGAAATTATATAAGTTTAATTATATAATTTAAAAATTGAATAAAATAAAACAAAATTTTAGACCAAAAAACTTGTCGGTCAAAAAATAAAATAAATACAAAAATTAATATAGAAAACAATTTTATCAAATTGGAAATTTTATTAAAAATTTTCGAAACAAATTTTAACTTACTTGAAAACTTTTAAAAATCAATGGAAAAATTTGTCCCTAATTTTGTACAGAATGATTGCGATTCAAATTTTTGTAATACAAACTCTATTTAATTGAGTGTTTTTTTTTTTTAATATGTAAGTTGGATTTAGTACACAAATTAATCAGTGTCTTCGTTTACTCGAAAATCTTACTAATTTTACTACAATTGGAAAGTTTTGTTTACTTTTTGAATTTTTCAGTAGTGGTAAAAGTAGCAAATGTAGTAAGTAAACGAAAAAAACTGTTTACTGTAAAAATTACGAAACTTTTTTGGAGGGACTTTTGGCTACATTTTTTGTCGTTTACAATAATTCTTGCAATAATTCGTTATGAAAATTACCAAAATCCCCGAGCAAAAAATTATTTTTATAAATTGCATTTGGTGCGGAAGGTTTTTTTTTTGCCAAAATGACCCGCAAATACGATTTTTATTATTTAGTATTACCTATCACGTGGTGATAGGTAAGATTTTTGTTAAAAATGAGTCATAACTAGGGTGACCATTCGTACTGATTTGATCAGTACATGTACTGATTTTTGGTCACATGTACTGATGAAAAAGTCGTGTACTGATTTGTACTGATTTTTTAAAATTTGTACAATCAGTACAATCAGATTTTTGGCATATAAAAAAATATTAAATTTTTTTTAGCAAAAGAAAGTCAAAATGCAGGATAAATTTTTGTTAATGTGAGAGGTTTTCTCTACCAGAGAGCATTCAAAATGATTTTTCTACATGTAAATTTCTTAATCTAATATGTAGTTTCATACACCGAGAAGATTGGTGGTGACAACCGAATTAATCAAATGTTTCCATTACGATAATAGACCATCAGTTAATACAACAGTTATTTGACTGTGTTAAAAATATTTTAATTATCCGGTTGTCAGAATGATTCTGCTTTCTGAGTATAGGAAACGCTATCGAAAGCTGAAGATTTTTCCGTACAAAAATTCTTAAAATCTGAAGAAATACATGTGGGTATTTCTATGGAAACATTTTCGAATCTTTGGAATATTCAATAGGAAAAAGTACACAAAACTTTAAAAATTTCATTTTTAAAAACCTTACGTGTTTTTGTAGAAAAACGTAGCCTAAAAGTGAAGTTTTAATTTCAAAAATCATGCAGAAATTATCAAATAGAAAAAAGATTTGTTCTGACAGCTAAATTTGTAGCCAATCGATTGGTTAGTTTGTAACTACAGCAAATTAATTTAGACAATGCAATTTGCTCGTGACAACAGAAATTCGTTGGCCTGAATAAAAATTCGGAAGAATTAGATATCCTGGGGTCCATTCGTAGCATGGCTATATTTCATTACTTTGTTAAAAAAAAATTAGAAAAGGAATGGGAACAGATCATTGAAATTTCTAAATAATGGGTCCGTTTCCTGTACTTAAAAAACTGGAGTTTTTTCATGCGAAAAAAATATTTTTGTCTTGGGGTCTCTATAGGGAGAAATGTGTAAGGTTTTTTTAGAATGGTTAACCGAAAAACCATTCGGTTGACAATAAATTAGTTTGGCTGCATAATCATTTTTTTTTGTGATAATAATCGAAAAAAGTAAAATATTAATATGAACGAAAATGGTACTCAAATTAAAGGAAATTTTCTCACGATTTCAAAAATGAAATTTTTTTATTAATCCGTTGGAGGTGAATCAAATTAGAGGCATCTTGTTAAATTTTAGACCTTCGAAAAATTAAAAAAGTCTAAAATTACATTATTGGTAAAACCCTGTAAATGTCTATTTTTTGTTGTTTATTTTGAAAATTTGAAACACAAAAGGCAGTTGGAAGTGGAAATGACAAAAGTAGTCAAATTTTTTTTAATGTTAAGTATACCCAAACTTTTTACATCATATAAAAATGAAACTTTTTGATGGAAAATGCAATTTCAGAAGTGATATACTGTTATTGCGCCGCAGGCAAAAATTTTTGTAAAATTCGCGCGATTTTTCCAAAAACAAATTTTATTTTTTTTTATGTAAATATCTAAATTTTTAATGCGTTTATCGATTATTGAAAAAAAAAAAATAGTTTTTGAAGTCGTGGGGGACATTTTCTTTCATTTGAGTACCATTTTACCATACAAAAAATTTCAATTTTTTCAGTACCGCCTCTGAAGGGACTAATATGGCTCTAGTTAGGGCTACGTTTTATGGATTAAAAAAATAATATTTTTGAAATCGTGAGACAATTTCGTTTAATTTGAGTACCCACACTTACATGTTACTATGTCCCCCCGTTTTTTGCCCCCACGGCCTCCCGTGGCCGAGCCCCTTCCAAAATTAATTTCGGTTTTTTTCTTTTTTAATTCCAGAGGGAGCCATATTTGTTTTATATTTTTTTAACGAAACCCCATAAACTGCAGTTTAGCCGAATGAAATATCGCTACCGATACCAAAAAAATCAATACAATAGCGTTATTCGTTTCGGTTGCCAACCTTGGTTTTTATTAATTTTGTCAGTTGTTTCAAAATGTTTGTAGTGAAAATTTGTTACATTTAAGACGCTGTTAGTAATTTTTACTAGTTTTAAAAGTAACTAAATGTTTAGTTATTTTAAAGGCAAATGCCTAGGTCGACTATTTAACTGCAGATGCCTTTAACTGTAATTTTTAGTCGTTTCTAACAACAAACTTTTTTGAGTGTATATCAAAGGTTTTTAACCCCCGACAAGGTCGTATGCATAACGAACGTAGGAACAACAATAACACAAATACATTATCAAAAATATACAAATACAAACTCAATAGATACCAGAGGAGGCATTGGAGGAAATTTGCAGTAAAATAAAAAATTTATGATGAAATGCTAAGAAAAAGAGAGTTGATTGCATTTAAACTAACCAACCAAAAACAACAAAAAAAAGCTCACCTGCTGCTATTTTATACAAACACCTAAAAATACATCTCTTGTTTTGTTTTTTTTTTTCAAACAAAAATAGCGCAAAATGCTAAAAATGTATAACCAGAGTTAGAGTAATGGATAGACGAGGCCAGTAGACATGAAAAACACAGAAAACCAGACGCAATTGGAATTAATTTATGTACGAGTACAAATACACACATACTCTCCAAAACTTCACTAGATCTTTTCGAAAAACACAAACTTTGAAGCACGAGCCTCTTAAACTGCCTACGGGCATTTTTTGACGAATGTTCCTTCGTGTCAACAATGTATCGTGTTGAAATTTGTGTTATCAAAATTTTTTGATATTTTGTGTTTCCAAACTCAATTTTTCATCGTGTGTGTCGATGTTACTGTTTTTGCTGTTTTAGTTTATTAACAGTACCCAGCTGGAAATTTTGTCTTCAAGACAATGTCATCAGCGACTTATTACATACAAGTCATCAGCTAAAGACATTTTACTTAAGACGTCATAAAGACATGTCAGCATTTTGTATTCTGTTGTTAAAAACGCTGACTACCTGCAGACTTGTTAGCACCGGACAACTAAAGTATGACATTCAGCTGCCTACATGTCAGCAATAGTACTATTTTTTTTATTTCAATAAATTATTAAAAATTATAAATATTTTTACTAAGGAATATTTTTGGGATTTTTGTATTTTTTACGGCGAAATGCTGTCAGGTCAAACAGACGTTTATAGGAAATATCTTAAAGACGTCTTAGTCAGATATTAGGAATAAGTCACTACTTGTGAAGGACTGCTGAATAGTCATGAGGTGTCATCCACTTTTTGTGGAGACAATTCCTCCAGACGTCTTAAGGATATGTCATCATTTAATCCGCGTAAAGACCACTTAATGGTTTGTCGTGATGACATTTTTACATTTGTATGAAAATGTCATCAGGTGTCTTAAGGTTTTTGTATGGGACCGGATCAGCAAGTCAGCAGTGACAGTGAGATGTCACTAAACCTTTAAGACGTCTTGATGACATTTCCAACTGGACATTCATGCACGGAGGAAAAAGATGTTTTTGGTTATGTTTGGAGGTAATTATATTAGTTCAATAGTGATTAGTTCAACAAACAAAAATAAATGATGTTCCGTTTGAGATTTTGTTGTTGTGTGTCATCGTCTGTATAAAAAATATAAAAAAAATATAAACACATGTTCTGTGACGAATGTTCCTCGTATGTAGGCAGTATTATACAGTATACAGTAACACAGTATAGATGATATTCAAACAACAGCAACCAATCAACCATCGGTACAGGACAATGACCGCGAAATTGTTGAAGTGAACATACAACAAACACCTCACGCTATTTAACAACAGCAACGACTAGAGCAAAACAGTACAAATAATGTAGAAAATAATGATGGTTGGCTAGATCGGCTACATTGTTAAACCTAACGAAAAAGTCAAGATTTAAAAAAGAAAGAAAATAACAAACAAACAAAAAAAAATCGTTTTACTTAAAGTAGTTGCCAGATTGATAAGACATTTGTAACATCAATATGAAATTGAAATTAAAAGATCCTAACCCTCCGATTTTTTCTGAGATAAGCGGTAATGAATTAATTAAATACAAGAATAAAGATTTTAAAGCCCATTTAGCAAGCACTAACCTCAAAAACCATTACAGATATAAAAAAAGGATCTTAAATATCACTTTAGTCCCGTTTACATTAGCTGTATTTTCGCTCATGCCAATCAACGTTAAGTATTTATAGCAAATCTACGTTAAACTGATTGGAATATAAAAATTTGTTAAATAATTAGTGTTCATGATAGTTCCAGTATAATCGAACGTACGTCAGCAAAACTTTTTACGTAGTAACGCGAAGAAGTTACGCTAGGTGTGAAAATGTATAAACGTGGATAATTATCCACGTTGTAAGTTAACGTGCATACGAAAAGTAATATATTAGTTTTCGTCCAAAAAAAAACATTTTTATGCACTTTGAGTTTTTTGAAAAGTTAACGGATATAGTTAAGTCGAAAACACAGCTATCGTCAAAACTTTAATAATCAAATATTTTTATTATAAAACCCTAGAATCACAATATAAAATTTTAAAAATCACCCGGTTTTCGGTAATTGAAGAAAAATTCTAAAACTAATTTTTTATTTGATTGGTTGAAGTGAAGCAAACTTTCAATGTAAATTGATTTTGTAACAAAAATAATTTCTATAGAAATAACGCAACACTTCACCGAAGTGTTTTAGAAAATAATCCTTTAATAATCGTATCTCTAAATTTCAAACAATTTGATGTATATATTGAAAATTTACCAAATTAATTGTTTGAAAGAAAAAGTTCACTTAAAAAAAAATTTCGTATCGAAAAAACTTTAGATTTTAATGTACTTAGTCTAGAGATATTTCACATGTAGGTACATGAAAAAAGAGTCCGATATGAGATATACATCCCTTCGAAAAGCACGTTACATTTATTAGAAGAGATTTAGGTAAAAATATTTTAAATAAAAATAATTCCCAGATTCTGTGTTAGTTTTCCTACAAAACACAATCAAATTCTAAAATGACTACCTTAAATAACAATTTTTTGATAAATATTTATAAATTACCTGAATAAATTTTCAGGTTTATTGATTTAGATAATGGAAAACTAACGTATTTTTGAACAATTGTTGCTATATTTCCTATTGAACAAAAATCGTCATTTTGAAGAGGAAAATCGTCATTTGTCAGAAATAAATTAAAAATTTGTCCAAAAAGTATTAAAGTATAATTTCACTGTTAAAATTAAGTAACAAAACAACGAAGTTTTTTCAGAAAATTCGCACGGAATCCATGCTTGGCAGAAAATGGGTAAAACAATATACTCCATATCACAAACGGATTGCAGAAAATTTTAAATATGTATTGACGAAAAACTGAAATTTTTGAAGACTGAAATCACCTAGAAATCAAATTGCACTTGAAATATTATAATTTAGTTTAGAACTGCGTTAGAAATAAAATTTTCCTTTATGGTTATTAGTCACTCTTAGCTGTAATATTAAACAAGTTTTAAAAACCTTTAAGCGCTTACAGATATTTTTATAAAATTTTCTGCATCTGCACTTATAAAAAAAAGTAAATTGAAATAAATTTTCTGTTATTATCTCTAAAAAAGTCCGTACAAATACGTCAAAATTCTGCTTAAATAACAGGAAATAGTACATGTATTTGCGCCAGCACAATTTTGATTATGAGTGTGTCTATTATTAACTTCTCTTTTTACTATTAAAAAAAATTTTAAAAGGGACAGCTGGAGCAATGATAAACAAATAACACCAATGTGAAAATTCTAAATTTTAAATAAGCTAAGAAATACACAAAATAAAACTTCTATATATAAAAATTAACTGAACGAAGTCAAAAAAACTTTTAAATGCAAAGAATATGTGTTTCTGTGAGATTTTTGAGACTAAAACTATACGCATTTTAATTTTTTTCTTTTAAATAGTTTTGGGTTAGAACAGCGATTTTGTGTGTTCCCGTACTTTTGGGTAATTTTGTCATTTACATAGAGGATTTTATGCTTACTCTCATTTTATTGAACTTTACACAGTTAACTTAAAATAACGAGTTTTTTAAAAGTTTTATAAGCTTCCCCAGTAAGCAAAAAAAAAAAACGGGAAAAATTAAACAAAAAATTTTTGAAAAGCCCCCCCCCGAAATAAATTCCTAGCAACGTGCCTGGCTGTATCCATTATTATCAATAACCGATTCGCATCTTCTTTGCATACTCTCAACTAATCTCTGGCATCTTTCTTTTGGTATAGAATACCAGGCTTCTTGAATACCAGCCCAAAGTTCGGTGGAATTTTTGTAATTGTTTTGCGAAACTTTTGTTTTTACATCATTCCATAGATTTTCTATTGGATTAAGGTCCGGACTTTGGGCTGGCCAGTCCAAAACCTTAATTTGTTCTTGTAAAAACCAATCATTCACTATGTTCGACGAATGCTTCGGTTCATTGTCTTGCATAAAGATCAACTTAACTGGCATATTTTAATGCTCAAATATTGAAACCTGTCCATTTTGTCCTCTACTTTTACGATATGCCCAACACCACGCCAGGGAAAAGCCCCCCATACCATAATATTACCTCCACCGTGTTTCAAGTTCTTCTGAGTGTACTTAATGTTTAAAGCCTGATTTTTTGGGCGATGTACAAATGTTCTACCATCTGGTCCGACACGATTTACCTTCGTTTCATCGCTCCAAAGCACATTTTTCCTAAAGGACAACTCTGGTTTTGGTAAAATCAATACGTTTCTTAATATTTTTTCTTGAAAGAAGAGGCTTCTTTCTACTTATTCGTCCAAATAAGTTTGCTTCATTCAGTCTTCTTCTTACTAACCTGTCTGACACTTTAAGGTTGCATTTTTCCCTGATTTCAATATTTATTTGACTGGAGGACATAAAAGGGTTGAGTTTGCTTTTGCGTACTATAGTCCTGTCTATATAATTTGTAGTTTTACGACGGATTGGCTTACGTTCTTTATTTTGCATATATTTCTTGTCCGCAGCACATAGACGAATAGCATTGTATACCATATTTCGCGAACACTTTAGTATTTTATCGATTTCAGTTGGAGATTTCATCTCGTTGTGGAATTGAGATATAAGTCTTCGTTTTTCTGGATTACAATGTTTTCCACGTCCCATATTGGTACAATTAGAAAAGAATTTACTTATTTCAAACGAAAATTATGAAAAGAAAATAATTACTAAGTGCATCGAGTAAAATTTTGACAATTATTGCAAGTGTCCTATTTTTATGTCCAAGTCAAATATGAACAAAGTAAAGTAATTTTGTTGTAAATATTTGCATGTTTTAAATATTACAAAGTTTTATATATAATCTGAGACTACTTGATTACAGTTTACTATACCTAATAGAAAAGAAATATAATTATTAAGAGAAATGTAGAGTTGTGTCGGTCATGAACGAACTAGTTCATTTGAACGGTTCAGTTCATTGAACGATATGACATCGTTCACCATTATTCGTTCTTTTCGTTCAATCGTTCATTTCGTTCTTTTTTTTAGTAATAGAAAATTTGTATCCTTTCTTATTAATTTTATTACAGAGTTAAATGTTTTTCTTAATAATTTCAAATTTTTAATAAAATTGTAATTTTCTGACACTATTAGGCTATGCACAATAAAATTAATATAAACATTTAACATGTAGTGCGCCAATAAATTACCGAACGAACGACACCGTTCACGAATCACTGTACAGACACAGCCTATGAAAAAAAGAACGATAACAAAAAAGAACGATTTGAACGAACTAGTTCAATGAATTTTATTGAACGATATAACCGAGTCACCAAAAAGAACGATTAATCCCAACTCTAGAGAAATGCATGAAGTTAATTTTGTATGAAGTGTCCATTTCTATGTCCATAGCTGTACAATCAAAATATATTTTTTTTTATTTTTAAAAATAAACATTCTTAAAAACCTTATTGACCTTTGGAAAAGCTTCGAGTTCTGTGTCTGCTTGCAAAATATAAACATATTTTTAAGTTTAAAGTGCATTATTTTTGCAAAAATAATAGTTTTTAGTGCATATTTCTCATATTTTTAATGCATGTCTTTTTTAGCCGCATTTTTTTTAGGCGAATATTTTCTATTTTTAACTGCATGAAATTCCTTGCCCTACATATGACATATTATTATTTTTACTTGGGTATGTATTTCTTTTGTGTATTTCTGCTATCCAAACTAGCAGTAAAAGTAAAAATTTGTCTGGCAACTCTTTCAATCTTTGCTGCGTATTTGGTTGCAGCCAATTGAGATTTAGTGTTAAATAAAAAAAAAAAAAAACATACATTTAAAAATATAAACAACGCAAAATTTCAATTATAGTAAACAAAAAATGAAAAATAAAGAAATAAATACAAATTTGATGACTGAAAACAACTACGCGATTTAACTGACCATGAATGAAATGAATTTCACAATTTTCAGAGAAAATTTCAAAATATATGTAGAAAAAAATTAAATATTAAATTCAAATACACAATATATTACACACATTAACTGTAGCTAGCTTATGCTTAATTAATTGATTTGTATGTAATTAATTTACAGTTAAGCAAAATTCACCTTTTTGTATCTGCAAATTTTTTGCAAAATTTTCTTAAACTTTTTCAAAATCTTTTTATATTTTTTACAATTTTTTAGTTCTCTTTACAATGTAATGTATTTTTGTTAATTTTACCACTTTATAGTTCCAATTTTTGTTGCAATTTTTTGCAGTATTATATTTTTTTTTGCATCTAAAACCGTCTTCACACAACAGCGATATATCGAAATTTAAAGACGAAAACAAGAGAAACTCGAAATCCCTCGTAAAAATAAGCAAAAATAACTACAACAAAATATACAATAGAGCACACACAAAAAACGAACAAAACAAAAAAAATAATATATATCCAAATAAAAAAGATACAATGCAAAAAATTAAATAAAAACATACGAAAAAATCTACGAAACAACTTTAGATCGAAACATGGAAAGTCGTTGGTTGCTGTTGTCACGAGTGGAAGAAAGGAAGGAAACACATAAAGACAACAAAATACAAAGGCCAACAAACAACGAGTACAGTGGGTTGGTTGGTGGCTCGGTCGGTCAGTCGTCAGTTTAGTTTTATTTACAGTGTGGTGTTTTTTCTCTATTAAGGCCGTTTAGTTTTTAAAATTTAAGAATGAGTATTTTTTGAGAGTAACGAGACTATAGTAAAGAGTTAATAAAATGCATTCTCTAATATGACAATAACTCTCTCTCGAGTTTTCAAAAAATTTTAAAATCATTTTTTACGTTTTGAGGAAGCACATTCTCATACACATGTATTTCAAAATGTCTCTATTACAAGGGAGAGTTCGTAAGACTCACTTGCCTTGTCAGTAAGTTTGGCTGCCAACAACTAGTAGTCATTTACATAGATTTTTTGTAAATTGCATCAACATTTCAAAAATCAGAAAACACAAAGAAAAAAGATGCAAAACTAAAAAATTACAGTATTTTTGGCCAGAGTTGACAATGTAACGTTTTTAAAATGTCACAATCTCTTAAGAAAATTTCCGTTGAAATTTCAATTGAAGAGATTGTAAACAAATAAAGACGCTTTCAACTCCGCGTTTAATAATCAGTTAATTAAATATTCACCTGAGATTGAACAACGATGCTTGTTCGAAATATTGAGAAGAAAATAAACATTGAAAAACAAAATACAAAACTTGATTTTTATTTTTAACTACAGTTGTGGACACGAATTTAGGTCAAATCAAGTTTTTTCTAGTTTTATTGTTTTTGCCTTTATTTTTAAAGGTCAAAATAGTGGCTAAATTCGCCACGAAAGGCAAGGAGATGGTTCAGAAAATTGTACAGAATTTTAACGTAATGTTTGTTTATCATTTTGTCACTTGTTTTAAGTGGGCGTGGCTTTTAGCATTATCAACCTTTTATCAAATTACATAGTAAAATTTAGGGAGTACTGATCGGTTCTGTACAAACTGTATATTTTTGGAAATCCTATAAAATTTATAGGATTGCATTGCAAAACTTGCATTATTTTTATCTACAAATAGTCGCCAGACTTAAAACTGCAGCACTTTAAACATGACCAAATTTTTCTTTGTTTTAAGCTAGAAAAAACTTGAATTTACTTAAATTCGCGTCCACAACTGTATATGACCTTGAGCCGAACCAAATCTATCACAAAATTTCCAAATTTCATAAATTTATTTTATTTTCCAGCAAATGGTCCGCGAGCGCGTTGTACAATTTTATAAAATTAATGAAAAGCTTGGCAAAAAATTTATTACAGTAAATCATTTTGAAAGCGAAGGTTTTCCAAAAAGTTCTTTATATAGAATTCTTCAGACTATGGAAGTGGAAAGAAAATGTGAAAGTGGAAGGAGTCCAACAATAATGACAAGAAATGCTCTATCCAAGCTTAAACGTAAATTTAACAATACGAATAGCATAAGTCAACTCGACGCAACGCTGCGATCAAAGTTATATCTGCAAAACCTTGAAAAACTTTAAATAAATTCAAAAGATCAAACGTTTTTGACGATGAAAGCTATTTCCCGCTCAGCAAATCTCAGTCTCATTTTATTGTCATCACCCGTTAGAGGTTCTTTTCCACTAGTGATAAGAAGTTAATATTACGTACGAGGGTGATCCCAAAAATTTTTGCATAGAAATATTTTTTTTTTTTACATTTTGATCATGATTTATACACTTTTTTTCACTCTGAACTTGGTATTTCAGAAACGAATATTTTGAACTGATTGCTTCTTCAAGCGTTTTAAATCACATTTCGCGTAATTTATTCTTAATGGAGAACAGAGCTTTGAAGAATTAATTCCTTAATTCAATTTTTCAATTCTGAATTAAAAATTCGATGAATTAATTCACTAAGCACCATATATTGAATGGAATTAATTCATATTTGCTTTCGTTCGATTTGTTTTGTTACGAATTTATTCAATTGCAATAGTTCTTTTTATTAAATCAAATGAATTAATTCACTAGTGAACACGTTCAATTTTATAAATCGAACGGAAAAAAAACTGAATTAATTCCTTACTGAATTAATTCACTACTGAATTCGTTCAATTTCATTTTCGTTCAGTGAAAAAAAAAATAAAATTACGTTCAGTGAATTTAAAAAAAAATAATAAGTTCACTGAATTGAAAAAAATAAAATAAAATAAGTTCACTGAATTGAAAAAAAATAAGTTCACTGAATTCAAAGCCTGTTTTCTGCTGTTCAATAGAAGAAAACAATAATGTACAAATAAAATTTTTAAATAAGCAATTTTACAGCGTGTGCTAGTAAAAATAAACAAATTAGAACCCGGATGCTGTTTATCAGCCTACATGATTCAAAAATAAAGCCTTTTACTATTAAAAATAAAAACTTTACAGATATAGATAAATTTGGAAAAAAAATATAACTATTAATTTTTCAAACTAGTTATATAGTTATATTTTTTTTCCAAATTTATCTATATCTGTAAGTGTTTTGCCGCAGTGGAAAATTTTGTCGAATAAACAGATTTTTGTATTTTCTTTATTTGTCAGTCCTGAGAAATTCGAAAATTTTCTAAATAAACAAGAGCTGCCTTCAAACAAACTCAATAATAAATTTGTAAAAATAGTTAATAGTTTTCGCGAAATTCAAGAAACAACTTTGACAGCACTGCTGCAGTTCACTGGCACTGTGAGTCTGGATTTTGCTATACACTTAAGTTCGAAAGTTGGCTACTTGTGCGATCTCATGACGCAGCGGTTCCTGTTCTCCGCCTTGTTGGCGAAATTTCTCAGAAATTTAGTTTTTGATTCCCAATTTTTCTTAATATTAGATATTTCTAGTACTACACGAGCATAGTTAAACAGCGTTAAAAAATAAAAATTGGAGGAATAGTTTCGTAATTTTTTAACTTGACAATTTTCTATAAGTTTTTTAATAGGAAATGCTTAAATAATTTTTGTTGTTTCAGAGTAAGATTGGTCAAAAAGTGTCATTTTCCCATAAATTTTGCGTTTATAAAATTTTTTATTACTTTTTCTACAATATGTGTCTGTGTTTGATCACTTCTGAGTAAAAATAATAATAGAAAGCTGAATAGGAAAGAAAACTATGAATTAGTTACATTGCATTCAAGGCCTTACTTGTGTGAGATGGCTAAGCGGTCGCACCTTAGTATATTTACGTTTGTAATGTAGGAATAGGCTCAGGTTCGATTTAAAATTCGAAATTAATTTTTTTATATGTAAAACTAACATTTTTTTATAAAATTATATTTTTTGCATCTGGCAAGTGAGTTTTAACAAACGTTATGCCTATGTTTACATGTTAGCCACTGGTATCATTCATTTATGATTTGAGCTATATTGTATTACATAACACGTTACCTTACAAGGAAAGTATCACAATCTCACATTTAAGGGTTAAATGGGATCAAAAACTAATATTTTTTCTATGAAAGCATGTCTAAACTTTCCGAAATTTAGAAAACAAAACTTTCAATACCCATATTGTCCAAGTCGTGGCACAGGGTTCCCACTTATTTGAAATATTTGAAGTATTGATGAAAAAGGCGCTATGGGAAAAATCATACTAAAGCCGATCGATAACGAATATTGAAAGAAGCTCAGACATCCCCTCGATTAATTTACATAGACATTATTTTTTGAAAGTTTGCGCAGAAACCAACAACAATTTTCCACACAAATGTGCTATTCGAAAAACAAATAACTGAATAACAAAAAAAAAAGTTGCACATGTTTTGTATATCGGTAGATGGGTCTCCAAAAAAGCTTTCATTTGATACCCAAATTGTCTATTTTTCTTTGAAATTATGAGAAATAAATTAAATAACAAAAAATTGGGTAATTTTTGATCCCACTTTTTAACCCCGAAAGATACACTCATAAAAAAAAGTTAGTACAAAAGTCTGTTAAACGCGTTCTGATTCTATTGAACTAATTTTCCTGTTATTTTGTCTTAAAATTTAGGATTGGACTAATATTTATTGTAAATCTAATTTAGCATTACAACTACTTTCAGCCGTATTTGAACTAACTTTGCATGCTAATTTTTAGTGATTTGTGTTTCTTAACTTTACAAATTTTTTAGCTAATTTAAACCACGATTATTTTCTAATTATTATATTTTTGTGTCTCTGCTATCAATATCACATAGAGATGGCTCTATGTTTTAATTTTTTTTTTATTATAAGATCGTAAAATAGTTTGTATCTCGGAAACTAAGCGAAATAGAGCAAAATGGATAAAAATTCGTCACTCTGTACATATAAAGTAACCCTTATTAGACACATATACTCCCAATAATAAATATGGGCCCGTCTAGGGTCAGATCCCGGAAGTCGAAATTTTAAGCGACATTTTAACAGAAATTTGTAGTTAAATCAGGTAAAATTTCTGCTGAATTCAGCTCAAATTTCCTAGCTAATTTAACTGAAATTGTCCGTATATTTAGCAGTATGTAAAATTTAGCTTACCTAAATTTAGCAGACCATGATTTTTAACTTCATTGAAAATTCTGCTGGCGCAAATTCAGGTACTATTTCCTGTTATTTTAGCAGAATTTTGAACTATTTATTTAAATATATTTTTATTTTTTTTGTCTATCGCATACCCGAATCTCATTAAGGTCGGAGAGATTCCATTGGAATACCTTCCATATTAGTCTGTAAAGCAATTGTTTGTCAGTCTGACGTCCCGGCTTCGAATCACAGAACGACTATGTTTTACTCGTATTTAAAAAAAGAATCTAAATAATATTTTTTCTAAATAAATTTCTTTTACGAAAAATGTTTTAAAAAGGTTTTTGGACCAACGATTTTTTTTTGTTTTTGCAACATCATGACAATGTTGGCCTGTAAGTGAGCTAGCTCCAACTGACGTTGTCATTCATTTAAGTTTTATTGATTTCTAATAAGATAAACCCTATAAACACAGTTTAAACCAAAATTAAAAGTACAATTTATTTTAATTAATTCAATGTAATATATTGGAAAGTAATAGAATAGAAATTTTCAAGATTTTTTGATGAAATTTGTTCAATAGTATAAAAAAAAATAAACTCTAAATTGTTCCGGAATTGTGAAACAAAATAAATATTTTTGGCAACTTAACCAAAGCATATTTTATAAAGCCGGCAACTCTTTTCATTAAAAATCTATACATATGCGAGTCAATGCAAAAAATTTGTATGCATTGAAAGTACATAGTATATTGTGCTCTATACACACTATCACCAAAATGAACTAAAAAAAATTGCGCGCGCAATATTGCACATCAAATAAAATGAAAGAAACTACTTACTATAAGTACACGAAAAAAAAAACGAACAAACGTCCAACCACACCAAAAAGGTGAAGAAAAAGAATATTTAGGGCAAGTAACTTATTTCCAACATAACCATTGGTTAAACGTTAACCACAGATATTTCCATATAAATTTGACATTCATAACTATGGTTAAGCACTAAACTCAGTTTATTTTAGGATAAAAAGTTAAACAGAAATTTGATGGAAAAAAAGACCGCCATAATATCATCATGATGAATATATATGGAATATGAGGAATATATATATGGATGATGGTTTGTGTATTGGAAGCAGTGTTGCCATTTCAGTGCTTTTCGAGAATTTTTTTAGACTTCAGCCCTTTGAACCTGGTGACCTATATGTACGTTTTTTTTTGTTGATTTTTACGGTGCTTTAAATGCTTTTCTTTTTAAATATTAGTTAATTTTTAAAAATTTTCTTGAATGATCTGTCAAAAACTTAATCAATTGCAAATTACATGCACTGGCTTAATTTAATTTACTCCTTTTAATACATCACAGAAGTGAACTAGCACTTGTCAGGGTCAATCAACCTAGACAACGCTATGATAAAGTGACATGACGAGGGAAAAGTTGGCATAATTTTGTAAAAGAACTAATACAAACTACTTTAATGTTATAACGCAGTCATGAGTCGAAGTTAGCTGGTCTTTGATTCTCTTATATGGATCTCACACTGGGAAAAATTCTGAAATATTATACATAGATATTCATATTTCCAAGCAACATTTTCGCAATATTATACGACACATATGAAATGCAATTCTTGTAAAGATTGTGTCATGAAATTCCACTCCACAAGCGTTATATTTAGATTAAGAAAAAAAAAACATAAAACACGATTTAACAAAAAAAAAACAATTTACTAAAGACGAATAAAAGTATGATGAAATATGTCTTTAAATTAATTTCGTGTTATGACGTGTGCCAAAAAACAATAACAATGAATACGAAATAAAAAGGGAAACCAGATGTCAGATCACTACAGCTAAACATTCACCAAAAAGGGCAAAGGAAGGGAAGATAATTTTTGATTTGTTACAAAGACAAACAAAACAAAAAAAAAAAAAAAAACAGATGCAGCCACAAGCGACTTCTAGAAAAGTAAAAGGCCTTGAATGGAATTTCAAATATGGCCTAAAAATAAAAAAAACGTACATAAAAAACGCACCCAATAGAAGAAGGAAATCATAAATTATATGAATTAAAAAGACAAATAATTTTTTTTAAAATATGACATGAAAGTAGTTGTTAACTCATAGCTAACTGGTTTACATTATACTCGTACCATCATGCACTTGCAAAATGTAAATGCTTGCTATTTCTTAGGGCCAGTTTTATAGTCAGAACTAAGTACTAGAGATGAGCGATATTTTCATACCGGTGATTTAATCACAGTTATTGATAAATCACTGGTAACGGCAGTGATCAAATATTTCAAGTCGCAGTTACTCGGAATGTCGTTCTTTTAATATTTTTGTACTATTCTTTCTTTGAAACTTCATTGTGCACAGTAATACATGTTTTTTTTAATAACAGTGACTTGCTTTCACACTCTTCTGAATAAAATGTCTCCATCTATCATGTCTTTGTTACCGGTCGCAACTATTCTTCTTTTAAGGCCCAGTTTTTAGGAAGTGGATTATCTTTAAACTTAGTTTAACGCAGTTTGTAATTGGAATACTGCTTTTAAAATGTGGTTTATTTTATTTTATTTCAATAAAGAAATAAATTATACTCGAGAAAAAGATTTTCCGGCAAGTTTTTGTTAATAAACTTTGAAATGGCTGCCAAAATTCGTTTTCGGTTTAACTAAACGAAGTTTAACTGACAGCTTAAAAACTCACCATAAATATTATTTCGTTTATTTATCAGAAAATCGCAGTCTTTTCCATAGAAAAACCGTGATCACGATCACAGTTTAAAAGAACAACGATTTGCAAATCACATTTTTTTTTTTTTTTTAATTCTTCTATTACATAACCGAGCCCTTAGGGCCTTATATGGTTAATTAAAGCTACTAATTAAATAACAAACTTCTATATAAAATTAAAGGTAATTATTACAATATATAATAAATCGCAATATAGGTAAAAAAATTATAAGTACATATGTATATGAGATCAGATAAAATAAAGCATTACAAATTTTACAAGATTTTTAAAAAAGAACCAAAATACAATCATAGTGAATGCCAAGAATCAATTTCCATAAGAAGCTTTAATATCACAAAGATAAATACATATTATTTCAACATTCTTTCCTTTCGCACTTTCAAAAACATACATTTTACAAACCCTCCAACAAATGCAGTTTCGCAAATTCTACTATTTTGGACTTGAATTGAAGCAATGTATAATTAAACATTCTCAATTCTCTCGGCAAAGCATTCCATATTCTTGACACACGAATCTGAAATGATTTCACAAAAATATTTAAATGCCTTATAGGTGGTATTATCTGGGGATTTCTAATCGAACGAGTAAAACGAACATTTAATGAGAACAATGTTACTGAAAAAGCGCCAGATCGCCCATCTCTATTACAAACCCGTGATCACGGTCACTGTTTAAAAGAACGGTGATTTGAAAATCACGATCACTGGTAGCAGCGTTATTCAAAAATCACCGGATCGCTCATCTCTACTAAGTACCCATTTTATCTCAAACAGAGAAATAATTTACAAAATTCTGTTTGTATTATTAAACATCTTTCTAATGCCGATTTTCTTAATTACAAACAAAAAACGTTTTAACCCTTTCACTACCGACTTTTTGTTTGCGGATGTATCGTTATTTTGACTTCAGATTCCTGTCAAGAGTCCTCAAATTAGAAAAAAAATATGAAAAATATTTTGCCCCCTCCCCCTCCTACCCACTAAAAATGTCGTTCTAAAAACGATTTTTTCAAATTTCTGAGCCCCGTTTTACCCCTTAAATATTCGAGTAGCCAAAAATCCTTTGGTTGGGTTACTTCTCGTCATAAAACGAAGCTATATGCCAAATTTCAATTATCTATCTTCATTAGTTTAGGAGAAACACCAAAACCCCCTTTTCACGGAGAATATGATATATTAAAACAATTAGACTGCTTATACATACATATAATGATTTTTATTTCAAGTCCAAGATCCTAATAAACTTATTTGTAAAAAGTATAAAGATTTTTTTGCACTATTAAATTTTATATATGTGACAGCGCATAGAGAAAGGGACCTAAGGGTAAAAAAATCAATTTTTTTTTTTGATGTGGACAACATCTGAGCATCGAATGAGACCGATCCCATGCCCTCCTGAGAAAGGGACCTAAGGGGACCTTAGGTCTCTTTCTATTTTGCGCGTCACATATTCTTTTAAAGATGTGTACACTGTAGTGTACAAGGGTAGTGAAAGAGTTAAATAGGCTCCAACAAAGAATTTGTAAATAAAAAAAAATATTTTTTTTTGTAAATTTGAATTTTTATTTTTACAGAATTTTTATATGAAAAATAACAATTTACAAACATTTTAAACAAAAAACAAATGTTGGAAATTTAATTTCAGTTAAAAAAAGGTGTTTGTATTTACAAATTCCATTCTTGGTGCCTACTTTTCAATGAATTTATTTCATTGTAATGAAAAAAAAATCATTACTTTACTAACAGAGAAATAAAGGGTTGTTCAACAGGGACGCTACAAAAGTAGAAAGACAGGGACAGCAAACGACATATTTCTTGCCGCTCTTTTGACATTTCTCTTCAGTAAGGTTTGCCATTTCATGATGGAAAGATATACGAGCCAACAACGAGTCGAAATTATTAAAATTTACTACCGAAATTCGGAGTCAGTGTCCTCAACGTTAAGAGCGCTACGTCCAATTTATGGTCGTCATAATCGTCCTAGCAGATCAACAATGGAGCGTGGGGCTACGTCAAATCTATGGTCTATGCCAACAAGCCAGCGACGATTGATGAACTTCGTACGAATATCGAACGTGAAATTGCAGCAGTATCGGCCGATTTATGCTTGAAAACCGTCGAAAATTGGGTTCAGCGTCTGGACTTCTGCAAGCGTGTCCGTGGTGGCCATGCAAAAGATATCGATTTCCATACATAATGGCATCGAACGTACTTTCACAGGAATAAAGAATTTCATTGATATCCAAAACCGTTTTTGTTTTATTTAAACTTTTTTACTTTTGTAGCGCTCTTATTGAAAACCCCTATATGTTGATTTTACGCTGAGGAGCAAAACTGTCACAGTGTTCACATTGTTCAGATATATTTCTTTCAATTTTTAACTACCCAGTACAGTAGACGCTCGCAAATTAGAACCGCTTTGTTTTTGAGGCAATTCTAATTTCTGAATTATTCTAATTTCTGGACGTTTTTTTTCGAAAAAAAAAATTGAGTAAATTTACTTCGAAAAACTTAAATAAAACTCTTTTTAATATTTTTTAATTCAATTTTATTTGATAAAAACAAGAAAACAAAACACAATAATTCATTCCAATACATCAAATGTATTTTTTTAAATTAAAAATATGAATATAAAAAAAAAAAACGAATGGCAACAAAACATAGCAATGCAGTCCAATTACATCACATGTATTTTTTTTAATTAAAAACTAAAAAACTGTATTTAAAAAAAATTAAACAATTAAAATTAAACAATGGCCAAGTTAACAACTAATCTTTGTTTGACATATAATCAGTTATATTTGTTTGTTTTTTTGGTTTCTTTAAATCCGAAATATCATTACGGAGAGCCAAAAGATTACTTATGTGCTTAGTTGAAAACAATTCACTGTTATTGCACCATTTTATTAAATTATTTACGCTTTCAATGGCTGTAGTATTAGAGACAACTGATGATACTGTAACAACGTCGTCTTCGCTGCTATCTGAAGACTCACCATCGCTACTGAGAACATACACAGATCCGTCATCAAACATATCTTCATTCCATCTGTCGATGTCTTCTATACCGATGCAATCGTTGGGAGCTATTTCTTTTAAAAGAGCTTGAGTTATCTGAATAACTTCGTTGCAGTCCTGATCTATTTGCAACAATTGTGCTATTGGCACGTCATCGTCGCTGTCGTATTGGTTGGAGTCCCAATTGGACAACTTTGACCAAGATTTCTTCATAACACTTTGTGGTACCGCATCCCAAGCTTGTTTCAGTAATAATATAGCATTGCGGATCGAATTGGATTTCAAATGATTCTTCAGTTCACCACCTTCAGCAATTAACTGAGAAAGAAACATACTTCTGTAATTGAGCTTTGTTAACTTAATAGGGTTTTGATCCATTGGTTGTAAAGCTGCTGTCACATTTGGTGGAAAGAATAATGCAACTATGTTTCCATCGTCACTTTTAAGTTTCTCAATGGGTGTATGAGCGGAGCAATTATCTATAAGGAAAATGGCTTTCGGAGGCAAATTATTTTCCTGAGAAAAGCGGATCACCTGTGAATTGAAAAAAATTTTAAAATTATGTACTGAACCTGAAATCAATATTTTTGTTTACCTCTTTAATAAATATTCCGTGAAACCATTCGTGAAAAATCCGAGAAGTCATCCAAGCATTTTTTGAAAAGTTGTAATGCAGAGGATTATTGAAATTTTTAAAACACCTGGGTTTTTTTGCTTTTCCAATTACCAATGGAACTAATTTGTGTGATCCCTCAGAGTTTGCACCAAGTAGGACTGAAATTCTGTCTTTTTGAATTTTATGTCCAGGGGCGTTTTTTTCAAAAGCAGAGACATAGGTTCTGTCTGGTAGGCAACGAAAAAATAATCCGGTTTCGTCGACATTATATATTTGTGACTCCATTAAACCCATCTCAGCGATCTTTGCACGATATCGATGAATAAAAGGAGTGACTGAAGCAACATCACTGGAAAGAATCTCGCCACAAATTTTTAAAAAACGGATACCGTGTCGCTTCTTAAATTTGGTAAACCATCCATCACTTGCCCGGTATGCATTTTCATCTTTATCGGGATATTCCTCTCTAAATATTTGTTTAGCTTTCTCTTTTAATATTGGCCCAGTCAATGTACACTTTTTTTCTCGTTGATTTAAAAACCACTCATACAGACGACTTTCCATTTTCGGATATTCAGCGCTGTGCAAAGATTTATTGTTTGCCTCCTGATATGTGTTTGAAACAGCATTTAATATTGCTGTTCTATGTGATTTGATGTAGCTGATTGAAGATGTTGTCACATTAAAATCTAGGGCTAACCGGTTCCCTTGAACGCCTTTGTCAAGCTTTTCTAATATTTTGACTTTAGTTTCCAATAATAAAGTGTTTTTTTTTACGTTTTTTTAACATTTTAAATGATACAATTTCACTATTTAATAGAGACTGCCAAATAATATGTACACGCGTATCAAATTTCACAAATAAACTAGCCAAAAATGTACATAAATGCGACAAAAAAAAAACAAATAGGGAAAAACATATATAATTTGGTGATTCCCCTTTTTAGTTTTACTTTATTCAAACAGAATAAAAATAAATTGGGGATTTCCTGTGTATTCAAATAACCAAAAAAAAAAAAACGCTCAGAAATTAGAATTTAAAAAAAATTTTTTGCTTGCAACCGGATTTGAACTCGGAACCTTCCGACTACAAACATTTTTTAATGAAGCGTCAGCATTTTTATAAAATCATTGGTTTTCCAGTGAATTGATTTTTGTACGCCTGGTAGCATTGGCTAGGTAGCACTGGATAACCACTGGTTGCAAACCTTGGCATATCACTCTAAGCCAATTCTTTGCCAGTGGATTTTTTTATAAACCACCGAAATTTTTGTAAAAAAAATACTGGTAAAACGCTTTTCGCAAACGCTGGCAAAGCGTCCCAAATGAGTGTTCTGCCAGTCACTTATTTGTAATACCGTGGTTACCCAGTGGTATGCCAGTGCTTGATTTTTTGTACCACTGGCGATTTCTGACTGGGATGACTCAATGTAATTATTTAGACCTAAGTTGTATGATTTTATTTATGTAGATGCAATTATATATGAAAATACACAATTTTACAATATACATAATTTAAAATAATAGTCGACTTTTTCGATTTAAAATCGAATTTTTCTGTTTTGTAGTAAAGATGATTATGTTTAAGGTTTATAATGGGAAAAGGCAAAAGCTGCACTCCGTAAAGCTGGAAACTCCTATAAAGAAATAGCAGGGCAGCTCAGGTGTTCCAAAAATCAATCACTGACATCCAACGTTGATATTCAAGAAAAATTAAAAATCACAATATCCAAGCGGACTATTGCACGGCAGAAGCCGGGGTATATGGCAGAGCAACACGCAAAATGCCGCTTCTGAGTAGGATTCAAAGGAAACGTCGTGTATACTTTGACAACTTTCATTGTAGTTGGACTGCGGATGCAACTTCGTCGAATCAGTGGAAATGTGTGCTTTCGAGCGCTGATGGTAGGATATACCTTTGTTAGACTACCCATTAAAAAAGAATTTAATCCTCACTGTGTTTTACGTGTAGTGAAGCATGATGGGGTCAATTATGGTATGGGGATGCTTCGCCTGGAATGGATATGGACCAATTCATGAAATTGATGGAATTTTAGATAAAAGAAAATACGTTGAACATTCAGTAGAGACTTGAACCCCATTGTACATCTGTGGGGTGATGTGAAGAGAGCCGTAAGCCTAAAAATATAACAAACAACTCTTCTTGAGGCAGTGGAGCCTGGTCTGGGAGCCAATAATAGTCGAGCGATGTCGAAGTCTCATAACATCAATTGCTTCTTTTTGCTTTAAAATAGCTTTTTCTTAAGATTTTTGATTTTTAAATTGCTTTTTTAAGACTGTTTGACCAAAAATACTTGTTATTGCTCACAAAAAAATATTTTTTCTCTTAACTTTTAACTAAAAAAATCTGTTGTTTTTCCAAGTTTATTGAATTTTGCTTTTTTTATAATATATTTTTGCTTTAAACACATCAAATTTTGACTTTTTTGTCTTCTCTGGTGATGACGCAAAAGGGCTTTGCAACAAAATATTGAGAAAAAGTAAGAAATAAGAAAAAGTAACTTAATACCATATTTTTTTGCTGATAATGTAATAACGTTTATAAATAATTAGGTGTCGCAATCAAATTTCACACAATATGTATAATCAATAATTTACAAAACATTTTTAAAATAAGTGTTTTTTTTTATTTTTTTGTTAACTCTTCAATATATTTAACTCGTTCACTACCCTTATTCACTACAGTGAACACTAAAGTTGTACACTACAGTGTATATAAAATTTAATTGTGCAAAAAAAACTTTATACTTTTTACAAATAAGTTTATTAGGATCTTGGACTTCAAATAAAAATTATTATATGTATAAGCAGTTCAACATGGCAATATGGTCGCGATATTTGTTAATGAAGTCTAATTTTTTGAATATATCATAATCTCCGTGAAAAGGGGGTTTTGGTATTTATCGCAAAATAATGAAGATAGATAATTGAAATTTGGCATATAGATTCGTTTTATGACGAGATGAAAACCTGCCGGAGGATTTTTGGCTACTCGAATGTTTAAGGGGTAAACCGGGGCTCAGAAGTTTGAAAAATCGAATTTCGAACGTCATTTTTGGCGGGTAGGAGGCGGAGGGGACAAAATATGTTACATATTTTTTTTCTAATTTGAGGACTCTTAAAAAGAATCTGAAGTCAAAATAACAATACATCCGCAAACAAAAAGTCGGTAGTGAAAGGGTTAAAAGAAATATGATAAAATAAATGATAAAAATTGTTTTTCATAAAAAGTAAAACGTTTTATGTAAATTACAAAGCGTTCCTAATTAGTTGTCAGCAGCTGTATGTAGATAGTGAGTTAATTTTCGAACTTTGAACTAAATTAACTATCGACATATGTATTTTAATTATTTTGAAATCGTACAAAACATGTTCTACTACTGATTTAGTTTTGTTGTGAACAAATTTGTTGGCGGTTTCCAAATCGAGACATTGAGCATATTGTATTTTTGTTTTTTTAACAAAAATTTGTCACAACAGTTTTTCGCGTTTTGAATTTTGATCTTTATTGAAGTAAAACAAAATAAATCGCTTTTCAAAAGCAGTGTTACAATTGCGTTAAACTAAGCTTAAAGATAATCTACATATTTTTTATGCTAAATGATTTAAAAAATGCTAAATCTAGCATTAAATATGCTAAATTGGCAACACTGATTACCATTTAAAGGAACTTTTCTTTTTATCGAAAACACGATTTTTTTTTATATACGAAATTTCCTAACAAAATAGATGATAATACACATAAAATACGAACATTAGAGCGTACCACCTTACAGGCAAAAAAAAAAAGTTCGCCGTACACCCTCCAATATGAAGTATTTTTGCAAGGTTTCAAAAAAATTTTTTTATTTTTTTTTTGCCGAACGTAGGGGCCGCCATTTTGCATTTTTTGTTATATCTTTGGCATTTACAGTCGGATCTTAAAGTATGATACATCGATGTTTTTCTCTCGAGGAGGCCAGTGTTTTTCTGTCGAGGGCCATTGACCTCAAGTATCCCGTTCTAGTAGTTAGCCACCAGATCTCAGTTGCTACCACCTAATGTAGCACCCTAATATCAGAAAACTAAAGCTCGCAAAAAAACATTAAACTTTTGTTAATGAAGTTTTTCGATAAACCCAGTAGAATTTTTTTTTATATATTGGTTGCCGAACGTAGGGGTCGCCTTTTTAAATTTTTTTCATTTAATTTTTCTTTTATAGCAAAACACTGGTCTCGTCGAGGCAAAAAAAATCGATATATCACACTTTAAAATCCGATTTTAAATGCCGAAGCTATAACGAAAAATTGAAAAAGGCGACCCCTACGTTCGGCCAAAAAAAAAAAAATTTTTTTTTGAAATTGCCTTGCAAAAATACTTCATATTGGAGGGTGTACGGTGAACTTTTTTTTTGAGGTACGGTCTAATGAACATACTCGTATATGGACGAGTATACAAAATAATATATGAATTTATATGACCATATTTGTCCATATATGGAGATGTAGGTTCATTTTTCTAGTATGTACGAATATGGATGACCATATATGATCATATAAAAAATATATATGATCATATATGAACTTTTTAACCGGGATGACACATTTTCAATGAAATCAGTTCAACCTAATTAAAATATATAACGATAGGATTCAGAGAGGAAACATTCTAATTGAAAAATAAATTGCTCAAGTATTAGTTAATTCTGGCTCTTCTGATTACAAAACATACATTGTATAGGCTGTGATTGAAAAAAATTCAATTAGCCACACTTTTTAAGAGGTGATGCTACGAGTCATAGCCTGTGCAGAGGGCTGCCGTTTCAATCCCCGGTCATGGCAATACACAAAAAGTTTTTCATATAGAGACAAATTAACAATTAAAATTACCTTGATCAGTTGACACAAAAACTAACCACTGACGAGTCTTTGGGTGAGACGAAACTGCGGCAGTCTGGTGATTCCCTTATGTCTGTTAAATTTTTCAATAAAAATGTTTTCTTCTTTTTCCTATAAATCAACTCTAGAAAAAATTCTTTGTAATTAATTCTAATATTAATTACGATTGTCCTATGCGACGGTTACAAACACTTAACTAATTAAAAAAAAAAAGAATATTTTTGTTTGGCTTGGTGCTATTTTTTTGATCCCAGCTGTATACATTTTGTTATCGGTTTTGATATTATAGATTTCCTAAAGTTTACTTCCCTAGTCTTTAGTACGTAAAGTGTTTATTTTAAAAGAATCTATAAACTTAAGATATTTTTAAATAATTTACTCAAAAATAAAAAACTAGTTTTAACGAAAAGATGACAGCAAATCAAACATTAATAAACTTTTAACTAATTTGAGGTAGCAGAGGGTTGAGTGGGAAGGGAAGGCAGACAGAAAAAAACAAGAGAAGCTTGAAATACCACTGCAGTTGACTTTTTAATGGAATTTCAAGAAATTCCAAACATACCATCATCATTAAAATATTAAACAAGACAAATACATATGTATAAAAAAAGCTTTTTTGAAAACCTTATTTAATGGCAAAACAAGTTTGAAAGAGAGTTTAAATTTTTAAGAAAATATACGCAATTATGTACATATATTTTTATATGTAGATATGTTAAAAAAAAAAATTGGGTATTTGATTAAAACTTAATAATTTCTATATTAGCCCAAGTTAAAAATATGTTATAAAATGCAATTTTTTGATATTGCTCAAAATAAAATTTTACCCATGGTTGGTTACCGAAACGATATGGTTATCAGTAAGGGTAACGCTATTTTAGATTATGTCGGTAACAGTACACAGAGAGAAATTTCTTGGGCGAATTTTAATGAAATTTTTCATTAAACTAATGAAGTTTCTTTGACAAAGTAAATGAAAAATTTCTTTAATTTTGTGAAAGAGATAATTTTTATGACTTTTTTTTCACATTTTTTCAATTTTTTATAAAATTCTATGAAAAACTGGAGGAATTCCAGCGAAACTTGATTAAATTAATGTAAAAATTCATTAATAACATGCGTAATTATCTCAGAGTATTTTAAGGGTAACGCTATTTCATATTTCCGCTATTGGTATTTCAATGATAACGGTTTTTCAGTTATTTCGGCAACGGTATTTTAAGGTTAATCAGTTATTTGGGTGCATATAATAAATAAGTACTTCAGTCCGATTTTGGTCTTTCTCTCGTGGAACAAGAGATCTATGTTGCAAATGTAATTGGTTTTTAAAAACAACATAAACAAACACAAAACAACAACAACAAAAATGATAACCCATCTTAACTGTCTCTGTCTAAATTTTAACGAGGGCCGCACACTGGGGATTTTTGTATGGTGGTGAGGAAAAAGATTTTTTGAAAAAATATAGTAGTTTAAGTTTTATTTATATAGTAGAACATAAAATAATTGAGATTAAAAAAATATACACTCAAAAAAGTTTGACAGTTAGATGACAGTTGTTTGTGTAGTAATCAGTAGTTGTTTTTAACAGTAATTACAGTTGTTTATCTATAGAAAAATGCAAAACAACTGTTATGACGGTTATTTAAAAGAACAACTTACGAAAAGTACTGTAGTTTGTTAAAAGTTTTTTTAATTTCATAATTTTTAATATCATATTAAAAAAATCCCCTGAAGAAGTCGTCAAAAAATGGACGAAACGTCGGGACAAATTGTATTAAATGAATTTTTAATTACATGATTAAACTTTAAGCCTTATTAGCTAAAAATTAAACCTGAAATTTTCAAAAACTTGGCCAAACAACAATAATAATTTTTTTTTTTTAATTTTAAAAATTCTTTTTTAGTTTATATTTATTACTATTGATATATTCCTAGTTTGCAAATAAAAATCAGAAACTTTTATTGTATTTCCAATGCATAAAAGCATAATAACTGGAGACCGGTTTGGAATTTTTACTTCAAATTTTAAATAGGCTGAAGTTATTACACATAATTTTATAATGGAAAGAAAAAAAAATTTTTTTTTTATAAAAATATGCTTTTATAACACCAAAATAATTAACAGTAGTTTTTTCCCATCTTGCCAGTTGTTTTAAGATTTTTATAGTAAAAATTTGTCAGTTAATTTTACGAAATTGGTAGTTATTTTTAATACATTTGTTAGTTATTTTTCAACGTTTATGTAACTCACTATAATTATCACAATCCGCAGTTTATAAATAGTAACTAATAAGTGTTTACACCTAAGATTACTATAAAGTAATTGTTTGCAATGACTACCTTCAAAATTTTGCGGTAATCCGAGCAGTTCAAAAATACAGATCTTAATAGCGTTCCGTTATAAATGCAACTAATTAAAAAGGGGCACCAGGTGCACTTGAAATTGATTTAAAATGTTAAAGCTGATATTAGAAAATGTATTGGTAGTGGTTTCCAACTGTAGGCAAATGTAGCTAAAATTAAAGGTCCAAGAGTTTGGAGAAATATGGCTTTTTTATTCTATGTTCATAAAAAAATTTTTAAACGGAAAATAAAAGTATCCGCAGTGTTTATTTTTTCAACCTTAGCATATTGAAATATCCTATTTCAAATTAAAACTAAAAAGAAAGACGTCAGCTCAAGCAATAAAATAATATTCGTCATGAAATTTTTGATTTATGCCCGTATTATGGTAATTTTTAATTTTAATTTAAACAACAAACTTTAAATTCCTCAGTAGCTCAATTGGTAGAGCTGTTGCCTACAAAAATTGTGTTTCTTTACAGGCCTGGGTTCAAAACCCACTGAGGCCTATGACTATTTTTTTTTTTTTTTTTGATTTTTTCACAAGACACATGAAAGTTTTTTCTTTGCAAATTATAATTTTAAAATTAGCAATTACAACATAGAATAATTGCAATTAAAATGGTGAAATAATAAATTCAATGTTTCTATTGCAAAATTATTAATTCAGCATTTTGGAAAAATTTTTGTTATTTCGCTAATTGAATTTTTATTTGCAAAATTATTTAAGTCTAAAGGGTTTTTCAATGAGAGCGCTACAAAAGTAAAAAAGTTTAAATAAAGCAAAAACGGTTTTGGATATCAATGAAATTCTTTATTCCTGTGAAAGTACGTTCGATGCCATTATGTATGGAAATCGATCTCTTTTGCATGGCCACCACGGGCGCGCTTGCAGAAGTCCAGACGCTGAACCCCAATTTCGACGGTTTTCAAGCATAAATCGGCCGATACTGCTGCAATTTCACGTTCGATATTCGTACGAAGTTCATCAATCGTCGCTGGCTTGTTGGCATAGACCATAGGTTTGACGTAGCCCCACGCTCAATTGTTGATCTGCTAGGAACATTATGACGACCATAAATTGGACGTAGCGCTCTTAACGTTGAGGCCGCTGACTCCGAATTTCGGTAGTAAATTTTAATAATTTCGACTCATTGTTGGCTCTTATATCTTTCCATCATGAAATGGCAAACCTTACTGAAGAGAAATGTCAAAAGAGCGGCAAGAAATATGGCGTCGTTTGCTGTCCCTGTCTTTCTACTTTTGTAGCGTACCTGTTGAACAACCCTTTATAAGTAAAATTTTGCAAAATTTTTAAAACATTAATAATTTCCCAAAAACAAAAATAACTTTAAATTTTTTTATTTATTATTTATTTGGTGTAAAAGTTTCGCATTTATAATTTAAATTTTTTTTAATTTTTTATTTTAAAGCATTTTGTTACAAGATTATTAATATTTTAAAGATTTTGCAAACGCTATTAGAGTGGAAAAATAATTAGCATTTTAATTTGTTATAGACCTAATTAATTTTGCAATTAACAATACAATTAGCGAAATAACAAAAATTTTTGCAAAATACTGAGTTAATAATTTGGCAATAAAAACATTTAATTTATTATTTTCTTAATTATTTCACGATTTTAATTGCAATTATTCTATGTTATGATTGCAACTTTTAAAATTATATTTTGCAAAGAAAACATTGTCATGTGCCTTGTGGAATATAACAAATATTGTTATAAAAATAAAAAAATGTCATAGCCCTCAGTGGATTTCGAACTCAGGCCTGTAAAGAAAGAAAATTTTTATATACAACAGCTTTACCAATTGAGCTACTAAGGTATTGAACATTTGTTGTTTAAATTCAAATTTAAAAAAATGATTTTAGAACTATAAAAGCTTTGGAAAACTTGATTTTTTTTATAGAGTGATTCTAAGACCTGCCCAAAATCAGTCCAATAAAACATACAAGTAATGAGTTTGAAATGGCTATAGAAAAAACTAGAAGTCAGATCAAAGTAATTCTTTTTGATTTGATTGTAACAGTTATTCCGAAATTAAAAAATGTCATTGCATTAATAGTATGTTGACAATTTGACTTTTTTTCCTCAAAATTCCCAGTGTGGGCCGTTTAAAATGAAGTCTAAAACGCCAAGAGAATACTTAGGCCAAAGATTAGTATGAAGACGGTGTTTGTCCTCTCATTCTGCATAAAAACGCTTATATGGTATTTTTCGGAAAACCGCAAATTTAGGAGTTATGGCGCAAAAAAGCTTTGAAGTGTTTTTAGGTAATTTTTAGGGTCAAATGTCCAAACTGACTGGCCTATATGCGCCCGAGAGATCCAATTTTTGTACACATATTATTTTTTATGCCCAATCTTTCGGAAACTGCCGGTGGAGCGAACAAAAAAATACTTTTGCAAATTTGGGTGGTCTAATATATATATTGTTTCCTTCAATTTCTATAAGGAACCTCGTTTTTTGTATAGAATATCCCTTAAAATGGGACATGTCTGTACATGCTTTGACACGCTATATACACCGTATTGTGGCTACTGTCCTTAGCTAAAATGCAAAACTCTTCCAAAAATTAAAAGAAGAGCTTTTTAAAAACTCGTGAGATGTTATTGCTAGATAGAGTTGCCAAAACCGGTTTCCGAATTATTCGATAAACCGGTTTTTCTCTATTTCCAGGTTTTTCAAGACCGGTTTTTGAAAAAGGCCGGTTTTCGAATTACTTTTGCGATAACTTTTGCAAATGGAAACTGTTTTGCTTGAAATTTTGCAAAAACAGTTGGTAAACAGACCGCATATTTAAGTTGGACTTTGGGGACAACTTGGAAAACTATGCTGCCATATACAATTTTTGAAAAATCGCGATTTGAACGTATAGGCCGCTATAGATGAATACATTTGTTTTTTTTTTTGTTGAAATATTGTCCTTTTAATTGCTTCGTTACTAAGCAATAACATTTATTAACACTAGATTGCCCAAGCAAGTCATTTTGACTACTGTTTAATTTCAATTAGAAAAACAATTATCTATATAATGACAAAATTTCCTAGAATTTTGTGACTTTTTGTACAACATATAAATGCGTTTATTAATAAATGTATTTACCTCCCCCTCCTTCATTTCCGGTATTTATATACAGCTATGGACATATAATAGGCACAAATTTAAATTGCACATAAATTTAAGTATTTTCCAACTAAATATATTTAGAAATGCAAGTTTTATATCTTCTGATTGTTGTTGAAAAAAAATGTTTGTCTTAATAGTGCTCAAATGTTCCATTATGTTTTGCTTATTATTTACCGTTATCATTTTTGCGTTAACAATGCTGATTTAAAGTGGACATATAAATGGCACAATTTACTTTAAATAGGCAGTAGTCGTGTAGATTTAATTCAAAGCAATAAATATTTTTCGTAGTTCAAAAATAAATATAAAAAGTTCAAAAATTTTTAAAATGGGATCAGGAAAACATACCACAGGTTACATGCGCGGTTCCAGCAATTAATATAAGGGGAAAAATCATACGCCTCAGTGGCCAACTCAATGTATTTGTCTACTGTGGCGTAAGATTTTTCCCCTTATATTAATTGCTGGAACCGCGCATGACAGGTTAGGAAAGGCGGATCATATGGAAAATGTATGAAAATGGAAAAAAGTAGCGGAAATTGCTGACATAATGCAAATTTTTCGCAAAAAAGTCTACAATGCAATTAATTATTGTGTTGAGGATCCCGATATATTAAAATTAAAAGAAGAAAAGAAAAAAAGAAAATAGAAAGCCGAAGAAAAATGATGAATGTTACGTTTCTATTCAAGCTGATTAATGGTGATGTATGCTCTGAATTTCTTGTCAGTAACCTGGTGTTTAATGTCCCTCAACGTCCAACGAGATATTACAATCCGCTTTATACTCCGTTTTTCCGTCAAAACTATGCTGACTCGGATCCTATTATAAGAATGTGCAACGATTTTAAGGAATTTTATAATTATATTGATTTTTCAAATAACGTTAATTGCATAAAACGTACTATCATTTTAATTCTTAACACTTAGTTCGCTTATAATATTTTCTAAAATTATGTAAGTTTTAATATTATTGTCTGTAAGGATTAATTCCATAGACTAAATTAAATTAAATAAAAAAATAAAAAAAAAAAAAAAATATTGACTAAGGGTAAAATTCGGAAGCCAAGGCCACGAAAAACAGATGAGCGTACTGATGCAGCTATAGTACGAATGGTGAAAATTGATACATTCAAGTCATCAAGGCAGATAGCATCGGATATTAATGAAAATTTTAACATGGAAATATCAAGCAGACTTGTCAGAAGAAGACTAAACGAGGCAAATTTGTTTGGGCGCATTTCCAGAAAAAAGCCCCTACTCTCAAAAAAAAATATTTCAAAACGACTAACCTTCGCCAGAACCCATAAGGAAAATCCCATTCGTTTTTGCAAAAACGTGTTATGGAGTGACGAAACAAAAATTAACAGGATAGCACCAAATGGCAGAATCTTTGTTCGTCGTCCTAAAGGCCAAGAGTTTAATCCTCGGTTCACTCAGAAGACGGTAAAACATGGAGGTGGCAGTATTATGGTTTGGGGTGCATTTTCTTGGCATGGCGTAGGTCCGCTTATAAAAATCAATGGAAAAATGGACAAGTTTCAGTTTTTAGATATTTTAAAAAACCATATGGAGCCATATGCCTTCAAATCCATGCCAATAAAATGGAAATTCATGCAAGATAATGACCCCAAACACTCCTCCAAACTTGTAAAAAAGTGGTTTTGTGCGGAGAAGATTGATGTTTTGGATTGGACAGCCCAGAGCCCTGACTTAAATCCAATAGAGAACCTGTGGAATGAAGTCAAGGTTGAAATCGCCAAGAAAAATTACAAAAATATGGACGAACTGTGGTCGGCCGCACAGGAAGCTTGGTACGCCATCCCCAAAACAAATGCCAAAAACTAGTGGAAAGTATGGGTCGCAGATGCAAAGCTGTCATCAGAAAAAAGGCCACAACACTAAATATTAACGGTAAAATATTTGTTGGACATACCAAAAAATTTAACAAGTGCAATATTAAAACCATTTCTTCTCTTTTTTTAAGATTGTGCCATTTATGTGTCCAGCTCATTTCAATGGGTTTTTTTTTCATAATGATAAGTTTTTATTTATATTAATGAATTTCAACTAAAGTTTACAGCAATATTAAATGTGCATAATAAACCTTTGAAAAAAACAAAAACTAGTTTGTTGTTAATAGTATTTGCAATATAGTAGCATAAGAAAGAATTCATGGTAAAATGTGCCATTTATATGTCCATAGCTGTATGTGGTACGAAATCCCAAAGTCTGACTGCGTATGTTAGGTATTAACTCTTTTAACATAATATTTTCAACGGTGATAACTGTCAGGTAATCTCACTCAGATTCTATATAAAAATATTTTACCGGTTTTTCGGTGTTGTTATTTTTTAAGTCTCTTGAACTTTATACCAAAATTGGTTTTTCTAAAAAAATGTTTTCCAATTAAAAATGGATTGCAATCGATTTCAATAAAATCTTAAAATAAATTTAAATTAAACATGAAACTGGGCTTTATTTGGTCTTACAATTTAAATTCCATGGGCGAGATGTGATTAAATATGACCACATATGTAAAATGATATATTTAGATATTGGGTCATATAAAATTTGTTCCAAACCCGAGTAAAACGGTTTATACATTATTTTATATTATTTAATACAATTATGTCTCGTTATATATTGCTTTGTATGGCACTATATATAAGACGTAATTTTCGTCTTTCGAAAAATTTTTATATGACCCAATATCTAAATATATCTTTTTACATATGTTGTCATATTTAATCAGATCTCGACCATGGAATTTAAATTGTAAGACCAAATATAGCCCAGTTTCATGTTCACTTTAAATTTCATTGTATATTTTATCGAAATCAATTACAATCCAATTTTAATTGGATACCCGAGTAAAAATAGTTATATATTGTCATATATAATGTGATTGGGCTATATCTGACAATGAATGGAGTCACATTAAGACACATATCATAATATACAACTACATCTGATATTATTTTTTCAACGAAATTTTTGTATGGTAATTTATATTATTACATATCCCCAAATCTGACTCTATATATAACTACATAAGCCTTATAAAACTAATGAAATTATATGTAGTGACCGATATGATTATATATGATTTGATACTAAGTTTTATAACACTGTATGGTCGTCGTACTAAAAATATATTTTAATTTTATATAACTTTCTATATAATCCCATACAAATTAATATATAGTTCAACATTAAATTTAGTTATCTGCAAATTCAGAGTTAATTACTCCATAGCCAAATATATTTCACGTGATGTTTTTGCATGTAATTATCATATTAAAAAATGATGCGTACGATTTAGAAGACAAAAGTATTCAAATAAATTTTTATTTTATGTTTTAAAATTTGAGTCTTCAAAATTGTTAAAACCATAGACATTTCAATGTCAATTTAATAGCTGGTATGCATAAAAAGTATGCCTACTATCAGACAAAATTTTATAAAATCAGATATTTTTATATCGAATTAGATATAATTTGATGTCCTGGATATGGACAAATCTCGGATAAAACTGTATCAAATTATATCTAATTTGATATAATTAGACACATGTAGATGACCCATTTTTCGGATCAAGTTGTATGTCGTTGTATATGGGGATTTATCAAAAAATATTTAATTATGTATGACGCCATATTAAGATTTTTACCCGGGTAATATTATTTTACAAAAACAAAATTTTGATAAAAAGTTCAAGTGATTTAAAAAATAATAACATGAAAACGAAAAACCGGTAAAATATTTTTAAATAGAATCTGAGTGATGACCCATATATTCCCAGGTGGAAATTATGTGTGGTAACAAAAAAGAAGCACTGGCAAAGCGCAAGTAGACCGCGGTCTTACAAAAAGAAGTACTGGCAAAGCACTAAATTTGGACTCCTTCCCAACGCTTTAAAAGGGTGAATTCCCAGCACTTGTTTTCCTATAACATTATTTTGTTTTTGAAAAAGAAACTCCAAAAGAGTGAATACCCAGTGTAGAAACGGTAATGACATATCACTATTTGTTGGACTACCAGTAATGACACCCACTTACCTTCTGTATTATTTTAAAACATATAATAATGAAACATTTTATCATTATTTCAAATAAAAAATAATTTTTTAAATTTTTTGAAAATTTTTTGAAATCTATTTTTAGATTCAATATTTTTTAAACACTGGTAAGGATATATGTAACCACATATTTTTTGATTTTTTGTATGTTGGCGAGTAAGCTTACTTGTGTGCAGCAGGTCAATTGTGTATCTATTAAATATTACATGTCGATATAGCTCAGATGGTAAAGCTGTTGACTGGCAATCTGTAGACCCAGGTTCGATTCCCGCACCAGCAAACTTTATTAAAAAAAAAAAAATACAATAAAAAATATTTTTTACTAAGCTTCTATAAGTACTCATTAATAAGTAGATACTATTTATGTATGCACCCAGGAGGAAATTGAAGACGGTACAAAAAACAAAGCGCTGTGAAAGCGTTTGTTGTCAATGGTACAAAAAAAAAACGTTTTCACAGCGTTGAAAAACATTATTTTGGATTGCTTTTCGAACGTTCACAAACAGTATTTTAGGAGCGCTTTTCATACAAAATTTACAACCGTTTGTGAAATAAAAACACTGTTAAAACATTGCTTTAAAGCGTTTTTCTAACGTTTGCAAAAAGTACTTTAGCAGTACTTTTAAAGAATATATAACCGATTATTTAAAAAACACTGTTAAAACATTGATTTGCGCCTTCAAAATGTTCGAAAAAGTGAATTCCAATGTCAGAGTCCCCTTTTAAAGTGTGTGATCAAAATGATAAAGTTTTTTTTTATATATACATATATATAATTTTAATTATATTTTATTATTTATGTAAAAAGAGTTATAGCAATCATTATTTATGTAAAAGAGTTATAGCAATTGTCTCATTATGAAAATTTGTAAGAATACACTTAACTTGCACTAATTTTATACCAATATCAGCATAATTTTCATTAAATTTTTTTACATTATACAATCCAATTTCTTTTGATGAAAGTGGATACTTAAAAACATCAGTTGTTTAATTATAAATTTGGCAATTTATCACAATTGTGTTTACAATGTTTGATGCTAAAAATTTCTTTAATTACTAGAATATTTCCATTACTGAGTAGGCATACGTTGTCAGGGTGAGATGAAGTGAATTTAAAAAAAAAATTAACAATTTAATTGATTAATTAATTAATATAATACAATTTATAAATACAATTTCATTGTATTTATAAATTGAGATTTCAAAAGTTAAATGTTTCTACATACTACAACCGATTTGTTTGTTAATATGATAAAATTTTAGTCGAGAATAACCCAACAGTACAAGCATTTTTTTCTGTGTAATATTTTAAATAATTCAAAATCTTGAATAAAATACTTCTTATGTTTAAGTTTATCAATTTCAGTGTATTTTTCATAACTTTACAATTAATTTTCATTCAAATTTAATAAAATATAATTTATTAAAAAATGTTAATATATAAAAATGTTTTAAAAAATGATTCCCATACCCAGGTAGAAAATTACAAAGGGGCCAGCACTGGCAAAGCACCGAAATGGGTGGTATGAGTGCTTGTTAACAGCGCTTTCCCAACGCCCAAATGATAACACCGTTCCACGGTGGTGCCAATGCTTTACCAAGCCCTGGGAAAGCACCCATAAACATAAAAATCAAATGCTTTGCCAACGCTGAAATAAAAAAATTAAAGTGCTTTCCTGACACCCAAATGATAACACCGATCTATTTAATGCTTTGCAAAGTATTGAGATAGAAACATAAAAATCAAGTGTTTTCCCTGCCACCAAATTATGAGCCCTCATCACTGAAGGATTTTAAATTACTCTAAAAATAGACGATTCTTGGAGTTATTGTATTGTGGAGTCAAAAATTATTTAAATATTCACTCTTTTGGAGTTTCTTTTTCAAAAACAAAATAATGTTATAGGAAAACAAGTGCTGGGAATTAACCCTTTTAAAGCGTTGGGAAGGCGTCCAAATTTAGTGCTTTGCCAGTACTTCTTTTTGTAAGACCGCGGTCTACTTGCGCTTTGCCAGTGCTTCTTTTTTGTTACCACACATAATTTCCACCTGGGTATTTGTATTTAAAACGATGGCAAAGTACTTCATTTGTTTATTTTCTAACGCTTTGACAGCGTTAAAATTGGTATGTTGTAATAATGTTTATAGACCATCGAGATAGTACTTTGAAATTTGTTTTTGGAACGGTTTGACAACGATATAAAATACCACCCTGAGACCGTAAATCATGGTTATCATTTGGGTCGTTTTCACAACGCTCTGAAATTGTAAACCAGAATGTTCTACATACGCTAGTTTGACGGTTGAAAAAGCATTTTAAAGTTTTTTTTTTGCAACGCTTTGAAAACGTTATAAAATACCACCCTCACACCGTAAATCATGATTATCATTTGGGGCGTTGTCAAAACGCTTTTCAATTTCAATTTCAATTTCAATTTATTTCTTATAATATTTATATTATTTACATTTGACTTAGAAGCAAAGAGTTTAGGAACTTCGTTCCTTTTCTACTTAGATATATAAATATATTTTTTTAATTTATGAAATTTATGTACATTATTATTAAACGGAAGGAAAAAACTTTACAAAAACCTTTATGAAGCAGAGGTATAAGATAAAAATGAGAAAAAAATAAAGTAGATAAAATTATGATGAGATGAGTTCATTGATATGTACATGTTGTGAGAGTTGGCATCTTCCATTAAAATTTAGAGTCAATCTTTCGATTTTATCCAGAACGAGTTCGAAGCCAGCGAGACTATGTAGGCGTCGGGTGGAATAGTGCCATGGTAGTTTAAATATCATTTTAAGTAGCTTATTTTGTGCTACTTGGAGTTTTTTTATATGACATTTAGCAGACGTGTACCAAACTGGAGCACAGTAAAACATTATGGGGTGGAATATAGATTTGATGATGAGTTTTTTATTGTCTATGTTCATTTCCGACTTCCTGTTTATAATTGGGTACATTATTCTAATAATTTTGTTAATTTTGTCCACTACATAGGGAATATGATTATTAAAATTAAGCTTTGTATCAAGCATAACGCCCAAGTATTTGACGTTGTTTTCCCATGGAATATCATGGTTCATGAAACGAGGTAAACTCTGGGGTATAAAACAAGACTTACGTTTTCTTGTATAATAAATAGCCTGCGTTTTTTCAGGGTTAACCAAAATCTTCCATTTATCAAAATAATTACTCAATCCAGTAAGAGCAGACTGCAAGTTTGCAATAATATCAGCTGAATAAACATCAGAACTAAGAATTGATGTATCATCTGCAAATATAGACGTAATGCAATTGGAAAATGTTGGAATGTCAGCAGTAAAGATGTTGTAAAGAACTGGCGACAGGCAAGAACCTTGTGGACATCCTGCAATGATATTAACTTGTTGTGAACAGGTTTTACCCAAGTAAACGCTGAACGATCTATTTTGAAGAAAGTTTTGAATAATTTTTGAGTTCAATTGGAAAGTTGAATTTTTTCAATTTAAAAATAAGTCCATTATGCCAAACGGAGTCAAACGCAGCTTTTATGTCTAGCAATACCATTCCAGTTGATTTGCCGTTTTGAAAATTATTTTTAACTAATTTTCTGATTTTTAGTAGGGGTTGAGACGTATTATGTTCACTTCTGAACCCGAATTGCTGCGATGGAAGTATATTGTTTGCATCAATAAAATTAATAAGCTTTTCCTTAATAATTTTTTCCAAGATTTTACTTATAGAAGAGAGCAGACTTATTGGTCTATAAGAAAGTGGAGAATCAGGAGGTTTATTTGGCTTGAGTATTGGTATGGTTTTTGAGATTTTCCAATCACTGGGAAAGTAGCATAATTTAAGGCAAGCATTAAAGATGTTCGTTAGATAGTTGATACCTTTATTAGGTAAATTTTTTAAACATTTATTATTAATACCGTCTAAACCTGGAGTTTTTTTGTTTTTCAATTTTTTTATAATTACACCAACTTTTTCAGTACTAGTGAAGTAACAGTTTTGTGGGATTGGGTTAATATTACGAATAAGGTTTGCAACACCATTAACCTCAGTAATCGTAGTAGTATCACTTAAATTTGATGAAATACAGTGGTTCAAATTAAAGTTGTGAGCCAAAATTTCAGCCTTTTCTTGCCGGGTGAAACATACTACATTGTTGTGTTTTAAAATTGGAATATTGCTAGATTTCTTCTTTAACATTTTTGAAAGTTTCCAAAAAGGGGAAGATGCTTTGTCCAAATTGGACAACATGTTATTCCAAGTTTGGTTTCTGAAGTGATTTATTTCATTCGTAATATTTTTATTTAAACGTGTCATAGCTCGACGATCATTAACATCTCTGTAACGCTTCCAGTTCCTTTTAAATACGTTCCTTAATTGTATCATAATTTTTATGTTGTTTGGTAAGGGTTTAGAAGTTGGTGCAATTCTACGTTTGGGCACACTTTCATCTATTCCCATTTTTACTACATTATTGAAAACATTTATCATGTTGTCAATTTGAGAGCTGTTGTTTATTTCATTAAAGCTATCCGCCACAGGAAGATTCCTGTTTATGAATTTCATAAAATGCGGCCAGTTTGCCTTGCTGAAAGCGTAGCATAAATTGTCTACCATTTCATAATTTAAATTAATTGCACTAATGATTGGTAGGTGGTCAGAACTCAAGTCATTTATAACTTTTACTGCGGACATAAACGCTTTAAACTTGTAAATCGATATATTCTGAAAACGTTTGTACCACCTTTTAAAATGCTTTTAAAACGTTTTCACGATCGTATTTTTTCACCTAGGCCGTTTCACATAAAGACTCTAAAAGTTACTAGATTTGCTTAGTTTACACAACACACGAAACCTTACGTGAATCCCCCATTGTTTTTCAGTGCAATATTTAATAAAAACAAAAATTCCAAAATTTTGATCAAATTGGACCTAATTGCATCAAATTTTAACTATTAAGATATTTTCGGTCTAACCCAGTGTAGAAAATCATTACCAGATATGTGGTTATGTAACTACATACTTGGTAATGGTAAATAGTTACTTTTGTTATTACATTTCTTATTACCTTTATATGGCGATGTCGCGAAAAATAATAAAGTTATGGTTAAACACCAGCATACGAAAAATCAAAAAAATATATCGTTACCTATGTGCTTACCAGTACTGACAAAAATAATGAGTCTAAAAATAGATTTTCAAAAAAATAAACTTTATATAAAAAAAAAATTTTTTATTGTATTTTTTTTTTAATAAAATTTGCTCGTGCGGGAATCGAACCTGGGTCTACAGATTGCCAGTCAATAGCTCTACCATCTGAGCTATATCGACATGTAATATTTAATAGATAAAAACATAATTGACCTGCTTACTCGCCAACATACAAAAAATCAAAAAATATGTGGTTACATATATCCTTAACAGTGTTTAAAAAACATTGAGTCTAAAAATAGATTTCAAAAAATTTTCAAAAAAATCTAGAAAATTATTTTCTATTTGAAATAATGATCAAAATAAGTCATATCTTGTAACTCATTATTATATGTTTCAAAATAATGCAAAAGGTAAGTGGGTGTCATTACTGGTAGTCCAAAAAATAATGATATGTCATTACCGTTTCTACACTGGGTTGGTTTAGAAACATCGTGTTTTTTTACAACACACAATCAGAGCTTTGAAGAATTAATTCCTTTTTGAATGAATTCACTACCAATCGAATTCAATTTTCTCTAGAATTGAATGAATTCCTCTTCTTAAGTAATTCACTGAATTCATTCAACTGAATGCGTTCATCAAACAACAAATTCAAAGAATTAATTCAATTGCAATAGTTCTTTTTATTAAATCAAATGAATTAATTCACCGGTGAACGCGTTCAATTTTATAAATCGAACGGAAAAGTGAATTAATTCCTTACTGAATTAATTCACTTCTGAATTCGTTCAATTTCATTTTCGTTCAGTGAATTAAAAAAAATAAAATTACGTTCAGTGAATTAAAAAAAAAAAAAATAATAAGTTCACTGAATTGAAAAAAAAAAATAAAATAAGTTCACTGAATTAAAAAAAAAAATAAAATAAGTTCACTGAATTCAAAGCCTGTTTTCTGCCGTTCAGTAGAAGAAAACAATAATGTACAAATAAAATTTTTAAATAAGCAATTTTACAGCGTGTGCTAGTAAAAATGAACAAATTAGAAACCGGATGCTAAAAAAATAAAAACTTTACAGATATAGATAAATTTGGAAAAAAATATAACTATACATATAACTAGTTTGAAAACGTAATTTTATTTTTTTTTAATTCACTGAACGTAATTTTATTTTTTTTAATTCACTGAACGAAAATGTAATTGAACGAATTCAGTAGTGAATTAATTCAGTAAGGAATTAATTCACCAGTGAATTAATTCATTTGATGTAATAAAAAGAAATATTGCAATTGAATTAATTCGTAACAAAATAAATTGAACGAAAGCAAATATGAATTAATTCCATTCAATATATATTGCATAGTGAATTAATTCATCGAATTTTTAATTCAGAATTGAAAAATTGAATTAAGGAATTCACTACCAATCGAATTCAATTTTCTCTAGAATTGAATGAATTCCTTTTCTTAAGTAATTCACTGAATTCGTTCAAATGAACGCGTTCATCAAACAACAAATTCAAAGAATTAATTCAATTGCAATAGTTCTTTTTATTAAATCAAATGAATTAATTCACCGGTGAACGCGTTCAATTTTATAAATCGAACGGAAAAAAAAGTGAATTAATTCCTTACTGAATTAATTCACTACTGAATTCGTTCAATTTCAGTTTATTGAGTGAACTTATTTTATTTTTTTTCAATTCAGTGAACTTATTTTATTTTTTTTTCAATTCAGTGAACTTATTTTTTTTTTTAATTCACTGAACGTAATTCTATTTTTTCTTAATTCACTGAACGTAATTTTATTTTTTTTTCTTAATTCACTGAACGTAATTTTATTTTTTTTTTAATTCACTGAACGAAAATGAAATTGAACGAATTCAGTAGTGAATTAATTCAGTAAGGAATTAATTCACTTTTTTTCCGTTCGATTTATAAAGTTGAATTAATTCCATTCAATATATGGTACTTAGTGAATTAATTCATCGAATTTTTAATTCAGAATTGAAAAATTGAATTAAGGAATTAATTCTTCAAAGCTCTGCTGCCAATAGAGTACATTTACATATTTAGTCGCAAAAAAGCTGGCATTGAGTACACGATGAGTACACAGTACCTAAATACTCAATACTTTTACTTTACAACTCTAGCATGAAATACAAGAGAAAAAATACAAAAGCGGCCATCCACCAATAACCTTGTATTCATCTTATAAAAACACACAACCCAATTTTAAATATATCCAAAATTTTGAAAAATCATTAATATTATTTAAATAACTGATAAACAAACACTTTAACCATGGTAACATTAAACATATGTGTATACATATTACAAAAAAATGCACTTTTCAATCATATTTTTTTCCATTTTTCATTTTCTTCCACCTTTTTCTTGTTCATTTAAGTACACACACACACATAAAGCTCTAACAAAATGTACATATTTCAAGTGAAAACTTTTTTCAACTCATAATTTTTCATTACAAATTTCCTTTTAAATTCATATAATTTTTAGTAATTCTTGGGCATTGTCACTCATATTTTAAGTCTTTATTAAATATTTGTATTAATATTTACCTTTTAAATAAAAAAATTAAAAGATTTTATTTAATTCTACGCGATTAACTTCACTAAATCGCGATTGTAAAACATGGCAGACGAACAAATTTTTGGATTTTTATCAAATGCTTGGTTGCCAGATTACGGTGAGGTTGCTCCACCACTTGAAATGGGGCACTTCGAAACATGTTGAATGACATTAGGACAATCTGGCAACGTGTGGCCACTTTGGGGCGTTTTCAGAGATACAGGTCGAGTGGCGTAAAGTCTACCGCCGTCAAAAAAGTAAGCGCACCGTGAAAATTTCTCAGTTACTACACCCAGAAAAAAAACAGGTGGAACTTTATCTAAGTGCTATGTAATTATACAACTACATAAGTTCGAAGTAAGTTTTACAATTTTCTAGCATAATATAATTAATTTTTCGGATATTTTCCGCTGCACATGTATATATTTTGCAAGGGTTGTATATATTTTACAAAAAATTTACATATTTTACTAGAACTTTGTAAAACTACCTTGAAAATTATGTAGTTGTATAATTACGTAGCTCTTAGGTAATATTCCCCCTGTTTTTTCTGGGTGTAGCTACTAATTTTTCAACTGATACCCCATTCACAAGCAAGTTTTGTAGGCGATTTAGCAATTAGATTTGCAAACTAATCAAAACTGTTCACATACGGTTGAAGGGGTTTTCATTATCTCGTTTTCATTATATACAGCTGTTTGCTTATTTTTGTAAACAAAAAATAATTGCGACCTAACCAAAAATTTTAAATATATTTCAAAAAACATATTTTCCGCATTCGTTCCGTTTACGTACAGTTTTCGGTCCGTCATAAACGGAATCCAACTCCGTATACGGATCCAGAAAACGGAACTTAAGGAACATCGAAACTGATTCGAATCCGTTGAAAATCCGTCAATGACGGACCGTTTACGGACCGCAATGTCGTGTTAAAAACTGACAAGTCCGTTTAAAGTCCGTCAACCGGAAAAACGGATCCATATCCGTACCGTTTTGTTTTAAGAAAAACGGCATTATATATTTACCTAAATTTATCCTATTTTCCATTAATTTTGAGAAGCACATATTATATTTTTTATAGATTTATTACAATAAAGAAAATAACAGAATATATATCGTCACCTGAAATGCAAAAGGGCGTAACAACAAAAAAATTTGAGCCGATTTTCTGATTGATTATGATGCACTAGACTGAATTACATTTCCCTACAAAATTTTAAACTTATATGTAGAAATAAGTCTATAGTCGTGTTTTAAACAAGATAAAAAATATAGAATATCTTTAATTCTACTACGTTTTTTTTTTGGTTTTCGTGTAAAAAAATGTTAGTGTTGTCTTTTATTAAATTATTTTTTATTAAGTATTTGTATTAAAACAATAAACAACACCGTTTGTTACGGAATCAAAACTGATGAAAAACGGTGAAGTCAGTATTCAACGGCATGGAAACGGATACAGCAAAACGGAGTCAAAACGTATAGTTTTCGAAAAAATGGTTATACGGTCCGTTAATGCTCCGTTTTACGGCCCGTAAACGCTCCGTAAAGAACGGATTCATGATTCCGTACGTGTCGGAGAGTCCGTAATAAAGTTTCTTGAGTCACGACATTATTTTTCATAAATTTTATTGAAAAAGTACAGTGCAGAAAATGAATTCAAATACCGAATCAACGATTAACATTCTGCAACCGAATATATTACTTCCAAAATTTTTCTTTTTCCACAATTTTTTTTGCAACTCACCACCAACTTGTATGAAATGCGTATTATAGTCCCTAGATTATAAATTTAAAAAACCGCACTTAAAAAATTTCAAAATAATAGCGGAACGCGAAATTATGGTAGAAAAAATTAATTAAAACACACAATCAGCGATTAACATTCTGTAAACGAATATAATGATGCAAAAATTTTCAATTTGGAAATTTTTTTCGCGATTTTTTTTCTGCGAACTAAGCACCAAACTTTGGTGTACGAAATTGGTATTATAGTCTCTAAATTATGAATTTAAAAAAACCACACTTAAAAAATTGCGATTTACATTCTGCAAGCAAATATGTTGATGGAATAATTTTTCTATTTGCATTTTTTTCGCGATTTTTTTTTTGCAACTAGCCGCCAAACTTTGCTGTATGAAATGGGTATTTGTAGTCCCTAGATTACAAATTAAAAAAAAACCGCCCTTAAAAAAATTGCGAAATATTAGCGGAACGCGAAAAAAGACTTTATAGTAGAAAAAATTAATTACAACACACAATCAGCGATTAACATTCTGCAAACAAATATAATGATGAAAACATTTTCAATTTTGCAAAAATTATTTCGCGATATTTGTTATTGCAAACTAGTGTTTCCAATTCGGTTAATCGATTAACCGATTCCTCGATTAATCGCCTCTATTTCGGTTAATGTCGAAACAAATAATTTAAAACGCAAATAATTATTCGAGCCGAATAATCGGTTAAAATACCTCGATTAACCGGTTAAATTTTTAATATGTAATTTTTTGCTTTATTTTTTCCCGAAACTTCATAATTTTCTTAACTTTAGCTAAAAAATTGTAAGGAACGCTTAAAAAAACAAATACTAACTAAAATACAATCAAATTGTTTTAAAATCGATTGAAAGAGAAACCTTTAGATACCATATTTTGAGCAACTCCAAGCAAGTCGACATTGAACCAGCGAGACACGTCATGGGTTTTAAGAGACTCTTAAAACGGATTTATTTTACATTATCGAAATTAATTTTTAATAAAATTTTTTTGAATATTTTAAACAAAATAACAAAGTTTCTATTTGTAAAAAAAATGCTTTAACACTATGTGTCTCGCTGGAGCAGGCTTTAGGAAATACAATAGACAATTTTTCATTTCTGATTTAATTCTTTTAAAGTGTAAAATTAATTTTCAAAAGTGAGAGCAGTTTTTCAGCCTCTAGTCGATGATTTTATTTATATTTATGTTAACAAAAACAGTGCGTAGTAATTTTTAAAATTTTATTATTGCAAACATAGAATTTTTAAAGACTGAAAAACTGCCCTCACTTTCGAAAATCTGTGATAAAGTTCGAACAAACAAATCTGTTTGAGATTTGACATCTGTTACTGCACACTGAGGGAATTGTCAACATGGTTTTTTTGAATTTTTATATTGATTCAATGAAATTTCGCTGGAATTCGTCCATTGAAACACGGAGGAGATTGGAAGATAAACAAAAATCTAAAAACAGAATGTTTGTATGTGTTTGTATTGATCACTTCTGAGTAAAAACAATAAGTCTATTGGGGTACTCAACATTGGAATCCCGCGGGATCCCAATTTTACCAAAAAGCGTTTTCTTACTGCACATTTGGGTAAATGAGAGCTGTCATGAGAGAGTAATATTCTTGTTCTTCTTGCCCGAAGAAGCCCAAAGTTTTCTTTCGTGTAAGTTTGAGTAAATTGTTTTTATCAGCTGTTATATCATCTGTTGGATTCAACTAGTTCAATTGAACTATTCACTTATTTGAACCAAAGACCTAGATCACAACTAATAGCTCTTTTAGTTCAATCGCTCATTTTATTCATTCAGAAAAATATGTGTATCATTTACAAAAATTAGCGTAAAAGTTGCAAAGGCATATCGGTAATGTTACAACTCCATAAAATTACCGAAAATTTTTTGAAGACGCTTGTTTAAATGTGTTAAAGAGATAAATATGTAAATAAATCGAACCTTTTGTTTAATATTAAATTTTTTCCAGATTTAATAAAATATGTATTCCTTTTTGTATATAAAAATGCCTCAGAAGGAAATTTTTTTTAAATTTTTTATTTAAAAAGCGGTTTAACTAGAAAAGCTATATAGATTTTTACAATAAATTGAACAAAAACTAGAAAGAGCGCTCACCAAATCGAACTATAATGCACAAATCTATTGACGTTTGTTTTTCGGGCTTCAAATATGGTTTTTCGCGTTCGTTTACTTTTGGGAATTTTTGTCACTTCGTGAGAGTATTTCTTGTTAACTCTCATTTTACCGAACTTTACCCAAAAAGTAAAAAAACACACCTAATAACAGAAAGCCTAATAGGAAAGAAAAAACGAAGTAATTACATGGTATTCAAGGCCTTACTTGGGTGACGGGTTGTTGAAAAAAATTATCATATAAAGACAATCTGACTATAAAAACATAAATAATTAATACAATTTAATGCAAAATCACTGACGACGCCTGTCCATACAAAAAAAAATGTACCAACTAGATCTAATCCGATCTGAAAATTATAATGTGTTTATAATTTTTAGAGAAAAAGGTTTAAGGCTCCATTAGTCTGGTAGTATCGTAAAGTATCGTGTCAGCTGTTTTAGTTAATGATAGTATACACAACTACTTAGTTTGGAAGTACATTTGAGGTAAGAAAATCTATTGAAAATAGATTTATACTTTACGATACCTCATTTCGCCGCACTGTACTTCCAAACTAATTTGAGCTTTATTCTTCTTCTTAACCTCAAATCTATTTATTAATTAAAATTGATAAAATTGCATATTAATCACAATATTAATTGCAGCTTTCTATAGGACGTTAAAACAACACTGTACTAAACTTTTCATTGAATTGATGCAGTTTTATGAAAAATTTCGTATTATTTATTGAAAATTACATATACCCAATGAAAAAGATTTTTCGTAAAATTTGTTTTGCATTAACTTTGTGAAAAAAATTTCATTAGTTTAGTGAAAACTTTCATTAAAACTCGTCCAATTAAATTTTCTCTGCGTAAATTAGCTTAAAATTTGTTATTGTTAATGGCCCTTTAAAACCGAAAAGACTTAGAATTTAACAATTATTTATGGTATTCTCAGGCTACTAATATTCAAAAAAAATTTTTGCAGAGTAAATTGGTATATTCAAATAGAGTTTAACATTTTTTATATTGATGGCTCAATGTCAAAGGCTCTTCTAGTTTTTATTGTTAAAAAAGCCAGCTCGTTGTGTTTTTATTGATATAAGTTAAGAAAATACATTAATTTTGCATTAAACGATTAATCGATTAATCGCCAATTTTCTCGATTAACCGTCCCGAATAACCGGTTAATTAATTTTATTGATTTTTCGAATAATGCATTAACCGGTTAACCGCCTATGTCGAATAATTGGAAACACTATTGCAAACTAAGCACCAAACTTTGGAATTATGTAGGTAAAATCAACTGCAAATGACAGTTAAAATAACTGCATTTGCACTTAAAAAGGTGTAGACTACATTTGCAATTAAATTAACTGCAATATGAAGTTATTTTTAACTGTTAAAAATCAATTGACAAATGTAGTAAAAACAACTACAAATGCAATTAAAATTGCATTTTATTCCATAATAAATTTAAAATTGAGAAATCAAAATTTACATTTAATACTTTTATTGTTCACTATATTGTTCTAGATGTCCGTCTGTGAGGAATGAAATATTGTTTGGCTTCCTTTTTTTCTGCAGGTAGAAAGGAATGAAAATATAAAAGAACTGAAAGAAAATAAATACAATAAATTTTAATATTCCCGTAAATAAATTTATATTTTATGTTATAAAACTTACCTTATTATTTTAATAATTCAATACAATATATAACCTTTTCCTTATTACGCGTCTTCACTCTTTAGCGTTGTTTTATGACTAAGACAAGATAAAACATGTTCTTCTCATATTCTTTCACTAGAAATTTCTAAGCAAATGCTTCGTGCACACATTCTTCTTTACTTCGTACACATACACACTTTACTTCGTACACATACACATAAATAACTGCATAAAATAAATATTACTACAATGTAGTAGTTCTTGAAGTTTGTTTAAAAAAATAACTGTCAAAAACAAAATTTGCTCTAAGAAAATTAACTGCAATTGTAGTTAAAATAACTACAACCGCATTACTACACAAATAACTGTCATGTAGTAACTGCAGAACTTTTCTGATTGTAGTAGAAAAATTAGGAAAATGTTTGGTATATCAAGTTTACTAGTTTTCAGCAACTTTTTTACTTAAATTCCGTTTTCAGCAAAAGTTTTAGTTATACTTTTTTAGCACTAAACTAAAATTGTATTGATAACCGCAATTATAGCGTGGACGACAACCGGATAGACAAGATGTAGATATCGCTGCTTGTCTAGATGTAGTATAAGGTTGCATTTACACTTGCATCGAAATCCCGAGATTTCGCTATTCACCACTCTGAAAAAACAATGAAGAAAAGCATATTAATGTACAAATTTTAAAAAAGCACACATAGTTAGCTCTAATAAATACATTTTATAAAAATTTAACGTTTATATGCTTTCCTTCATTGTTTTTCGAGAGTGGTGAATAGCGAAATCTCGGGATTTCGATGCAAGTGTAAATGCAACCTAACAGAAATGATAATTAAAAAACCAACTCTACACAATATATATATTTAAATTTTCAGCAAATAAATTAACTAAAGTAAAATTTCTCTACAAATTTTTTGAGTTTTTTCAGTCTACTAATATTCAGCAAAAAGTTTAGTGATTTTAGCAAGCATTTTTTTCATGTTATCAAAACTTTTACTAAAGATTACTCAGCTCGCTGATTTCCAACTTTTTTGCAAGCACGCTCCTGATTAAAAATTTGCTGACACAGCAGCATTTGAGCTGACTTTACTGACTTTTTTTTCATTGTAGTGTAACTGATATTGTATGGTTTTGAAAAAAGAGGGTGAAGCAAGACATGGAATTGCTTTGGTCGAAATTTTCACAACATATTTATTGGCAGCGTACAATAGAGTGGACCGAACTTTGCCGAATTGCGAATTTCAAAAACGGGGGGTGCGGAAAAGTTGCGTATGCGTCCAGTAAACAGTAAACAAATTTTGAATATCGGTTCACGTTCACGAAATTTGCTGAAAAACACGTTTTTTTTAATTTTTCAGTCGAGCCTTCAACAAGTTAGTCTAAAAATGTTTTTAAATTTTTTCATTTTTAAATCTACTATCAATAGAAAATTATCTTTCATTTGAGTGCAAAAAAGTTTAAAAATGTTGAAGGGTATTCCAAGGACGCTGCGACAAAAGTTGTAAAAATTTTCAGAGTCAAACGTGATTGTTTTTTGTGATCATTGTTTTTCTATTAATCAGAGATCAGAGATTTTACCCATTTATTGTTTTGGATCAACATAAAATAACGTTTTTATGACTGGTCCATCTTTTTTAATAATTTTGGGTGTTTTTATAATAAATATAAAATAGCGTGATCGGATCTCGAGATTTGGGACACAATGCTCGAAAAGTATCCTCTTTTTTGTCCACACAATGTTCGAAAAGTATCCTACTTTATATTTTTTGTTGTATTAAAAGAATATTTTAAAATAAAATTAAATACCTAATAGTTTTTTTGTAAAAGTTTTGAAAAAATTGTATACACTGTGCCACAAAAGTATATATAAAAAAATGTAATTGAATATAACTTAATAAATTAGTGTTCTGTAAATATTATACAAAATTACTAGAGCCCCCCATTACCCGGTTTTCGGTCTACCTGGTCTACCCGGTCTCAAAACCGGTCTTACGGTCTACCCGGTCTACCCGGTCAGACCGAAGACCGGGTAGACCGGTCAGACCGGTCTACCCGTAAAAGCCATAGAAGAAAGTAACTTTTACATAAAAATGTAAATTTTTTCGAAAACAATACTTTTTACCAAAAAAAAATATATTTTTTAAAAAAAATACTACTTTTTTACAAAAAAAAACTACTTTTTTGGAAAAAAAAGTTTTTCGGAAAAAAATTTTTTTTTTTACGAAAAAGTACTATTTTTGAAAAAAAAAATTTTTTTTACAAAAAAAAGTACATTTTCCAAAAAAAAGTGCTTATTGCATAAAAAAGTACTTTTTATCGTATAAAAACGCCGTACTAGTATCCCATAAAGACCGTGGCATTTTTATAGAAATGTATAGAAATCACTGCACTTTCTGGAGTCTAGTTCGATTTGCGGAACATTTTTGTTCCACGACCTAAAAAACTCGCTACTATTGTTGGTCGAATTTACATCCAGATAATTTTTGTAAATTTTTAACTCATTTGGAGTCACTGTGTAAAAACGCCGTACTACTACCCGAAAAAGACCGTGGCTGTTTCATGTAAATGTATGGAAAATGCGGTACTTTCTGAATTCTATAGTAATTTTCAGAATATTTTTGTTCCACAAAGTAGACAGATATCTCTAAATATTGATCGAATTTACCTTCCTATAATTTTTGCAAAGTTTCAACACATTTGGAACTACGGTGTGAAAACGCCGTATTACTACCCGAAAAAGACCGTAGCATTTTCACATAAATATATGGGAAATGCATTACTTTCTGAATTCTATTAAGATTTTGGGAACATTTTTGTTCCACGATCCGCCCAGATGTCTATAATTCTTGGTCCAATTTATGTTGACTTGTTTTCTGTAAAGTTTCAGCCCGTTTGAAGCTACGATCTAAAAACGCCGTACTACTACCCGAAAAAGACCGTGGCATTTTCATATAAATACATGGGAAATGCAGCACTTTCTGAATTCTATTACGATTTTCGGAACATTTTTGTTCCACGATCCGCCCAGATGTCTATATTTCTTGGTCCAATTTATGTTGACTTGTTTTCTGTAAAGTTTCAGCCCATTTGAAGTTACGATGTAAAAACGCCGTACTACTACCCGAAAAAGACCGTGGCATTTTCTTATAAATACATGGGAAATGCAGCACTTTCTGAATTCTATTATGATTTTCGGAACATTTTTGTTCCACGATCTACACAGATGTTCATAATTCTTGGTCCAATTTATGTCTAGATATTTCCTGTAAAGTTTCAGCCCATTTGAAGGTACGATGTAAAAACGCCGTACTACTACCCGAAAAAGACCGTGGCATTTTCATATAAATACATGGGAAATGCAGCACTTTCTGAATTCTATTACGATTTTCGGAACATTTTTGTTCCACGATCTACACAGATGTTCATAATTCTTGGTCCAATTTATGTCTAGATATTTCCTGTAAAGTTTCAGCCCATTTGAAGGCACGATGTAAAAACGCCGTACTACTACCCGAAAAAGACCGTGGCATTTTCATATAAATACATGGGAAATGCAGCACTTTCTGAATTCTATTACGATTTCGGAACATTTTTGTTCCACGATGCGCCCAGACGTCTATAATTCTTGGTCCAATTTATGTTGACTTGTTTTCTGTAAAGTTTCAGCCCGTTTAAAGCTACGATGTAAAAACGCCGTACTACTACCCGAAAAAGACCGTGACAGTTTCATATAAATGTATGGGAAATGCAGCACTTTCTGAATTCTATTATGATTTTCGGAACATTTTTGTTCCACAATCTACACAGATGTCCATAATTCTTGTTCCAACTTATGTCTAGATATTTTCTGTAAAGTTTCAGCCCATTTGAAGCTACGATGTAAAAACGCCGTACTACTACCCGAAAAAGACCGTGACAGTTTCTTATAAATGTATGGGAAATGCAGCACTTTCTGAATTCTATTATGATTTTCGGAAGATTTTTGTTCCACGATCTACACAGATCTCCATAATTCTTGGTACAATTTATGTCTAGATATATCCTGGAAAGTTTCAGCCCATTTGAAGCTACGATGTAAAAACGCCGTACTACTACCCGAAAAAGACCGTGGTATTTTTATATGAATATACAACTTACGAGTATAGTAGTTTTTTGTATTACCATAGAAGACTGTTATATAAAAATTAACTTTTTTCTGAAAAAAGTACTTTTTTTGGAAAAATAAGTAAATTTTATAAAAAAAAAATTTTTAAAAAAAGTACTTTTTTCAAAAAAAAAAACGCTTTTTTATAAATTGTACTTTTTTCAAAAAAAAAAACGCTTTTTTGGGAAAAGTACTCTTTTTTGGAAAAAGTACTTTTTTTTTGGAAAAAAGGACTTTTTTTGGAAAAAAAAAATTTTTTTTTTCGAAAATATTACTTTTTCGTAAAAAAAAAAATTTTTTCGGAAAAAGTATTTTTTTTTACAAAAAAGTAGTTTTTTTTTTAAAAAAGTAGTATTTTTGTTTTTTTTTTGTAAAAAAGTATTTTTTTCGAAAAAAGGTACATTTTTATGTAAAATTTACTTTCTTCTATGGCTTTTACGGGTAGACCGGTCTGACCGGTCTACCCGGTTTTTCGGTCTACCCGGTCTTCGGTCTACCCGGTCTACCCGGTCAGACCGGTTTTCACAACCGGTCTTACGGTCTACCCGGGTAGACCGGTTTACGGTCTACCCGGTTAACCGGTCTTGACCGCAGGCCCTAAAAATTACCTCTCAATTCATAAATGCTTTGTAAAATTATAGCAGGTTTACAAAACGTCATTTTCATACAAAATTTGTTCAATAAACCTCCTATAAATTTACAAAGTGTTTATGAATTTAGGGGTTAAATTGCGTGCTTGGATTTAAAATTTTGTAACACCCCAGTCAGAAATCGCCAATGGTACAAAAAATCAAGCACTGGATACCACTGGGTAACCACGGTGTTAAAAATAAATGACTGGCAGAACACTCATTTGGGACGCTTTATCATATGAATGTGGAAATACCATGGAAAATACACATTTCCATGTAAAATGTGCCAATGTCACCAGCACATGTAAATGTGCTGATAGCTCCAGCATATTCACATTTCAGATGTAAATGTGCTGATACCTCCAGCACATTCACATTTCAAATGTAAATGTGCCGATACAACCAGCACATTTCACATGTAAATGTAAATGTGCCAACATCAAATTTACATTTCATATGTGATGTGCAGTTAGTGTTTGGCATATTTCACATTTAAATGTAAATGTGCCAATACTACCGGCACATGGCACATGTAAATGTGTCGATTTTTCCAAAAAAAAATATTTTTTTTTACATAATATGTAAATGTCTAAAGTTTTAATGCATGTATCGATTATTGAAAAAAAAAATAGCTTTTGAAGTTGTGGGGGCACATTTTCTATCATTTGACTACCATTTTACCATACAAAAAAATTTCATAATTTTCAGTCCCCCCTCTTAAGGGACTAAAATGGCTCTAGTTAGGGCTACGTTTTATGGATTAAAAAAAAATAACATTTCTGAAATCGTGAGACAATTTCCTTTAATTTGAGTACCCACACTTACTACATGTTACTATGTCCCCCCGTATTTTGCCCCCACGGGCCTCCCGGGGCCGAGCCACTCCCAAAATTAATTTCGGTTTTTTTCTTTTTTAATTGCAGAGGGGGTCATATTTTTTTATATTTTTTTTGACGAAACCCCATTAACTGCAGTTTAGCCGAAATTCGTTTGTGGGACCGTCACAAACAGTTCGTTTTAACCAGGGTTGGCAGGCAATAACGCTAAAATCGATATCGATTCAAAACCCTTTCAACTGACTACCGTTACCCCTAAAATACCGTTACCGAAATACCCGGAATACCGTTATCCTTAAAATACCGTTACCGAAATAACTGAAATACCGTTATCCTTAAAATACCGATACCGAAATAAATGAAATATCGATAACCTTAAAATACCGTTACCGAAATACATGAAATAGCGTTATCCTTAAAATACCGTTACCGTTATTTTTAATTCTCTACTCTTGATTATTGCACGTGGTTATTGAGTATTTCACATGTACCGAAATAACTGACTACCGTTATCCTTAAAATATTATTACCGATATAACTAAAATACCGTTACCGAAATAACCCAAATATCGTTATCCTTAAAATACCGTTACCGAAATAACTCAAATACCGTTATCCTTAAAATACCGAAATAAATGAAATAGCGTTACCCTTAAAATACCGTTACCGAAATAACCTAAAATATCGTTACCCTAACGAATGCGGTTCGTTTCGGTTACCATCCATGGTTTTAACCGAGTGTTCGTCTTAAGCGAGTTCGTATTAACCGATGTTTTTTATATTGAAATCGTTGCTAAAACTTCGGGACTTCTAAATTAGTTCGTATTAACCGAGAATTCATCTTATCCGAGTTCGTATTAAACGAGTTATACTGTACAAGATTTTTATGACAATCACATCAGACGTAAAATCACACTCTCAAAAGTTTGACGGTAGAATCTACTGAAAATGACAGTTAAAACAATGGTATATGCTGTTAAAAAGGCGACAAAGGTATTTATCACAGATTAATAACAGATGTGAAACTAATGACAGGTGTCAAAAAAGTATTCTCGAACCGTAGGGTTTTGTTTACATGAAAGTCAAGTCAAGAGGGAGATAACAATATAAAATCTCCATACATTTTGTATTGCGCATTTTTTGTATATATCTGTCTCTTTTTCGATTATTGTGCTTTATCTTTTGTGTTTTTCTTAAATTTTTGCGTTTTGTTTTGCTAATTTTCTGTCGGCCATATTGCTCAAATCAGCTGATTCATATCTGGTATAATTTGTGGTATTTATCTTCAAAATAACTAGAACTTTTGTTATTTTTAACTGTTGAAAAATAACTAACAAATGCATTAAAAATAACTACAATGTCGTAAAATTAACTGATAAATTTTTAATACAAAAATTTCAAAACAACTGACAAAATCGGTAAAAACTACTGTCTTTTACAGTCAATTATTTTTGTTTATAAAAGTATATTTTAATAAAAAAAACTAAACAAGAATTTTGAAAATTCAAAAAAAAAATCAACGAAATTTTTATTTTTTAAACAACTAGCAAAAACAACTGTTTATTGTAAAATTACTGCTTTGGTAGTTGTTTGTTATGATATTAAAAATAACTGTTTTAAACAACTGTTACGAAATTACAGTACTTTTCGTTAGTTGTTTTCTTAAATAACCGTCATAAAAGTTGTTTTTAATTTTTCTATAGAAAAACAACTGTAATTTTTGTTAAAACAGCAACTACTGATTACTACACAAACAACTGCCATGTAGTAACTGTCAAACTTTTTTGAGTGCAGATAAAAAATCAGTTGATGTAAACCCAGCTTTAGGATACGAGTACCATAAAATAATTATATTTGCTTAATTGTGCTCGGTAACACACACACTCGTGAAAAAAATATATAATTTCATAAACACTTAGGCCTGGTATCTTATATGATATTAAACAATGATTAAGAAGAAAATCATTGTTTAGCACTTAATTACAGTAACTCATCAAATTTTAATCTCTGATTTTACTCTAAACATTGCTTAAATTTAATTAGAGAAATTTCTGTGATTAAGACCTTAACGTAGATTTTCCACCCTACAATTCATGTTAGTATTAACATTTTTTTCGTTAGTTTTTTTTCGTTTGTTGGTAACTTTTTAAAAAGGTTTACGTAGACCAATTAATTTGTAAATAAACACCGTACAACATCTTTATGTGCCATCTAAATAATGAACATCTTTAGTAACTTGCACATATATATCTTCTCTAAAAATACCAATTGGAATTAAGAATATATTTGGGGGAAATTTTAATAATATGACATAATATTGGATTCTGTAAGAATTGTTTGTTAGAATCGGTCATAATTTTGATCTTTATTTAGCACAAATAAACCATGATTCGTGGAAGGAAACTTTAACCAAAAAATGTGTTTAAGGTGTCTCACAATAATTTTTTTAATTCTGCCTTTTTTAATTACAAATACTGCTAAGATAGTGGTTGCTACCATAGATAGTGGTTGAGACCATTTAAATATTTCCTGCAGTACAATTTTTATGTATGCCATATATTTTTTCCCTCGAGGAATATTTTTGGATTCATATCTTTTATTTTCGACAAAATTAGAAAATTCTAATTTTTTCAATTAAAATTTCACAGACATGACTCTTTTTTTTTTTTTTTCTTGATGGACCAACACTCAGGGGATGCCCCCCTATTAACGCAGTGCATTGTGTTGGTATTAGGAAAATAGGTTATGAGGAGGAGGAAAGAGGGAGTAGTGTTTGTGAATATTTGATTTAAATTTCTCAACATTGTAGGTAACAGGGAAGACTTCTGCGGGGAGTTTATTCCACATACGGCTAGTGCGACTGATAAACGAATTCTCTCTATAATGCGTCGTGCGATCCACTGGACAATCGACTACAAACGGATGCGCTTAACTTGATAAGCGAGTATGACGAATAAAAACTTGGGCTTTGGGGACAAGTTCACTTATCTCAGCTGAGCACTTCCCATGATAATATCGATAGAACAGGGTCACACAACCCACATTCCGACGATGCTCCAATGAGTCAATAGAGCTGGATACCCTATTGTCATTGATAAGCGCCGACGCCCTCCTTTGCACACGGTCCAGAAGCTCCAAAATAGACTTCGAAGCTCCTGCCCATATATGGGAGTTGTATTCCATCTTCGGTCGGATATAGGTGGTATAAAAAGTGAGTAAATCGGATGGAGTGAAGTACTTCTTGCACCGACGTAAAAAACCTAGACACTTGAATGCTTCCTTCGACACTTGAAAAACATGTTTATTCCAACGGACATCACACTGAATTTTCATGCCCAGAACATCAAGAGTATCCGATTCCTCAATACCAATATCACCCATATGTACAGATGACAGTGTTGACCTCACAGCCCTATGGGTCAACATACAACATTGGGTCTTGCGTGCATTAAAGTCGACCTTATTCGCACGACCCCACTCAGAGATTGTACAAAGGTCACGATTCAGTGTGTCATTCATAATCTGCCTTTTGTCCCCAATCTCCTCAGGGCTTGGCCTACGATCGAAGGAAAATGAATGACAAATGTTGCTGTCATCTGCGAAAGAGTAGATAGGGTTGAAAGTTCGACCAAGAACATCATTGAGAAAGATAAGAAATAGGGAAGGAGAAAGAACAGAACCCTGCGGTACGCCTGAATTCAGCTGAAACTTAACATTTCCCGTTGGTTTCATCCCATCCCGATTTTGACTGTCGCATAGTGTAATGAATAAATTAAAAAAAATAATTGTCATTGACAGAAAAACGTAAAAATGGAGTAAAACTCGCTGAAATCGAAGATGGAATATGCTCATTCAGGCTCATGCTCATTTGAAATTAAATATTACTTTCCAATCCGTTGTTATTTGTATCCAGGTAAAGTTTAACGGAATTAATAAATTATGTTTTATAACTTCCCTGGCCAAACCAGTTGTTCGTTTTCATTTGTCTGAATTTTTTGTAAACAAATGGTTTTTAAACAATTGTAATTAGTTTTTTTATACATTAGTGCAATTTCATTACCATTAGTAATGATTTTTCTAATGAAAAATATTTCATTACCATTAAATGGTAATGGAATTTTTTTCATTGTCATTAGTATGAACTAATGGTAATGAACATTCAATGGTAATGAAAAATTCCCATGTATGATTTTAAGTAAGTTTAAGGGCTAATCAATGATTTCTAAATCAATGATTAAAGTAAACTAAGCATTGGAGATAAGATACCAGCCCTTAGCATAATCACTTTTTAAATTTATAAGCGATTTATAAAATAATTTTATCATACAAAATTCATTTTATAAACGTGTTATAAGGCTTTCAAATTATTATGCATGAGCACTTTACTGTTTAATGATTTTATGTGAATTAAAGTAATTTGGTTATTTCGGCCAGTGGCCAAGACAGGATGCTCGTTTATGCATCATCCAGAAACTTTTTAACCCACTTTATCGCGCGACCCGTATTTAATTATTTAAATAATTCTATTTTGACGACAAAAATTCACGAATAAACTGAAGAAAGACGACACCGTTAGATACGGAGTTCAAACTGATGAAAATAGGTGAAGTCCGTATTTAACAGTGCGGAAACGGATGCACCAAAACGAATTCATAATGTATTATATTCGAAAATCCAAAAGTACGGTCCGTTATTTTTCCGTATACGTACAAACTTTGACAGATACATATATGAGACTAATTAATTAGGTGGACTAATTAATTGATGATTTCATTACCATTGCATTGATATCAATGGTAATGAAATTATTTTCATTACCATTTTTTTAATTAATGGTAATGATTCTAAAATTTAATTTCATTGATTAATGACAATAATTTTAAATTTCATTACCATTGATAATGAATAAATTAAAAAAAAATAATTGCCATTGACAGAAAAACGTAAAAATGGAGTAAAACTCGCTGAAATCGAAGATGGAATTTTTTTGAACTAATAGTAATGAAATTTCAATGGTAATGAAAAATTCCCATGTATGGACAGATACCTGTTTTACGGACCGTTAACGTGCCGTAAAAGCCGGATTGATGATTCCGTACACGCCGGAGATTCCGTAAAAATGTTTCTTGGGTAATAACTGGAGGTCGGTTTGGAATTTTTACTTAAAATTTCAAATAGGCTGATGTAATTACACATATTTTTGTAATCGAAGGAAAAAATTGTTTTTTTTTATTAAAATATAATTTTTTATAATACCAGAAGGATTAACTGTAAAAAAACAGTAGTTTTCACCCATTTTATCAGTTGTTTTAAAATTTTTGTAATAAAAAATTATCAGTTAACTTGACGACATTGTTAGAGGTTTTTAATGCATTTGTTAGTAATTTATCAACAGTTTTTGATTGTACGAACTGTGAATTCCATCAAAAATGTACACTCATTGAAATGAATCTGTAAAAAATAGCTGAAAAAGCAACTAAAAGTTAGTTAAAAATTATGCTGCAGACAAAAAACTGTTAAATTAGCAGATCTTTTTGCTAAATACTAGTAAAATAAGAACAGCAAAAATAAAACTGTTAAATTTATAGAATTTTAGTTATATTAAATTTAATTTTCAGTTAATTGAAAATGACAAATTATACTGTAAAATCAGCGAAAAATTTTGTTAAATATTAGTATTTTGTTATTTTTAAGCTGAATTTAGTTAATTGCAAATAGCAGTCTATCCTGTTAAATTAACAGAAATATTTGCTAAAACATTTTAACTGCTCTTTTCAAAAGGCTCAATTTTTATTTGCATTAAAAAAAATAGAAAAAAACTTCGAAAATTTAAAACATTTTCGTAATTTTTTAGGCTACTAATTATTTAGAAATTTTTTCCTGATTTTTGCACGTTAATTTGTTATTTTCTATTAAAAAAATTTAACTCAAATATAAATTTTATATTTAACAGTTTTATTTTTGCTGTTCCTACCTTACTAATATATAGCAAAAATCATCAGCATCATTTTGAACTAATCAGTAGTTTTAACTAAATTTTTTACAGACTTTTTTCTATTAGTGTAGACATTAATACCGAAACTCAAAAAAAAGTTCGCCGTAGACTGTTCAAACTGAATTATTTTTGCAAGGAGGTTTCAAAAAATTTTTTTTCTTTTTTTTTGTCGAAAGTAGGGGTCGCCATTTTACATTTTTCGTTATATCTTTGACATTTACAGTCGGATCTTAAAGTTTGATACATCGATGTTTTTCTCTCGAGGGGACAAATGTTTTGCTCTAAGGACCATTGACCTTAATTATCCCGTTCTAGTATTTACCCACCAGATCTCAGTTGCTACCACCTAATGTACACCATAATGTCAGAAAATTAAAGCTCGCAAAAAATCATTAAACTTTTTCTAAGGAAGTTTTTCGATAAACCCAGCAGAATTTTTTTTTATTTTTTTGGTTGCCGAACTTAGGGATTGCCTTTTCAAATTTTTTTCATTGGATTTTTCCTTTATGGCAAAAAACTGGTCACCTCGAGGCAAACAAATCGATATAGCACACTTAAAATCCGACTTTAAATGCCAAAGCTATAACGCAAAATTAAAAAAGGCAACCCTTACGTTCTGCAAAAAAAATTTTTTTATTAACAGATGTTTTATATACGAAAAATTATGCCAAAACGTCGGGACTTTCAAATTGGTGTATTAACCGAGAATTCGTCTTACGGGCGGATTATGGGACCGTAAACGTAAATGTGCTGTAACTGTAACGTGCCGTAGCTGAAAAGTGCACTTATAGAAAACCGTAAACGACATTACTATTTAGCATCTATTTCGTGTGTTTTTTTTATTTTATTCAAAATTTTTCCATTTATTTGTTAATTTTTATTACTTATTTATTATCTTATCAACTTGTCGACAGCGGAATGCACCATTTCGTGCATTATAATATCGATAAATTTGTCAACAACAGAATGTTTTTCACGATCAGCTAAAATTTTGTTCATACAGCTAATCATTAAAGACGATTTCCTCTATATCGTCTTTCAAGACAATTTCAGCGACAAATGTCGTTAGCGAAAAATTCCAAAATGTCTTAAAGAAATCGTTAAAGACCATTTCATCGACGATGATTGGCCAACAGGGTATGTAAACAGGTTTGTACACTCATAGAAATAAATCTGTAAAAATAGCAGAAAAAGCAACTAAAAATTAGTTAAAAATTTTCTTGCAGAAAAAACTACTGAAATTAACAGATTTTTTTCCTAAATAGTAGTAAAATAAGAACAGCAAAATAAAACTGTTAGATCTACAGAATTTGTTATATTTAAGTTACAACAGTTTTGGACTATCGAGAAAAAACATTCATTTGCATGTAACCTTGCCCTATTAATAACAAACAAATTTTCAAAAATATGATCAAAATTAAAAAATTTTGCTAAATATTAGTAGACTAAAAAATAGCAAAAACAAACTGTTATATCTACAAAATTTTTGTTATTTTTAAGCTGAATGCAAAAATTGTAAACTGCAGTTTTCAAAAACTTTGAAAAACTTAAATTTGTTTGTGATTTTTAGCCTACTAATTATTTAACAAAATTTTTTACTGATATTAGCAAGTTAAAAGTTATAAATAAAATTCTGTATATTTTTGCTGTTTCTATCTTACTAATACATACTTAAATATTTTCCAACCGATTTTTAATGCCTTGCCACATAGAAAGGTAATTTAGTCTAGATTACGATTCTGTTAACACAATTTATTAATATAGGGTGAGAGAATTACATAGCAATGTATTCTAGCAATAAAATAATTCAAATAAACAAAAAAATTCCAAAATATCAAGTGGTTATTTTATCAATAGAAATCAATATTATTTTACAACAATTCAATCAACATCTCCTTATATAACTGTACTCCAAGGCGTCTTTTTAACACTATTAAAATACTTTTTAGGCAGACATAAATATACTCAATATAAACTAAACAGAACACAATTAAAAATAAATAAAAAATGGGGAAAAGATACAAACATTATTCTTTGATGTCGTCTATTTGTGAAATACCAAAACAATGGACAAGTTTACCAGAGAAACCCCATGCAATTGATATGTACCTAGTGTTTCCAAAAAAACAATACTTCTGGAACTAATTAACTGAAAATTTACCATTTTTAAAAAACTTGATTTCGGTTAACCACTTGTTAAAAAGCTGGTTTAACTAATGTGCTATCGTTGTAAAATAGCATGGTTTTTGAAGTTTAACCCATAGAAAGTTGTCAAATTTACGATAAATAAATGCTAATTTACTACTTAAAATAGCATGAACTGTGAATACCCTCAATAAATATGAAAACATAACTCTACAGGGAATATCTTCCAGAACGGGACCTCAGATTATAACAAAACTTGTAGAGGAGAAAAATAAGAAACACAAATTTTTTCAATTTCCAGTCTCATTGGGTCAATTCGTTTTTTAATGTTTTTTCTTGTTCGTTACAAAGAAACTATCGCACAATTGGGCATCAGATATGAGGTATTTCAGAAATCTATCCAATGAACCAAATAAAAAATATTAAAAGACTCCCTAAAAAATATTAATCAAATTTATAACCCTTAAGGCACATCTACACGAGAGAGAAATTTGCTAGAGATAGAACAAAAATCAACCCTAAATAGCTTAAATCATTCACAATAGAGCTATTTAGAGGTGTTTTTTGCTTTATATCTAGCAGTTTCCTCTCTCGTGTACATGTGCCTTTATAAATAAAATTCCGAGATCGAAATTCATATACAACTAAAACTTTTTACAATTTATATTTGACATCCACTTGATTTGAATTCAAATTTGTATGAACAACATTTTTTGGATACTCGCCACTTATTTCCATTATTTTATAAGGGATTTGAAGTTAAAAATAAAGAAGTAAAAAACAGGTTAACGGAGAAAAATAAACCGGGTTGGGTTATGCGATATTTCAGATTTTTAATTAACCGGCTTGACAAAAAAAAAACCGTGAGAAATAACCGGGTTTCGGTTAATCGGCTTGGAAACACTATATGTAGCGCTTTAGATTAGAGATACAACATCGTGGCTGCAGATGCGAATTCCGCTGGCAATACGAAAAAGATCCCCCGATCATATCACCTGAAAGAAAACATTTCTTGCCGGCAATAAATGGTTCGTATTATAAAAGCAATACTTCCCTGCAATACAAAAGCAATTTCCCAGGAAGACAAATGTGCGATGCCGATAATTTATGACTTGGAAGTAAAAAGTTGATATCGCTAAATAAGTTCTATGGTATAAAATAAAAAAATTATTTATTTTTTGCGACATAATCTTTTGACCAACAACATTTGAGAATATCACGATACAATTAGAGTTTGCTAAAAATCGAAAAATCTGAAAACCGCGGTTTCGGTTTTTCAAAATTATAAAAACCGCGGTTTCGGTTAATTTTCGGGTTTCTTGTGCTAATAATAGAATTATTTTAAAATAATTAAATAAGTGTAAAAAGTAAATAGTTTAAAACGCACAATATACTTATTACTAGGGCAAGGAATTTCATGCAAATGCATGTTTTTTCTCGATAGTCCAAAGCTAATAAAAACTAAATATTTATCCGAATCATCAAATTCAAAACAAAATGGCATCGATTTGTTGTTGCATATTTTTGCATATTTTGACAAAAATGCATGTTTTTGCATATTTTTACTTAAAATGCATATTTGGTGCCTTTTAAGTGCACATTTTGTTCTTTTTAATGCATATTTTGTGTTTTTAATGCATATTTGTGCAAATATATAATTTTTAATAACATTTTTTAAATTGTAAAAAATTTGTACGATACGATTCAATGAAAAATAAATTTTTTTTTCTTTATTATTAAAAATAAACATTTTTAAAACCTTATTTACATATGGAAAAGCTTCGAATTCTGTGTCTATTTGCAAAATAACTGTCTTACATATATTTTATAGAGCACTTTAACTCTATTTTTGCAAATATAATCGTTTTAAGTGCATATTTTTTATGGTTTTAATGCATATTTGTCTTTTTTAGCCGCATATTTTAGGCGCATATTTTCGATTAAGTGCATGAAATTCCTTGCCCTACTTATTACTTAAAATTGAATAGAATTTCTCACTCAAATATATGCAATAACGCCGTTTCGAGGCCTTTGCAGAAGAAAAAAAAAATCGGAAAACAATTATGAATTAAATTTTTTTATTCTTTTGTCCGCAACTAAAGCTGTATTTTCAAGAGTATAAATTTAAATTGTAGCTATTTATATAAAACCATATAAAGATAAAATTTCATAAATTTCGCGGACTATGAAAAAAGACTTTTTGAAAAATACATGGTTAAAATCTGAACTAAATAATTGAAAATCAATATGTCTTAACCCATTTGACTTTTTGGTGCAATTTTTGTTTCAAAAATTATAAGCCTCAGTTTATGTTATCCGTAATACCAAAAATAAAAAATTCTTTAAAGTAATATGTAATGGAGAAAATGTTAATTACAATTAAATACAAAATTTTGTAAAATAGAAGCTGAGCCCTTTTTGAAATTCAAGATTCAATAATATCTCTGCCGACATTTTTCTGAGCGCTCAGAAATTTTGACTCGTAAAGACTCAAATTTTGGAGTTATAAATGAAGCATATTAGACTCATATTTATGAGTGCATTCAACATTTTTTCATTCCCAGCAAAATCTTTCATTACCAAATAAGTGGTTATATAATACACCGAAAAAATTTCTCAGTTACTGGCTACTAAATTTTCAACTGAGTCTCAGGTGAAATACCCCTTACTGAGGCTCAGTTAAAAAAATTAATTGAAGATAACTAAATTGTTAGTTCAAAATAATGTCAGTATGTGTAACTGAGAAATCAGTTATTTGTAACAATTTTTTAGTTAAAATTTAATAATTAATAAATAGTACTAACCAATTTTTTCAGCAATTCTGGCAATTAATGAGAGTTATATATATTGTTTAATTTTATTTAATATTTTCACAAAAATTAAATGACATTAAGAACTTTTGTTCCGGGTTTCAATAGTTTTTCAATATATATAGATTAATTTCCTTCAAATTATATTTTTTTTGTTTCCACTCATGGCTGGATAGTAATTCGCATTCTCCTGGATTACTTGTCCTTTTATTTCCGTACTTCCTAAACAAAAAATTTTAAAAATGTTAAAATTTCTGAAGAGACATTATCAAATAAGAAAAAGAAAACTTACAATAAATTGTGTTCTTCTATCTGAATTTATTTAAATAAATTGAATATCCATGGCATTTTAATGAGCAATGATCTTTCGATGGCAGAATAAGCTTGAAAATTACCGAAATAAACACAATAAACTTGAAATTAATTATTTGTTCTTATTGACTTTGTCTTTGAAAATTGCTTGACAATTTTAAAACTTCATTTGCGTACACAGGGTAACAGAAAACGAATTTTATTGAATAAAAGATTAGTTGAGTTCTATTATTTCAGTTATTTTTATTTTTTTTAGTTTTAACTGAGGAATTATTTAACTGAGCAACTGAGATATTTTTTCGGTGTAGAAATTCATAGCTCCGCACAACTTATTTTTTGGCGTCTAAACTCATTATTTTTGTTTGGCCTGGTCGTTTTTATAAGTAGTCACGCTTACCCTCTCGCTTACGAAAAAATGAGAAATAAGTAGTTATGAGATTTTGAATAATAAGTGGTTATACACATGCTTCCTAAAAGTTTAATTATAAGTGGTTATCCGATTGCTTACTTGATTCTTAAAAAAAAGGAGTAAGGCAAATACTATTAGCCTAAGGAAATACATTAGAAATCGTCATAAAAATTTAAACATAAAACATATTTACATATAATAAAAAAATTTAACTGTGTAAAATGTACTTATTTCAACTAATACGAGTAAGTCATTATTTTATATTTAGAAACAATGAATACAATAGGCCGTTATTAGGAATTCATTATTTTATATTATAAAATAATGCAAAAGGTAATGATATATCATTTTTGGTAATGCAGATAGTAATGAGGTGTCATTACCAATATTTTGCTGGGTTATTGAAAAATTAATAATAAATGACTCATAATGGCTCAGAAAATTATAAATTTTCTAATAATTCTCATTATTCCGAGTCTTTTATGAGTCACAAAAGTGCGCTTGGAAAGAGGCTGCATCAGGAGGTCTTAGGGCTCTTTTATGAATCCTTTCGGATTTTAATTGTTTACTCCGATGCAATTTATTAAATTATTTTAATTGGTTAAAGTATTTAAGAAAAACCGACTTAATTTTGTCGGTTTTCGGTTTCGGTTTTGAGGATTGAAAAACCGCGGTTTCGGTTTCGAATAAAACCGAACAGCAAACTCTAGATACAATACATGAAAATGACAGTTAAAACAAAGGTATATGCTGTTAAAAAGGCGACAAGGGTATTTACGTTTAAAATAACTAAAACTTTTTAACTGTTGAAAAATAACTAACAACTGCATTAAAAACAACTACACCGATAAAATTTCTCAGTTGGTCAGTTAAACAAATTCTCAGTTAAACCAAATATAAATCAAATTAACTGAGTTAATCATTATCAACTATTGGTAAAGTTAAATATCAAAATTTTTCTGTTATCCTGTATTTATAAATTTGAAGTTGTCACAAAATATACTTACATATAAATAAAAATCGTACAAATCATACGTTAATTTTTTATTGGATTTTGCACATATATTTCAGCATGCATTTGGGTCGGAATTTAATCTTTAAATGTGGAATAAGGAATTTTTACTAAAAGCTGTTGAAAACAACATTTTAAGATAAGTTCTTTTGGTTAGTGACTTCGAAGAGAAAATATTTAATTTCTTTTTTGAAATTCCCCAATATTCTGAAACTTTATTGTAATGTTATATTGAACAAATGGTTATTTTCAGTTATTATTTCTTTGATATGTATGTATGTATGTGTATGTGTGTATGTTAATCAAAATTAATAATAAAATAGTGAAATTTTAGTTTTAGTGCAGAATTGCAGTAAAATGAAAAACAAGTATTAAAAAAATCTTAGTTAATAATTACTATGAGCGTAAAATCCAAATTTTAACTCAAACATTTTTCCCAATAACTGACTTTTCAGTTATATTTGTTGACAATATTTTCAAATACAAAATAGCTTTAAATTACTGCCGAGTCAGTTATTTACAATTAATTTTTTTAACTAATACTCAGTAAAGCCCCGTTTAGATTATCACACAAGTGTGTTATACATGCCAGAACTGTGTTGTATAAAGAAAATGTATTCGTTGCACACACATGTCAAAATTGGTTCACGCATTTTAAAAAGAGATCAAACTTTTTTGACAAGCTTTATTTTTTGAAATATTTCATAAAGTTACTATTTACTTGTCTCAACACAAGTGTTGTGTTATTCACAAATATATATATACAAAGATTAAAAATGGTGAAAAAATTAATGATTGGAAGAAAAAGTAACAGTTTTCATTTATTTGTTGTGTGAACACTGAAAAGATTTTCTTTTATACTTTTTTGACAACCAGACAATTTCAGCATACTTTTTGTCCAATTTCTGTGAAGAAAAGTAGAAACACTTGTGTGATAATGTGAACGGGGCTTAAGTGGTATTTCACCTGAGACTCAGTTGAAATTATAGTAGTCAGTAACTGAGGAATTTTTTCGGTGTACCAATGTCGTAAAATTAACTGACAAATTTTTATTACAAAAATTGAAAACATTTGATATAATCATTGGCGGACTTAGACCGGTCTGAGGTGGTCAAAGCCCGACCTAGACTGCTTTTTGCCCACCCCAGAATTTAAAATAAATCTGGCTATAATTTTTGTTCTATGATTACTTTTTTTTAATAAGGGTACTCACGATGGGTATTGCAAACGATGCAAACGTTGCAAATGATTGCAAAAAAACAACGATTGCATCAACACAACAACAAAATGTATGTATTTGCAATTTGCTTTATTTTTCTTCATTTGCAATAAAAAAACCTTTAGCAAAAATCACTTTGCATATAAGCTAAGTTACAAATAAAACAAAACATCTGTTTTGAACATATCAGCCGCCATATTATGATTTATAAAATAAGATATTAAATAAACAAATTGTTTGTGATTTTTTATTAACATACAATTTTTTTTTATTTATTATTTTATTATTATTTTTATGATTCACAAATTTTCTCAAAAATACGATTCATTTTTACTTTTGACGTAAACAAAATCACTGTTGCCAATTTAGCTATTTTCTCGTCAAATCTAGCGATATTTTACCATTTTCAGCTATTTTCTAGTGATTTTTTAGTTCGAATTAGCGATATTTTTAGGAAGAAAGTTAGCAGCAGTGAACAAAATAGCTCATAAAGCAAATATGCAATCAGTGTTGCCAAAACTTATTTAGGAAAAAATGCTAGATTTTTTGCATAAAAATGCTAAAAAATGCTAAAAACTAAAAAAATATGCTAGAAAAAATATGGTAAAAAAATTTTATAAAAATATGTTTCAATTTGTTTAAAGAAATACTATTTGAGTGACTTTTTACAATTAGACTGAAAATAAGTTATCTCTAATTATGAATTTAGTTCATTTTATTAACTAAATTTATATAAAAGAAAAATTAAAAACAACTCAAAAGTTAATTCTTGTAAAAAAGTTCAAAAATCCTTTAAAATAAATTTATTATAAATGAATGTTATTTTAGTTTGACTCAAGATCATAAATTAATATCACTTTCTGTTTAAATTATTTTCAAATCAAAGAAAGATGATACAATTTTTACAAGTAAATTACAAAGAATAAAAATTATTGAAAAAATTCGATAAGACCAGCAAGGCAGAATGCGCATTTTCGGCTTTCGCTACAAAGTTAACATTTTGATAATCGTCTACTTATATGAATGTTGAAAGCAAATCGAGTTTGTTATCAACAACTCAACTTAGACTAACATCAACGAAATTTAACAATGCTATTTTTATCCTTTTGTTATTATTACTCTTTTTTGCTTTGAACCTTAATTCTTAAGATATCTCAGCTGATTCTATTCAACTCTGTGTATGATAAACACAGATGTTTGAATTATAACGAACCGTTAAATTTTAATTTAAATGTATGTTATTAAATTATATTTTTGCACCGTGTCAATGTGTTTAAGATGAATGGGGGAAAAGTTTTTAGTTGATCTGTTATTTTAAGTAAATGAATGTTATTTTAGTTTGACTCAAGATCATAAATTAATATCACTTTCTGTTTAAATTATTTTCAAATCAAAGAAAGATGATACAATTTTTACAAGTAAATTACAAAGAATAAAAATTATTGAAAAAATTCGATAAGAAATTCTTTCTTTGATTTGAAAATAATTTAAACAGAAAGTGATATTAATTTATGATCTTGAGTCAAACTAAAATAACATTCATTTACTTAAAATAACAGATCAACTAAAAACTTTTGCCCCATTTATAAATTTATTATTTGATTTCCCAACTGTCAGGGGGTTTCCATCAGCTGCTTTTAAAAATGCTTTATGAGCCAAAAAATTTCAAGCAAGAAACAGAGGAATAACAGAAAGAATATGAAGAAAATTAACAGCGAATGAGATAAAATGAAGGAATTCGGGAAAACAAAAAAATAATAAAATCGTTTTTACAACAAAAAAAAAACAAAAGTTAAAAGCAAAAAAATTTATTTAAATTAATTAATTATTATTTATTACCTTATTAAAGTTGTTTTTGTTAGTGTTTTTATCAGTAATCGCAAAAAAACAAAATATTAACTTTTTCACTTTTCTTTTGTTTTTCTCATTCTTCACTGAAATTAACAGGCCAGAGCATCCATACAAATTATTGAGCACGAGTTAACATAATTTCTTGAGAAGAAAACTCTTTCCTTTAGATCCTCTTTGCAACTGTGTCACTGAAAATATGTTATCTCGAAAAGTTAAAGGCGGATAAACAAAAGTACCTCAAAATGTTTTATGTCTAAAATAGGTGGTAATGTGGAATACTTTGGCGTGTAATATGAATTTCCCATTCAGCCTTAATTTATCTACTCCAAATTAATTTAATGGTTTTTATTGCACGCTCTGTTTGCCGTTTTCAAATTTCTGCATCTTTGGGCTTACCTGCATGAAATTCTTTAAAAAATTTATTTTCGCGATCAGGGTTAATACTTTTTGTGGTGTTGCTTGACGTTGTAAGATTTTTGGTATGATTAAATGAAAAATGTACAGGTGTTACAGTAAAAAAAAATCAAAATTCACTGAAATTCTTAAAAGATAGGAATTTATCACAAACGCTATCCACATTACCCTCTATGACCCAAACCTAAAAAAACATCAATAAAAATTGCAAAGATTAAAAACGAATCTTATCAACATTTTGCAATTCTATTAATTCTATTTTAAACTCTATTCTTTAAATTTTTATTATTATTTTTTTTTTACCAAAAATTGAAGTATTTTTGTGCAAAATCACTCCTTCACCATAACAACAACAAAAAGTAAAACGAGTAAAAAGTTAAAGCCGGGCATGCCGATTTAAAATTTTAATATTAAAGTACCATAAAGCAATATTTTTATACTTTTGGGATCATTTTTGAATTTCAATCAATCCAACCCTGTTAAATACAAGTTTTCGCTATTTTTTCCCCCAGAAACATTTTTTTTTTTTCGCGATTTTTGTTTTTTTTTCGAAAGAAATTTTTTTTTTTTATTTTTTTCTTTACTCTATTAAATATTTTTCTAAACCCTATTGAATATACACAAAATAACATAACACATACTTTTTATTTGCAGAAAAAAATGATTTTGGAAAATTTTTGCGAAAAAAATCTATAAAAAAAAATTCGTGAAAAAAATTATAGCTTCCTTAATGTTTTACATATTTAATAAAATTTGATAAATTTATAATTAAAAATGATCCCAGAAATATAAAAATAAAATTTTTTTGGTAGCCATCAAAATTTTTAATTGCGAATATCGCGAATACGAGAGCTAACTTTTAAAAACTGCTATCACCATTGAATACAGCGTACTCGAATTAGCTTTACCAGTAGGGTTTCCAGCTTGTTAAAATTTGCAACTGCACAGTGTAGTGAATGTGTACGTATAAAAATAGTTCCTAGTACTTACTCTAAAAGTAAAAAAAATATTTCTTTTTCATATTACATTTAAATTCAAATTAATGTAGAATATTCTAAAAAAAAAAACAGAAAATAAAACTGTAAAAAACTGTAAAAAATGCTAAAAATATGCTAAATTTTGTTGGAAAAATGCTGAAAAAAATGCCATATGCTAGATACATTTTTTTCATGCTAAATGAATTAAAAAAATGCTAAATCTAGCATTAAATATGCTAAATTGGCAACACTGTATGCAATAGATCTTAAAAAAGACGCTCACGATATGTTACAATTTGCATAGCAAATTAGCAAATTGCAAATATGCACATGTACCATCGTGAATACCCTTAATATCAGTTAATCCTGTGTTTTTCATTGGGAAAATATCTTCTAGTTTCCTAGGAAGATAATTTGTTGGAATCTAAGGGTCAGTTTTACAGCCAGAACTAATATCAATTTTTGTCTTAAATATTTCTTAAATAAAAAATTTTGTTTAAAAATTCTTACTTAAGAAATATTTCAGAAACAAATCGATCTTAGTTCTGGCTATAAAAAAAAATTTCTTGGATTTAATAGTTTTTAAAGGAATAATTAGTTAATATTACACTCATGGAAATAAATCTGTAAAAATAGCAGAAAAAGCAACTAAAAATGAGTTAATCATGATGCTCCAGAAAGAACTGTTTTTTTTTGCTAATGTCAAATTGTATTGTAAAATCTACAGAAAATTTTGCTAAATATTAGTTGACTAAAAATAGCAAAAACAAACTGTTATATCTATAATTTTTTGTTATTTTTAAGCTAAATTTAGTTAATGCAAATAGCAGTCTATAATGTTAAACTAGGAGAAATATTCACCATGGATGGTAACCGAAACGAATGCGGTTATCGTTAGGGTAACGATATTTTAGGTTATTTCGGTAACGGTATTTTAAGGGTAACGCTATTTCATTTATTTCGGTATCGGTATTTTAAGGATAACGGTATTTGAGTTATTTCGGTAACGGTATTTTAAGGATAATGATATTTGGGTTATTTCGGTAACGGTATTTTAGGGTTAACGGTATTTCAGTTATATCCGTAACGGTATTTTAAGGATAACGGTAGTCAGTTTTTTCGGTACATATCGCATTTTTTTTTTGCAAAAACCACACTAAAGTAAAAACAAAACGAATTAATAGAATTAATTTATGTGAAATACTCAATAACCACGTGCAATGACTAAGATTAGAGAATTAAAAATGACGGTAACGGTATTTTACGGATAACGCTATTTCATGTATTTCGGTAACGGTATTTTAAGGTTATCGATATTTCATTTATTTCGGTATCGGTATTTTAAGGATAACGGTATTTCAGTTATTTGGGTAACGGTGTTTTAAGGATAACGGTATTCCGGGTATTTCGGTAACGGTATTTTAGGGGTAACGGTAGTCAGTTGAAAGTTTTTTGAATCGATAATGGTATTTTAGCGGTATTGCCTGCCAATCCTGTTTTTTATTTTATAACAAAGACGCAACCACAATATACACAAAATGTCACTTTTTCACCAGAAAAATAATAGTCTTGTACATTAAATTTGCGTGAAAGCAAACTCTACACACTTTTCACGTGAAACTGATATCGTGAAAAATAATTTTTTTATATGGAGTAGAACAGTTTTTTCACGTGAAACTCAAACAACTTTCACGTGAAACTCAACAACAAGACTATTATTTTTATTGGGAAAAAGCGACATTTTGTGTTTATTTTGATTGTGTCTTTGTTATAAAATTAAAAACTTGTTCATTTGTTTAAATTAAATTGCAATTTGAGGCATTTAAAGTTCGAGTGAAATTTGTCCACGTGAAAAATAACTTACGGTGCTTTAGGGCGTATGTTTTTAAGCATTAAATACAGATACCAAAAGTCAAATAACTGGACAATGGATAAATTTCACCTGGATTTTAAAAAAATAACTGGAAAATTTAAAAATGCACTTATAGTTTAAAAAAATAAAATTTTATTTCAATTTTTTTTTCAAAAATAATAAAAACTTAGAAAGCAAGGGAACGTAACAATTCAGTCCTACGTCTTATTACATATATATTAATTTAAGGGTTCGGGTCAAAATCCTGTGTATAACAAAATCCTGTTTTCAAAATCCTGCTTTTCGTAATACTGTTTTACAAAATACTGTATAACACAATACTGTTTTGCAAAATCCTGTTTTACTGGGCGGCGAAAATTTTTGTAAAAATAAAGCAAAAAAGCGCGCGCTTTTTATTTTTACAAACATTTTAATATGAAGATGAAGATTTGCTTAATCTGTGCCAGAGACTATTAATTATAGAGATAGGAAATCAAAACTTAAACTACTCACCGGTAGGGGTCGCTGAAATTTAGTATCACCTGAGCAACTATTTAGTATCACTTTAGTATCAGCTGAGCCTATATTTGAAATCGCAAAAATTGCTGATAACTGCGCAAAATAAGAGGAAATCAAGCGCAAAATACCTTCAAATAAAAAAATTTGAGAATTCCTTTTTTTATTGGCTTTTTTGTTTGTTATTATTTCAATTTAAATAAAAAAGAAAATTGTCAATTTTTTGAACAAAGTGCCATCTAGTGATAACGATGTCGTTATAACTTTTGTTTTTGTTGATGCCATACCCCTGACCTGAGCGAGTGGTTTGAAAAAACTACGTCAAGGGCTCATATCACCCAAAGTATTCTGGAACCTTTTGGTCGGTTTACGATGACAGTAAGAAATCCTACCCAATAACTCAAAATAGTGTGGAAGCTTTTTTATGTGTAAATTGTTATTGTTACAAAAACAATTTGTTGGAAAACAACGCAACGCAAGGCGTAATATAAAATATTCGTTTATTAAAATAACCCCCTTAATTTTAATAAACGAAACTGCAGTTTTGTTCTCCTTTATATAACAAATATTCAAACAAATAAGATACGAAAGTCCTTTGGGTGACTAATGAATGTTGCTACAAAAAACATAATTACTTTTTTCTGCGTAGTTAATTTGTTCCTTTTAAGAAAAATATACGATTGGATGATGAAACAAAACCTGTTAAATCTATAAAAATTTTAGTTATATTTAAATTAATTTTAGTTGAATACAAATAACATTCTATCCTGCTAAAACTGGTAGTCGTTTTTACTGAATATTAGTAGAGTTAAAAAAGCGAAAATAAATAGTAAGTACTGCTGTTTTTAGAAGAGTAGATTTTCTTCCCATTAAAAAAAAATATAAATTAAATTTTGGAAATGTAATTGTTTTTCTGTGATGTTATTAATTTACTAATACGACTCAAAACTCGCATTATTTTCGGTTAGCGCTTTTTATAGAAAGGTGCTAGTTTGACGTTTTTATATTTTTTATTTAGTGCTTTATGGTGAAACCTTTATTTTGATACAGTTTTATCTAATTTAAATGTTTTTTTATTATTTTCAATATATTATTATTTTCAATATTCTGCCGAAGGAAAAACTTGATATTTCTACAAATGCATATAATTATATTATTTTGTTTATATTTTAATTTAAAAATTAGCATAATCTTCACTATTTTTAATTTTATTATAATTTTGTTCTACCTTCTTTTATCTAAAATATTATATTTGTATTTGTTATTAACAACTTTTGAAGAAGGAACCTATTACACTGCTAATACTTATTGCGTTGCTGTTAGGGGTGGTTGTTTTGAAGAAAGATATTTTTGTTTTTATGGGAGATAATGGAGGTCCAGTTGGAAGCTCCAAAGACATGACAATGAATATGGTGAGGATATTTGCCAAACAGAGACATGGTGTTACAATCGCTCACATAAACGCTCAAAGTTTAAACAACAAGATCGATGAGTTCAAACTGGTTTTCGAAAACTCAAATGTTGATATCGTTTGTGTTTCCGAGACCTGGTTTTCGGATAAAACGCCGGACAGTCTTATTTGTCTAAATGGCTACAAAGTTTTTAGAACTGACAGAGATGGTCATGCGGGTGGAGTTGCCATTTTCGTAAAAGATAATATATCTTGTAAATTTTGCTTTAAGTCGCGTAGAGAGGAAAAGGTTGAGTTTATTTTTGTTGAACTTGTATCTTTTGGTAGAAAAATACTTATTGGCTGCGTCTACAGGCCACACAAGAGAATATCTTTTTCTGATTTTGTGTTAAAATTGGAAAACTTAACCGTTGCCTATGACGATATTGTAATATCTGGTGACTTCAATTCCAATATACTAACGGAATCAAACTTTACTGATGAAATGTCATCACTTGGACTCATGCCCGTTAATGTAACTGTTCCAACACACTATACAACCTCAAATAATTCACTGATAGATCTTTTTTTGTTGCCAAAATATCAAATGTACTATTCTACGACCAGGTTTCGGCTTCATGTTTCTCAAAACATGATTTGATATTTTTAACGTATAATTTTGAAATTCAACCGGCAGATCAGATTTGTTACTACCGGGACTTCAAGTGTATAAATTATAATTTGTTATATGAAGAATTTTTAAGAATTGACTGGGAAAGTATGTATTTTATGTCTTCCGTGGATGAGCAATTATCGTTTTTTGAAAATAATATTCAGCGACTATATAATGATGCTGTTCCACTAAAATCTAGGAACATTTTGGGAAAATCAAAACCATGGTTTACATTAGCTATTAAACAATTAATTCAAAAGAGAGATGTTGCTTATTCAAGTTGGAAGAGATTTAAAACTCCTGAGTTGAAAGTTCAATATCGTACTGCTAGGAGGGAGGTTAATAATAAAATCAGAATTTCAAAAAGAGAATATTATTCTAAACGCTTTGGTTCTGCTCTCGAATCGAAGAAAACTTGGAAAGTCATTCATGAAATCGGAATTGGCAGGGCAGATAAAACGAACTGCGATGTTGATGCTAATGACTTAAACAGTATTTTTACAAACCTACCAACAGTCCAAATTAACGACAACTTTTACAACTTCCCATCAGGTAATAACAACTCTACTCTTGATGATATTAATACATTTGAGTTTTCTTGCATAACCCAGTTTGATATCATATCAACTTTTTCATTAATAAAATCAGAAGCAGTAGGTTACGATAATATGCATCCGAAATTTTTAAAGATAATGTTGCCATTACTTCTGCCCTATTTAACTCACCTTTTCAATACAATCATTATGACAAGCACTTTTCCGTTAAAATGGAAGCACGCCAAAATTGTACCACTCCCGAAGACAAATACTGAGTTTCGACCAATTGCCATTTTGTGTTTCCTTTCAAAAGTTCTGGAAAAGATTCTACACCGTCAAATGATTGAGTATATTAGGGATAAATGTCTGCTGTCTGATAAACAATCTGGGTTTCGTTCTAATCATAGCTGTTTTAAAGCTCTGATTGATGTCTCGGAAAATATACGACGTGAACTTGATAATGGCAAGGTTAATTTCTTGATACTCCTTGACCACTCTAAGGCGTTCGACACGGTTGACCACTATACGTTATGTATGAAACTTAGACATTTCTTTAAATTTTCTTCATCATCAACACAGCTTTTATTTTGTTATCTAAATAATCGCATACAATCTGTCTACGTTAATAATAAATGGTCTAATTTGCTGACACTTAGTAGGGGAGTGCCCCAAGGGTCTGTTCTTGGGCCTCTGCTTTTTTCCATATATGCAAATGATTTGCCGAATCAGCTCTCATACTGCAGACTACATATGTATGCGGATGATGTCCAATTGTATTTAAGCAGTCCTGTACACTCAATTCAAGAAGCTATTACGAAAATTAATTTTGATTTAAATAGAATATATATATGGGCTACAGCAAACGGGCTTTGTCTCAATCCGCAGAAATCCAAATGTGTTGTAATTCACAAGCAACGAACTGTGCCAATTATCGAAAATGAAATACATATAAATGGAGGAAAAATTGAGATCGCAGAAGCGGCCAAAAACCTTGGTATCATTTTTAACAAACATTTAACATGGACAAATCATATTAACTCTCTTGTTGGTCAAACCTACGCTAAGTTAAGGCCTCTTTGGTCAACACAGTTTTTTACTCCTTTGAAAGTGAGAATACTGATCGCAAAGTCATACCTAATCCCCGGTTTAATATATGGTTGTGAACTTTTTGGGAATTGCGATAGTACTAGTAAATGCAAGTTAACCGTTTTATACAACAATATGATCAGATATGTTTATGGCTTGAGAAGGATTGATCATGTGTCATTATTTGCCACAAAACTCTATGGTGTATCTTTCGAGAGCCTTCTTAAGATACGAGTACTTTTAGCTTATCATAAAATTATTTATACAAAGAATCCTCCGTATCTTTATGCCCTTATACAGTTTGCCATATCCCAAAGGGGAAGAGGGACAATAATACCTATGCACCGATATCATGTATCTGAATGGCATTTTTACATAAATGCTCCACGTCTTTGGAGAGATCTTCCAGCAAACCAGCAGCTCAACAGCAACGCAAACAGCTTTAGACATTTTCTTTTCAATATTTTTGCCTAATTTTAATTAAATTTTTGTTTCTTACAATGTTGACTCTTTGACAGACATATTAAATTAAATTATTGTTAATATTTATTTTTTCTTTGTGATATTAGAAAATTTTTTACTTATATATTAGAATACGGTTTAATTTTTATGATTATTTTTTTACAATTTGCAATATATGTTTTCCACAAACTGCTTTCCTGTACTTTAATTATAAGATTTACTCTTGTTGTACAGGATATATCAAAATAAATAAATAAATAAATAAATAAAAAAAAAAAAAAAAATTATATTTTAACATAATAATGATTTTTAGCGCTTTCTAAATGTTTGGTCGCATAAATTAGTTGAAAACTACCTATTTTGATCACATTTATAACTTAGCGCTTTTTTTGGGGCTGCCTGCGAGTTTTGGTCTTAAAAGGTTGGCATCACTTCATCTGTTGATGTAAACGCAAATAGATTTGCGAAAAGATTTGTTTGGCAATCACATCTAGCGTGTTTTTTAATCACCTGGATTTAGAATTTTTCATACAAAAAATGGATTTATTAAATCCAAAAAAAAGCTGGATTTAATAAATCCACAATAAAAGCACAAATATATGAAACAGCCTGTTAATTTAATGTCAGAAAAAAATACGAATGAAAATTAAAAGAGAAACAAAAAATTGAAAAACTAACAAATAAAAGGTTTTTCTTAAATTTTTTCTTATGAAATATGTTTAGAAAAAAAAACTACACCTCACTAAATACATATTTTTCATCTTGGACATGGAGAAATAGCTCAAATAGAAATGGCAATTTTTCACTCTACAGTAAGTAATTTAATTAAATCCAATTAGTGAATATTAAATATTGCAATGGAATTTTGCCATTGCGTAAAAATATAAATTGAAGTGATAAAACTGAAAAGGCAGACTGTATCGCTGTTTTATGTAAAATATAATTATAAATTAAAAGTTAAAGTAAAATCCTTCATCATCGAATTCGGTATTAAAAATTAGGGTGAAGGAAGTGTCGGACAGAAAATTTTTTTAAAATAGGAAAAATCTAACCCCATCTGTTGAGCACTTTTAGAAATACTTTTTGGATTTATTAAATCCAAGTGATTAGAAAAAACGGCTATCATCTCATAGAATTTTTTGTTTGGTTTATCAGACTTAAAATCAGATAATTTAAATCCCGCTTTATAGTGTATTTAGACTGTGCAAAAACTAGTAGTTTTTCGCGATTTTTAGTTTTCGAGCCGAAATCTACAAAATTAATATAGTTTTTCCATACAATTTTCATACAAACTGAAAGCCAAAAACCAAGTAAAAATATCTGAAATGTGCATTCTTGATACACCCGGTATCATTTATAATTAATTTTCGATACACCATGTTACAACGAATATAGGAGTAAAGCAAGTGTCAAAAAAATATTTTTTAATTTTTTAGGAATATTTCCAGTTTAGTTTGAAATTGTGTGTTATTATTCTTTTTTAAATGTATTAAAATTTTTTTTACATTAATTTAACAATAAAAAAAGAGAGAAAAGTGTGTAGTAAAAACGTGTTGTGACAAAGAAAAACAAAATAATCAGTGTAAATGACTTGGCTTTCGTAATTTATTTTTGTACAAAAACCAGCTAGTTTTTGCTTGGTCTAAATTCAGTATTAGAAAACAGATTCAGCCGATTTTAGTAGTTGTTTCTGCAGGGCGCTTTCAACTAATTTTTATTAGCTTTTTCTGCTATTTGTACAAATTTATTTTCATAACAAAAAAACTGAAACCGGTTTTAACCGGTTTTTTTAAGAAAACAGTAACCGAAACCGGTTTTTTATAATAGCAATTTTCGAACAACCCGAAAACCGGTTTTCCAAAATGGCCGGTTTTTTGGACACTTTAAAGTAAACATCATTACTTAAAAACTGATTTGCTTCTAATTTGAAATTCTTTGTTTCGTGATAGTAAATTTTTTTTTAAATAGTTTGATTAAAAAAAAAACCATAAAACTCATCTTTTAACCGATTCAGAAGATTACACAGGCCGACAAGGTTTTCTAACCAAGAATAAGACTATACTTTTCCAAAGGTTTTAGACGTGCTGAATCCGTATCCGATGTCAGGGTTTCGAGATATTCTAACCTAAAATTGCAAAAAACACGTTACATTTGACATCCTTAACTTCCAGGAAAAATTAAGATTTTTTTAAAAATTCAAAATGGATTTTGTAGGGGAGGAGTAGTAATTTTAAATACCGTTAGGATCTTTTTGAAAAAAAAATTTTTGAAAGTTATAGAGCCTCAAATTTACCCACAAAACGTATTTTTTACACTCGAAAACCTGACGTGATAAGGCTATTCTGAGGTCAGATTCGGATTCAACACTTTGTTTTTTTCAAACTTTGGGGAAAGTATAGTCTGACTCTTGGTTAGAAAATTTCATCAATTTTTGTCGGCCTGTATTACTTATTACACTGTGCAGTTCCATAATAGTACAGGAATCACTTTCTAACAGGGTTGGCAGGCAATACCGCTAAAATACCGTTATCGATGCAAAACCCTTTCAACTGACTACCGTTACCCCTAAAATACCGTTACCGAAATAACTGAAATACCGTTATCCTTAAAATACCGACACCGAAATAAATGGAATATCAATACCCTTGTTATCCCTAAAATAACATTACCGTTATTTTTAATTTTCTGCTTTTGCTAATTTCACTTGGTTATTGAGAATTTTTTGTACATTAAGTTGATAAATTGATTCTGGTTTTAATCTCGTTTGTTTTTTGTAAAAAAAATTGCGGGATGCGTCGAAATAACTGACTACCGTTACCCTTAAAATACCGTTACCGATATAACTGAAAATATAACTATTAATTTTTCAAACTAGTTATATAGTTTTATAGTTATATTTTTTTTTCCAAATTTATCTATACTATCTGTAAAGTTTTTATTTTTAATAGTAAAAGGCTTTATTTTTGAATCATGTAGGTTGATAAACAGCATCCGGTTTCTATTTTGTTCCTAGCACACGCTGTAAAATTGCTTATTTAAAACTTTTATTTGTACATTATTGTTTTCTTATACTGAACGGCAGAAAACAGGCTTTGAATTCAGTGAACTTATTTTATTTTTTTTTAATTCAGTGAACTTATTTTATTTTTTTTCAATTCAGTGAACTTATTATTTTTTTTTTAATTCACTGAATGTAATTTTATTTTTTTTTAATTCACTGAATAAAATTGAATGAATTCAGTGGTGAATTAATTCAGTAAGGAATTAATTCACTTTTTTTCCATTCGATTTATAAAATTGAACGCGTTCTTTTTTTTTTTTTTTTTTTAATTTTATTTATTGAATCTCACAACAGTGTACTAACAATAAGTTTATCAAATCTTATGGACTAAAGCTTAAATATTAAGCCCAGCCAGGCCAGACAAAATTTTAATTTTAACATTAAATATTTTTTTAATTTTATGCAAAGTAAATGTATAGAAAAAGTTAAAAACGATAAATTAGAAGTTTAATTTTAAAAAGGTCGAAAAAACTAATTTTTAATTTTTTAAATAGAAATTAAAAACCAACATTTTGTTATAAAGAATATACATTTATTCTATAGAGCCAAATCAGCGGTGGTCCTTCTTAGGAGGCGTCGGTGTCCTTGATCCTCAAGCAGTTTACGAGCCAATTGAACGCGTTCACCGGTGAATTAATTCATTTGATTTAATAAAAAGAACTATTGCAATTGAATTAATTCTTTGAATTTGTTGTTTGATGAACGCATTCAGTTGAATGAATTCAGTGAATTACTTAAGAAAAGGAATTCATTCAATTCTAGAAAAAATTGAATTCGATTGGTAGTGAATTCATTCAAAAAGGAATTAATTCTGCAAAGCTCTGCTGTACAAGACCCAAAATAACTGGACAATCCAGGTCATTCCAGGCCATCTAGGAACCCTGGTTAAACATGTTTAATGCGGCGTTCACACATACGTGTTTAACTCGATTTTACTTGTTTACATTGGCGGACTTAGGCCGGTCTAGCCCACCCTAGCATGCTTTTTGCCCACCCCAGAATTTAAAAAAAAAAATCTGTCTATAATTCTTGTTCTATGATTATTTTTTTAATATCAGTTAATCCTGTGTTTTTGATTGGGAAAATGTCTTCTAGTTTCCTAGGAAGATAATTTGTTGGAATCTAAGGGTCGATTTTTGTCTTAAATATTTCTTAAATAAGAAATGTTGTTTCAAAATTCTTACTTAAAAAATATTTAAGAAACAAATCGATCTTAGTTCTGGCTATAAGAAAAGTTTTTCTTGGATTCAATAGTTTTTTAAAGGAATAATTAGTTAATATTACACTCGTAGAAATAAATCTGTAAAAATAGCAGAAAAAGCAACCAAAATTAGTTAAAAATCCAGAAAGAACTGTTTTTTTTTGCTAAATACTAGCCCATCAATTCATAAATGCTTTGTAAAGTTATAGCAGGTTTACAAAACGTCATTTTCATACAAAATTTGTTCAATAAACCTCCTATAAATTTACAAAGCGTTTATGAATTTAGGGGTAGTAAAATAAGAACAGCAAAAATAAAGCTGTTAAATTTGCAGAATTTTAGTTATATTTAAGTTAACTTTTAGGTAATTGAAAATGACAAATTGTATTGTAAAATCTACAGAAAGTTTTGCTAAATATTAGTAGACTAAAAATAGCAAAAACAAACTATTATATCTATAATTTTTTGTTATTTCTAAGCAAAATTTAGTTGAATGCAAATAAAGGGTTTTTCAATAAGAGCGCTACAAAAGTAAAAAGTTTAAATAAAACAAAAACGGTTTTGGATATCAATGAAATTCTTTATTCCTGTGAAAGTACGTTCGATGCCATTATGTATGGAAATCGATCTCTTTTGCATGGCCACCACGGGCACGCTTGCGGAAGTCCAGATGCTGAACCCAATTTTCGACGGTTTTCAAGCATAAATCGGCCGATACTGCTGCAGTTTCACGTTCGATATTCGTACGAAGGTCATCAATCGTCGATGGCTTGTTGGCATAGACCATAGATTTGACGTAGCCCCACGCTCAATTGTTGATCTGCTAGGACGATTATGACGACCATAAATTGGACGTAGCGCTCTTAACGTTGAGGCCACTGACTCCGAATTTCGGTAGTAAATTTTAATAATTTCGACTCGTTGTTGGCTCGTATATCTTTCCATCATGAAATGGCAAACCTTACTGAAGAGAAATGTCAAAAGAGCGGCAAGATATATGGCGTCGTTTGCTGTCCCTGTCTTTCTACTTTTGTAGCGTCCCTGTTGAACAACCCTATAGCAGTCTATAATGTTAAATTTATTTTATTTATTTTATTGTATTTAGCAAAAAACAATCTGCTAATTTAACAGTTTCTTCTGCAGCATCATTTTTAACTAATATTTAGTTACTTTTTCTGCTATTTTTACAGTTTTATTTCTATAAGTGTACTATTTTGAGGAAATTTCAATATGTTGTAGAAGAAAAATTCTACGAAGAAAATGTCAGTTTTTGATCACCTCAGTAATTTATTGGTCAAAATATGGGGTAAGAATAGGTTCGTCAGAGGTAGAAGAAAATATTAGACAGGTTGATCTTACATTTTTTTTCTCCATCAAATATCAAAATTTTATACTATTCTGAGCGTATAGCATTCCCTGCACGAGGTTTTCTTCAGAAAAAAGGATGCATTTTCAGAATTTTCTATAAAAAACATTTTAAAATTTTGAAAATTTTGTCAAAAGGGAGGAAGTTATTTTTAAAAGTCTGTTTTTGTATGAAAAAATCGCAAGCGTAATGTCGAAAGTGTTTTTTAAGATTAAGGGTTTGAGAATGGGCAAATAAACAGCCCAACATAAATGGGGCTCTTGCCCACCCCAGAAAAATGGTCTAGGTACGTCTATGCGTGTTTAAGCGTTAAACTTGTTTAAGTGAGATGTATTAAAATCAGGGACCGTAACTGTTATGATTTTGATCATAAAAGTCAGAATAAAAAAGTTATTTTTTGACTTTTATTTTTTCAAGCAAATATAAAAGTTATTTTTTGACTTTTGTTTTTTCGAGCAGAAAAAAAAGTTATTTTTTGACTTTTATTTTTTTAAGCAGAAATAAAAGTTATTTTTTGACATTTGTTCCTTTTACTCCTGCAAGGAGCATAGCGCCGCAAGCACCATATATTGAATGGAATTAATTCATATGTGTTTTCGTTCGATTTATTTAGTTACGAATTAATTCAATTGCTATAACTCTTTTTTTAAATCAAATTAATTAATTCACTGGTGAACGCGTTAAATAAATCGAACGGAATAAAGTAAGTAAGTAATTTTGGGTTCAGTATGAATGAGGCATAAGCAATTTTATAGCGTTAGCTAGTAAAAATAAACAAATTATATATTAAGTGTTACCTTTTACCATTTTACTATTAAAAATAAAAACTTTACAGATATAGATGAATTTGGAAAAAAAATATAACTATTAAGCTACATTCACAGTGATGGAGTACACCACTCTGCAGAGTGGAGTGTACTAAAATAGAGATGGCATGATACAAAAAATATGTAAGTGCGAAAAAGAAAGGAACAGAATCCACTCTGTAGAGTGGAGTACTCCATCACTGTGAATGTAGCTTTAATTTTTCAAACTTATGCTGCCCCGTAAAATGTAGATTCTTGGCTATGAAGTATTTATACGTTTTTACAATACTAAGAACTCTACAAGCTATTAAAATATGTTGTTGCTTCTCATTTGAGTTCAGTGAACGTATTTTTTTTTTAAATTCACTGGACGTAATTTTATTATATTTTCGAAAATGGAACTGAATGAATTCAGTAGTGAATTAATTCAGTAAGGAATTAATTCACTTTTTTTCTTTCGATTTATAAAATTGAACGCGTTTACCATTGAATTAATTCATTTGATTTAATAAAAAGAACTATTGCAATTGAATTAATTCTTTGAATTTGTTGTTTGATGAAAGCGTTCAGTTAAACGAATTCAGTGAATTACTTAAGAAAAGGAATTCATTCAATTCTAGAGAAAATTAAATTCGATTGATAGTGAATTCATCCAAAAAGGAATTAATTCTACAAAACTCTGCTCCGTTGACTATATCTAAAAAAAATATTGGATAGCAAATTATACTCCCGAAAGCCTTTTTCTGTCATTAATGCCACCATGTTTGTTGCCACCATGGACGAAGTGAGGACTGATTTTTGTGACATAAACCAGAACAATAACAACACTGACGTTTTAAAATCAAAGAAAGTCGGCAAAAACGACTTTAATTATATGTACAAGTTTTGAGTCGTTCGAAGACGTTTAAACATAGGCGTACCTAGACCATTTTTCTGGGTAAAAACTTTTAAAAATTAATCCTCTCTAATAAAATTTTCAAAATTCAATAATCCTGGTAGCTTATCCTATCAAAATTTCCATGTTTTTATAGAAAACTAAAAAGTGCATAAATTTTTTTTAAGAAGACCTCGTACAATGTATTCGAAGATATACTCTGAGATTAGTATGAAATTTGGATATTTGGTAGAGAAAAGAAATCTAAGTTCAACCTGTCTCATTTTTTCGTCCACCTCAGACGAACCCATTCTAACCCATATTTTAACAATTTAAATAACTGTAATAAATCTTGAGGTGTTCCTCTTGGAAATTTTGTTTTTATAATATATTTAAATTTCATCAAAATAGTAGTGTTTAGTTTGAAGTATAGACCAATTACCAAGGACTGTTCTTTGCGAACAACAACTTGTTAACCAGAACAATAACATTTCAAAATCCAGAAATATGACAATGGTCGACTTTAATGTTCAGAACTTGCTTCACTTAGGGTTAATGTATGCCCTCTACGATCCATAAAAAATAGATTTTAGTCTATAAATTGAATTACAATTAAAGTTCTCGCAATCCCAAAGCAAAATATTCGAAATTCTTTCACATTTTTTGAACAAAAATATTTTAGTTTAAACAAATGTCGTTTATGCCGAATTTTATTTTCTTATTCCTTTTTGAAAATTCGTAAATATTATTGTTTTCATTGTTGTCAAAATGGTATAGGGCAGGGGTGGTAAGACTTTTTCGCTGCGTGCCAGAAACGGACAATTTTTTTTTGTAAAAATTTCTCGCGTGCCACCTTAAATTTAGCCGTCTTTTAAAAGTCCTTTTTTAACAATTTGGAAAATTTCTCTTGAAAATATCATCGCAGGTGTGCATATTTATCAGCGCTACGGATAACCCCTTGAAATAACCCCCAAAAGGAAAAATTAAATAACATCTAAGAAATGACGTAAAAATTTTAGACGGTTATTTAATTTTTGGGGGTTTATTTAATCTTTAAATATTGAGATTATTTCATTACGAAAAAATCCCCAATGAAATAAAATTAATACATAACAAGTACTTTTTTCAAAAACTGTTATTTTTATTCAACAGGATACTCTCCTGACAAATACTTCACAGAGTTTTTGCTTTCAAAAAACCTCTACACTTTTAGGAATGAAAAGACGATCGTTTCGGGAATTTTCAGGTCCCCTTCATCAGTTTTCTTTAGAAAGTGGTGGCAGTAGTACAATGCAGTTTAACGCATCAAAATCTCATATTAAATGTAGTTTGTTACATCAACAAACGGAGCAAACAATAAAATATGGTTCCGAAGTCTTCTGCAAAGCATAACCAACAATAGAAATATTATGAAAGTTTTTTGTTTTTGTATTTAATACCATCGGTATAAATAAATACAAATTTTATTTTTCCCTTACTTCTTTGTTGGCCTCCAACTAAATCAATAAATTTCTAATAAATCAATTAAAAACAGCTTTTATTTTTAAATAAAAATTAAAAAATAAAATTAAAACAGTTTGAACATTATTGCCTTTTAATTTTTAACTTATTTATGTTCAGTATTTCATTGAGGGTTATTTCGTAGCACCTTTTTTCCCTTAAAAAAACTTCATTTTTTAGATCCAATTTTAATGCAAGTTGCTTTCCATTTTTGTTCAATTTTCTGGTACTTTTTATTTTTCCGATTATGAGGCATTTTCTCATCGAAACATTTAACTTCTTTCAATCTATAATTTTATAAATTTTCCCAGAATTTTCTAATAATCGAATTTGCGATTATTAGAAAATTCATAATAATATGAAACTTTTTCATCAATTTTTTTTATTTATTTTGTTAAGAAAATTTCATCAGTTTAATGAAAAATTTCATTAAAACTCGTCGAGCAAAACTCTCTGTGTGTAGGGTTAATGAGTGTTTGTAGGGAGTTACCTCAATCGACATGTCCTTGCTAAAATAATACGTTATATAATAGAAAATTAGGAAATCTCCAATCGCATACCTTAGTTTCTTCTTATGAAACTTATTACGGGGTAATAACAGAAGGTTTTATTGAGATTTAGATATTTGGCAACTTTTGCCGCAGAACTCTATCACATATCCGAGTTTTATTAAGATCGGAAAGAACCCATCGTGATAGTTTAATCGATAGTTGTTTATTTTATTTAATTTAAAGGCTTTGTTTCCAAATTTTTCGTATGGGAAGCCTTTAAAATTTTAGGTCATTCTTCTTGTAAAATGATTTTCTTTATTGAAAAGTTGTAATAATTAGGGACAGTTTCATAGTCAGAAAAAAGGTTGACTTTTTCTTATATATTTTTAAGTAAGAAATTTTGTTTTTCTTAAATATTTCTTAATAAGAAATTTTTAAAGATGCTAGTTCTGATTATAAAACTGCCCGTTAGGCACTGATTCTATATTAAACCTATTAGATTTGGAAACATTTTTGTTTTCGAAAAACTCTGACACTGGAACATTTTTTATATTCTAGGTTCGATATGAAAGTTGTAGGAATTGGAGTAATTTTTGTTATAAAAGATTCACAGACTCTTCAAAAAATTTTACAATTTACGGCGTATTTCTATTATCATATTGTGAGACTTTTTTTCGTGTCAGAATCTCCATTGTGTTTGCTATGAAAATATTATTTAATTTTTAAATGATTTTGAAACGTACTAAGTCGGCGATTTTAGAGTTATTTTCTCTTAAAATAGTTCGGATTATGTACTGCGATTTCTTAACTTATTTATGACAAAATTTGATAGTTAATTTGAAAATATATCGTTAACTTCCCAGTCAGAAATCGCCAGTGGTACAAAAAATCAAGCACTGGCATACCACTGGGTAACCACGGTATTAAAAATAAATGACTGGCAGAACACTCATTTGGGACGCTTTGCCAGCGTTTGCGAAAAGCGTTTTACCAGTATTTTTTTTACAAAAATTTCGGTGGTTTATAAAAAAAAACCACTGGCAAAGAATTGGCTTAGAGTGATATGCCAAGGTTTGCAACCAGTGGTTAACCAGTGCTGCCTAGCCAATGCTACCAGGCGTACAAAAATCAATTCACTGGAAAACCAATGATTTTATAAAAATGCTGACGCTTCGTTAAAAAATGTTTGTAGTCGGAAGGTTCCGAGTTCAAATCCGGTTGCAAGCAAACAATTTTTTTTGGATTTTTTTTAATTTAAAATTTTTTTTGTTTTATAAAATCAATTTTTTTGTTTGTGGGAAAGCTCTTTCAAGACCAACTTTTTTTTTGCCCTCATAACACTGGCATACTAGTTACAAAAAATTGTTTGCCAGTACTAGCATTTTGGCACAGCCAGTAGTTGTCCAGCTATTATCACTCATTTATGTGTTTAGCCATTAAATATTATATATCTCGTTAGCTCAGTGGGTAGAGCAATCGTCTGCCAATCTGACGGCCTGGGTACAAATCACGGCAGGACAAAAAAAATACATATGAACTTTTTTTTAATATTATTTTGGAAAATATATTTCCAGACCACCTATTTATTGGTTTTGCCAGCGTTTTGCCAACGTTTAAAAATTTTGTTCCTCCAGTGCTTTTCCGGCGCTTTTTGAACAGCCGGTCCTTTTGTCTAATGATGTTATCATTTTGGGAATGGGAAAGCACTTTTTGCCAGTACTTATACCACCTGTTAAAGTGCTTTGCCACCGCTTTCCCGTTTGTATTTTTCTGACTGGGAATTATTACAATAACAATTTTTCTAAGTTTATTTTAACAATTTTTTTGTTAAATCTTACATTTTCAAAACAACTAAAACTCAAATTAATTTTGTTGGTTCTTATAAGAAATTACCGAATAAGCTTTACTTTAGCTCAACCGACAGTTGTCTTAAGTTAGAAGCTATATTGATAAAATCGTTAACGAAGATAGAGGACCACACTAATGAAACAGATTTTCAATGACAAAAAAACTAACTGAACGTTCAAAAAATGTCGAAATGGGGTTAAACAGATTTTTTCGAACCCTTGTTTGGTACTCTTTGGAACAACTTAGCAAACCTATGCTAAAACATGTATTAAAACCTCTACTTCTAGTTCATAAAATATCTATAGGTATGACTACCATATAAGATATAAAAAATGTTTAGCCTCCCCCTTGAACGAATCCTGGATCCGCGCCTGAATGGTGGCAATGCAGAGTTTTATTCATTTTAAAAGACGATTTACAAGCTCTATGAAAACTTTCACTATTAAGGTGCGTTTACAATGATGGAGTACTCCAATCTGTAGCAAATTTTGTTGTTTTCTCTTTCTTTCTAATACATTTTTGTATTTGGCTATCTTTTTTATTCCACTCCAGAGTTAAATTTGGTTGACTCTGGAGTACAGATTTGTTGCACTCTAGAGTTAACATCACTCTGTTAACTGTTTAACATGACAAATATAACTAAAACAAACACATCACTAATTTGTTCACATCTCTAATTGTCAACAAATTATAAAAAAATATTGAAAAATAAAAGCAAATAGTTTAAATTTGTAATAATATATAAAATAAAAAATTATTTTATAATAATTGCAGTGAAAGCCGTGCCAAGATATTCGCAAAAACTGCGTAAGTACTGAAACGTCACATATTTTTTTGAAGTAACTCTACTCTGCATTGTGAACAGTTAACATTTGAATCTGTGCTGCAGAGTAGAGCCACTCCATCATTGTGAAAGCACCTTTATGGAGTTAAATCACACATTTCTGTAGCGAAATTTAACATTTAACTGAATTTTATGCTAGTCTTCTAATAGTTTAAATTTTTTGAAAATATCCAACAAAACGTCGCGTGCCACCTTAAATCCACACGCGTGCCACTACTGAAACGTGTATCATAGTTTTGCCAGCCCTGGTCTAGGGCAACCGAAAAAAACGTCGATGTAGCTAACCTTTAATAATTAAACCATGGTTTGAAGTAACTTCGTTTTAGATATTAACTAATTATTCCTTAAAAACTATTAAATCTAACATATTTATCTCACCAAAAGATTCTGCTATATTTTGCTATTAAAAATCCTTTTCCATTTTCGTATCAAATGCCTTCAGATGCTTATTGAATAACTCTGTGTTTCTAATACTTTTTTATAAAGAGTAAATAACTCATAGGGCCAGTTTTATACTCAGAACTAAGATCGATTCGTTTCTTAACTATTTCTTAAGTAAGAATTTTTCGAACAACATTTCTTATTTAAGAAATATTTAACACAAAAATCGATCTTAGTTCTGACTACAAAACTGACTCTTACATTACAACAAATTATCTTCCTAGTAAACCAGTCGACATTTCCCCAACCAACAACACTGAATTAATTAATATTAAAAAAATTAATGTTGTGATAATTTTTGCCATCAAAGTCATAGATACAAGACTTATGGTAAATTTTTTAAATTCTGGAGTGTCTTCAAATGTAGTAAAAATGCCATAAAATATTCAAATTACACACAAAGCAATAACAAAATTATTTTCGTTGTTGTTGTTGCTTTGTGTTTTATTTTCAAATTTCATTGCATATTTTATTTCATTTGTAGACACTAGGTTATGGCGACAAAACACTTTGCGGGTATCAGTCCTTAAGGGGCCTCTAGACGATCAAGCTTGAGGTATATCTTGGCTTGATGGTTCCGTATATTTGTTTTTGTAATTTCCATCAAACGAGGCATTACACGATCAAATGATGTACATCTTGTACTAGCTTTAGAATTAATTCTTTAATTCAATTTTGCAATTCTGAATTAAAAATTCGATGAATTAATACACAAAGCACAATATATATTTCATTAAACCAAATTAATTCACTGGTGAATGCGTTCGATTTTATAAATCGAACGAAAAAAGTGAATTAATTCCTTACTGAATTAATTCACTACTGAATTCGTTCAATTTCATTTTCGTTCAGTGAATTAAAAAAAAATAAAATTACGTTCAGTGAATTAAAAAAAATAAAATAAAATTACGTTCAGTGAATTAAAAAAAATACGTTCACTGAATTAAAAAAAATACGTTCACTCAATTGAAAAAAATACGTTCACTGAATTCAAAGCCTGTTTTCTGCCGTTGAGTAGAAGAAAACATTTATTTACAAATAAAATTTGTAACTAAACAATTCTACAGCGTTTGCTAGTAAAAATTAACAAATTATATATTAAGTGTTAGAGGAACCCGCAGTTTATCAACCTAAATGATTAAAAAATAAAGCCTTTTACTATTAAAAGTAAAAACTTTACAGATATAGACAGTGTTGCCACTTTTTGAATAATTATTCAAAAACGGGACTATTAACACATTCGTTGAATAATTTTTGAATAATGACATTTTTGTGTAGTTTTTGTGTAATTTCACTTTTTAAAGAAATTTTCGTAAATTTCATAAAAATCAGTCGATATTTAAAGTAGACTAAATAATTTTGTCTGTGAAACATTTACAAGAAACCAGTCATTTTCAAAGTCCTTTTCTAACAATATAAAGTGAATTTAGTGAGATTTTTTTTCCTGTGGCTAATACAATAGGGTTTTGGTCAGACAAAAATTTTGTAAATATACAACAGTGAGGCAGAGTGAAAATATATTGGAATATTTCAGTAATTCAGACATTTAAGCTATAATTCAATGCATTACAGTTAATTTTAATATGTCATTTATTTTATTATTATTAATTTATAAATTCAAAAACATTTTACATATGATTAAAAAACCGTTAATTCCTAATTAAAAAAATGTTATATTTTTGAAATCGGTCCATAAATAAAAAATGGAAAGCTTTTAAATTTTCGACATGCCAGAGTTGTCCTACTTTGCAGTCGAACGCCACAGTGTCCAGCTAACCTGTGGAGTCGTCCTTTAGAAATTATGCTCGAAATTCGTAATCCAACCAGACGGTAATGAAATTTCACTGAAGGACCTATATCTAGCTTAAGTCAACTTTAGAAAAGTTCCGTCTCTATTAATTTGGTTAATTTTCAATCGAAACTCATCGTACCTAATTTAATCGATTTAAAAACATTTTAAACAAACAAAATAAATTTAAAAATAACAATAAACCAATTAAAAAAATATAAAATAAATTCGCAAATCTGGCGAAATTAATTTGGTAAAAAATAAAGTAAATTTTCGAACAAACTTGAAAAGCTGCAAAGGGCCAACTATATTTAGCGAATCTGAATTAAGTGAAAGAGCGATAACAGGAAAATACATTAAAGCACCCATATTTAGCTTAAGTCAACTTCTGAAAAGTTTCAACTCTATTAATTTGGTTAATTTTCAATCGAAACTCATAGTATCCAACTCCGTCAAATTAAAAACATTTCAAACAAACAAAATAAATTATTGTAAAAAATTACAATTAAAAAATTAAACACAAAAAGCATAAAATGATTTCGAAACTAGCGAAAATTTAAAAATTTCGGTAGGCCAAGTATGGGAGCTCTTTGATTTGAGTAAAAATCCAGCCAAATTTCGAGCAACCTTAACAATTGTTATTTCAGCTTAAGTCAATTTTGGTTCTATCTTTATTTTGAAATAATATTAAGAAATTATAATTTTTTGTGTAATTTCATACGGTTTTGGATAATTTTTTACCTTCAGCTGTGTAATTTTTGGTTTTACTGGCGGCAACACTGGATATAGATGAATTTGGAAAAAATATAACTATGTATTAATTTTTCAAACTTTTGCTTCCCCGTAAAATGTAGATGCTTGACTATGACGTATTTCATTTATACGTTTTTACAATACTAAAAACTCTACAAGCTATTAAAATATGTTGTTGCTTCTCATGTGAGTTCAATGAACGTAATTTTTATTTTTCAATTCAGTGAACGTATTTTTTTTTTAATTCAGTGAACGTAATTTTTTTTCCAATTCAGTGAACGTGAAAAAAACAAATATTTTTAATTCACTGAATGTAATTTTATTTTTTTTTAATTCACTGAACGAAAATGAAATTGAACGAATTCAGTGGTGAATTAATTCAGTAATGAATTAGTTCACTTTTTTCCGTTCGATTTATAAAATTGAATGCGTTCACCAGTGAATTAATTCATTTGATTTAATAAAAAGAACTATTGCAATTGAATTAATTCTTTGAAATTATTGTTTGATGAACGCGTTCAGTTCAACGAATCCAGTGAATTACTTAAGAAAAGAAATTCGTTTAATTCTAGAGAAAATTGAATTCGATTGGAAGTGAATTCATTCAAAAAGGAATTAATTCTTCAAATCTCTGATCTTGTACGGCATGCTTGAACTTCTATAGGTCGCTTTAGTAATTCCTCTATGGTTGCCACTCGAAAAGTATTTTAGGAATTTACTAAATATTTGGTTTATAAAAATTATCTCCAAATTTTTGGATATATTGTTTTCTAGGGCAATTTTCTAGTACAAGGATTTTTTAATAGAAAAAGTTTTAGCAATTTCGATATTTTCGATTGGAATTGGGTTTATGTTCAGTATTGCCAACTTTTGGAGTGTAAAAAGCGCAAATATTTTGCAAAAAAGCGTTGTTTTTTTCGCTTAAAAAAGCGTAAAAAAGCACCATGCCTTTTTAATAAAAAAAATCGAATAAATTTATACAAAGTAAAAAAGTAATGTACATGTAAATTTTAAATTAAAAACTAAAAACAGAAATAAACAGTTCACATAAAAAGGTTCCTATATTTTCTTTATTTATAAATACAATCCAATTCACAAAACTATTAAAAAAGCGTTTAAAAAACCTCAAATTGTTCTTTCCGCATCGCGTTTTTGTGATTCGCAATGCTTCTTATTCGATAGCAATTATTGTTACTTAAAACATAACAAAGATTAAAACCAGGTTAGAGGTGAAGCATTTAGTTCCTTTATTACAAATATGAGTTAAAGTTGTAACAATAGTTGTTCGTGTTCTTTTATTTCCACTTTAAAAACGTGATTTTTTTTAACAATTTCGAACGCCTTCGACTGCAGGAATCTGGCCCCAGGTCTGAGTGGAAAAATATGTTCATGGTTGAAAACAATTAACAAACAAAAATTGGAACTAGGTTAATTTTTAATTTACACAGCTTTACAAAATGAATTTTTGCAGGGATTGTTTTAGACAATCTGATTCTCTATATGTTTTTAAACTGTCTCAATCACGTCACATTTTTTAGAAAATCGCGGTTAAAAATGCCGAAATACTCTATGTTTGGCTTATTTGTAAATTATAGAACAATTATGACGTGACAAAAAGTTTTAAAAACAGAGTTCGGAATCACGAACTCAAAGTCTATATAAATTATTTATGAGAACTTAAACCGCATAACGAATGATGAGGTGTTTTATCTGTAACTAATCGTAGCATAAATACCATCTTTTTTACAGGTGAAGTAAAAATAACGTCCAGTTATATATAATTCGAATTTATAAAAGCTGTGAATTATAGTCAAGCAGTTAAAATGAATTAAATTTCGAATAAAAAAATAGATAAAGCTAGTGTTTTTATGACATTTAACTGATGACGATTTTTCATAAAATGGCTGACGATTTTGATGATTTATCTTTACATTTGGTCTGATACCATGGCCTACAGTGACCTTAAAACCTAAAAAATTGTATATGAAAAATTGTTAAAAAAGCACTAAAAGCACTATCCAAAAAATAAAAAAGCACTATTTTAGTGCTTTTTTTGTTTTGGCACCATGAGCAAAATTTTGGCGTTTTGGGTCATCAAAAAGCACCATAAATATTGTTTAAAGCACCAAGTTGGCATCACTGTTTATGTTATGTTTTCTCAACAAAGTACTCTTATGTTAGGTACTATTTTACAAATTAAATTTTCCATCCCTAATCTATTGTACTTTTGAGTTTCAAATGCGTTTGAGATACAAATAAAAAACTCGTCGACGCTGTAGTTGGATAAACAACAACAGATCGATGGGAATGAATGTATTATGGGTAGTAATGAGTAGTTAGTAGCATTCGAATAATCTCAGTCATTTTAAGAACTTCGCGAGTGGTGCATTGGTTACAGAGTGTTTAACGGATAAAACAATATAAAAGGTTAAAATTTTATTTTTTTGTGAAGATTTTAAAAAATTATTAAAACGCAAAAAAAAAATAAGTTAAACAAATTAATTAAAGTGAATTAATTATTATTGAGAATAAAAAAAAGTAATTTTAAATATTGGTTATAAATAAATCCAAAACAAATTTAAAAAAAGCAGTAAATTTGTCAATACACTTCCAAAAACCAGTTTCTACGTGAAGTTGCTTGAGCAGAATTTTTAAGAATATAAAACCTTGTGTATGGCTAGATATTTTGCATGCCTGGCTTAAGATTTCGAATAAAATAAAATTTTTAAGAAAAAAACAGCATTTACTTAAAACTTTAAGTGAGCAAATCTTAACGCATATCTGCTGTTAATCAAAAAAATCCAATTTATAGATTAATATATATAATTATATAAAAGAAATAAATTCAATTAACACGCGTATTCGCACGGTTCATCAATAGAGTGGAGAAGATTGGAGGAAATTTAAATATTCCAAGATATTTTGTTTATTAAAGCAACAGATTTCTTTTCAACAACCTCCTCGACTCCTCCTCTATTCCATCATCACATCTATCAAAGCAACAATAACAAACTGTGTGGAATATACAAACAACAACAAAACAATATATAAAGTAATTTTTAGTTAATTGCACATTAATAACGCACACACACTTGATATCAAGTGCTTTACGAGTGTACTAGGTACTCGGAGTTCACCAGAATCATATAGCGACCGGTAATGTTTGCTATTCGTATAACCTAATCAGACAGAGAGAGAGAAAGTAATAATGAGTAAAGAGACCAAAATCATTTTCTGTGTGGCAAGTTAACCCTTCTGTTTTCTTTGGTACAATGTGACTTTAATTTGTAAGTTGTCAAGTTTTAATAGAAAGTTGACAACATAACTACCAGGGGTATGGCCATAGGCGTACCTAGACCATTTTTCTGGGGTGGGCAAGGGACCCATTTATATTGGGATGTTTATTTGCCCATTCTCAGACTCTTACTGCCTGTTTTTATAAAAAGAATCAGACGAATTCGTTAAAACATTTGTGTGAAAAACACAAACTTAAAAGGATTTATCTTTAAATTTTTTTATCCGCATTTGTTCTACATAAAAGTCCTAACAAATCTGTGCAAAAATTTTGAAAGAAAAACGTTTTTAAATCAGTGTTGTTCACACAAATTTGTTAACGAATTTGTCTGATTATTTTTATAAAAACACCCAGTTAATCTTAAAAAATACTTTCGATATTATACTTACAATTTTTTCAGCCAAAAAAATTTTAAAAATTACTCCTCCCTTCTGATAAAATGTTCATAATTTTCAAAATTCAATAATCCTGGTAGATTATCCTATCAAAATCCCCATATTAATATAGAAAAGTGTATGAAAAGTGCATCTATTTTTTTGAAGAAAACCTCATAAAAGGAATGTACTCTCAAATTAGTATGAAATTTGGATATTTGATAGAGAAAAGTAATCTAAGAACAACCTGTCTCAGTTTTTCGCCCACGAACCCATGAACCCATTCTAACCCCATATTTTAATCACTTAATCGAGATGGTCAAAAACCGTGAGATGCTCATCCTAGAATTTTTGTTTCCACAATATATTGAAATTTCATCAAAATAGTACACCCAGAAAACAGATTCAGTTCTGATAACCCCATTTGTAGTCAATCGCATGGTTCGGTTGTGTTAGCCGAATTTTTCAGTTGTGGCAACAGAAAACCAATTGAGACAAGACTAATTTGACTGTGACAACGGAATTTCAGTTGTATCAAGAATAATTCGGTAGCCGCAAACGAAAAATTCTTTTGATGCAACTGAACCATTCGATTGGCAACAAATGGCGTTGTCAGCACCGAATCTGTTTTCTGGGTGTAGTATTTAGTTGGAAATAACTTCCTTATTAAATATTAACTAATTATTCTTTTAACAAACTATTAAATCTAAGATGTATATATCACCAAAAAAGATTCTGCTTTATTTTCCTATTAAAAATCCTTTCCCATTTTCATATCAAATGCCTTCAGATGCTTATTGAATAATTGTGATTCTAATCATTTTTCTTAAAAGCTCTTAGGCGAGTTTTATAATCAGAACTAAGATCGATTTGTTTCTTAAATAATTCGTAACTAAGCTTTTTTCAAACAACAGTTATTATTGAGAAATATTTTAGATAAAAATCGATCATAGTTCTGGGTATAAAACTGACCGTAAGATTCCAACAAATTATCTTCCTAGGAAACCTGAAGAAATTTTCCCAACCCAAAACACAGGATTAATTAATAATTAAAAAAATAATATTAAGCTTTTTCGTTTACTTACTACAAGTTAATACTTTAGCTACAGCTAGATAAATTCAATACAAAAAGTAAACAAAACTTTCCAATTGTAGTGAAAGTTGTGAGACTTTTCGCAATCACAGTCTTAGATACAAGAATTGTAGGTAGATTTCTTTAAAATTCTGGGGTGGGCAAAAAGCAGTCCGGCCTAAGTCCGCCAATGGGAATAGCATCACCAAAAAATAAGTTATAAAACATCGTTATAACTAGATGGCACTTTGTTCAAAAAATTGACAATTTTCTTTTTTTATTTAAATTGAAATAATAACAAACAACAAAGCTGAAAAACAAACGAATATCTCAAATTTTATTATTTGAATATATCCCTCGTTTGTTTTCTTCTTATTTTGAGCAGTTTTCAGCAGTTTTTGATTTTTAAATATAGGCTCAGCTGATACTAAACTGATACTAAATAGTTGCTCAGGTAATACTAAATGTCAGCGCCCTTTACCGGTGAGTAGTGTAAGTTTTGATTTCCTATCTCTATAATTAATAGTATCTGATAACTGCACTTAAAATAATATGTCAGTAGAACAATCTGTCAAACCGGTTTCAAATCGATTTGGCTAATTTTTAACAAATTTTTAGTTGAAACACTGATTTAAGCAAAGATTTTAGTTTTCTTCATTTAACACAATACTAAAAATCCTCAGTACTTTAACTAATTTTGAGTGTTAATTTTCAAAATTATTAAAATTAAAAAAAGTTAAATTTAACAAAATTTATTGTTAAAATATAATATTTTCGTGTTACTATTATTACCCGGTAGATGGCGCCACCAATGTATCCGAAATTTTAAAGATGGCGCTATTTCTTTCCCTCTCGATTTTTTTAAAATGGCCCATATCTCGAAACCTAAGAGAGATAGAGCAAAATTGATGGAAATTTCGAATACCCCTAACCGTACAATACCCTAAAGGGGTTATCTTTATCCAAAAATGGACCCTGGCGGGGCCTTGGGCCCTCGGAAATTTTTAATAAAAATTTTCCACTTCATAAAATGGCCCATATCTCGAAAACTAAGCAAGATAGAGCAAAACGGAGTTAGGGTTGTGAAATTTCGATACTTTTTGAGTACTCAATACTACTCAATACTTTTCAATTGAGTACTCGATACTACTCAATACTTTTAACGGTTTTTTTGAATTTAAAAATAAAAATGTTAAGAGTTCGTATTTATAAAGAAAAATAATAACAATTCACATACACGTGTTAAATAACTATCGTTACTTACATTTTACTAAATTTAAAACATTTTAAATAAATTAATTAAATAATTTTTCCCAAAAATTCATTACAAAATTCTTTGCTTCACATATAGAGTTGTATTTACAGAGTTGTATTTTTAAAGTAGTATTTTGAGAGTTGTATTTTCATACGAAAAATACTCATTTCTACGGAAAATTGCATCTTTAAAAGTATTGAGTAGTACCGTTTTAGTATTGAGTACTCAAAAAAACAGGCGGTATTGAGTACTCAGTACCGGAATACTCAATACTTTTACAACTCTAAACGGAGTGCCCTTGCATGATATGGATAGTCCATATCAGTATCATTGCATGATATGGACTAGGGGATGGTCCGAGACCCTAAATTTTAATAAATTCTACGACTCAGTATAATTACAGATAAAACTGTAGTTTTACAAATTTCTTACTTAAATTTAGATTTGTGGTTAAAATCAACGAATTTTATTTTAAGCCAAAAACAGGAATAAATTTTGTTAAAGTAGCAAATTTTTCTGTCCAGCCAACAGACATATTATTTTGAGTGCACCCAGGCGGTTTTCATCGCATCATTCGAACATTGACAATTTGTATCGAAAATGTTAGCCTTTGCAGACGTGTGTAATTCTTATGGCTGAATTTTCGATACAAATTAAGAAGAAAGTGACTTAACAGAGGTTGGGAGAGTTGGTACCTCTTTTAAATTATATGCTCGTTGGTGCACCATTGACATAGCATAATCTTATACTTAGGTAGTTCCCAAGGGGTGTGCTATTTGTTGTATCGTTGTATCGTCCTAACAAAAAACAGAGTTGTTAGAATTTAAATTGAAAAAATACAACATTTGACAATAGCATGAAATACCTCTAACTAATACATGGTTGAACTAATTTAATTGTTATCAACTAAGTTTTTTGGAGTGTTAACAATCAACAACGAATGTAGCTACTTACAACGATAAGCTAAACTAAATTTGAAATTTGGTAGAAATCAACTATTTCCGTTCTTCTCCGCACATACTTTGACGTTATCGTCGCCTTTTCTTTTCCAATTTCGATCTTTACTGAATGTTAAATCTGCAAAATATAAAAACAATCTAAAAATATTTTACAAATAACACAAATGAAAAATGCTTACCATTAGAGCTGATTTATAGGAAGAATAATCGATTAACAATTCTCTAACGAACATAAAAATAAAAACAATAATTTTGAAAAATATTATTGGAATTTTACAAACTCGTTTTGTTTTGTTTTCTAATTCTTGACAATTTTAAATTGTTAGTAGTATTCACTTCAACTATAACAAATATTGTAACTCTAAACTAAAACCTTAGTTGCTAACGATTATAGTAGTTGTTTATTATTTTTTGTAATCAACTAAGAAATTTTTCAACTATAGGACTGCAGAATATTTTCGGTGTATGTTTAAGTGTGCTAACAGAAAAAAACCCAATAGAAAATCGTTGTTAAAGACAAATAAAAATTTTAACAACTTTGTTTTTTGTTAGGACGATACAACAAATAGCACACCCCTTGTGAACTACCTAACTGATAGAAAACATCCTGTAAAAATTCAAAACAAAAAAAGTACCCAAAATTAGTTAAAAGGGGACCTGCACAGAAAGCTTTCGAAAATAGTAAACTTTTTTGGAAAATATTAGTAAGATAAGAATTGCAAATTTTGCTAATCTTGCTAATATCGGCAAAAAAAATCTTGCTGAATATTAGTAGACAAAAACCAGTAAAGAAATTGTTATACATATATTCAAAAGTTAATTTATTTTTAAATTTAATTGAGTTGAATACAAATAACGGTCTCTTCTGCTACAATAAATATAAATATTTGCTAGGAAATAGTAGACTGCTTTCTGTAGATTTTTTTCGTATTAAGAAAATAATAAAAAAAAAACCTAAAGATTTACCCCTCAATTCATAAATGCTTTGTAAAGTTATAGCAGGTTTACAAAACGTCATTTTCATACAAAATTTGTTCATTAAACCTCCTATAATTTTACAAAGTGTTTATGAATTTAGGGGTTAAAATTGTTTGTGATGGTTTAGTCGACTAATATCCAGTAAAATTTTTGCTGATTTTAGCAGGGTAAATTTTCATTTTCGGTTAATTAAAATCTAGCTGAAATTTTATAAATTTAACAGATTTTTTTTTGCTATTTGTATCTTACTAATGTCTGATGAGTTCAGTTGTTTTTTCAGGAAAAATTTTTAAAAACTTTTATAACAGTGTATGAACAATTGAAGAAATTTCTCGAATGAATGATCTAGAAAAACACGCTAGTTCAAAAATAAAATTGATTGAAATGAACTGTGAACTAAGTATAATGCCCATTCTAGTAATTTTTATTCCGATTGGTTGTTTGTACAAAATGTTTAATTTTGTATGGAAATTTTCGGTTGTCTTCACATTTTTACAACAATTTCTAAACCGATTTCGACAATTTTTAACACCAAACTGCTAATAACAAACAATTTTTATAAAAATAAGCAACTGATAATGCATCTTTTCGACGTGAACGTGATTAAAACAGACACATGTTTCAAGAGGCCATCAAATTAAATTCCGAGCTAGATTTGCAAAACCGTTTAAGGGTTTTGTTTTAGCAACAGTGTATGTACTTTCATTTCGCGTATAAACATTAAGGCTGACCGCGATGATCATTTTGCAAGATCTTCGATAACCGCAGAATCTATTTTTGTTAAATATACTGCAAGAAGTTTATTGGGACAAATCCGAATTTATATGGGAAAATCTACGAAACGGTCGATTTCAGATTTTAAAAATTAAAAGTTTCAAATTAGTGGCAGACATTTTTTTTATAGATTAACTTATTTAAAATGCATTAAAAAGAAGTAATCCATTCGCGTGAATCAATTTATCTGAGTGCTAAAAAAGCTATAAACAAAAACCGCAACACATTTTCGCTAATACTTATTATTTAAAATTTTTCGGGCATGTGACCACACATTTTCAAGTAACCTCTCCGTACTGAGTTCGAATTTGGTTTCCAAATTTTTTCAACACCTCTGGTTTTTGAGAAAATTGAGGTCAAAGTTAACAAAAACCTTTTTTGGGTATTTTTGAGTGGTTTCTACACACTTTTACCTCCAATGAAATGAAAAATGACACAAATTTAGCAATCATCACGGTAAGTTTATTCTAAAACGCATAGCCATTATTGGTTTTAAGTAATGTTGTTTTTTAATTACCCGTCCGTCCGTCTGTCTCTCCATGTAATCTTGTGCGCATGCTACAGGTCGAAAATATAAAAATATTTTGATAAAATTTGGTAGAACAACTTATATCGGCCCAAGAACGAAGTCTATTGATTTTGGTTTAAATCGGTATATGTTTGGACCTACACTGAACCAAAAGTCGTAAGTGAAATCAACATAAAAATTTTGTTAATTTTTGATGAAACGAATTGTTAAAACAATATATTTTTTATTCAAATTAATGTGTGTTTTTTTTTAAATCAACTACTTTTTTTTTAAATGAACATAGTTATTTCCGTGAATAATTCTCTACAAAACAATAGTTGTTTTGATAATTTTTTGTCCATTTTTTAACAAAATTTAATTTGTTAACTCTAAAAAATGTTGTAAAAAGGCAGTAACGTAAATTTGATATAATTTTTCTTCAATTTGAAAAAAAGAGTATTAAATCTGTGGAAAAAAGTTTAGTGAGGTTAATTTTGTCGCGTCATTACTCGTGCTGGCATGTGTATTTGTAATTGTCGGAAATATCAATAAATTGACATTAAGTGTTTTTGTTTTTCAAAGTATAGATAATTAACTAATTCAGTGACTTAAAGTGAATTGCTAATTGAAGATTTATTAATTTTAATTTAAATAAATTTATATAATTTTGAACGTTCTCAATTAAATCGTACATTTAAATTTCTGTCATTAATTTTGATATTATCTATCTTTTTGTTATTTTGTTTAAGGCAAACTATTAATGAAAGTTATAAATATAATGTATTTGAATTATTAATTTAAATAAAGTTATATTATTTTGTATATAAAATCGTACATGTGTTTTAAATAAAGAGTTTTTAGTATGTGCTATATTATAATTTCAATTTTATATTTCATTATTTTTTATATTTTATCAAATTCATTATAAAAAAGACATTGTATGTATATTGTTTAAAAAATTTTAAATTGGTGAAATATAAAAAATAATGAAATATAAGTCTAAAAATTAATAATAAATCAAAAAAAATTAATTAATTAAATAAAATGCATTGTTGAATTTAATAAAATGCATTGGTAAAACAACAAAATCATTATGCAATTTAATTAAATATAAATGTTAAGACAACTAATTTTTGTTAATACATTTGACGATATTTTGTCAAAATAATACCACATAAAATAGTTAAACTTCAAAATATAAATCTACTAAACAATGCGTTAAATTGATGGACAGGTTTTGTTAGTTGTATAGTGATCACCCATTCATCAATTTAATATGGATTTTAGTTGATTTCACAGCTGTTTTTGGTTCAGTGTAGTGCCCACATAAATTTCCCTCAAAATTGCAGCACAAAATTGAATGGCATATCCACGGTTTAAAGAATTACGGGATCAAATATGTCTTAAATGGTACATATCTTCATTACTATTATTATGTGAAAGTGCTAAATGGATCGGATGAACTTTGTATTCTCTACAGCATATCTTTCTCCAAAAATTGCTAAAAGGTTAAATGAAAGGCACCTCCACAGTTTTAATCCAATCAATCTGGAAGGGTAGATGTGTTATGATAACATCTCATCCTTCCATAACATCTCATCCTATCATTATATGAAAGTGCTAAACAGATTGGATTTTTTTTATGCTCTACGTCACTTTTCGCTGCAAAATACTCGAAAAAATCAACATTTAATTGACTGGCACATCCACAGATAAAAGAATTAATGGTTATGGCTTCTATGATATATATCGCCATTAATATTGTTGTGTGTAAGTGCTAAAATAATCGGATTATCCGTTTCGTTTCTACATCATTTTTAGCTCTAAAAATCTATAAAAAGCTACAAAATTGAACCTAAAATGGCTATGGATACCAAAATAATAGTACGATCTATTTAGCACTTACACACAATAATAGTATTACTGATACATACCGATCACGCAGGACTGCAACTAATTATTTCTTAAACTGCGGATGTGCCCTTCACGCATAGACATGAAGAGATTATTATTGTCATATCTTCTTTATTTCTAAAGGCACACTTATCAATGTGGTTGAGAGGTTGCTCCGCCCTGCTGGAACCAACAATTCTTAATACCCAATTCAGCAACTTGAGGAAAAAAACTTGTTTAACATTTGCCTGTCACGCTGACCAGTTACGGTTACGGTGGTTTCATCGGCGTCCTCAAAAAATAAGGGCCAATCCCTTTTTCACTGCAAATGCCACACCAAACAGTCACTTTGAGGGGATGCAGTGGCTCTTCTTGCAATTTATGTAGGTTCTCTCCCCACAATCGCATATTTTGTTTGCGAACATAACCACTTAAGTGGAAATGGGCTTCGTCGCTCATTATGATTTTGGACTCGAAATCATCCTCTTGCACCAAGTTTAACAGAGCATGGGAGTAAGTTAATCTCGTTTGACGGTCAGCAGGCAGCAATTCGCTAACGGTTTGCACTTTGTACGACAACACTTCAATTCTTTTAATAAAAAACGTCTGCTGATGCCTAATTGTGTGCATCGTCGATGTTTGTATATTCTCTCTGACGTCCTCGGCCACAGCATCGATGTTTTCGGTCGAACGTGCAGTACGAGGCGGTCCACTTCATGTGACATCTCTAGTGGACCCAGTTTGCACGACGCGCTCAGCCAACCGCTTAATTGTTCGCGCACATGGTACACAACGAGGAAAACGATAACGAAATTCACCCTGCGTTAATACAACAGAACGAAAATTGGTGAAATAAGCAGTAACAATAATTCCATTTGCAAAAATTAAAGCACATTCACACTTTGACATTAAAAAAATATAACTAAAACATTTTCTGAAAACACAATTTCGGCAAAAATTTGCTAAAAAATAGTATACTTGATATACAAGACGTTTTAATAATTTTTCTACTAACTTATTTTTTGAGTGTATCCATGTTATATTATTTTCCTTCGGTGGGGTTAGGTGCTATTGTACTAAACATTATTGTGAAACTGTAAAAACTACTGTTTTTGTTAGTAAAACTTACTAACACCAATTATTAATTTAATAAAAACAAACTTTTGTAAATATTCTTCACTTCATTTTATTTCTAAATAAACGTTACAATTTAGAAAAAAAAAAAATTTTTATTTTTCACTTTTAATAAATACGTTGTTGTAGATGTCTGCCCGCGGGGGATGAAATATTTGTTTGACTTCCTTTTTTCTGCAGGTAGAAGATAAAAATATTAAAGAGCTGAAAGATAAGAAATACAATATTTTATAATATTTACGGAAATAAATAAAATTTTCTATTATATAACTCACCTTATTTTCGTTATTTAATAAAATTTCTTACTGCGAAATTTTTAGTTTGCTTTCTTCAGCGTCGTTTCCTTGACTAAAGACACAAGGGAAAAAATATTCTTCTAATAATCTTTCACTAGAAATTTCTAAACACCATATTTTGTGTGTGTAGCGTAACATATTTTCTATGTGTGTAATATTTGAACGAGATGCTAAAATAAATGTGTTTGTTAAGAAATCCAAAATAACTGAATAAAGTAACTGTAACAAAAATACACTATTTTTTGTTTGTTGTCTAACCCTCTGTGACTGACGTGATAGTGTAACAGGCACCTGTAAACAGAAAAAAGTTTTTGGCGCCGTTATTTTACAAACATCTGCTCTGGCGTTCTTAGTAGCTTCTTATCACGCAGTCATGCGTACGTTAGTGTGACGAAAGAGATGAAGTGAACGCGAAAAAGTGCCTACAAGACAACCACGTCAGTATTGCAAAAGCCCCGTTCACATTATCACACAAGTGTTTATACGTTTCTTCACAGAAATTGGACAAAAAGAATGCTGAAATTGTCTGTTTGTCAAAAAAGTATACATACCAAAAAGTAAATATTACAATTTCGTTTGTATTTAAAAAATTTTAATTTAAAAATCCATTTTGATCTCCACGTAGTGGTGTAGGGTCTAAAAACTTTTTAACTAAAAGTAGCAAACAACACTGCTATATGTGGCTAAAATTAATTGAATGCAAATAAAGGGTTCTTCAATAAGAGCGCTACAAAAGTTTTTTTAAATAAAACAAAAACGGTTTTGGATAACAATGAAATTCTTTATTCCTGTGAAAGTACGTTCGATGCCATTATGTATGGAAATCGATCTCTTTTGCATGGCCACCACGGGCACGCTTGCAGAAGTCCAGACGCTGAACCCAATTTTCGACGGTTTTCAAGCATAAATCGGCCGATATTCGTACGAAGTTCATCAATCATCGCTGGCTTGTTGGCATAGATCATAGATTTGACGTAGCCCCACAGGAAATTGTCCAACGGCATTGTGATTGTGATTGTGACATTCGCTGTGTGGCTTGTGGCGGCGTCCTGTTGCAACCACATGTCCTCCAAGTCCATATCATCCAATTGAGGCTAAAAATATTCGGTTATCATTGAACGGTAGCGATTCCCATTCACAGTAACGTGCCGGTCTTGATCACCACGGAAGAAGTACGGCCCAATGACGCCGCCGGCCCATAAACTGCACCAAACCGTAATTTTTTCGGGATGCAATGATGACAATAACGCGTATTTTGTTTATTGGCGAAGCCATTCATTATGACGACCATAAATTGGACGTAGCGCTCTTAACGTTGAGGCCACTGACTCCGAATTTCGGTAGTAAATTTTAATAATTTCGACTCGTTGTTGGCTCGTATATCTTTCCATCATGAAATGGCAAACTTTACTGAAGAGAAATGTCAAAAGAGCGGCAAGAAATATGGCGTCGTTTGCTGTCCCTGTCTTTCTACTTTTGTAGCGTCCCTGTTGAAGAACCCTTTACAAACTACTCGGCTGAAATCATCAGAAATATTTAGTGATTATATTATTTTTTTTAGATCTACTTATATGTATAAAGTAAGTATTAAGCACATACCTCTGCTGATTTCAGGAAGATATATTGTTAGATTTTACTAAATACTTGAAAAACCGGTTTTTCAAAAAGGCGGTTTTTAGAAGTATTCGAAAACCGGTTTTTCAAATAGGTCGAATACTTGACAACTCTAAATGTAGTTCTTTTGATAAAATTTAAAAAAAAAACTTGTCCTTTTGCCAAAAGTTAAATTAAAAGCGAATATTTCAAAAGCTAGAGCTAATTTTAAAATTCGGTGTTCACATTCGTGATATTCCTCCTAAAATCTATCAGAATTAATATGTCGCATACCCGATGCATTTTTAGTATTGTACTGTGTTATAAATATTATTTATTTGCTAAATTGTCGGCGCATAGTGCCATTACCAAGTTTCTCCATTCTTGTTGGTTAATTCGTCTAACAAGGTGCAACGTCAACTTTTCTTTGGTCTACATCGCCTTCTATGACATTGGGGATTCCATTCGAGAGATTTTTGGCTTATGTCGTTAGCAAGTTTGAGTAATGTGTGGCCTAACCATTTCCAACTTCGTTCTCGGATTCCGATTTCTACACGCTTTTGTTTGCATCTACGGTATAACTCTTCATTAGTGATCCAGTTTTAGAATTTAGTGCAACAAAAATAATAAATATAGGATATTTCCAAATAATACAGAAGGGTTAATGTTCTACTACTAGCCGGCCTCTTTATGATTATAATCAACGAATTCATTTTTTTTTTATTTGTTTACAAGCATCTTTCATCTAGTGAACGTGAGCAGAATTTGAAGAGTTTATTGAAACAATAAATAATGAATATTTTCTAAACAATTTTCCTCAACAACAATAATAATAAAGTACTTGGAAATAACAAAACTCAAAATATTTATTTAAATGTAAACAATCAATCGAATATACTTAAATGTATACATAATAAGATTATCAGAAGCAACAGCAGCAACAAATAGTACGAGTATTAGCAACTACAATTTACACTTCAACATCCACCTCTAAACCCACCATAATATCTAAACTATAAAATATCAGAGTGGTGCAATAATTTATTAAATTATATTGATCCCATCGTCGTCGTCAACAAGTGATATACAAATAAATAATTTCGAATGCTAACTTTATAAAAAAAAAAATTACACATCTTGTTCATTTATATTTTACACATGGCACATGCACAATGTTTTTGTAAAATAATAAAGTAATAAATGTAATAAACAAATTGTTTTCATTTGGATTTAATATAGACAATTTTTAAAACTGTGAATTTTAACCTATTTTCAAATTTTGAAAACAAAAAATGTTACAACATAATAATAAATTTTCCGTGCGAAAACCTTCACCTCTACTTCGTAAATTATTACATTTATGTGTTTCGATAACGAAATGTTCCACTTTGTGTTTGATGCCTTTACTAGTAGTACTGACATTTTTCCTGGGGTGTATAACCACACAGTATCCGTCCAGTATTTTGGTTGCAGCCAGTCAATCTGGTATTTATGTTGATAATGGTCAAGATCAGACTATAATGCATCGCGCTTTGGATGAAGATGAAAAAATTGCTGCATCATATGATATATTGGAATTTCTAGGTTTGCCCGAACGTCCGAGAAGAAAACATGGGCATTTGTCATTGAGGTAAGTTAATAAAATAAACACCAAACTCAGTTATTCCCAATAAACATGAATGTAAACATAAAGCGAAATATAAGCGTCAGCACGCACACGATATTATTTGTAAACTTTTTGTAAATACTTTGTAAAGCCACATTTACATGCGAGAGAAAACTCCTAGAGATGGAGCACAATGCACCTCTAAATATCTCTATTGTGAATGATTTAAGCAAATTAGGGGTATTTTTTTATCTATCTCTAGGAGTTTTCTTTCGCGTGTAAATGTGCCTTAAAATTCAAAAATAAACATCTAACGGTGAGTTTCATACTGCAGGTTTAAACTTTAGTTAATAGTTAAGCCAAAAATTTGTTGTTGTTTTGTGTACATTTTTTGACATTTTCTTTTGTGTATAGTTAAGTTAAAGTTAAACCTACAGTATGAGAGCCTCTGTAAATGTTGGAAATTTAAAAGTATATTTTGGCCCTGTGCGATGTGGCTAAATAAATTCTAAACTAAATACAAATTGACAAAAGGGTTTAAAATTTCTTTGAAAATTTTTTGAAAACTTTTTCAAATTTCATAAAAAACTGAATTTAGTTTAGATTTTATTTAGCTAGGTTTCACCCACCCTTAAAGCAATTAAATGGGTTACAAAATTAAGAATTTGAGAATGTGTTTATTTCACACATGCTGTTATACTTAAAAATTTCGTCTTTCTTAAACGTTTTGCAAGAATAAATTAAGTACAATATCATGAAGTTTATTAGCGTTCAATATAAGCTTGATCCAAATTTTTTAAATCTTACTTTCTATTATTTTTAAAAATTTACACATCACTTAGGTATTACGTAAAACACATATAAACCACACACAGAAAAAAACAGGGAGAACTTTATCTAAGTGCTATGTAATTATACAACTACATAAGTTCGAAGTAAGTTTTACCGTTTTCTAGCAAAATATATGTATTTTTTCGGATATTTTCCACTAAACATGTATGTATATTAGGCTGGTTCATAAAAAACAAAAGTTGGATTTTGTATGGGTCAGCCCGAATATATATTAAGCATCGTGAAAAATTAACACATCATTTTTTTTAAAATTTTTTTGTTTAAGGTTTAGGGGTTGCTACCGGGCCCTAAAGTTTGGTATTTTTGAGAAAAATCACTGCATCTTAGAGATGAGCGATATTTTCATACCGGTGATTTAATCACAGTTATTGATAAATCACTGGTAACGGCAGTGATCAAATATTTCAAGTCGCAGTTACTCGGAATGTCGTTCTTTTAATATTTTTGTACTATTCTTTCTTGCAAACTTCATTGTGCACAGAAATACATGTTTTTTTTCAATAAGAGTGACTTGCTTTCACACTCTTCTGAATAAAATGTCTCCTTCTATCATGTCTTCGTTACCGGTCGCAACTATTTTTCTTTTAAGGCCGAGTTTTTAGGAAGTGGATTATCTTTAAACTTAGTTTAACGCAGTTTGTAACTGGAATACTGCTTTTAAAATGTGATTTATTTTGTTTTATTTCAATAAAGAAATAAATTATACTCGAAAAAAAGTTTTTTCGGCAAATTTTTGTTAATAAACTTTGAAATGGCTGACAAAATTCGTTTTCGGTATAACTAAACCAAGTTTAACTGACATCTTAAAAACTCGCCATAAATATTATTTCGTTTATTTATCAGAAAATCGAAGTCTTTTCCATAGAAAAACCGTGATCACGATCACAGTTTAAAAGAACAACGATTTGCAAATCACATTCACTGAGAACAATGTTACTGAAAAATCGCCGAATCGCACATCTCTATACAAACCCGTGATCACGGTCACTGTTTCATAGTTCCATAAAATCGGTTCTAGTGGAATCACTTCCAGAACTAGTGTGATTGACAACCGATTGCAAAAAATTTTCCTGGTAAGACGAATGTAAACACCCAGCAAAAATGTGGAAGCAGTAAAAACGATTACTGCTTCCTTACTGCTACTTTTACCGCTTCTAAAAATGTATAGCTTCGTAAACAGCACTAATGAAAGGCCTAAGTTGATTATTTGTTTACATCGCTAATGTAAATATTTGAGCAATACATTTTGATTGCTTAAATATTTTTGCGGTTCTTTTATCAAAATTTTTTAAAATGCGGAAAAAAGTTATTTTAAATTAAATAAGAGGTTTTACTAAAAAAAGAGGCATTTTCTCTTCACGGAAAAATATTCAGGAATATTGTGCTTTTGAGAAGGCATGATTTTAAATAGTTGAAAAGCTTTATAATATGCACTTCTGAGAAGGCATGAATTATCGACATTTTAAAAGAAAAACAGGAGCACTAATTAAAAGCGGTGAATTCATGCCTTTTTGGATCTCGAAACAAGTGCTTTCACGCGAGCTATCTCGAACAAAAATCAGGCATGATATCATCAATAATGCAATCGCTTCACTGCTCAACTTTCCCTGACAAAACTGCTTCTAAACAAGCAGTAATTTCTGCTGGGCAAATAATGTGTTTAATGTTATAAATTTGTCCACCGTGGTCCGTGTACCAAACCCCCAACAAATGAGCTTCACCCACTTTGAGAAGATGGCGCTGTTCGCGCTGAATAAAATAGATAAATTCGAAAATTATCTCATTTCAAGGCACAGCTTTTATCTCATTTCAAGGCATATTCGAAAATGCTCTTGTTACTTACTCTTGTGTTGACAGAACTGAAAAAGACAATTACACATTGGAGCGGCTAAAATCGCCATAAATAAAATTTTCTAATCTCGAGTTTAGATGTTAGATTTCACTCGAATTTTCATTCATTAAATTTAGGAGTAAAGTAATGGCTCAAAAGAAGAGTGTGGTATTACTGAAATTGTTTCTTTTGTCACCGAATTTGCTTTCTGACAGTATGCATTTTCAACAACAGCTATTTTTTTTTAAACAAAAATGTGCCATTTTAACATGACTTCACTTTTTAAGAAAATGTAATTGTGTTTAGGGCTTTTAAGATTTTATAATATGCAAATAAAAGTACTAAAAAGTCATTAGAACATATTTTTCTTTACGCAAAAGTCCTTTTAACAAAAATTAAATTTCTTATTATACACAATAAAATTTTTAAATAACGTTAACACTAATAATTCGTTTAACAAAAAGCACAAAGTTGTTTTTGACAAGAAGTTCCTTTATTTAAATTCCTAAAATAAAATAATAAAATTTTAATGTGGCAGCACTGTTTTAATATTGCAGAGCTTTTGGACATTTTGGAAATTTCAAATTCCAGTGGGTGTACACTTTCGCCATCTTGAGATTTCGAAATCAAATTCGATTTTTTTAGCGCCATCAATTGCACGATTCTGCAACTAATGTCCCCTCACTTTTTGCTATATCTTCTAATTTATATATCTTTGCTTTAGGGCCAGGTAGCGACCCCTAAACCTTAATAAAAAAAATTTAAAAAAAATCATGTATTAATTTTTCACGGTGCTTAATATATATTCGGGCTGACCCATACCAAAATCCAACTTTTGTTTTTTATGAACCAGCCTAATGTATCTATTTTGCAAGGATTGTATATATTTTACAAAAAAATGTGCATATTTTACGCGTTGGGCTGTTAGACACAAGGTTGTGGGTTCGATCCCCAACCAAGGCAACATCAATTGATGAAAAATAATAATAGTATGTAAGAGTATTTTTCTATTTCTCATACATGTCGCAGCGTCCTCCTTCGGTGTTCCCATAGCTCTTCATTAGATGGCGCGCAACAACTGTTCTAAAGCTGCCTACACACTAGGGAACATGGTTGAGGGAACAAAAAATATCAAAAAATTTTGTAAACACGAAATGCACGCTCTCAACACTCACACACACACAAACGCACTCACACATTCACAAAAAATGCTCTCTTTTTTTAAGTATGTTCCCTAGTGTGTAGGCAGCTTAAGATTCAACATCTCGCACAATTACAGTGTTGCCATATTTGAAGCCCTTCATCTTTCACCACCTTTCACTTCTTCTCTATCCCTTTTCCAAAGGAAGCAACACGTTAATTAATAGGAAGAATTTCCTGAGTGTTGCTTCTCTTAAAAAAAATGTAAAACTAACTTAAAAATTATGTAGTTATATAATTACAAAGCACTTTGGTAATATTCCCTCTGTTTTTTTGTGCCGTTTTTTTTGTATTTTTTTTTTGGAAAGAACATTTTTGTATTTCAACCTGTGTTTTTTTATTCGAATATGTTAGGTTATCGTCGTATCGTCCTAACAAAAAACAGAGTTGTTAAAATTTAAATTGAAAAAATACAACATTTGAGAATAGCATGATACAACATTTTTACGGATGTTTGGTGTCCTATGTTTGAGTGTGCTAACAGATAGAAAACCCAAAAGAAAATCATTGTTGAAGCCAAATAAAAATTTTAACAACTCTGTTTTTTGTTAGGACGATACAACAGATAGCACACCCCTTGTGAATAACCTAACTAATTAAAAAAAAATTTTTTTGGATTTTTTACAATTCTTGTTTAGTTTATATTTGTTACTATTGATATATTCTTAGTTTGGAAATAACACTCAGAAAATGTTATTGTGTCTCCTAGAGTTGGGCTTAATCGTTCTTTTTGATGACTTGGTCATATCGTTCAATAAAATTCATTGAACTAGTTCCTTCAAATCGTTCAATCGTTCATTTTTGTTATCGTTCTTTTTTGTCATGAGCTGTGTCTGAACAGTGATTCGTGAACAGTGTTTATATTAATTTTATTGTGCATAGACTAAAGGCTGAGTTACCCAACCGTAAACGTATCTGTAACGAATCAGCTGTTCCGATACCACAAGAAGAAATGTATACGAATGGTTACTAACACGTAAATGTAAACGAACTTGCCGGATCATTCTGTTGAAATCAGAATTTTTTATCCGGCATCGAAACAGCTGAATGATTTTAGTAGGAAAAAATATGAAATGAATAAAGAAAATTGATTCAAACAACAAATAAGGAATAAGAATCAACAAATTTAGAATAAAATATAAAACCACATGAAATAGATGCTAAATAGTAATGTCGTTTACGGTAATCTATAAGTGTACTTTTTAGCTACGGCACGGTACAGTTACATCACATTTACGTTTACGATCCCATAATCCGCCCTTAATAGTGTCAGAAAATTACAGTTTTATTAAAAACTTTAAATTATTAAGAAAAACATTTAATTCTGTAATAAAATTAATAAGAAAGGAATACAAATTTTCTATGACTAAAAAAGGAACGAAATGAACGATTGAACGAAATGAACGAAAAGAACGAGTAATGGTGAACGATGTCATATCGTTCAATGAACTGAACCGTTCAAATGAACTAGTTCGTTCATGATCGACACAACTCTAGTATCTCCAATGCATAAAAAGGTAATAACTGGAGAACAGTTTGCAATTTTGACTCCAAATTTTAAGTACGATGAAGTAATTATACGCTTGTTTTTATCGAAAGAAAAAAAGGTAAATGAACACAATAAATAATTTGTGTACACTCAGATAAAAAAGTTAGTAAAAAATTTTTAAACAGTTTCCAATCGCACTTTACTATTTTTATACTGATTTTTAGTACAATTTGTTTTTAATAATCATTTTTGCTATTCGCTTATTACAAATTACGGATATTTTACTAATTCACGCTGCTGATTTCAGCAAAATATTTTACTAATTTTTGAAAACCGGGTGCTAAATTTAGCAGAAAAATATACTAATTAAAATTTTTTTTTTTTTAATTTTTTACAATTCTTCCTTAGTTTATGTTTTTTAGATGTAACTTTTAGTTTAAGGCCTTTTATATATAAATTATTCAGAACCTAACATATCAGTTGTTTTATAAGTGCGGCTATAGTTATGAAACGGAGTGTATATTTGAAAGCTTACAGAATATATGTATGTATGTTTTTATATTTATATAAATTATAAGTTTTACAAAAGATTTATTTTTAATATATTTTTAGGCTCTAATGCATATACATTTTTTCGGTTCTTATAACAGTCTTATAAGAAAAATTTGTTGTGTTTTGCATGTTAATTTGATTTATAAGACTGTTATAAAAATCGTCAAAATGTCTATGCATCTGGCTATTAATGTTAACAAAAACCATCAATTGTAAGCATTAAACTGATTTGTTAATCATTTTATTGTAATGAAATACACAAGCTTTCATTTGTTGTTCAGTTTTTCTTATAGTACGATTACGAAATGTCGTTTTGTAAATGCAAACTTTAGTTTTTTTAAGCCTTCTGTAAACTTTTTGTAAATGTAAATTGTTAATTGTTTGCTGGGTAATAACTATGTTATTTATTTTAATTTTGATTATTTAGAGATAAGTTGTTATTTTAAACAACGAAAATAGGGCATCCAAGCAAAAAGGTAAAATCCAAAGACCGGGTTGCAGAACACCTTATACTGCATTAGCATAGGCTCTAATTTATATTCCTAAAACTGGTTATTTTTGTATGAATTTTGACCTATTAGCAGTTGGTTCCTTTCCTCCAAACAAGAAGAGGTTCCATTAGAACCACTTCTAGAAACACTATTAAACCGGTTCTAGGAGACTTTAGCTTTTGACTTCCAGGAATCAGTTCTAGAACCGGCTTCCTTGGAACCGGCGATAAAATAACCTGTTCTATAATATATTTAGAGGTGACCAGTTGCAAAACATTTTGGTAGGACTGGTGGCCAGCCAAATTAAACTCCAAAAGCAGTGCTTAAAGCTCTTAAAAAAAGCTCGAAAAACAGTAAAATAAGCACCTGGAATTGTAAAAATGAAATTTTGTATTTATTGATGCTTCATTCTTTAGAACTTCGGGAGTCAAACAAGGCTGCGACATATTTGAACTATTACAAATCAGGGTGGAAAAATTAAAAAAATAAATATTGTAACAAGAGTGATTTTTTAAACTAAAAAAATCAAATTTTATTTCATTAAATCTAGGTCTACTTTCAAATATTTATAAAACTAGCGCTTTTAGGAGGAAAAAGCAAATATATGCTCTATTTTTTAAGAAAAAAAACTAAACTAAGCTTTACTTTTAGAAAATATGAAAAAAACAAGCAAAATTAAGCAAAATAAGCAAAAAAACAAGTACTAACAAATGTAGCTTAAAATTTTTATATTTCTAAAATCAAAACTTGTATTTATTTTATATTGTTCTATCTTTAAAAAACAAGCTCTGACTTCTTTTTGGTTGGCCTAATTATTATATCTATCATCTATGACAACGGTTCCCAAATGGGGGTCCGCGGACCCCTAGGGGTCCGTAGCAGAATTCCAGGGGTTCCCTGAAGAGATCCGCAAAAAACATAAAACAAGTTATTAAAAAAACAATTTTTTTTTATATGTTTTAAATTATTTAACAAAATATTGATGTGAAAATTTTGTTTTCCTTATTTCTGCTTAAAATTGGCCATCATTTAAAATAAGCAAGTGCTTTTATTAATTTTGCCCCATAATTTATAAAGTACCTCTTGCTCAACACTGGTTTGGGGGTCCATGAACTAGTAGAAATGTCTCAAGGGGTCCGTGAAGCAAAATTTAGTGGGAACCGCTGATCTATGAGAAAGAAAAACGACGAACACCCAATATAAAAATATTCGGTACATTTTGTTGTTTACCCCAGCACAATACATCAGTGTTGCCAAGTTAAGGTTTTCCCCCTAGATTAAGGGGGTTTTCAACCGCTTAGAGGGATTTTAGGGGGTATAAATTTGTTAGGGGAAATTTGGGGGGTAAGAAAATCATTTTAACTAATTAAATTTTAGAGTTCGATGATTGGTTTTGCCAAATTGTTGATAGTTATTCACATAAATTTTTATTTTCTTTTAGCCTACATATTTTTGAAGTTGAAAAATTTTAGAATGTGACTAGAAAAGCAAAGAAAACCAGCTAAAATATAACGAAGTTTTTTATTTTAAAAACAAAAAAATCATTTCATTGCATTTACTAAAATTAATTTGAAATAAAATCTTAGAAAATTGCTGAATTTTGGGAAAATTTATTTTAGGGGGATCTTTTTTAGTGGTAGAGCAAATTTGGGGGGTTTTTTGGACAACTTAGGGGGATTTGTAAAAAAGTCTTGGCAACACTGCAATACATGCAATTTGATATAAGTATAAATTCAATACAACTTTCATATTAAAATATGATTCGTAGACAAAATGGAGCCTCAAAAATTTTAACAACATTTGAATAATAATACAAGTTTAATTAATTAATGTCACATATAACAAATACAAATTAAAAAATATCTGCATAATTTGTAAAATGATTTGTATTCTGCATTACACAATGAAATTCAATAAAAGTATTAAAAATGTATATTAACTCATTTTGGACACACTGATGTCTTCAGAGGCTTATAGTAGAATTTCAAGACAAATATTTTTGCGGAACTTTTAACTTTCAACCCTTTAACCCTTACGGGGCTTGTTTGTCCCTTTTTAAAAAGAGGTCAAAAAACGTCCTTTTCATTCAAGAGTAAGATGGTTGAAATTTTCCGCAAAAATATTTGTCGTGAAATTCTACTATAAGTCTCTGACGACATCAAAGTTGAAAATTTAACTTTAATGCTAGAAATAAGTCAAAACTTAAAATATGTTTAAGGGTTAATCTCTTACTTATTTAGAATTGGCGCTCAAATGTCCAACAAACCTGGATTTTAGGGGGAAACCATGTGAATCTTCCATTTTAGGTATTGAATGTGGTTAGCGAACTTATGTAAAACACTACGAGGAACATTTTTGTAAAACATTTTAACCCTTTAGTTCCCCAATTAAAAGGATTTTTTTGGCTCCTTTTAAAAAATGGGGAAAAAAGACCTATAAGAGTCCAAAAAATTCCCTTTAGTTGAAGAGCTAGAGGGTTAAAATGTTCCTCGTAGTGTTTTACATAAGTTCGCTGAACACATCCTGTACCTAAAATGGAAGATTCACATGTTTCAAATCAGAGCTTTGAAGAAATAATTTTTTTTAATGAATTCACTACACCCAAAATATTACATAGTGCCATAGTGAACAGAATCCATAGTGAATTTGAATTTTATAGAATTCCACTATTATAATCAGTAACAACTATGAACAAAGAAAAAATAAAATATTTTTTGATTGCCCTGTGAAATGAAATTTAAAATGGTTTTTGTCAAGGCAATTAAAAAAAAATAAATTAATATATGCACAGAGAAAGAACAAATTTTATTTAAATGTAAGTAAATGTTTTTATAGTGTTTTAAAATGGTTTTAATATTAAATTACAATTTGTCAATAGATTAAAAATAAAAACGCATTATGAAGTTGATGTAGGTTTTTAAAACAAATTTGCAAAGAAAAGCGTTCAAGAAACGATTCCAAAAGAGTAAGACTTCCAAAATAAAATTCGATTGACATGATTCAGAGGGGCAGCAAAGGGTAACATCTAAATAACATATAAAATATTATTTTATATTATATTATTAATTCGTAAATTTTGCAAATATTAATAAAAATTGTAAAATGAAAGACTCGTTCTTATCATCTTTTGTAATAAACTCAAACTTCATTAACCATTAACGATTTTTAAATGAGTCATCGTTGATATCAACTATTTTTAAAATTGATTCCACTTCAACTATAAAATCGTTGCTAATAATATTCTCCATAGTTGATTTGCTTATTTTAAATAAACCTAGTTAGCTTTCACTACTTTGTACCCACTATGACATAGTGAGGGTTATTTCACCTATGGCATAGTTGAAAAAATAGTGTTCAGCAACTACGTAATATTTAGAGTGTACCAATCGAATTCAATTTTCTCTAGAATTGAATGAATTCCTTTTCTTAAGTAATTCACTGAATTCGTTCAAGTAAACGCGTTCATCAAACAATAAATTCAAAGAATTAAATCCATTTCAATAGTGAATTAATTCACCACAGAATTCGTTCAATTTCATTTTCGTTCAGTGAATTAAAAAAAAATAAAATTACGTTGTGTGAATTAAAAAAAATAAGATTACTTTCAGTGAATTAAAAAAAAATTAAATTACGTTCAGTGAATTAAAAAAGAAAAAAACTACGTTCACTGAATTGAAAAAAAAAATTACGTTCACTTAATTGAAAAACAAAAATTACGTTCGCTGAATTAAAAGCCTGTTTTCTCCCGTTCAGTAGAAGAAAACATTGTATTGTAAAATCGTATGAATGAAATACGTCATAGTCAATCATCTACATTTTACTGGGAAGCATAAATTTGAAAAATTAATAGTTATATTTTTTCCAAATTCATCTATATCTGTAAAGTTTTTATTTTTAATAAATAGTAAAAGGCTTTAGTTTTTAATCATGTAGGTTGATAAAGTGCATCGGGTTTCTCTAACACTTAATATATATGTAATTTGTTTATTTTTACTAGCAAACGCTGTAAGATTGCTTAGTTGCAAATTTTATTTGTAAATAAATGTTTTCTTCTACTGAACGGCAGAAAACAGGCTTTGAGTTCAATGAACGTAATTTTTGTTTTTTTAATTCAGTGAACGTATTTTTTTTTTTTTTTAATTCACTAAACGTAATTTTATTTTTTTTAATTCACTGAATGAAAATGAAATTGAAGGAATTCAGTGGTGAATTAATTCAGTAAGGAATTAATTTACTTTTTTCCGTTCGATTTATAAAATTGAACGCGATCACCAGTGAATTAATTCATTTGATTTAATAAAAAGAACTATAGCAATTGAATTAATTCGTAACGAACGAAAACAAATATGAATTAATTCCATTCAATATATGGTGCTTTGTGAATTGGTTTATCGAATTTTTAATTAAGAATTGAAAAATTGAATTAAGGAATTCATTTTTCGCGATGTCCAAAAATTCATGGGTGGTCATTACCCTCTCGCTTACCAAAAAATGCGAATAACGAGTTACCCATAGTGAAAGAATAATTAGTTAATCAAAAAGATAGAATAAGTGGTTACCATACATTGTGAAATAGTTGGTCATATTGGGAAAAAAACTTTTTACCTCGGAACATTTTCTATTCAGTTGGAAAAATGTTCAAAACAATTTAATAAATAAAATATTAATATAAAAAAGACTAAATCAGTACTTATTTTATCAATTACCAGTAAGTGATTACTTTGCAGGAATATATAAATACGTCTATAACTTATTATCAGTAAGCCATTATTTTGTATTTTAAAGTAATGCAAAAGGTAATGACCTGTCATTACTTGGTAATCCGTTATTACCATGTTTTTGCTGGGTTAGTGAACTATTTATTCGAATTTTGTTTCTTTGATTATGTTTTTTGAAGCCGACTTATATATTGTTAATAAGTTATTATTGCAATTAAAATTTTATTGATTATAAATTTAATTATGTTAATGTACAATTTTTCGATGTGTTTTAAGATACTTTAAGTCTTATTTGCACTAAAATAAAATAAATAAATATTATTTTTGCCAATTTTTTTTTTGTTGGTTTGACTAAGAATATGAATTTATAAACCCGAAGAACTCTAATGTGCTAATTCATAAACAAAATTTATTTGGTATTTGAAGCTTGCTATAGTTAAAGTACATATTTCGCTTAATAAGGAGTTATTAGAAATCTTGATTCATAATCGTATTTTAACTATAAATTAATTTTTCGATTAGATACTGGCAACACTATTGTTCATTTTCTCTCTTCTGCCAAATAAGTCGTAAGTGATTGCTTGCTATAGTTAAAGTACATATTTCGCTTAATAAGGAGTTATTAGAAATCTTGATTCATAATCGTATTTTAACTATAAATTAATTTTTCGATTAGATACTGGCAACACTATTGTTCATTTTCTCTCTTCTCCCAAATAAGTCGTAAGTGATTTACAAATTTAGTAAACGATTGACTCGGTAATCGGAAGTGAAAACTTTATTTCCTTAAATTAGAGAACTAATGATGTGCTAAGATAAATTTAAAAGCCATTAAAAATATTTTTTTTATTTATAAAGCAAATCAATGGAAATGTGTGTAAAAAAGTAATTTTTTAGAACATATTATTCAAAGCATACAAAAGTAATCGAATTTCGAATAATGTTTTGACAGTCTACTCATCACTATTGTTTTGTTTTTCTTTTTAATTTTATTTTTACATTTTTTTGGAAATTTTTTCGAAAAAGGTCATTGGCTACGCAATTGTTATAGTTTTTTTCAGTTTGATGGATGCAAGTTGTTGGAAGCCACACATTCTAGGGATGGGATGGCTTTAATAAATCATTTCATGCCTGAAAATGAAATAATTAGCAATTAAATGGTGGCTTCCTCACTCCAAACTTTATAAAAGGCTTAAAGTTAGTGAGTACCAACTATAAACCTTTATTATTTTCTTCATTATTAAGTAAATATGAATACTGTTTTTCACAAATTAGCTTAAAATCCTGCAATAAGACTGTTGTAAAAGTTTATGAATTAGACCATAAAAATATAAAAAAATCAATTACAAAATTGGCTTCGATATTTTTACATTTGGTTTTTCTTTGCGTGTAGTTTAACGCAGTATATAACTGGAATACTGCTTTTAAAATGTGGTTTATTTTGAAAATGTTGGTTTTTAATTTTTATTTAATAATAAAAATTGTTTTTTTCGACCTTTTTTTCATTTATTAATTAGAAATTTATTAATTTAGTTCAAGTCCTTATTATGAATTAACATAATAAGTACTTTTTTCCAAAAACTGCTATATTTCTTCATCAGGATACTCTCCTGACAAATACTTCACAGAGTGACAAATACCTCTACGCTTTCAGGAATTTTGTTTCGTTTCAATAAAGAAATAAATTTTAAAAGAGAAAAAATTTTTCGGCAAATTTCTGTTAACATACTTGGAAATGGATGACAAAATTCGTATTCGGTTTAATTAAAGCAAGTTTTACTGACATGTCGAAAAATAGACCTAAACCATTTAATTGCTTTAAAAATACTTTTAAATTTCCTACATTTTGATGTTTATTTTTTATTTTACAAACACCCAGAAAACGGATTCAGTTCTGATAATCGCATTTGAAGCCAATCGCATGGTTCAGTTGTGGTAGCAGAATCTTTCAGTTGTGGCAACAGAAAACCAATTGAGACAGGACTAATTTGACTGTGGCAATGGAATCTCAGTTGCATCAAGAATGATTCGGTAGCCGCAACCGAAAAATTCATTTGATGCAACTGAACCATTCGATTGGCAACAAATGGGGTTGTCAGAACCGAATCTGTTTTCTGGGTGAAGTATTTAAAAAAAGTTTACGAATGATATCGTGTGCGTGCTGATATTCCTTCACTGTTTTTTCGCCTGAAAAAAAAAACATTAGGGGTTTTCATATAAACTTGTAACCCTTGTATAAATACAAAACATATTTTTTATGTATGGAGTTTGACATTAAACTCATAAATATACCAAGTTTACACCGTTTACGACTAGAATACTTGACTTTTTAAATATGTACCTATATTCTAATAATTTTTTAAATATGTATGTTGTCTATATTAAAAAAACAAAATTGCAAAAATTTGCAAATTAACTTTCTTTTTTCTTTTTGTAGAAAATCTGCACCACAGTTTCTTTTGGATGTTTACCATCGTTTAAAAGAAGAAGAAACAAACGATGAACCTGCACAGTCAGTACGTTCCAAGCGTGATTTACAGGAACAAGAAAACTTTATAACGGATCTCGATAAAAGAGCCATTGATCAAAGTGATATTATAATGACATTTTTAAATAAGAGTAAGTAAGAGATAAAATATCAGTAAAGTTAGAATGTTGCAGTGTTGCCACTTTTTGAATAATTATTCAAAAACGGGACTTTTTACACATTCGTTGAATAATTTTTGAATAATGACATTTCTGTGTAGTTTTTGTGTAATTTCACATTTTATAGAAATTTCCGTAAATTTTTAAAAATTCCGGAGCTTTTTAATAAAGTAATAAAAAAAGTCGATATTTAGACGAAAAGAGTTTGTCAGTGAAATATTTACCACAAATCTCTATTTTCTGGTGAATTACTTTTGTAAATTTTTTCAACACTAAACCCAATTTAAAAGAAGAAATCAAAAATGGTGCTATGTATTTTTTTGTTTTGTTTAAAGCACCGCCTTTTGTTTATTTTTTGCGAAAATAATTGTCAAGCTTCTTTTAAAAATTCTCTTGGTTTGCAAGACCATTTAAAAATTCAGCGAAAGAGTGGGAAAGTTTGAGTTTGTTATGATTGTGACTTTCTAATGTCTGAAAATGTTTTGCTGTAGTTATCATGATACTGGGCTTTGACCAGACAAAAATTTTGTTAACGCAGCAAGGTGGAGCAGAATCAGAATATTTTAGAATTCTGTAAATCCAACATCCTTCCAATTTCAACAGAATCGTGTGAAATTTTTGAAAAAAATTTTATATTTTTGTTTTTTAAAAGAAAATTTGTTGATACACATAGTGCAAAGAAATTTCATGTTAAGGTCTGCCTTGCTCCATTAACATAAAAATTAAAGAAAAAAGGCCAAATTTTACAAATACGGTATTTTTAAAATTTTTTCTGTCTTGCCGACATCTAAAGCTAGGGTTGAACAGGGCTATGCCATCACATTACGGACGCCTTGGAGGATCTACTTCAGCTTTTTTTAATTCCAGCTTTGTACTCAGAGAAAAATTGGTTTAATTTAAATACAAACGGTTAAATTTTGAGGAGTATGGGAGAGAATAATTAGCAAGTAAATAATATTTTTGCATGCAATGCATCTGAATGAAGTAGCCTTTCTGAAAAACATAAATACTTTGTTCTGAAAGAAACTTTTAATATGGATAAAATACCATTTTTTTAATATTCAAATTTAAAAGCACGCTATTTTAATTCTGCAAAAGATATTGCATTGAAAATCCCTTTAGTTAATAGAATAATTTGTTATAATATTTTCAGAGAAATTGGCCTGGAAATTTGCAGAAGGCAAAAACACGGCACAGGTTATAGAAAAAATGCTAAATTTTAGTTTTAAAATGCAAATAACTTTTGAACTTTGTAGATGATAGAAATGTTACGTCTTTAAAAATAGGTTTGTAAATAGAAAAATGGCAAAACTTTGGAGTCAAATGGCATAGCTCCCGCAGTTGTGGCCATCCAAAACTTACAGTGTGAACTTTCATATCAGTCTGTAAGAAATGGCGAAATTCTTCCCAAAATATTTGTATTCTTCTCCACTATGCCCAGGAGAGTTTAATTTGAAATCATATTAAAAATAAATTTTTTGTGTAATTTCATACGGTTTTGGGTAATTTTTGACCTACAGCTGTGTAATTTTTTGTTTTACTGGTGGCAACACTGGAAAGTTGTTATATGAAACCACAGACTATGTAGACAGTACAAGAGATATTTAACAAACATGGTTGCATTCATCATGCACATGTGTTAGTGACAACAAATGTTTAACTTTTGACATAAGAAGTTTACGAAAGACATAAGAAAACAGCAACAACACTATAAGATTTTCTCACCATTTATTTCTAACAATTGTCAACCAACAACAATGTAACAAGAAAAAGCATTTGATTTCCATATTGGAAAAAACAAAAAAATATAGAGAACTTAAGTGTCTATAGCTGTGTTTTTGCGGTAAGCTCTCAACGTTGGCTTTTGTCATTCCCATACAAATTTGACATTAGTAACGTTAAGAGTTAACACTAAATGTTGGCTAATGCCATATTTGTATGCGAATGACAAAAGCCAACATTGATAGCTTGCCGCACAAACACGGCTTATGTATGTTCTGTGGCAGACAGGTCGTCAGCTTATTATTGGTTTGACCCAAATGCCAAAAAGTCGTTATAGAGAAAAACGATAAAGAAAGTTTAAATTTTTTCTTTTGTATGCAAAATATTTGCATTACACAGTTGCGAGCGTAAAAATAAAACTCTTCGCTAAATCATCTAAGTATGCTTTGATTTCTTCTAATGGTTTTTTTTATTTGCGCTTATCTTTTGTTATTATATTAGCTGATGTGTAGGTTCATATTTTAAGGCGTTTGATATGCATTTATTTATGTAAATTAGTTTTTACGAAATTTTTTTTGGAAACTAGTGGCTATTTTGTGCGAGCAAAAAAAAAAATGCAATGGAAGAATAATATGTATCAGGTAAGTATAAAAAATTTTTTTATTCACGGAAGTTAAACTGAATTAACCAAAATTAATTGCTTATTCTTTACAAAATACAAAGTGATAGCCGTGCTGCTATTATTACAGCGCTTTGGGAAGGCAAACCTTTACTTGCAATTGGAACTATGTTTCAAGGAAACAATTCCACTGTGTCACGAATTGCAATTTGGCATTAGGCTCGCGGTTATATTCATAGGAAAATAGGAAGTGGAAGACCCCGAAAAACAATTAAAAGATAGGACCGAAATATGATCTCTATTGTTAAAGCGACCCCAATAAGACCACCGTAGATGTTATGCAGTATGTTTCAGAACATTTGGGCGCAACCATCGGAGTTCATACCGCACAAAGACGCTTAAAGGAAGCAAACTTGTTAGCAAGACGTCCAACAAAGAAACCCCAACATTTCGCAGTTAAAATTGTTTTAAAAAAATAAAATAATAGAGGTTTGTTTTATAATATAAACTATATTTATTTACGGGAATACTATTAAATATGTTATTGTTTTTCTTTTATTTCAGCCCTTTGACATTTTCATCTAAATTCTACCCGCAGGTAGACGAAAAAAAGGAACCAAATAACACAACTTCCGCTGGCATACATATTGGCAAGAAAATAAAAGTGATATTTAATGCCAATAGTGTTTTTGGATTGTGTAATTTATTCGAAAATAAAATTAACAATATTTACATTAATTTGTTTTTATTCAATTAATAACAAAGAGTGATTGTAATTTTAGCAGCATGTTATGCAGATTTCAACTGACCCACTTTCATTTCTAATAAACGAAATTTCTTCTAAATTTTTGAATGTTAACTGAAATTTTTACCTGTTTATAACCAACTAAAAATTAAATTAAATTAATTTAAACAACGTTTCTTATAAATTATTGTATTTGAACTAACTTTTTTACCTAAAATTTAGGTCACCTAAATTTAGCAGACCATGATTCTCAATATCATTGAAATTTCGGCTGGCGCAAATTCAGGTACTATTTTCTGTTATTTTAGCAGAAATTTTAACTATTTGTACGGCCTTTTTTTTATGAGTGTAGTAGGACCGTAAAGTCTATGTATACCTCGACAACGACATATTAGTTAAATTAATATGTTAGAATTGTATAAATAATATTTAGTTTTTTATTTTATACTCTTAGGTGAAAAGACATATCCTTTTGGGCAATTAATAAAAAACTTAAATTCAGGGAATTAAACGAAAAGGTTAATTCCTTACATAGTGTCTTCAAATGCAATAAAAAATGCCATAAAATTTATAAATTGCACACAAAGCAACAACAAAATTATTTTTTTGGTTGTTGTTGCTTTGTGCGTTATTTTAAAATTTCTTGGCACATTTCATTGTATTTGTAGACTCTAGGTTAGGGAATTAAACGAAAAAGTTTATTTCTTCAGGGAATTAAGTGCGCAATTGAATGCATTCCCAGGGATTTCATTCCCTAGGGAATGAATTCCTTGACGAAAAGTTGGATTAACTAGAATGAACGAATTCCTTGGTGAATGAATGCATTAAATTTTATGAAGGAATTAGAAAAAAAATAATGAATTCCTTTAGGATAAATCGAATGAAAAAAAAAGGAATTCATTCAATTCCTTAAGTTTGATCAGGGAATTCATTCCCAAAATATAAATTCTATTAAAAAAAAGGGAATTAATTCTTCGAAGCTGTGGTCAGTGGGCCACACCGCAGTGTGAACAAAAGTTTTTATTTACATTGCAGGGCTTTGCAGAGTGAGATAGAAATAGAATAGGAGTTTTCTTATAAACTCGTAAATTCCTTGTAAATCTTATATAAAAACAAGCCATATTTTTTAAGCATGGAGTTGGACATTAAACTCATAAATATTCCAGATTTACACAGTTTACGGGTAGAATACGAGTTTATATGAGAAGGCTTAATATATATTGGAAATATGTAGAACATTTTCACGGAAACTAAACACATTTTTTGGCTATCCAATCCCATCAAGGGAAATATAATTATTTAATATAAAAAATTTAAATGAAAACAACAGAATAGGTATACCTAACCTCAAAATAATACGTCTGTTGGCTGGACAGAAAAATTTATTACTTTAACCAAATTTATTCCTGTTTTTTGGCTTAAAATAAAATTTGTTGATTTTAACAAATCCTTTTGTTAAATTCAACAAATCTAAATTTAAGTAAAAAATTTGTATAACTACAGTTTTATCTGTAGTCGTAGAATTTATCCAAATTTAGGGTCTCGGAACCCTCCCCGGACCTAGTCCATATCATGTGAGGGCATATAAGGGCACTCCATCGGAGTAAACATTTTGTCCGTTTTGCTATATCTCGCTTAGTTTTCGTGATATGGGCCATTTTATGATATGTGGAAAATTTTTATTAAAAATTTCCGAGGGTCCAATGCCCCAAAGTGGTTTATTTTTGAATAGAGATTCGCTGGGGTATTACACGGTTAGTGGTAGTCGAAATTTCATCAATTTTGCTCTATCTCTCTTAGTTTTCGAGATATGGGCCATTTTAAAAAATCGAGAGGGAACGAAATAGCGCCATCTTTAAAACTTCGGATACATTGGTGGCGCCATCTATCGGGTAATAACAGTAACATGAAAATATTATATTTTAGCAATAAATTTTGTAAAATTTAACGAATGGGTTCTTAAATATTAGTTTTAAATAATTTTGAAAATTAACACTCAAAATTAGTTAAAGTACTGAGGGTTTTTAGTATAGTGTTGAATGAAGGTAACTAAAATCTTTGTGTTTCTCAGGGTTTCAACTAAAAATTTGTTAAAAATTAGTCAAATCGATTTGAAACCCGTTTGACAGATTTTTCTACTGACGTATTACTTTAAGTGTACGGAATAGTCCTAACTATTCGAGTAATATTTCTATATATGTCTTTTAAATGTTAGGGATGAATTTCTCCAAATCTTAAAGTTATCGTAATAAATTGCTGTTAGAATCCTAAAATTTTTTAAAGAAATTGTAAGAGATTTTATTATGAAACAGTCCTCAGAATCCGAAATATTTTTCATAAAAGTAAATCCCTATAATCTTAAAATTACACACGTATTTGTATTTGCCGAATAGTATCTTATATTATTATTACTATTCGGCAAATACTCTCCCAATATGTATATACTAAGAAAAATACACAGAGGAAATTTTACTGGACGAGTTTTTTTTTTTTGAAATTTTGCAGTAAGCCAATGATGTTTTATTCACAAAGTAAATGAAAAATTTCTTAAATTTATATATTTTAGGAATCCCGTTTTCCCAGTGTAGAAACGGTAATGACATATCATTATTTTTTGGACTACCAGTAATGACACCCACTTACCTTCTGTATTATTTTAAAACATATAATAATGAGTTATTGATAATTACTTATTTTTATCATTATTTCAAATAGAAAATAATTTTTTAGATTTTTTTGAAAATTTTTTTAAATCTATTTTTAGACTCAAAATTTTTTAAACACTGGTAAGGATATATGTAACCACATATTTTTTGATTTTTTGTATGTTGGCGAGTAAGCTTACTTGTGTGCAGCAGGTCAATTATTAAATATTACATGTCGATATAGCTCAGATGGTAGAGCTATTGACTGGCAATCTGTAGACCCAGGTTCGATTCCCGCACCAGCAAATTTTATTTAAAAAAAAAATACAATAAAAAATATTTTTTTTTATATAATTTATTTTTTAGAAAATCTAATTTTAGACTCATTATTTTTGTCAGTACTGGTAAGCACATAGGTAACGATATATTTTTTGATTTTTCGTATGCTGGTGTGTAACGACAACTCATTATTTTTCGCGACATCGCCATATAAAGGTAATAAGAAATGTAATAACAAAAGTAACTAGTTACCATTACTAAGTATGTAGTTACATAACCACATATCTGGTAATGATTTTCTACACTGGGTTAATGAATCTTTTTGATTGAGTGTATGAAACTTTTAATAAATAAAATGATATTTGTCACAACATTTTATGAATAATTCCTTTAATTCAATGAAAAGTTTCAATGGTCGAGTTCCAGTGAAACTTCATTGGCTTTATGCAATAATATCATGCAGATAATGCTTTGTGTAGTGCTGAAGGTTCAGAATAAATTTTAAGTTTTTCTTCAGATATGCTTACTCGTACTTTTGCAAAACTCAAGAAATTTGTTACATTACATTTGGAAAGAAGCTAGAGGATAGATAAAAGGTGGCTTCCATTAGCAATATTAAATACTACCTATTTAAAAAATAAAACCATAATTTTTTAACCCCTTTCAGTAAAAGAAATATTTTGATAATCAGAACTAAAAACGATTTTTGTCTTAAATGCAACTTATATAAGAAATTTTTTTTAAAATTTGTTTACTTAAGTCAAATTTTATAAAAAATTAATTTTTAGTTTTTGCCCATAATAGTTTGTTCTAAAACAATTACAAAAGGTTTTCGTTACTTCCGAAAAATTACTCAATTTCTGTAAAATTTCAGAATTTCAAATTTTGTAAAATGTAACGTGTATTTTTTTTACACAAAGGTAGTCAGTACAAAGGTAGTCACAAAATTCTCGGTGGGCAAAAATGGGTTAACCAAGTGGTTAATTATAAATGTTTCGACTCATATAGGAACCCTATTGATTATACGTGACGTATGAGTAATAAAGAAAATTTAAAAATTTTAAATTATTGGTGGCGCCATCTACCGGATAATAACAGAAACATGAAACTATTATATTTTAACAATAAATTGTGTAAAATGAATGAGGGGTATAGTTGATATTTTTATTTGGTAAATGAATGTTTACCCATCAAGGCAAACGACACTGACGATGGCTTTGTAGCGAAAGCCGAAAACACGTATTCTGTCCTGCTGCCCTTACCGAATTCTTTAAAATTTTTTATTCTTTAAGCACCGTAAGTTGTTTGAGTTTCACGTCAAAAAACTGTTATACTCCATATAAAAAAATGATTTTTCACGACAATCAGTTTCACTTGAAAATTGTGTAGTTTGTTTTCATGCAAATTTAATGTCACAATTTGTGAAAAGTGCCATGTTGTGTTTAATGCAAGGACCGGAAACTTTTTATTTTTTGGTTTTTATCAAATATAAATATCGTAAAAGTATTAAAATAAAAATTCAAACGTACAAAAAAATAAAAAGAAAAAAATATTTATTTAAAATACTCCTCATGATGAAAATAAAAAACTTTTTCTGTTTTAATTTTCTTTCAAAAAAAAAAAAAATAAATAGATGGAAAAAAAGAAACTTTTTTTGTGTTGTTATAAATAAAAAAAGAAAAATATATATAAATATATTTTTTTTTAATTTTCTTTTGCTGTAAATACCTGGCCTAAAATGTGTTCTTTTTTCCGCGACTTTTTTTCGCTATTTGTTTTTTGCAACTAGCCACAGAACTTTGTTCTATGAATTGGGTATTATAGTCTCTTGAATGCATATTTAACAAAACCGCACCTAAAAAATTGTAAAATATTGGCGGAACGCAAAAAATACTTTATGGTAAAAAAATTGTATTAAAACACCTTATCAGCGATTTTCATTCTGCAAACAAATATACTGATCTAAGAATTTTCCTTTTTGCAAATTTTTTCCCGCGACTTATTTTCGCGATTTTTTTTCAATTATCCACCAAACTTTGTTGTATGAAATGGGTATAATAGTCTCTAGATTACATATTTAACAAAACTGCTCCTAAAAAATGGCGAAATTTTGGCGCAACGCGAAAAAATACTTTATGATAAAAAAATTGTATTAAAAACCCTTATCAGCGATTTTCATTCTGCAAACAAATATACTGATCTAAGAATTTTGCTTTTTGCAAATTTTTTTCCCGCGACTTTTTTTTTGCGATTTTTTTTAAATATTTACCAAACTTTGTTGTATGAAATGGGTATTATAGTCTCTAGATTTCATATTTAGCATAATCGCATCTAAAAAAACGCGAAATTTTGGCGGAACGCGAAAAAACACTTTATGGTAAAAAAATTGTATTAAAAACCCTTATCAGCGATTTTCATTTTGCAAAGAAATATACTGATGTAAGAATTTTCCTTTTTGCTAATTTTTACCCCCGAGACTTTTTCGCGATTTTTTTTCAACTAGCTACCAAACTTTGTTGTATGAAATGGGTATTACAGTCTTGGGTATTACATATTTAACAAAACCGCACCTAAAAAAATTGGTGGCTAATTGCAAAAAAATCGCGAAAACAGTCGCGGAAAAAAATTTCTAAAAAGTAAAATTCTTACATTAGTATATTTGTTTGCAGAATGAAAATCGCTGATAAGGGTTTTTAATACAATTTTTTTACCATAAAGTGTTTTTTCGCGTTCCGCCAAAATTTCGCGTTTTTTTTAGATGCGATTATGCTAAATATGAAATCTAGAGACTAGAATACCCATTTCATACAACAAAGTTTGGTGGATAATTGAAAAAAAATCGCGAAAAAAAGTCGCGGGAAAAAAATTTGCAAAAAGGAAAATTCTTACATCAGTATATTTCTTTGCAAAATGAAAATCGCTGATAAGGGTTTTTAATACAATTTTTTTTACCATAAAGTGTTTTTTCCCGTTCCACCAAAATTTCGCGTTTTTTTAGATGCGATTATGCTAAATATGATATCTAGAGACTATAATACCCATTTCATACAACAAAGTTTGGTGGATAATTGGTAAATATTTAAAAAAAATCTCGAAAAAAAAGTCGCGGGAAAAAAATTTGCAAAAACGAAAATTCTTAGATCAGTATATTTGTTTGCAGAATGCAAATCGCTGATAAGGGTTTTTAAATACAATTTTTTTACTATAAAGTCTTTTTTCGCGTTCCGCCAAAATTTCGCATTTTTTTGGGTGCGGTTTTGTTAAATATGTAATCTAGAGACTATTATACCCATTTCATACAACAAAGTTTGATGGATAATTAAAAAAAATCGCAAAAAAAAAGTCGCGGGAAAAAAATTTGCAAAAAGGAAAATTCTTACATCAGTATATTTCTTTGCAAAATGAAAATCGCTGATAAGGGTTTTTAATACAATTTTTTTTACCATAAATCTAAAATTTTATAAATTAAAAAATAAAAACTGTTTTTCTTAAAAGGAAACTTTTTTTTTCTACAAAAAAAAACTTTTCTTTTTTTTGTACAAAAACTTTTTTTTTATTTTTTCTTTTTCTTTTTTTGTTTGGGGTTGAAAATAAAAAAATATCATTTGTATAAAAATCATTTGTAATTTTTGTTTTTCTTTTTTTTATAAGGATAAATATATTTTCAATTTTAGATGAATATAAAAAAAAAATAATTTAGAAATTTACTTTATTTTGAACAAAATAATTTTTTATTTCTTGATGAAAACTTAAAAATAAAGTTTTTGGTTTGTAAAATCCGGTGCCTGGTTTAATGTGATTGTGGCTTTTTAATTACATGAAAAAATTTTTCGTTTTCTGAGTTTAAATTACTATTTATGGCCTGAAATTTTTCCACGTGAAAAACAACTTACGGTGCTTTAATTAGAAATTTATTAATTTAGCTCTCCTGACACTTACTTCACAGAGTTTTTGCTTTCAAAAACCTCTACACTTTCAGGAATGAAAAGACGATCGTTTCGGGGATTTTCCAGGTCCCCTTCATCAGTTTTCTTTAGAAAATGGTGGCAATAGTCCAATCCAAATTTAAGCATCAAAATCTTATATTAAATGTAGTCTGCTACATGAACAAAAAACTTTCATAATATTTCTATTGTTGGTTATGCTTTGCAGAAGACTTCGAAAACATATTTTATTGTTTACTTCATTCGCATTTTGATGTAGCAGACTACATTTAAAGGACCTACAATGAAACGAATTTCCAATATTTCAATTTGTACCTTCAGTAAACATCCCATGTTACTTAATTTATCAAAAAAATTTCGCATTTTCTGTTTTAATTTTAAGTTAATATCGAATAAAACTGAAAAAGATCGACCTTTTTAATACCTAAAAATGAAGGAGTCTGTGACAAATATTAAATTTCAAAACCCAGATAAAACCATTCACAAATGTAAAACATATATTTTCTAAAGAATTTCAACAAAGTTTTAGATAATTGAAGTGCAAATTCCTGAAACACTAACGATTTTAAAATATGCATGTTCAAAAATGTACTTTATTTTCCATACACAGAAAAAAATTATTAACCTTAAATATTTAATTAAATATATATTAAAAATAAAAATGGTTTCTAAACAAATATTTAATTGAATCAATAATTTAATTGACTTTTAAATATTTTTGCAAATATTTGATGCATAATTATGTGTTGTATAATTCTTAAACTTTTTTTTCTTAAACTGTACACACAGAGAACAGATTCGTTGTGGCAATCGAATTTGTTGCCAACCGAATTTTGGTAGTTACGTGTACTATCACATAATTCGATTGAAGCAGCAGATATTTTCAGTTGTATCTACTATATTTTCGAATATGAAAATGTTGGCACAACCGATTTTATTTGGTGTTCAGTATATCCGACCGAATTTATTTACCAAATATTTTGATATTAAATAAAACACTGTTTCCAATTATTATTGGAAAATTTTAAAAAGTTTTATTTGAAAATTAAAAATATTTATCAAATGAATGAATAAGAATTAAAAAGAGGTTCAGATTCTGGGACATTTTTTCCATAAACTAATTCTAAGGGTTGCAATTATTTTCCTGTTGAAAATTACCAGATTCTAAAGACCCTGTCCAATAAAATGTCTCAGATTCTGAGGATTTTCTTACCAAAGAAATTGCTCAGATTCTGAAAAGTTTTTGGAGTTCTAATAACTTTTTTCTAAAGAAAATCTATTAGATTCTAATGGCTTTTTCCTACAGATAACGCTCATATTCCATTAAAAGTCCTCAGAATGCTCAGATTCCAAGAATTTGTTCCTAAGAAAAATTTTCTGATTCCTAGGATGTAGTGTTTTAGACGTTTTTATATAAAAACTTCTCAAATTAAGAGGAACATTTTCCTAAATAAAACCTCTAAATTAAGTGGACATTTGCCTTTAGTGAAACCGTAAGATTTTGAGAGAATTATTTAAGGAAAAAATTACCAGAATGTAAGGGTTTTTGGTTATAAAGCGTTTTCTATCCCCAAATCTGAGCATAGGAAATGAGTTGTTTTCACAAGATGAAGAAAATGTAGATGTATAAAAATAGCATCAAAAACTTACTTTTTACCTAGGAAAGTTAAATTTTTATATGCACATAAGGTTCTTTTCACATTAATACACTCATAAAAGAAAGTCCATACAAATAGGTCAAAATTGTGTTGGCGCAAATACATATACTATTTCCTGTTATTTTAGCAGAATTTTGACCTACATATGTGTACGGGCTTTTTAAGAGAAAATAACAGAAAAATTAGATCAATTTAATCAGAAGGTTTTTTTATAATTTATATTTTATTTTTTTGATTTGGTTTTGTTTTTTTGGTAATTTTTTGACATTGATTTTATTTTTTGTTAATTATTATTATGTCCGATTGACTTTCGATCAATACTACCGAATTTGTTCGAAACGGTCAGTTGTAAATACCGAGTTAAAAAAAATTTAAGAATTAATATTTGAATTAATATTGTTACTACTGACTTATAGCAGCTACAACTAATAAATTTGGAATAATGCATATTTTATAACTTTTAATATGGTTGTGATTATGGAATTGTTTAAAAAAATATATATTTTCTTTCAATTGGTTGAGAAGACCGATGTAAATTCAGTAGAGCAATTCAATCAGTTGCGAATGTAGAAAATTGTTTTTCAATACGAAATATTTATTATATCAATAAAATTTAAATAGTCTGAAATAATATAAGGCGCTATTAACAGAATCTTGTTGGTTTTGATGGATATCTAACTGAATCGTTTTCTGCGTGTATGCATATATAGAAAATTTTTTGTATAAAGCCCAGTATTTTGTTCAAAAGAGCGAAAAATGTTCGCTCTGTGTTGGAGCTCAAAAACTATAATAAAAATCTTAAAATACACAAATTTTTTATGATCTATGAAAAGTTACAATCATATTTCACCCAAATGTCACTTTTTCGCTACATTTTCAAATGGTCCTGTCTATTAAATTGATGCGAAAAAAATTCAACCACAATTTCGCAACAATTCCACGCAAGTGAAAAATCATTTTTTTATATGGAGTTTGACAGCTTTTTTCGCAAAAGTACGAACAAAATACCGGGCTTAAGAACTAAAACCTTTGCAGTTCACAAACAAAACAAACACATATGCAGTACTCCAAATATATAAACATGACATACACACACTTTTTTACAACTTCAAATAATTTTTTTTTTTTATTTTCAATTAATGTTTTAATTGATATTATTACTACTTTAAACTAAATTTGTTTCAATTAATCGTATACAATTTTTAGTAATTAATAGTATCATTTGAGTGATAGGTGCAAAATCAATTAAAATTTTAATTGATATAATCAATTTCGTTGTTAAAATTCGTTTTTAGTTTTTTTCTGTGTAGTAAATTCATATAAAATTAATTTGAAACAAAAAAGATATAAAATTTGTATTTCAGATTAAATTTTCTGCAAATGTTGATGCAGAAGTTGTCATTCTTTAGTGGAATATGATTCATATTCGTGATATTCATCCTAAAATCTATTAGAATTAATATGTCGCATGGCCTATGCATTTTAAGTGTTGTACTGTGTTATTTATATGACATCTAAAAATAATAAAGTTAATATTCTGCTGCGTGCCCATTTTGGCAATAACCTCTTCTCAACGTTTTGGCAACGAATTCATTATATTTTGGCATATTTTCTTCGAAATTGAGTTCCAGATTTGCTGAACAGCCGTCCAAAGTGCTACATTACTGGTTAGGTGTATTTGAGACTCTCCCTTCTTTATATCTGCCCATGAGTTTTCGATTGGATCGAAATCTGAGGACTGATCGTCTCAATCCAATAGGTAACTTTGTTATCTTAAAACCAATTTTTTGCAAGTTTACTAGTGTGCTTCAAGTAATTGTCTTGCTGGAAGACCTACGCCAGTGGGATTTCCTCAGAAGCACACGGTAGGATTACTTTCTGTGAGATATTAACGTAAATGGGCTTATTCATGATTGTTCTGATCCAATATATGGGCCCTACACCATAGTAAGAAAATCATCCCCATACCATAATGCTAGAACCGCCATGTTTAATAGTTTTTGTTGGTGATTTTTGATCAGAAGACCCCAATTTCTGCATTATGGGGTCTTCTGACCTAGAATAGTAATGTCCTACCTCCTAATAAAACAATTTTGGACTCGTTTGTCCTAAGAATATTTCTCCACTTTTCAGCTGGATATTCCAAATGTGCTTTAGCGAACTGCAACATGCTTACGTGAGAGCAGTGGCACTTTTCGGAGACTACATGCGTTTAATTTGTTATCTCGCATTTTCTATACAATAATTTTAACATTTACTGTTACATTTAGTTCCTTCTTAAGCTCTGCAGCTAGCATAAATTATGTCCTTTTTGCATTGCCTGAACAAACGCTTAGCCGTTAATGGTGACAAAACGCTCTTGAGAGCACATTTCATATTTCAGGCATGCAATGCTTTTCATCACAAATTATACCAGATATGAATCAGCTGATTTGGGCAATATGGCCGACAGAAAATGAGAAAAACAAAACGCATAAATTTAAGAAAAACACAAAAGAAAAGCACAATAATCTAAAAAGAGACAGATATATACAAAAAATGCACAATACAAAATGTATGGAGATTTTATATTGTTATCTCCCTCTTGACTTCACTTCCATGTAAACAAAACCATACGGTTCGAGAATACTTTTTTGACACCTGTCATTGGTTTCACATCTGGTATTAATCTGTGCTTTTCATGTTCCATTTCTTGCGAAATGAAATGTTTAATGAAATTTATTAATAACAATAGCTGTGTTTTCGACTTATCTAAATATATCCGTTAATTCATAAAAACCCTCAAAGTTCATAAAAACACGTTTCAGACGAAAACTAACACATTAATTTTTGTATGCACGATAACTTTCAACACGGATAATTATCAACGTTGAAAACTCAACGTTTATACATTTTCACATCTAACGTAACTTATTCGCGTTATGTCCTAAAAACTTTTGCTAATGTACGTTCGATTATCACGGAAAAATTATGAACAAAACCTGTTTAAAATTTTTTTATACTACAATTGGTTTAGCGTAGGTTTGCTTTTAATACTTAACGTTGATAGGCATGAGACAAAATACAGCTAATAATAAATTATTTTACCTTTAGTTTTTTTTACTTACATATATTTCAATTATTAAATCAATATTTAATTTTTTAAGAATTTTTGCATCTTGGTGCTATTTCAATGACTGCCTGATGCAGAGTCTTTTTTCTAAGATCGGTCATGAGTAAAGAGCCGTTAACATTTTGTTTTGGAAAAAAACACTCTCAGAGAGAATACACTTGGTATAACGATATCGCTTAGTTATGTCCAAATACGATAATAACCGTATAATTTTTGTTTTGTTCGAATGAAAAATAAGTTTGTCATTGGTGCTATTTTTTGACCGGCACTGTATATGTTTATACTTTAAACAAACCCATGTGAAAATATTATCCACATTTCAAATTTTTTTTTAATCTTTTCAACTTTGGCGCCTTTGTTTTCTAATACTTTATTTAAAACCCAATTTTTTCTTATTTTTATTTGAAATCACGTTTATTAGTGAGTAAAACAACCCAGGTAGAAAATTACAAAGGGGCCAGCACTGGCAAAGCACCGAAATGGGTGGTATGAGTGCTTGTTAACAGCGCTTTCCCAACACCCAAATGATAACACCGTTCCACGGTGGTGCCAATGCTTTACCAAGCCCTGGGAAAGCACCCATAAACATAAAAATCAAATGCTTTGCCAACGCTCAAATAAAAAAAATTCAAGTGCTTTCCTGACACCCAAATGATAACACCGATCTATTTAATGCTTTGCAAAGTATTGAGATAGCACCAAGAAACATAAAAATCAAGTGTTTTCCCTGCCACCAAATTATGAGCCCTCATCACTGAAGAATTTTAAATTACTCTAAAAATAGACGATTCTTGGAGTTATTGTATTGTGGAGTCAAAAATTATTTAAATATTCACTCTTTTGGAGTTTCTTTTTCAAAAACAATATAATGTTATAGGAAAACAAGTGCTGGGAATTCACCATTTTAAAGCGTTGGGAAGGCGTCCAAATTTAGTGCTTGGCCAGTACTTCTTTTTGTAAGACCGCGGTCTACTTGCGCTTTGCCAGTGCTTCTTTTTTGTTACCACACATAATTTCCACCTGGGAAGTCATTGTTTGTTAGAATCGGTTAAAAACTGTTCAAGTTATAATTTTTTTAAAAATAAAATTTTAATTTTTCCCATACATATGTACCTACTACTTTAGACGCAAATAATTTTACCGTTACTTTGTATGTATTTTTATTTCGCACATACTGGGAAGAATTAAAATTTTTTCTTAAAAAAATTGTAACTTTAACAACTTTTAACCAATTCTAACAAACAAGGACTTGTTCTACTCACTAATAAACGTACTTTCAAATAAAAATAAGAAAAAAAAAAGGTTTTTCGAATAAGGAATAAATAGAAAAAACGTTGTTTGCCGATAACTTCAGATTTTGAGGGTGTATTCAAAATTCTTAAAGTTGAAAAGTGATTTACTCAACTAGGCCTACAACTTATATTTTCTAGGTCATTTTACAAGTATATTAAATGTTTTCTATTTTGTAGCACTGTGTTATAGAACTTTTAGAACTTGATGCTAAACGGGTTTTTGTTTAAATTAAAATGAATTGGTTACAACATTTGGGATTTAAACTTTCAAAATGGGAAACCATTATCGTTATAATATCGTTATCGCTAAAATACCATTTTAAATTGAATACCGTTACCAATGCCTCTAAAAGTTTTTCCATACACCGTTATCGTTACCGATACCGTTATTTTTATGGGTAGTTACCGGTATTTTACCGGTATTTATTAATTTATGTAATAATACGAATTTTTTTAAACTTTTTTTGTAATAATCTTCCGTTTTTTTGTTCTAAAAAAAAGGAATGGATAATTTAGTTGTTTAAACTACAAGCATTGAATTTAAGGCTTATAATCTCAATTTTTAACACGTAAAATTAAATATATAAGTTAAGTTTCTACTTGTTTTTATATGTTTTTAACATAATTTATAGTACCGGTACGTACCGGTATTGCTGTTTCGATAACGGTATACCGTTACCGAAACTGTCTTAAATACCGTTACCTTCGCTACCCTTCCCGTTATTCGTTTAGGTAACCAACCTTGCTTTTTAAGCATTTATTAAAATCAAATTATTATTATTTGAAAGATTAAAATCATAGGTCTAACATACTGAAAAATTATTTTTTTATCACACGATTTGAGGAAGTTATTGCAAAATGTAGTTGCTTTCAATTATTTTTTGGCACCCTAAAAAACACAAAAACACGTCTGTCTGCGACCACATGTGATGTAAATTCGTCAAAGTGGATGTCAAGGAAAGGTAATTGAAAAATGCACAAAGTATATTTTTCCAATTTTTTTATCTCCCTTAACATCGGAGAAAAATGGGATTAGTGTATGTGCCCCACTGGCGAAGGATCCCCCCTCTACCCTACCTGAATTACGGCAATACCGGTTTTTAATGCAACAGATAGCGCTGACTGCTGTTTTGTTTTTGCTGGCAATACTGTTCTGTTTAGTAAGGAGCAGTGTTGTCCGAAAATTTTTAGCTAATTCTCATTTTGAAAGTTTAAATCCTGAATTTTATACCCAATTCATTTTAATTTAAACAAAAACCCAATTTAAAAGAAAAAATAGATGCGATGTTCGCATCAGTCTTAAGTCCAGAAAATTTTTAAGAAATGACTCAGCAAAGTAGGTAAATAAAACTGAATATTTTACGAAGAAATACAGTAGTTTGTTTAAATGCATTTTAAATCTATTTAAATGCATTTCGCTTAAGTGCACTTTTTCTATAACTGCACAAATTTTTGGTTTCGTTTTTATTTTACAAAATTATGTACGTTATAATTATTGTACATTATTTTCATAAAAAAAGATCACCATTAGCTGCCTCTTGTGTTTTGCTTTATTTTGTAAAAAAATACACACATAAAATGAATGTGTTGTCAACTTTTTGTGACAAAAATATTCTCCTTTAGTCGTTTTTTAATCATAAAAATCGCAAGATCTAGTGCAAAGGCAGGTATAAAATTTGACTTAGCGATGTTTTTGGCTTATCTGCAGAAAAATTCGTGCAAAAGTTGGTTGTGCAGCTATGTCAAAATTACTGTACTTACCTTTTCACTCGAAGTTTAAATGCCTCAAATCTTTGTTTAAATTGTGAAAATAAACAATTTCTTATTATAAGAAAGATACAGTCACAATATCGTAAAGCTGAAATGTCACTTTTTCAAAATAATAGTCTCGTACATTAAATTTTCGAGAGAACAATTTTCACACGAAACTCATTATCGTGAAATAAAATTTTTTTTCCAACATTTTTATGTCGACCAATAAGTTGCTAACGCCAACATTTGCTATGTTCATCGTGTGCCGGATAGCTATCGGAGCCACCTTGGTATTTTAAATTGACGCAGTTAAACTTTTAACTACCAAGTTAAAATACATGTGTAAACGATGAAGATTAAAAAGTTGGATTTACTTTAATCAAGTAGATTAATTTCTCAAGTAGATTAAGAGCCCATTCACATGAACGAGATAACTCAATCTATTCAATTTTGTTCTTTATTCTTTTATCACATAATGTCATTATTTAACTGTCATAGTAGTTGTTTTGTATTTTTCACAGAAAATCAACTGTTATTACAGTTGAAAACATCTGCTGATTAATACAAAAACAACTTCATGTACTAACTTTCAAACTTTTTTGAGTGATTTTATTTTTAGCAAAATATGAATTTATTGACAAAATACATATAAAAATATGCATTGATAGCACAATATGCAAAAATATACATTAGCAAATCGATGGGATTTTGTTGAAAAGTTGTTGATTCGTAAAGACATTTAGTCTATGCTGTTTTTCAAGCTATCGTGTACTTACATAAAGCCTCTTGACGTGGTAATTTTCAAAGTTGTTCTGAAAAATGGACCGTTTTCGAGAAGTAAGGGAACGCACTTAAAATCATTGGTTTTTAACAAGAAGAACACATTAATTAATAAGTGCGTCCCTTTACTTTTTGTGTAAAGTTCGGTAAAATGGGAGTAAGCGAAAAATCCTCTCACAAAATAACCAAACTACCTAAAAGTACGGGAACGCACAAAAACGCTTTTTTAGCCCAAAAATTGATTTCAAAGAAAAATGTGAAAATGTGTATAATTTTAGTTTGAAAAATTACATCTTATTGATTTGTTTTCAATTAGTTATTATAAACAACACATTTCTTTTACGTATTTCTGCGTTTAAATCCGATTTTCAGCTTATTTTCACAATTGTTTTTTGTTTGTCATTGAATCAGCTGTCGCCTTTAACAACCCAGTCAGAAATCGCCAGTGGTACAAAAAATCAAGCACTGGCATACCACTGGGTAACCACGGTATTAAAAATAAATAACTGGCAGAACACTCATTTGGGACGCTTTGCCAGCGTTTGCGAAAAGCGTCTTACCAGTATTTGTTTTACAAAAATTTCGGTGGTTTATAAAAAAAACCACTGGCAAAGAATTGGCTTAGAGTGATATGCCAAGGTTTGCAACCAGTGGTTATCCAGTGCTACCTAGCCAATGCTACCAGGCGTACAAAAATCAATTCACTGGAAAAACAATGTTTTTATAAAAATGCTGACGCTTCGTTAAAAAATGTTTGTAGTCGGAAGGATCCGAGTTCAAATCCGGTTGCAAGCAAAAAATTTTTTTTGGATTTTTTTTTAATTTAAAATTTTTTTTGTTTTATAAAATCAATTTTTTTGTTTGTGGGAAAGTTCCTTCAAGACCAACTTTTTTTTTGCCCTCCCAACACTGGCATACAAGTTACAAAAAATCGTTGCCAGTACGAGCATTTTGGCACAGCCGGTAGTTGTCCAGCTATTATCACTCATTTATGTGTTTAGCCATTAAATATTATATGTCTCGTTAGCTCAGTGGGTAGAGCAATCGTCTGCCAATCTGACGGCCTGAATTCAAATCACGGCAGGACCAAAAAAAATACATATGAACTTTTTTTTAATTTTATTTTGGAAAATATATTTCCAGACCACCTATTTATTGGTTTTACCAGCGTTTTGCCAACGTTTAAAAATTTTATTCCTCCAGTGCTTTTCCGGCGCTTTTTGAACAGCCGGTCCTTTTGTCTAATGATGTTATCATTTTGGGAATGGGAAAGCACTTTTTGCGAGTACTTGTACCACCTGTTAAAGTGCTTTGCCACCGATTTCCCGTTTGTATTTTTCTGACTGGGAATTTAGCAAAGTTATTCGAAGAAAAAAACTACCCAGTCAGAAATCGCCAGTGGTACAAAAAATCAAGTACTGGCATACCACTTGGTAACCACGGTGTTAAAAATAAATGACCGGGAGAACACTCATTTGGGACGCTTTGCCGGCGTTTGCAAAAAATGTTTTGCCAGTATTTGTTTTATAAAAAGTTAGAAAAACCACCGGCAAAGAATGGGTTTAGAGTGGTATGCCAAGGTTTGCAACCAGTGGTTATCCAGTGTTACCTAGTCAGAAATTGCCAGCGGTACAAAAATCAATTCACTGGTAGAGAAATGATTTTATAAAAATGACTACGCTTCGTTAGAAAAGGTTTGAAGTCAGAAGGTTCAGAGTTCAAATCCGGTTGCAAGCAAAAAAATTTCTTTTGATTTTTTTTAATTTAAAAATTTTTTTGTTTTATAAAATCAATTTTTTTATTTGTGGGAAAGCTCCTTTAAGCACCATAAGTTGCTTTTACCGTGGAAAAATTTCACTCGAACTTTAAAGACCTCAAATTGTAATTTAATTTATAAAAATCAACAATTTTTTAATTTTATAACAAAGACACAATCACAATAAACACAAAATGTCACTTTTTCCCAAAAAAACATAATAGTCTTGTACATTAAATTTGCATGAAAACAAACTCTACACAATTTTCACATGAAACTCATTATCGTGAAAAATCATTTTTTTTATATGGAGTATAACAGTTTTTTCACGTGAAACTGGAACAATTTACGGTGCTTTAAGACCAACTTTTTTTTTTGCTCTCCCAACGCACAATGGGGTGAATTGTTTGAAAAGTGGCGGTTAATTCAGGGAAGTCGTAATTTTAAAATAGTGTCATTTTCTATTGATGGATATTCATAAATACATAAAAACCAGCATTTAAAAAAGCAAAAAAGGTGGACATTTTTTTTTTAACCTTTTATAGGCTTTTTGTATTTTTTTCGCTATAACTTTGGAATGAAAAATGATAAATTAAATTGCAAATTAGTGCATACTTAATGTGCTTTTAGAAAAAATATGTTTTTAAAAAAATAAAAAGGAATAAATATTTAATATGTATTTATATTAGTAAAATTTTAAATTAAAATCAGATTTTTTTCTCCAAATTCCATTATTCCACAAATGTTACTTAAAACAGACACATTAGAAAATATTATTTTTTATTGATCAATATTCATAAACACAAAACAAACAACAATTTCAGAAAAAAAATATTAAAAAAAAAATAGAATTGTTAGGCTTTTAAGCTGCCTACACACTAGGGAACATACTCAAAAAAAGAGAACATTTTTTGTGAATGTGTGAGTGCGATTGTGTGTGTGTGCGTGTTGAGAGCGTGCATTTCGTGTTTACAAAATTTTTTGATATTTTTTGTTCCCTCAACCATGTTCCCTAGTGTGTAGGCAGCTTTATATTTACTTCATTTCATTAACATCAAAAGTATTATATTCGTCATTTACTTCATAATCATCATCATCGTCACCATTATCATTTTGATTGTGGGGAGGAATGAGTAACTCCAATGCGGACTGTGGTATTTGCTCCATTTTCTTTTTAAAACTATTCCTCATGCTTGAAATGCATGGATCAGAACTTAAAAGAAATATATTAAACACGTCTTCTAGTATTTTCCCGACTGCATTTACGCGAAAAGCGCTCCCTATAACTTTTGAAGTCCTTATTTCTAGCTTCCTGAGATTCTTCAGTTAGTTGACAAATAGGCAATGGTGAAAGCGATATAATTTCTGGACCGTGAATGAAGTATTTATGTAGAGTAGGCCTGGCAGTGTCATTAGCGAAATTTGAAAATCTTTCAGTATTGACCTCAATACCACTAGAAACAACTATTAATATTGTGTGCATATTTTTTTAACAACTGTAAATTAATTTTTGTAATTTCTTCGGCATTCCTAAAAGACGCCTTGCATGCAGTATTACCACCGTTTGAGTTTCCAAAGCCTGGTTTTGGTTGGTCAACAATCAATCCAATTTCCTCTCTAAACTCCCTTTGAATGCGATTTTTTGTATCAGCAATAATTTTGTTTTCATCATCACATCTAGTTTGCAATTTTTTAATCTGAAGTTTATATGGCAAGTGAATAAGACACTCAAAAAACATGGTACGTGTGTAATATAGAATTTTCTCATGTAACTCATATTTTTAAACGAACCCAGGTAGAAATTGCCGACGGTGCAACAAAAATTGTACTGGGAGAGCACTTTTTTCTACGAAATGCCGGTACTACTTAAAACGTGCTTCGCCAGTACTGTTTTTTGAAAATTAACCTTCTTTTTTTAATTTATTAAAATTAATAATTTTATATAATTTTATAAGTTTTATGTGTTTTTGCACCTATTACAAAATTATTTATGTAAGAGAGACATAGCAATTTTTTTCTTGTGAAGTTTCGAAAGAATGCATTAAAAATCTGTGATGTACAGTAAAAGGACAGTAAAGTACCAGCAAACTTCTAAATTTGTTATTAAATGTACTGGGATAATACCAAAAAAATAAAATCCCAAGCATGCGCCAACGTTGAGAAATAGCTACGGCCAAGCGTTTATTGGTGTTATCATTTCGACAACATGCCAGTACAGTGAAAGTTGAAAATCCGACGCATTGCCAGTACATGTACTACCGTCTCCAATACCGGACCGACATTGTGACGTTTGTATTTTTCTACCTGGGAAGCTTTGTAAGTAATTTGTGCGTTAGTCTAGATTTCAGAGTTTAAATGTGTAAAAAATATATAGAGTAAGCTTTAATTATTTGTGCATTCAACTTTAATTAAATAAATATTAACCACTTACGAGATAATTTCTCGGTCGTGAGTGAAAATCAAACTCATTATAGCATGAATATGTGAAAAATATTATTCGTTTTGAATAAACCAGATATTTTTTTGTGAGTGTGCATGATTTAAAATTACTCACCAGTGTTGCCAACTCCTGAAGGCAGGAAAGCACCGTGAGCATTATGAAAACGGGTAAAAAGTGTAAAAATTTACCAAAAATGGGGTAAAAAAGCACGGTATTAATTTTTTGAAAAATTTAAATCAAGAATTTACAAACACATTTTAACTTTGAAAAAACGTGTAAAAAATTACCTAAAAAGGGGTAAAAAAGCACCAAACTAATATTTCAAATTTTTGAAGTTTAAATGTAACGAAGTTGCTATTTAAAATTGTACTACAAACATTGTGCAAAAATGTATTTCTTGTATAGTTCGTATTATTTTTTAAATTTTGACAGAAAATTCAAGAAAAATATAAAAAACGAGAACAAATACCAAAAATATAAACTGTAAAAAAGCACTAAAAGCACTGCCAGAAATCTGAAAAAGCACCGTAAATACCCGCTTTTTTTAAACGGGTATTTGTAAAAAATCAACGGGTACGGGAAGGAAAAAAGCACCAAACAATACCCGAAAAGCACTGAAATGGCAACACTGTTACTCACGCACCATCTCTAATAAACACCATCTCTAATAAGCTACAATAACAACTACCATACACACAGAAAAAACAGGGGGAATATTACCTAATAATCGCGCGATTTTTTGTTAAAATTTCTCATAAAAGAAAACATAGAAGTGTTGAAAAAGCGTCGCAGGTGAAAAATTTTAACAAAATATCGAAAAATTTTCACCTTTATGATATTTTTTCTTCAGCAAATGTAAAATATCACAAAGTTTTTATATCGCAATATACTTACCTCGAACTTGCGTCTTGAAATTTTTCTCTAATTTCGCCTAAAGCATTAGAAGCACCCACGACACTAGTAGAATCCACACACTCTTTTTTAGTACTATGTATTGAGGGCCTGTAACTCCTTACACAACTCCTCTTGATCCTCGTGATCATGTTCTATAAAATCTGCGTTTTTAAAGCACTGACTATTATTAAGAAGTACTCGCGATTTACAATTTGATTTGTAGCACACTTAGTACTCCTTTTCTTTATATTCTGATTTTTTATATATAATTGTTTCTCAGAAATAATATATAAAAGTTTACTGCTTCGCCGTTTTCCACTAACAATTTCAAAATCAAAACTTGCCATTTTAAGCTAAATTTACAACGCATTGAATATTACAAAATTCAATAAAGAACTGCAACCAACCTGCATAATTTAATAAGCATAAGCTCATTATGTAATAGAATTTACATTAAACCGTTATGGATCTCTATAATCCTTAAAAAAAACTCAAAAAATTGTATAACTCCCAAGATACTTTGGGAGTTATTTCATTTAAATAAATTGGGAGTTATTTCATAATGAAATGACTGCCAAATGAAGAAATGGGAGTTATTCATTTTTTTCCTTGGGACTTATTTCATTAGGAGTTATTTCACTGCGCGCCTGTTAAAGTGATTTGCCATCGCTTTTCCGTTTGTATTTTTCTGACTGGGTAGGTAATTTTGGTAAAAAGATAACGCGATTACGTAAAGGAACGGGCCTAATGTAAAAACTAGTAATTTAAAACAAATTTCTGTTATACTAGAAATTTCACTGTTGCAGTTATCTGCGAAAATCTAATTATATATCAGTTGAAATTAAATTTGGTTGAAACAATCGGATTTGACCCCTTGGTGTATAAAACAATTAGTAGACAATAAAATATTTCATTCTTAATGTAATACCCATTACTGATATTTTAAAACGCTAATTTTAAAAATACCACACAAATCTTTTAATAAATATTACTGATAATGTCTTAATGAAGGTCAGTAAAATAATGATAATAATAAAAAGGGCAAAAAATTAAGATTGAAAAGAAAGAGTAAACACACTAAGTGGTTAAGGCGCCTTATTTCTTGAGTCATGAAATTTATGTTTCTTATACCTGTACATTCCAAGAAAGAACACAAGTAAAAACAACAGGATAAAAGGCAAAGATCTCATTTTAAACACAGCTTGAACCAGTTTGTATAACGAAAATGGTTTATTGTTTGTCTGACTGATTGTCTGTGTTTGTGCAACCGCCTACTCTTGTTATTTGGTTTCAAAATGTTCTTTATAAACTGGCGCTTTTTAAGATACATAAGCAAAACGTCTTTCTTTCGTAGACATTCTTTTTTATTCACATTCTTTTCTTATTCTTTCTTTCAATAGACCACCATGTTGATGAGGTACGACATGAACATGGACGTCGACTGTGGTTTGATGTTTCCGATGTACCTGATGATAATTATCTTATGGTGGCCGAACTACGTATTTATCAAAATCCTTCACAGGGTAAATGGGCAACAAGTGGCAAAGAGTTTACAATAACCGTATATTCTATTGCCAAAACGAATGGTCATGAACGCGAATTGGAAATTCTGTCAATGGTCAATACGACGGCCGACTATCAAGGATGGTTGGAAATGAATGTTACCGAGGGTTTACAGGCTTGGCTACATGAACCTAAGGAAAATAAAGGCATTTATATAGGAGCTCATGCTGTCCATAAACCCGATAGAGAGGTAAAACTTGATGAAATAGGTTTGGTTCATCCTAGGGGAGATGATGAATATCAACCATTTATGATTGGATTTTTCCATGGACCAGAAGTTAGTTTTTACTTGCTATTTTTGTTTTCAGTTATTGTAACATATATATTTCTCATTTTAGCTTATAAAATCTGTGAAACGTCATAGTCGCCAAAAACGTAATACGCATCCTCGTCGCCGCAAGAAGTCCGATGTTATCAATCCTTTATTAGATGGTCCAAATGACGGTGCACGAAGTTGCCAAATGCAGACTTTGTACATTGATTTCAAAGAACTGGGTTGGCGTGTAAGTATAACTATTATAAGAAAATTATACGATAATTTTTATTTTGTGCTGAGGAAGTGGTATAAGTTGCATCAAAGAACGCATTTTATGCTTTATCTCGGCAATTGTAATTCAAAAAATAGCAATTGAAATTCAGAATTTCCATCTGAAATTTTAAAATTATCAATTGAAATTCGGATTCACCATTTTGAATTGAAATTCAAAGACTATCAATTGGAAAATATCATTTAAAATTCAGAAAATATAGATGCGTATTAAAAATTTTTGGATGGAATCTGCAGTTCCCTACACTAATAGAAAAGAAGTATTTAAAAATTTTAATTAAAACTACTTAAGATTAGTTAAAAAATTGCCTTGCAAAAAACTGCTGAAATTAGCGGATTATTTTTGTAAATATTAGTAAGATTAGAACAGCAAAAATAAAACTGTTAAATATACAAAATTTTAGTTATGTTTCAGTCAAATTTTTTTTAATAGAAAATAGAGTTGAGCACGGGAGTGGATTTTGACTCACACTCAATCACGCTCACGAGAAAAATTTCATTCAATCACGAATATTTTTTTCTACTCACACTTAAGCCTGGATCAGCCAGACGTAAACGTAAACGTATCTCTGCATAGCTGAATTAATAAGTTAAATAAGAACAGGAGATGTGTTGTGTTTTTTGTTTCATTCTTATGCATGCAATATAGAGCAAACGTAAATATACAACGAAAATCTATTCACAACAGATTTTTGTTTGATTTTGATTGATTTTTTCTGTAATAAAAAATTGTAGGTACATTACACGCAAATTAAAAACATGGTTGGGATAACCATATTCGAAGAGCATCATATATTTTTGGGTTTATGATTGCTACAATCATATTATGAAATACCTTTTTCTATTATAATATGATTCCTTAATTTCTACATTATGATTCCAAACTGATCCCAATATTATCATATTATAGTCCTGTATATTATACTATTATTCCTATAGTTTTTCCCCAGCATTCTCTTGAAGGTGAGTGAAAAAGCTGTGCACGATTTGTTTTATTCAAAATAGTACATTTATTTATTCAATGACTAATCTACAAACTTAAATAATTTAAATTAATTTTAGTTATCACTTATATATAACTAAAAATAAATTATTGGAAGTATCTGATAACAGCGCGTACAAAAATTTTGTTAAAAATACAATTTTCAAATGCATTCGAAATGATCATAACATATTCTCAGTGATCATATTATATTCCTAATGATCATAATATATTCTTCATGATCATATTATAGTAATGAAAAGATGTCGTGATCATTTGGGATGATAGTATGTTCATCAGGAAAATAATATGATCAGTACGAAAATATTATGATTATTTCGTCGTGCACTTACACTCAAAAAAATAAGTTAGTAGAAAAATTAGTAAAACGTCTTTTAGATCAAGTGTACTAGTTTTCAGCAATTTTTTTGCTGAAATTCCGTTTTCAGCAAAAGTTTTAGTTATATTTTTTTTAGCACTAAACTAATTTTAAACTAATGTTTTACTAATTTATTTTGCTAAAAAATTGTGCTGATAACCGAATTTATAGCCTGGACGACAACCAGATAGACAAATGTAGATGTCGCAGCTTGTCTGGATGTAGTACAGACAACGAAAATGATAAAAAAGAAAAACAACTCTACACAATTTCTATATTTAAATTTTCAGCAAATAAATTAACTAAAGTAAAATTTCGCTACAAGTTTTTTGAGTTTTTTTTCAGTCTACTAATATTCAGCAAAATGTTTAGTGATTTTAGCAAGGATTTTTTCATTTGCAATCGACTAAGTGTTAGCAAAACTTTTGCTGAAGATTAATATTTTTTTTGGTAAAAATCAGCTCGCTGATTTTCAGCAAACCTTTTGCTGAAATTACCAACTTTTTGCAAGCACGCTCCTGTCTAAAAATTTGCTGACACAGCAATATTTTTTGCGGACTTTACTGACTTTTTTTTTTAGTGTACTTTATTAAATTTTAAACTTTTTTCAATTTTGTTTTCGTACAAAACTAAAATCTATCACACTTGTCATTATAGACGCTCTGAAACAATTGGCCTTTTTTTATCACTGGATTTATTTTTGGATTTATTTTATTAAAAAGTCCATATTTTGGTTTTTAATATTCAAAATTTATAATTTTTATTAAAATCTAATACTTATTCGCCAATATATAGTGCAAGAAAATCATTAAATTTAGTAAAAATGTGAACACAGGAATTGAAATAAGCTAAATCCAAAATGGATTTAAAAAATAAATAAATCCGTTTTGGATTTAGCTTAATTTTGTTCCAGAAATTGCATTTTCGCAAAATTTAAATTTTTTCTTTCGCATTATATTAGGGAATAAGTGTTAGATTTGGATAAAAATATAAAATTTAAAAAATTAAAAAAGAAAATGTGGATTTTTTAACAAAATAAAATAAATCCAAAAATAAATCCAGTGATTAAAAAAAGGCCAAATATTTTTGCTACGTGAGTACAAAAAATTAAAAAATTACTTTTTTCAATTAAATTATAGCACCCCGACTAAAAAAGATGTTATATAATCATATATCACCATATATAAACCCATATATATGTTCATATCTAATTTGATCCAAATATTGGAATATATAATTATATCAATCCGAAAAATGGGTCTATCTAATTGCATTAAATTATATATAAATACATATAATTTTATAAAAATTTTCAAATAAAATTTTAGTAAATATTGTTGAGATCACTTATTTTCATTCATATTAAATACTAATGGCCAACAGAACAGTTTGGCTAACAAAGTGGGTATTGCTCGATCTTTGGTATTGATGGAAATGAGGATTGAATGCGATTTAGGACGTTTTTAGGACGCAAATTGTCCTTAAACTTAGAATAACGCAGTTTGTAACTGAATTTCAATAAAAAGCAAAATTCAAAACGAGAAAAAGTTGTTTAGAAAAATGTATGCTAATAAACTTGGAAATAGCTAACAAAGTAAATTTTCGGTTTAACTCAACTTTACAAAAATTTGTCGGAACAACTTTTTCTAGTTTAGAGTTTTGTCTTTCTTATAAAATGTGTCTTTCTTATAAAATAAAAAAAAAAAACTCTTTCTAAGTTTGTTTTCTTCATTGTTATAGTGCAATTAAACTTTATAAACTTTTGTATAATTAGATATCATGTCATGTTATATATTTTGATATAAGATTGTTTATAGAAGCTTATACGCCATAATTATATATAAACTATATCGCAGATCTCTTAATATATGGATGGAGACCAAATCGCGTATGATTATATATAACGTCATATCAAACATATTTATAAAACCAAAGTGTTAATATAAATGTATATGGTTATATAAAGCCACGCATATAAACATTTATAATAATATCAAATCATATAAGATTATATGAAACACACACTTATATCCTATCAGTTTTTTGTGGAGTTGCTCCATGAAAATGTGATTCACCAATGGTGGTCAGTAAACAAAATCTGAATTTCTGGAATACCTGGATATACTGATCATCTCATGGTTGTCGAACTATACCAATGATTGTGAATATGATCTCTCTCAACTCAGATAATAATATGATTGCAATTCGAAGAGAGGAATATGATTTTCCAGATAATATATGATTGTAGATGAGAGAAATAATATGATAACCGTAAAAAGAAAGATTTTAACTATAAAATGATTATAGACGACCATATCATTTCTAAAGTATGATTAATACATTAATAATTTGATTGCAACAACCATGTATGGCAGTAGTGACCATGGTTTGGTAGCTGTGATCATATTGCAACCATATCTTTTCTCTGCGTGTAGAGTCGTTCAAAAAAACATGAAATCTGGAATTCGCGATCTCCACAATGCTGTTATTAAAATTTTTTTTTTAATTTAGTCTTAATTAATGTGAAGAAAATGAATTTGAAATCAAAACTTAAAAAAATTAAGTAACTTAAGTAATTCGCGTTTTTTTTTCAATTATTGAAAAAAATACATATTTTAGTAAAATTTTCGAAGTTTTCCGAAAAGGTGTTCTTAAATCTGATCTTTACTTTAACGAAGATTATGAATCAGCAATCGAAATTTAAGAAAAATTTGTGGTTTATAAATTATTCGCGGTTTTTGAAAATTCAAAAAAACTCAAGTTTTTTGAGGTATTTTCCTAATTACCTGTAAACGGTGTTATCGAAAAATCCAATTTGTATCCAAAATGTATGTATACGAGGGGTACTATTTATATTTCGGGAACTGGCAACACTAATGTCAATAGCTAAAATCTGGCAACACCATAATAAAATTTGACATTTTTTAGCATAAACGTACTCACAAGGTTTTGATGTACAAGTGCTATTTGTTTTGTTTACAGTGAGTTAAGAAAATCAATTTGGCCAAAAAATGGATTATTTTTCACAACTTTCGACATGGATTATCTCAATAAAAATGCCCAGCAGAAATTACTGCTTGCTTAGAAGCAGTTTTGTCAGGGAAAGTTGAGCAGTGAAGCGATTGCATTATTGATGATATCATGCCTGATTTTTGTTCGAGATAGCTCGCGTGAAAGCACTTGTTTCGAGATCCAAAAAGGCATGAATTCACCGCTTTTAATTAGTGCTCCTGTTTTTCTTTTAAAATGTCGATAATTCATGCCTTCTCAGAAGTGCATATTATAAAGCTTTTCAACTATCTAAAATCATGCCTTCTCAAAAGTACAATATTCCTGAATATTTTTCCGTGAAGGAAAAATGCCTCTTTTTTAGTAAAACCTCTTATTTAATTTAAAATAACTTTTTTCCGCATTTTAAAAAATTTTGATAAAAGAACCGCAAAAATATTTAAGCAATCAAAATGTATTGCTCATTTTATGCCTTTTTGAAAAGCACAGCAAAAAGCGATGTAAACAATTAATCAACTTAGGCCTTTCATTAGTGCTGTTTACGAAGCTATACATTTTTAGAAGCGGTAAAAGTTTTTACTGCTTCCACATTTTTGCTGGGTGTGTCGATGAACGCAGTTCTTTGTATGGCGATAAAACAGCCAGGGATACCAACTTGGTGCTTTCCGCGCTTAATCTGGTGCTTTTTGATGTGCCCAAAACGCGAAAAATATTAATCTAACGCGTAACTAAAAAAAGCGCTAAATTGGTGCTTTTTCAAAATTTATTTAGCGCGTTTTGCGCGTTTTTACATACATATATTGTTTTTATAAAAGTTTAAATTTTTCACGTATCACTTTTAACAAAAATTTAGAAAAATCTTAGTTATAGAACAAATTTTGGGGCCAGTTTTTTATAGTCAAAACTAGGAACGAATTTTTTCTAAAATGTATTTATTTAATACTAATAATAATAATAATAATTTTTAAAAATCAAATAATTTTGAAAAATTTGAAATTCAATTTTTCATAACATTTTATGAAAATTCCATTAATTCAATGAAAAGCTCCAAAGGACGAATTCCAGAGAAACTTCATTTGTTTTATGCAAAGATTCATTAATATCATGCAGATATTTGTCTCAGTGTATGTGAAAAATGACAAATTTTTTTTAAAGGCCCAAAAACTGTGCGTGAACTGATAATGCAAGATTGTCATGTGACATATAGTGAGATAGAGATGTTTTTTTGATCAAAAAGTAATTTCAGCGGAATATAGAAATATATTGGCATATATGACCATATAATTAATAAATATAAATCAGGTAAAAGCAATCATTTGTACCCAAAGGATTATAGACCCATCAGCCTCACTTCCTTCCTTCTGAAGACATTGGAGAGAATCTTGGACTTCCATGTCAAGGAAAGCATAGACCGACTTTTATCTACATTCATCAACATGCTTATACGAGGGGTAACTCTGTTGAGACCCCACTTCACTCGGTTGTCTGACAGATCGAAAAATCCCTTCATTATGTATTTGCCTTGGAAGTATTCCTTGATATTGCCGGCGCTTTCAATAGCATATCTACGAATGCTATATTAGAGAGTGTGGCAAAAACAGGAGCTGCCGTGCAGGCTGTGAATTGGATAGGTGGCCTTTTAAGCTGCAGGATAATATCTGCGAAATGGGGTAACACCAGGGTTTGTACTGTGGCGCACAGTGAACTCCCCAGAGAGGAGTTCAGTCTCCACTACTATGGACACTTGTTGTGAATGAACTTCTAGGGGAACTTAAGGACGGAGCGGCTAAGACTACTGTGTATGCAGTTGATGTGGCCGTTATCGACACTGGTAAGTACACAGGCTATTAGTACTGTGATGGAGGCCACACTCAGGATAATCAACCGGTGGGCGGCCGGAGTAGGACTGGATGTTAATCATGGGAATACTGACTTGGTGCTCTTTACTAACAAGATCAAGTTGGATCCTTGGACCACTTCTAGGTTAGGTGGTATCAATCTTGTTCAGAAATATCATACTAAGTATTTGAGGGGATATTGGACAGAAACCTGTCAATATTGAGGAGGGGATCAAAAAGACCACAAATGCAATCTATGCATATAGGAAAATGCTAGGCAAAACTTGGGGTCTGTCACTTAATCTCACGCATTGAATGGGGTTCAATGGGAACTTTGCGTCACTATGGGGGAATATGGATGGTTGGCAGGTCTTCGCTGTGACCACAGAACCTTGAATTTCTTCACGCATGGTTCTAAGATGGAGAAGCGAGTCGGAGCTGCGGTTTTCTGTCGGGAGCTGGGTATCGAGGAGTAATATAAACTCCCCGATGACTGCAATATTTTTCAATCGGAAGTACTGGCAGCTAAAATAGCTGCTGTCCTTGCAAATTCCCCTGAGACAGTTGGTTCTTACGTTAATTTTTACATTGACAGCCAGGCGGCGATTAGGGCGATATCCGCTAATCTGGTGTGCTCATCGACATCGACTGTGTAAGGACTCTTTAGGTAGACTCGGTACCAATAAAAGAGTACACATCTACAGGGTTTGGGGCCACCGGGGCATAGAAGCAAATGAGATTGCAGTTGGATTGGCGAAACGGGCGTTCATTTGCCTGAAGAAAGGACTTTCGATATTCGTGTGCCACTTCGGTTCTTGAAACGGGCTGTAGACTCCACTATAACACCACAAGTCTAAGACGGTTTGGGGAAACACCGAAACGAGCGAGACGTAGAGATATAGAAGCCCACTGTTTTAATCTAATAATATGATGCTAAATATTACCAGAAAAGTGGAGAAACGTTTTGTTGTCTTAGAAATGGGAGTAATCTGTTTCTAAGAGACTCTTTTATACAAGGCAAAAGTTATCACCCTATCGGAAGATGCTATAATTTTTGCAAATGGCGGAGATGTCAGTTCTGCTTTGATATTTGTAAAGTAAACAGATACAAAATACACGTCAACAAGACATGCATCGCTACACTCCTCAAGAACGCGGAATAATTGTTGACCACGAGGAAGACAACTTTTCATCGAAAATCATCTTGAGCGACGTGGCCCATTTCCGTATCTGTGGATACGTGAATAAGCAGAATCATCGCTTCTGGGGCACCGAAAATACGCGTACAACACACGAAGAGCCATTACACCCTCTCAAAATTACTGTATCCCAGCAAAACCACACATTACCAAATAATGCATTACTTTACACCTTACTTCACTGATGAATTTTACAGGCAATGAGCCCCAAAGTAATGTATGAGGAGGAAGTGATAAAGTAATCGGTTACCTATGTGGTTACCAGGTTGTTAAAAGTAATGGGTCTGAAAATAGATTTTCGTAAAAAAAATTTTATTTAAAAAAAATTTATTAGAAAACTTTTTTGAACCACTCATAAAAATGTTATTTTATGTTAATCCAAAACAATAAATGGGTAAAATCATTGATCACTTTAAAAAAAACTGTGATCACAAAAAACGACAACTTTTAACTGTGAAAATTTTTACAACATTTTTCGCAGCGTCCTTGGAATACCCTTCAAGAGTTTTCAACTTTTTTACACTCAAATGAAAGATATTTTTATATAGATAGTAGGTTTGAAAATTAAAAACATTTTTGGACTAACTTTTTGAAGGCTCGACTAAAAAATTAAAAAACGTGTTTTCAGCAAAATTGAAGTAGCAATATTTCAGAATCCCTTCGGCCGATTAAAAATTTTTATTATTTTTTTTGGATTTAGCAAACTATAATATATTAGAAATAATAGCCGTTTTTTCTAATCACTTGGATTTAATAAATCCAAAAAGTATTTCTAAAAGTGCTCAACAGATGGGGTTAGATTCTCTCTATTTTAAAAAGAATTTTCTGTCCGACACTTCTTTCACCCTAATTTTTAATACCGAATTCGATGATGAAGGATTTTACTTTAACTTTTAATTTTTAATTATATTTTATATAAAACAGCGATAAAAAGTCTGCCTTTTCAGTTTTATCACTTCAATTTATATTTTTACGCAATTGAAAAATTCCATTGCAATATTTAATATTCACTAATTGGATTTAATTAAATTACTTACTGTAGAGTGAAAAATTGCCATTTCTATTTCAGGTATTTCTCCATGTCCAAGATTAAAAATATGTATTTGGTGAGGTGTAGTTTTTTTTCTAAACATATTTCATAAAAAAAAATTTAATAAAAACCTTTTATTTGTTAGTTTTTCAATTTTTTTGTTTCTCTTTTAATTTTTATTCGTATTTTTTTCTGACATTAAATTAATAGGCTGTTTCATATATTTGTGCTTTTATTATGGATTTATTAAATCCAGCTTTTTTTTTGGATTTAATAAATCCACTTTTTGTATGAAAAATTATAAATCCAGGTGATTAAAAAAAAAACGCTAAATATATCACGACAACAATTATTTTTTAACAAAATTTAAGGATTTTCTTTAAACTTTCCAAAATTTCAACCGCTTTCCGGGGACCTTGAACGTAAACCGATTTTGAAAATTTTTATTTTTTTACTAGGCGCATACGCAAATTTTCCGCACCCCCCCCCCCCCCCCCTACCGTTTTTGAAATTCGAAATTCGGCAAAGTTCGGCCCACTCTACTGTATAGTCATCAATTCTGGCGGCGGCCAATTATCCGATATCATTTTTTCTACTTAATGAAGAAAAAAATTTGGACATCAAATAAACACAATCCAAAAGCAAAACTAAAGTTTTTCATTATAAATATTAAAGTCAAAGAACATCGGGTGACAACTTTTGCGCCACCTTGTATAAATATCCGAATTTATAGAGCCTAATCAAACAAAAGATTATAACCTTTTGCCGCAGCTATAATAGCAACTATATTTTTGAGAATTTTTTATTGTTTTTTTGCTCGATACTCTTTGGGAACATTGTCTCTCCTTTCCTCTTCATAAAATTATTAACCAGAAAGCTACGAAAAGGCTGCTAAAACGTAAGTTTCGTCGTCCATTGCACAACGTCCGATTTTGAAAAAAATCTTTTCGAGGAGTTTTGCTTTTTTTGGCATTAAAGTTTTTCTAATCATTTCTGTCTGGCACTTTCTGAACTTCAAATATTTTAAGTTCAACGTTATCTTTAATTCGGCGCACATAGGCTTCTGAACATTTCTTAGTCTATGCCACTTCGAGGACAAAAATGGTACGGGTCCTTTTGCTTTAGTCACTCCAAACTTTCTTTCAATCTTAGGTCCTTGTTGAACTTTTTTATCACTCTAAAAACACACTGGCCGGGTCACGTGTGCTTCTTTTGCAATTTTTTATAAACCCAAAATGCAGCACTATTTTGAATAATTTTATAGCACACTTTCCTTTGATTTTCCATAATGAATTTATAAACCAGCTGAATTTGAAAAACATACATTTGCTGACATATTTCTCACAGACACTCTGAATAAAAACAATAATTTTTATTAAAGATTGAAAAAGTTATTAAGTAACATGTGTGTTACACTTTTTAATGCGCTCTTCTTATATACATCTAAATTTTTCTAAACAGTAATTTTAAAATCGTGACATAAGTTAATATATAGTTTTTCTTTCTCTTTCTATTTTTTTAGGATTGGATTATTGCTCCAGAAGGTTATGGTGCATACTATTGCAGCGGTGAATGTAATTTTCCTCTTAACGCTCATATGAATGCTACAAATCATGCTATAGTCCAGACTTTGGTACACCTATTGGAACCGAAAAAAGTACCTAAACCATGTTGTGCCCCCACACGGTTGGGTGCCCTACCGGTGCTGTATCATCTAAATGAAGAGAATGTTAATTTAAAGAAATATAAAAATATGATCGTTAAAAGTTGTGGTTGCCATTGAGTATTTGTAATTGCAAGAAATTTGAGATTAAATTAAAAAAAATTTAAATACTTATACCCCAGCAAAACCTTGGTAATATGTGGATATTACTATGCATATAACCTGGTAATATATCAAACCGCTTACCCTTGCATTACTTGTAATACCAAGTTCATACGTTTGGATGTTTTATTGGTATAAATAATTCGTTTTCTATCAAATTTTAAAAATTAAATTTTTTGTTAACAATCTGTAAATTTAAAATTAATATTCGGTTTAAAAAATTCAAATTTAAACAAAATGTTTTTGAAAACTTCAGAATAACATGTTACTAGGTAAGGAGTTACATCGATGGACATGCCTTTGTTAAAATAATAGGTCTTGTAATAGAAAAGTAAGAGCTTACCTCCTTCATATAAAAATAATATAACCAAAACTTATAAAAAAAAAATGATCTAAAATTATTTGCTAAAAATATGTAAATTTTAATACTCAATATAAAACAAATTGAAATTTAAAAAAAACACATTATTTTAAGGTTATTTGTAACCTAGAGGTAATAGGTAAGCGAACTTACAGAATAACATATGTATAACTAGGTAAGGAGTTACCTTGATAGATATGCCGTTGTTAAAATAATAGTTTTTGTAATAGAACAGTTAGAGGTTACCTACCTTTATTTCTTCTTACCAAAGTCATTACCGGGTAATAGAAGGTTTTGCTGGGATGTAAATGTTAAGATAATATTTCTGTATTTGCGCGGTAAACTATCAAATTAAACTTTTAGTGTTAAGTAGTGTTTCCAATTCGATTAATCGATTAACCGATTACTCGATTAATCGCCTCTATTTCGGTTAATGTCGAAAAAAATAATTAAAAACTCAAATAATTATTCGACCCGAATAATCGGTTAAAATAGGTCAATTAACCCGTTAATATTTCAACATAGATTTTTTCGTTTCTTTTTTTAAAAAACTTTAATTTTTCAATTTGGCGAAAAAAAATGGCAAGAAAAGCTTAGCAAAAATAAGCATTAACAAATATACCATCAAATCCTTTTAAAACCGAGCGAAAGAGATGCCGAAGCAGTATAAAAAGCACTACAATTGATGATCTAGATGTACTTCTTTTTAACATAAACACTAATGATTTTAACATTGAGTTGTCATAGGAGAGGAGTACTCCGACTTCGACACTTTTTCAGTACTTTTTGAACTAATGCAAAGGAAGCTCTTTTTCACCAATTAAAAGTTGAAAAAAAATCTTCACAAAAAAAATTATATTTTTTTTAATTTACAAAAGTTTTTTATTGCCGCCACCGGGTATCCAACTTGCGACCTCACGATTGCTAGTCTAGCGCTCTACTGCTGAGCTATTCTTAGATATGACAGTTAACTAGCATAAAAACACCACTTTGTTACTGCGAGATTTTGTTCCTTATTCTCTTCAATAAAAGTACTTATTAAACAAGTATAAAAGGTGCACTCCAATTCAATATTGTTTTCAGTACTATTTTTACAGGTGCATAAAAAGCAATTTCTCAAATTTTTTCTATATATACATATTTTTAAAAATTTAAAAAAATATTGAATTTAAACAAATTAAATATAAATATTAAAAAAAACTTAATAGAATAAAAAAAAATTAAAAAAAAAAATATTGGTCCTGCCGGGAATCGAACCCGGGACCCTCTGTTTGGAAATGCCTAATGATACCAAAATCACTTTTAGAACAAAAATTATATTTTTTTGAAACAGAAATCAAAAAAGACTTAGTTTTGTGGAAAATATTTTCAAAAAGCATGAAAAAAAATAATTTTACCAACATTTTGCTTCAGAAGCACCACAACAATTTTCTAAATCAATTTTTTTTAAAAATTTTAATTGTTGCACAGGTCTCTAGCAATAATTTGGCTTTTACAGATTTAAAAAATATCAATTAGTCGACGAGTTATAGCCAAAAAACCATATAAACAATATGCTGAAAATCGGCATTTGACTGCAAAGTTCGAAGGTCGATTAAAAAAAATTCGAACTAACATAAACAAACGCCGCGATATGGGTCTTCTAATTTAGCCTCTATTTTCACCCCTCACTCTCAGAATCGACCTAACATTTGCTAACCTGAATTTGTTCCACAGTGTTACCTGAGCAACTATTTAGTATCACTTTAGTATCAGCTGAGCCTATATATAAAAATTCAAAAACTGCTGAAAACTGCTCAAAATATGGAAAAAAACAGGCACAGAATATATTCAAGGAATAAAATTTGAGAATTCCTTTTTTTATTTGCTTTTTTGTTTGTTATTATTTCAATTTAAGTAAAAAAAGAAATTGTCAATTTTTTGTACAAAGTGCCATCTAGTGATAACGATGTCGTTATAACTTTTGTTTTTGGTGATGCCATACCGCTGGTCTACCTCAGCGGTATGGCATCACCAAAAAAATAAGTTATAAAAATATCGTTATCACTAGATGGCACTTTGTAAAAAAATTGACAATTTTCTTTTTGTATATAAATTTAAATAATAATTGTATATGTACTATTTCCTGTTATTTTAGCAGAATTTTTACCTATTTGTACGGGCGTTTTTAGAGAAAATAACAGAAAATTTAGTTCAACTTAATCAGAACGCGTTTAACAGACTTTTGTGCTAACTTTTTTTGTGATTTTATTGATAAAAAAAAACCAAGCAAATACATTAATATTGCACTAAACGGTTAATCGATTCATCGCGAATTTTGTCCATTAACCGACCCAAATAACCGGTTAATCAATATAAGTGATTTTTAGAATAATGCTTTAACCGGTTAACCGCCTAGGTCGAATAATTGGAAACACTAGTGTTAACTCTTAACGTTACTAATGTCAAATTTGTATGGAAATGACATAAGCCAACATTGCTAGCTTGCCACACAAACGCAGCTTAGGTGTATGTGGAATTTTTTTTTCAAAAAAACAAAAAAAATTCATTGTAATTTTTATGTAAGATTTTTTTATTATGAATACTATAGATTGATTATACAATTTATGGATTATAAATATAGAGATCAGGATTGATAATCTGACTGCTAACTACAAAATAAAGTATTGATGTTTAAATCGAATTAAATAAATTTCTTTATTTGTACTTTTTGAGTTATGAACAAAAAAGCTCTGATCAGTTCTTTCTCTAACTATTTTTACAACAAAAATCTGTAGTTAAATCAAAGAGTATTAAACAAAATGTTTATTCTACTTGTATGAAAAAAACTTTGTAAAATATTTTTGTAATCATTTTGTGTTTGATATTTTTGTTTGAAAAGAAAATTAATTTTGAAAATTCCGTTTTCTATTGTTTTAAAATAAAAACAATTTTTTATTCTAATTTTATAAAAAAACGAGTAAAAAGGTTAAAGTCGGGCATGCCGACTATACAATACCCTACACCACTCTGGTGTATTGTTTGGATCCGAAATTCGAATGGGTTAAAATGGGGCTTGTGTCAAAATGTTCTATAATGTGAGTCAGCGCACCAAATTTCATTAAAATATCTTAATATTTGCGACCTGCAGTTTGTAACCAAGCCAATTTTGGGGGGACCCTTATATGGGCACTAGGTCTAAACATGGACCGATAGTCACCAAAATCAATAGGCTGCGTTATGGGCCAATATAGGTCTGTGTACCAAATTTCATCAAAATATCTTAATATTTGCGACCTGCAGAGTATAAACAGTATAATTTTGGTAGGACCCTTATATGGGCACTAGGTCTAAACATGGACCGATGTTCACCAAAATCAGTAGGCTGCGTTATTGGGCCAATGTAGGTCTGTGTACCAAATTTCATCAAAATATCTTAATATTTACGACCTGCAGCGTATAAACAGTATAATTTTGGTAGGACCCTTATATGGGCACTAGGTCTAAACATGGACCGATGTTCACCAAAACGAATAGGCTGCGTTATTGGGCCAATATAGGTCTGTGTACCAAATTTCATCAAAATATCTTAATATTTACGACCTGCAGCGTATAAACAGTATAATTTTGGTAGGACCCTTATATGGGCACTAGGTCTAAACATAGACCGATGTTCACCAAAATCAATAGGCTGTGTTATTGGGCTAACATAGGTCTCTGTACCAAATTTCGTCAAAATATCTTAATATTTACGACCTGCAGCATATAAACAATATAATTTTGGTAGGACCCTTATATGGGCACTAGGTCTAAACATGGACCGATGTTCACCAAAACCAATAGGATGCGTTATTGGGCTAATATAGGTCTGTGTACCAAATTTCATCAAAATATCTTAATATTTACGACCTGCAGCGTATAAACAGTATAATTTTGGTAGGACCCTTATATGGGCACTAGGTCTAAACATAGACCGATGTTCACCAAAATCAATAGGCTGTGTTATTGGGCTAACATAGGTCTCTGTACCAAATTTCGTCAAAATATCTTAATATTTACGACCTGCAGCATATAAACAATATAATTTTGGTAGGACCCTTATATGGGCACTAGGTCTAAACATGGACCGATATTCACCAAAATCAAACTTGTTCGTCCTTGGGCCAACATAGGTCTGCGTACCAAATTTCATCAAAATATCTTAATATTTGCGACCTATAGAGTGCGCACAAGATTGCATGGACAGACAGACAGACGGACGGACGGACAGACGGACATCGTTAAATCGAAATAAAAAAAAATTCTGAACCGATCGGTATACTATAAGGTGGGTCTACGACCAATATTTTTTGGTGTTTCAAACATCAGCACAAACTTATATTACCCTGACCACATAGTGGTGTAGGGTATAAAAATCACACCTCTGTGTAATTATTTTAACCCGAAAGGATAACTTTAGAATATATTATCCAATAGGTTATGGGTCTTTATCCGTTTGTGATTGTGAATTAGTGATTATTGTGTATAAAATTTTTTTGTGAAACATGGAAGACGTGAAATCGTGTGTCAAGAAATTGAATGGGAAAAACTATCAAATTTGGAAATACAAGTTGGAACTCTTATTGATAAAAAGGGACTTGTGGGCAATAGTGCCCAATGATAAACCCGAAACTCCAATTGGATATTGGGCTACAAAGGATGGTAAAGCTCGTGCTACTATTGAACTTTTGGTGGAAGATTCTCAACTGGTACATCTTTGCAATTTAAAAACTGCACATGAGTATATTATCAAACAAAGTCATGATGTCCAAGATATGGAGGCACATATATCAGAAATTCTTGAAACAGTAAATAGACTTAATGGTTTAGGTGAGCAATTAGCTAATTATCTTCAAGTCACATTTTTACTTGGAAGTTTGCCGGAAGAATACAGTGCTATAATTACCGCATTGGAAGTTAGATCGGATGATGATTTAACATTGGATCTTGTTAAGGAGAAGCTGATACAAGAATATAAGCGTAAACAAGATGGCGATCAAGAATCCAGCTCCTCAAATCTAGCCCTGAAGTTACAAAGTTCATCCACTAAAAAGAGTTATGGTTGTGGTAAAGCTGGGCACATCCTGCGTGATTGTCGTTATAAGAAGACTCTAGACAATAAATCATCGAAATTCAAAGCCAAGAAAACTTCCGAAAATTCTAATGATGGCAAAGATAAGGAATATTGTTTGAATTCTGGAGAACAATTATTTCAAAATGAATGGTACGTAGATTCTGGTGCAAGTTCTCACATGAGCAGCAATAAGGATTTCTTTACAACTCTGAATACTGATTGTAGTGGTGATATTTACCTAGCAAATGGTAAAAGGATATCTGTTGAAGGTTCTGGTGAAGGTTTTAACAACAGTCATGGTAAGCAATTTACAATTAAGAATGTTTTATTTGTTCCTGAACTGGATGGCAATTTACTCTCTGTATCAAAAATGGTGAAAAACGGCTTGCAAGTTTTATTTAAAGACAACAGATGTGTAGTTTCGAAAGGTGGAGAAATTTTAGTAAAGGCTAAACTGGTCAACAATTCGTATGTTCTTCGACAAGATCATCAAGCGAATTTGATAAAATTAAATGAAGTTGAATGTACCCTAGTAAAAATAATTTTTATATATTCATATATGATTTTTATACAATCATTTATGATTTTATACAATTATAACTTGTCGAGTATTGTGAAACATATATTTTTATATGATTATATCAAAAGATATTTAATTATATAAAATTATATGAACCAGATCCACCATTTTTCGGATCAAATAATATATTTTTTATATAATTATATTAACATATACATGATTCCTTCCGGAAAATGGTGGATCTGGTTAATATATTTTATTTCATATGACCATATTGGTCGTGAAAGGGTTAATGTATAATATAAAATTAATGCATTTGAACGTAGATTTAGTTCTTTCCAAACATAAGATCTTTAAAATTGCATTAAATATTAAAATTTATATTTTTTTTTTTTATTGTAGATTTTTAGTTGATCTGAAGATGTTTTACAATGATTGTTATTTTTGTTCGGTTTAAGATCAAATATTACAAATTCTAAATAGAATTTACAATTTTTATTTTACAACCAATAGAGAAAAATTTATGAAAAAAAACTTTCCTAGAACCAATGGTTGGTTGACAATTAATGCATTTTGAAGTGACACCGCTCACTATCATCAGATTGTCTTTATGGGGTCCTCTCTAGGCTATAATGTAGATTTTAGTTTTTTGTATATATATGTTCAATTTCAAAGAAATGCATTTTGAGAAGTAAATTCAAACATTTTTACTTATCCATTTTTCATTATTATAACTAACGAAAACCACATGTCTTTAACAAAGCTATTATTTTTCCCTATGTTGTAGTCAAGCTTTTAATTCTATTTATAGAAATTAGAACTAAAGCCAAGAAACTTTTACACGGTTGTTTTATTTTTGTGTATAACATCCTAACACAACATGCCGTATAAATACTAACATGTTGCAATTAAGGAATATTACTTAACAATTTGGACTGTACCTGGTCTGTGGGTATTTTATTGTAGATTTTTAGTTGACCTGAAAATGTTTTACAATGAGTCTTATTTTTGTTCGGTTTAAGATCAAATATTACAAATTCTAAATAGAATTTACAATTTTTATTTTACAACCAATAGAGAAAAACTTATGAAAAAAACTTTCCTAGAACCAATGGTTGACAATTAATGCATTTTCAAGTGACACCGCTCACTATCATCAGATTGTCTTTATGGGGTCCTCTCTAGGCTATAATGTAGATTTTAGTTTTTTGTATATATATGTTCAATTTCAAAGAAATGCATTTTGAGAAGTCAATTCAAATATTTTTACTTATCCATTTTTCGTTATTATAACTAACTTTTTTTTCCTTTAAGTACATTCTATGCCTTTAAGTACAATGATGCCCAAAAACCACTTTTGGAAACCAAATTTAAAAAAAATACTTTTGATTATTCATAATCTAGGCTTAAATAGTAAGAAAATTGAAAAAAAATAATTTTTTAAGTCAAAAGCAAAATGGAAGTACCGAAAGGGTTAAAGAGCAAACCTATCGTAAACACTTAGGAATCACTATAGATTTTTATTTAAAACAATTCTTGTTCTCATAATGAGAATGTGGACATTATAAAAACCACAGATTATGCACAGATGTGTTACTACTCATTACAGGTGCCAAAAAAGTATTTTATGTTTCTATCGGCTATATTACCTAAATCCGATGTTTCCTATACCATCTGCCAAGTTTTATTCTCATTCCATTCGTGTCTTTAATTTTTACGACACTAATTAATAACGAGAACTTTAAATTATAATAAAATTGTGTTTAACTAATTGCTTAGGCAACTTTCTCTTTATTGAATTCTTAAGAAAATGCAATAATGAATTTTACATAGAATTCTTAAAACATTGATTAAAATAATACGAAAATCTTTACAAATTACATTATTAATTGCTAAATAAAAACGACAAGAAAGTTCATCAAAGTATACAATACTGCTGACATTCTTCGCCAACTTTTTCTTTGCGAAAAATAATTTTCGTATGATAAAACTTTTCCAGATAGGTTTCTCTAAAACAAGAATCAGATTTTCTCTGAAGCGTTGAAAACTGTTGTCATTTTACCTCTTCGCAGAATGAGAATTTCTCCCCAGCTTTAAAAAAATTAATATTAAATCAGCTTAAAATTTTCTGTGTTGATTATCCAGCTGGAACACTTTAGCAGTAGTAGTTGTTACGTATTTTAAGGCACTGGTATACTGATATCGATCTTAGTCTCCAATTTTTAAAACAGCTGCAAACATTTAATTTGCAAAGATTATAACGTGTTAAAACAATTGTTTTTCGCAAAATGTCATCCACTTGTTACGAAGTTTTATCGACATAATCTCTTATTTGAATAAATTCAAATGAACTATTTCTTTGTAATCTATTATTACGCGAAAGAAAGCTAATCTTTAAATCGAGTCTTTTAAATCGAACACATAGGGAGACTTTAAGTGAATGTGGACAACACTGGATTATGTATACATCATTCAAATCTCCCCGACTGATGATGAAACCCATTTTTGATGCTAGTTTAATAATAGTTTTATCCAAGGGATTTATTATTTTATCCAAAGGAAAATCACTAATGACTATACTTCTCATATCCTCTTGTTCTTTGCGAAAATCTAAATAATTTTGTAGACTTATTTCTTCTTTTTCAAATGTTTGAGATTTAGCTGTTTCTAGAGATGTTTTTAATTTTTGAATTTCCAGAGATTTAAGCGTCAACTCTTTTGATTTACTTTGGTTTTTTATGCTTAAGTATTGAATTTTTTTCTCAAGTTCTCTTATCAAATCTTCTGATTCTATATATTGTTCCTGCAAGAGGATACAAGTTGTTTCACAATCATTTGATTCATTAATTTTTCTATCAAGATCCTTTATTAATTCTTGTGATATACCATATTGTTCCTCAATTTGTTGTATTTGATTATAGAGATTACGTATTTCATCAGTAGCATTTTTCAATTTCAATTTTAAATCATTTGTTGAATTTTCCAAACTATCTGCACTATTTGAGCTATTCGAATCATCAAGGGTTATATAGAGTTTATGAGTAGTTGGATATTCGCGTCGACATTGAGCACAATTTGTTGATCTATAAAATGATAACCCATAGTGTTAATTAATATTTTTTGTCAATTATATTTAAATTAAGCTACTTACTGGACTTGCCAACAACGCAGACAAGATTCATGGAAAATATGGCCACAACTGGTACTATAAATATCATCCGAGCTATGGAAAATATCCTTACATATTGAGCATTCTTCATTAAGAGAAGGCATTCTTTTATTAAAATTTATTTTAAAATTGCAGTTAAAATACGTCTTGCACTTTTCGTTGTTCTTTGTATACTGTTGGATTAATGAAAATTAGAGCTACTTACTTACATTTTTACAAATTTCTAATCATTTATTATCACCTTAAACTACATATGTATGTAGAAAGTAATCTAATATCATTCAAATGTTTGTTAGAACAGTTTATTGCAATTGGAAATAAGAAATAAATAACGCTTATCTCAGATAAAAAGCTATTAATCTTACTAGTCTGTAATGTCCAATCCGTATTCTCAGTCAATATAAATAAATAATTCTTAAACAATCAATATTTTTATTAGTTTTAGATACCTTGTTACTGAAATCAAATTGGATTTTTTGAGGCAGTGCATTTCTGTCAAAAACTAAAAATTGTAATCAAAAGAATAAATATACGACGTCGTATTTATTTATTTTGATTTAGATTGTGGATCTATATGTTTATGTTAAATTTAAAGGTTTTAATACTTTAAAAATTCCCAATAAGATTCTTCATTTTTAACTGTTTATTTTCAGATAAGAGTTGCTTTTCCTTAAATGAATTTTTGACACATTTATTAAATTCAAAATTTTTATTGATCTTATTAGAAAGTACACTTCCTTGCAATATATTTGTTTAAAATCAAATACCCATTAAAAAAAATGTTTATATGTACATTAGAGGCGTCCAAGATTATATGGCAATTTTTTAAGGGGCGAATTTGAAGAGAGTCGGGGTCCAATTTGTTTCATTTCTATACAAAACTAATAAATATGAAGTTTGGGGGCAATCGAATAAAAAAAAGTCGAGGCGGAAATCTATTGAAAATTTCAAGAGTGTTTACATGGGAAAAATATGACTTTTTTCAGTTTTTAGGAAAATTTCGTTCTATAGTTTAATTTTTTCACCCACTTGTGATATGAATCGATTTTAGTATTAAATTATCTTTTTAGAAAGCTGCATAACTTCAAAATCGGTTAAGAACTCGCCAACAAATAGCAAATGCCCCAACCAATTTAGTGCCAAAAAACACTAGGTCATGAAATTTGATGGCACTTTTTAAGACTTTCAGAAATTGATTAAAGCCATAATTGTTTTTTGCTCTGTATACTTTTAAATACTCAGATATGAATTATTGTTCAATTATCGTTCTGTTCTTTCCATTATTTTCAAAACTCCATTTTCGATTTTTAAAAAATTATTTTAAACAAATTTTAAAAAAATGGGCTTATTAAATACATCCTAGGGATAAAGTATGCCAATTTTGAGGTAAATCCCTCCATGGACCTGTCGGTGACAAGCTCTTATTTTTTGTCGATTTCTATAAAAGTGTGATTTTTATAAAAAATTAAGTTAATTTACTCTTTTTAAGTATCAAAAATTAATAAATTTTGCACATTTAAATGTTATATTTTATCTTAATAGCTTAGCGGTTTGGACCCCAAGCTAATAAAGGACAATTTATTAATAAAAACGCAAATATTTTGTAACTACCCAGTCAGAAATAGCCAGTGGTACAAAAAATCAAGCACTGGCATACCACTGGGTAACCACGGTATTAAAAATAAATGACTGGCAGAACACTCATTTGGGACGCTTTGCCAGCGTTTGCGAAAAGCGTTTTACCAGTATTTTTTTTACAAAAATTTCGGTGGTTTATAAAAAAAAACCACTGGCAAAGAATTGGCTTAGAGTGATATGCCAAGGTTTGCAACCAGTGGTTATCCAGTGCTACCTAGCCAATGCTACCAGGCGTACAAAAATCAATTCACTGGAAAACCAATGATTTTATAAAAATGCTGACGCTTCGTTAAAAAATGTTTGTAGTCGGAAGGTCCCGAGTTCAAATCCGGTTGCAAACAAAAAATTTTTTTTGGATTTTTTTTAATTTAAATTTTTTTTTGCTTTATAAAATCAATTTTTTTGTTTGTGGGAAAGCTCCTTCAAGACCAACTTTTTTTTTGCCCTCCCAACACTGGCATACTAGTTAGTAAAAATTGTTTGCCAGTACTAGCATTTTGGCACAGCCAGTAGTTGTCATTTATGTGTTTAGCCAATAAATATTATATGTCTCGTTAGCTCAGTGGGTAGAGCAATCGTCTGCCAATCTGACGGCCTGGGTTCAAATCACGGCAGGACCAAAAAAAATACATATGAACTTTTTTTTAATTTTATTTTGGAAAATATATTTTCAGACCACCTATTTATTGGTTTTGCCAGCGTTTTGCCAACGTTTAAAAATTTTGTTCCTCCAGTGCTTTTCCGGCGCTTTTTGAACAGCCGGTCCTTTTGTCTAATGATGTTATCATTTTGGGAATGGGAAATCACTTTTTGCCAGTACTTATACCACCTGTTAAAGTGCTTTTCGACCGCTTTCCCGTTTGTATTTTTCTGACTGGGTACTGTTGAATTAAAATAGAAGTGATGCTTAAGATATAATAGACAAATGTGCAGATCTTCCATGCTAAAAATTTGGAATAAGTCGAACAACGTTAACCCATTCCTTACCAGGGCCAAGCTTGGATTTTTTGCATATTTTAAAAAATTAATAAATAAATAAAAGGACTTATTCTAGATGCCATTAAAAAAAGTCTGCTATATTTTTCGAAAATTAACCCTTTTGTGCCTCTGGGGTCAAATTGGTCTATAGTGAATTATCCTATGGATGGAAACTCCTTAATTATTTAACTGCTAAGTTCCTTAACATAAAATATTAAGATAATAAATATACACTCAGGGAATTATGTAGGTAAAATCAAGTGCAAATGACAGTTAAAATAACTGCATTTGCACTTAAAAAGGTGTAGACTACATTTTCATTTAAATCAACTACAATATGAAGTTATTTTTAACTGTTAAAAATCAACTGACAAATGTAGTAAAAACAACTACAAATGCAATTAAAACAACATACATGCAAATTATTGTAAAACTGTACAAACAACAAATGCAGTTAAAATAATATAAAAGAAAATATTTTAAAAATTATTAATTTAAAAAAAACAAATTATGTAAACACTCTTAACTTAATTTTAATATAATAAATTTAAAATTGAGAAATCAAAATTTACACTTAATGTCACTTTTATTTTTCACTATTAAGATATTGTTGTAGATGTCCGTCTGTGAGGGATGAAATATGGTGTTGTTTGGCTTCCTTTTTTTCTCCAGGTAACATTCCCGTAAATAAATTTATATTTTATATTATACTATAAACTTATATATTATAAACTTACCTTATTATTTTAATAATTTAATAAAAAAAATATATAACCTTTTCCATATTACGCGTCCTCGCTCTTTGGCATTGTTTTATGACTAAGACAAGAGAAAACATGTTCTTCTAAACATTCTTCTTCTAAATTTCTAAACAAGCGCTTCATACACATCAGAGAACGGTTTGAGTGCCTTATTTTATGCTTTTGAATGCAATCACAAAAAATGTGCATATTGTTGTCAATACACATCATTTCAGTAAAGCAATACAGACACAATTAAAAAAAGTGAGTATGACGAAAGCCATGCATTACACTGCATGTCTTCTGTTAATCTTACCTAACACTCACAAAAGCAACGAATATAAAATGATTGGTATGAATACAAACCGATTGTTACGAATGGTCTCAATGTTGGTTGTATAAAAATTGAAAATTTTTTTCTGTCAAATATTTTAGTATATTTTTGGTGTTTATTTTTTTTACTTAAACATTTACAAAATGAGAAAATATATATGCATATTTCATATTTAAATAAAAAAAATGTAAATTTCTTCACACTGCAGTTTTCAAAATGCTGCAACAGGTCAACGAATACTAAATGAATGTTGTGATTGATTTTATTTTTTTAATGCGTCATCTCTTCATTTCATTGCTTGACATGTAGTGGCATTATAAAAATAATGCGTAAAAACCTCTCATCAAAAACAATGAATGTATATAATAGCAATAGCATTAGTTATTGTTGTTGCATGAATACATGGCAAAAGCAATGAATGGTATGACTGCACAATAAAAACGAATGTACTCAAACCGTTCTCTGATACACATGCTCCTGTTTGCTTCGTGTGTGTGCACACACACTGGAAAATTCAAAAAAATTCAAAATAACTGCATAAAATAAATGTTACTACAATGTGGTAGTTTTTGTAGTTAGTTTAAAAAAATAACTGTCAAAAACATTGAAAAATTTTGCTCTAAGTAAATTAACTACAATTGTAGTTAAAATAACTACAACCGCATTACTACACAAATAACTGTCATGTAGTAACTGCAGAACCTTTCTGAGTGTATACATATTTTGATTTATTTTTACCATGCTATATTACCAAAATTCTTTTTTAAAATGGATCATTTTGACCCCAGGAGCACATAAGTGTTAATTTTCGACAAATATTGCAGGATTTTATAATGGTTTCTTCTTGTTTACTAGAACAATACATTATTTTTAAGTATTTATCATGGATGGTAACCGAAACGAATGCGGTTATCGGTAAGGGTAAGGCTATTTTAGATTATTTCGGTAACGGTATTTTAAGGGTAACGCTATTTCATTTATTTCGGTATCGGTATTTTCAGGATAACGGTTTTTTAGTTATTTCGGTAACGGCATTTTAAGGATAACGGTTTTTCGATTATTTCGGTAACGGTATTTTAAGGTTAGCGGTATTTCGGTTATTTCGGTAACGGTATTTTAAGGATAACGGTAGTTTGTTTTTTCGATGCATCCCTCAATTTTTTTTACGAAAAACAAACCAATGTACCAACTTAATGTACGAAAAATACTCAATAATCCAGTGCAATTGCCAAAAACAGAAAATTAAAAATATCGGTAACGGTATTTTAGGGGTAACGGTATTTCATTTATTTCGGTAACGGTATTTTAAGGGTATCGATATTTAATTTATTTCGGTATCGGTATTTTAAGGGTAACGATAGTTCAGTTATTTCGGTAATGGTATTTTAAAGATAGCGGTATTTCGGTAACGGTATTTTAGGGGTAACGGTAGTAAGTTGAAAGGGTTTTGAATTGATAACGGTATTTTAGCGGTATTGCCTGCCAACCCTGGTATTTTTTTTTTTTAATATGCAAAAATTCAAAGCTTGGCACTGGCAAGGAATGGGTTAACGTTGTTAGATTTATTCCAATTTTCTAGCATGGAAGCTCTGCACATTTGTCTATTATATTTTAATCATCACTTCTAAAAACTCAACTATAATTACAAAATATTTGCGTTTTTTTTTAATAAATTATCCTTTATTAGCTTGGGGTCATATGTGACCCCATGTCCAAAAGGGTCAATGTGGTCATATTATTTGTTTTCAAAACCGCTAAGATATTAAGATAAAATATAACATTTAAAAGTAAAAAATTTATTCTTTTTGATACAAAGTACTTAAAAAGAGTAAATTTACTTAATTTTTTATAAAAATCACACTTTTCTCGAAACCCACAAAAAATAAGAGCCCGTCACCGACAGGTGAATGGAGGGATTTACCTCAAAATTGGCATACTTCATCTCTACGATGTATTTAACATGCCCATGAAGTGCAAAATCCATTTTTTTTTTAATTTGTTTAAGAAAATTTTTTAAAAATCAAAAATGGAGTTTTGAAAATTGTGCCAAAAAATTTATGCGTTTTTCCGCTTATTGCTCAACAGGTTACCAGACAGGTAATAAAACAATATTTCATATCTGGATATTTATAAGTACAGAGAGCAAAAAACAATTATGACTTTAATCAATTTCTGAAAGTTTAAAAAGGTGCCATCAAATTTCATGGTGTTTTTTGGCACAAAATTGGTCTGGGGCATTTGCTATTTTTTGGCGAGTTTTTAACCGATTTTGAAGTTATGCAGCTTTTTAAAAAGATAATTTAATACTAAAATCGATTCATAACACAAGTCGGTGAAAAAATTAAACTATAGAACGAAATTTTCCTAAGAACTGAAAAAAGTCATATTTTTCCCATTTAAACACTCTTGAAATTTTCAATCGACTTCCGCCTCGAGTTTTCTTTATTCGATTGCCCCTTCATATTTATTAGTTTTATATAGAAAGGAAACAAATTGGACCCCGACACTCTTTAAAATCGCATTTTCATTTTATTGGACGCCTCTAATGTACATTAGACCGTACCTCAAAAAACAAGTTCGCCGACACCCTGCAATATGAAGTATTTTTGCAAGGAGGTTTCAAAAATATATATTGTTTTTTTGACGAACGTAGTGGTCGCCCTTTTTAATTTTTCGTTATAGTTTCGGCACTTAAAGTCGGATATTAAAGTGTGATATATCGATTGCCTCAAGGAGACCAGTGTTTTGTTTAAAGGAAAAATCCAATGAAAAAAAAATTTAAAAAGGCGACCCCTACGTTCGGCAACCAATATATAAAAAAAAATTCTACTGGGTTTATCGAAAAACTTCCTTAGAAAAAGTTTAATGATTTTTTGCGAGATTTAATTTTCTGACATTAGGGTTGTAGCAACTGAGATCAGGTGGGTAACTACTAGAACGGGATACTTGAGGTCAATGGCCCTTAGACACTGGTCTCCTCGAGAGAAAAACATCGATGTATCATACTTTAAGATCCGACTGCAAATGCCAAAGTTATAACGAAAAATGTAAAATGGCGACCCCTACGTTCGGCAAAAAAAAAATTTTTTTTTTGAAACCTCCTTGCAAATTTACATCATATTGGAGGTTGTACGGCGCACTTTTTTTTGCCTGTAAAGTGGTACGGTCTTATGTACCAGAGAACGGTTTGAGTGCCTTATTTTATGCTTTTGAGATTACAAATTTCCCCTGTTTAAAAGCAAATTTGAGAAAATTTCCCATACTGAACCTTCGTAATCTGCACATATAAAAACCAAGAGAAAGGTTTTTGCAGCGTGAGCGGGAATGATATGGTACAAATAAGCAATTTCGTCAAATCTGCCATCAGCGCATGCTGCGCATGTTTTGTAAAACATTCATTCAGCCCAGGGATGGAAAACATGGTACAATTGTATTTTTTTGGTACATTTTGACCTCCGTTGGTTCCGTTGGACTACCGCGATCCATTTGGTACAATTTCAAAAATTTCCAAATTTAAAATTTTTGTATTAAATGAACTTGTATTTTAAAGCTATCAACAAATATTCGTAATGCAGACGTGGACTCAAATCATTCTAACAAAAACTTGTCAGTGACAACTTTTGGGGCCAATGTTGTATTATACTACATTTATACCTGAGCAAAAACTACCTGCTTTTTGCCTCTTGTAGTTTTTAACTTGTCAAAACGAATACAAAGAAACAAGCAAAAACTAGTTTTGTACAAAAAGTATGAGGTTTTTGCTCAAGTATAAATGTAGTATTATTATTTTCCCGTAATCAGCTCATCAATACGCGTGGCTAAGTGCTGCTACTACATAAAATTCGAGAATTTAACCCGCCTCTTTCGTATATTTTTTGAAAAGCAAAAAAAAATATTACATTGGGCAGGTTTACCAGAGAAACCCGCTACCGCTACATTATGATTACCTTAATCTGGTGAACGATGCTAATTTTGTTTTTGTTTTAAAATAAAAATATTTGTAGATATTTCATTGATTTTTTCGAAATTTTTTATTCCTTTATAATTGTATTTGTAAAGGGTTCTTCAACAGGGACGCTACAAAAGTAGGAAGACAGGGACAGCAAACGACGCTATATTTCTTGCCGCTCTTTTGACATTTCTCTTCAGTAAGGTTTGCCATTTCATGATGGAAAGATATACGAGCCAACAACGAGTCGAAATTATTAAAATTTACTACCGAAATTCGGAGTCAGTGGCCTCAATGTTAAGAGCGCTACGTCCAATTTATGGTCGTCATAATGAATGGCTTCGTCAATAAACAAAATATGCGTTATTGGTCAGACAGCAATCCACACGTACTCCATTAGTCATCATTGCATCCCGAAAAATTACGTTTTGGTGCGGTTTATGGGCCTGCGGCGTCATTGGGCCGTACTTCTTCCGGTGTGATCAAGACCGGCACGTTACTGTGAATGGGAATCGTTACCGTTCAATGATAACCGAATATTTTTGGCCCCAATTGGATGATATGGACTTGGAGGACATGTGGTTCCAACAGCACGGCGCCACAAGCCACACAGCGAATGTCACAATCAATTTATTGCAAACCAAGTTTGGAGAACGTGTTATCTCACGAAATGGTCCAGTCGATTGGCCGCCTCGGTCGTGCGATGAGACGCCGTTGGACTATTTCCTGTGGGGCTACGTCAAATCTATGGGCTATGCCAACAAGCCAGCGACGATTGATGAACTTCGTACGAATATCGGCCGATTTATGCTTGAAAACCGTCGAAAATTGGGTTCAGCGTCTGGACTTCTGCAAGCGTGCCCGTGGTGGCCATGCAAAAGAGATCGATTTCCATACATAATGCCATCGAACGTACTTTCACAGGAATAAAGAATTTCATTGATATCCAAAACCGTTTTTGTTTTATTTAAAAAAACTTTTGTAGCGCTCTTATTGAAGAACCCTTTATATGTTTATTATTCTTTAAAAAAAATATACAAAAAAACAAACCACAGCTGATGTATCATTAACTGCTCACAAGTAGAGTAAAATTTTTACGCTACCAAAACAAGGTAGCGCTACCACAACATGTTGACTTAGGGTGCGTACAGAGTGGCCGCTTGTTGCCGAGCCGAGCCGACTGATGCTTATTGCGAGAACTTGTTCATGCGAGAAACAAGTTTGGGTGTGCATAGTGAATGCGAGAATCAGCGCTGATATTTTATCTATTATTTGTGTTTTATGTATGTTTGTATGCATTTGGGTTTGTTGTTCATTCTAGAGATGAGCGATCCGGTGATTTTTGAATAACGCTGCTATCAGTGATCGTGATTTTCAAATCACCGTTCTTTTAAACAGTGACGGTGATCACGGGTTTGTAATAGAGATGGGCGATCCGGCGATTTTTCAGTAACATTGTTCTCAGTGAATGGGATTTGCAAATCGTTGTTCTTTTAAACTGTGATCGTGATCACGGTTTTTCTATGGAAAAGACTGCGATTTTCTGATAAATAAACGAAATAATATTTATGGCGAGTTTTTAAGATGTCAGTTAAACTTGGTTTAGTTAAACCGAAAACGAATTTTGTCAGCCATTTCAAAGTTTATTAACAAAAATTTGCCGGAAAAACTTTTTCTCGAGTATAATTTATTTCTTTATTGAAATAAAACAAAATAAACCACATTTTAAAAGCAGTATCCCAGTTACAAACTGCGTTAAACTAAGTTTTATTCAGAAGAGTGTGAAAGCAAGTCACTGTTTTTGAAAAAAAAACATGTATTACTGTGCACAATGAAGTTTGCAAGAAAGAATAGTACAAAAATATTAAAAGAACGACATTCCGAGTAACTGCGACTTAAAATATTTGATCACTGCCGTTACCAGTGATTTATTAATAACTGTGATTAAATCACCGGTATGAAAATAACGCTCATCTCTAGTTCATTCTGACATTGAGTTTTAAAATTTTACTTATTAACGCATTTCTTCAATTATTCCTGAAATTTTTATTACATTTTTTTTTAAATTTTGTTTATAAGATTTTTTTATAATTGTTATAATTTTATTTAATTTTTATTATTTATTTGAATTTTTATTTTTTTGTTTAATTTTTATTTTATTAACATAACATAAACAATGTTTTCGGCGCTGAAATACGCTTTGGAACTGTTTTCTCGCATTCAATCAGCTTTGCGCTCTGATCAGCTCGGCGCCCACTATGACCTGTTCGCGCTTATTTGTACTAATTTGTATAGTACCAGTTTTCTCGCATTGGTTCTCGCAATAAGCGTCAGTCGGCTCGGCTCGGCTCAGCAACAAGCGGCCACTCTGTACGCACCCTTAGCGGTAGCTAATCAAATCGTTCACCAATTGCTGTTTCAAAGCAAAAAAGAGTAATAATAGGTGTGTTTCTTTACTTTTTGGGTAAAGTTCGGTAAAATGATAGTAAGCACAAAATCCTCTCACAAAATGACAAAATTACCCAATAGTACAGGAACGCAAAAAACCACTTTTCTAGCCCAAAAACTTATTTCAAAGAATAATGTTAAACAGTGATGCGACTTGAAAAATTTTGTTTTGTGCCAAGTGTGTGACTAAAATGTGCCAAATGGGCCTTTATTGTGCCAAAACTCAATTTTCACTTAGAACCCGTGTTTTTAACTTTCATTTGGTAAATGCATTCTTATGGAATTAATTCTATCTTGAATTCTTATGGACTTAATTATATTTGAATGAATTAAAATTTTCTTTCAATTAAAAGGTGAATGATAAATTAAATTCATCCGATTCTTATTAAAGATTTGGGAATGCAGCCAATGAATGAATTCTTTAGGAATGGATGCACGGAATGGTATACATATAAACATTTTCTAAAACTGAATTAATTTTTTCATGAATTAAACTTAAATTAATTCTTTCGAAGCTTTGATATAAATTTATAGCATTTGAATTTTTAAAATTCTATGGATTAAGCACCGTATGTTGTTCAGTTTTCACGTGAAAAAACTGTTATACTCCATATAAAAAAAAATTATTTTTCACGACAATGAGTTTCACGTGAAAATTGTGCAAACTTAGTTTTCACGCAAATTTAATGTACAAGACTTTTATTTTTCTGGTGAAAAAGTGACATTTTGTGTTAATTGTGATTGTGGCTTTGTTATAAAATTAAAATATTGTTAATTTTTTTAACTTAAATTGCAATTTAAAGTATTTAAAGTCTGAGAGAAATTTTTTCACGTGAAAAACAACTTACGGTGCTTTATTCGGTAATACCTTCGATGCCATTTTTTAGTTTTGCTTTATTCGAAAAGGTATTTTAATACCAACAAATGCTTAGAAACTAACTGTGTTATTCAAAAACTTTTAAAATAGCCTAATTACAGATTTTTAAGCTAATTTTCCAAAAAGAATATTCACAAATGATTAATAAGGAAAAATTTATTAAACGCTTAAAGCAGGGCATATCCTAAAATATCTGTTTGATAAAGTTTGGAAAAAGAAAACCAATGTAAAAAACTAAAAAACGTAAATTTACAATGATTAAATGAATTGTTTAAGAATCATCCACCCAAGAATAGATGGAATACTACATTTTGTATCCAACCAAAACAAAAAACCTGCAAAAACTCCAAGACTAAACTCTTTTTTTCGAAAATTTTCCCAAATTTGCATGAAAATAAATTAAAAACAAATTCAATAAAATATTGATGCATTTATAATAAAACCATACTCGATATTCGAATACTTTCTGTACTCGTAATATAAAAAATTCTTTAACACAGTTTGTTCCCATTATTACTTCTCAGTAATGTTTAAAAATCGTTTTTTAATATGTTTTAATTTGTAATAAAACATTTTAATTTCCAAAATTTACAAAACAATATATTTACCTACAATTACCGAGTCAATCGTTCACTAAATTCATGTATCACTAACAATACAAACAGAGAATATACAAAGTGTTGCCAGAATTAAAAGCAAAATTAATAAACTTTTATTGTATGTTTTTGAATACAATTTTTTAATAAAGGTTTAATAGAGATAATGTGAATGCTTTAGTAAATTCATGTTTTAAAGCTAAATTAAGAAGTTTTTTTTGAATAACAGCGTAAAAATTAAAGAATTGTTATTTTTTTATGGTCTAATTCATAAACTTTTACAACAGTCTTATTGCAGGATTTTAAGCTAATTTGTGAAAAACGGTATTCATATTTGCTTAATAATGAAAAAAATAATAAAAGTTTATAGTTGGTACTCACTAACTTTAAACCTTTTATAAAGTTTGGAGTGAGGAAGCCACCATTTAATTGTTAATTATTTCATTTTCAGGCATGAAATGATTTATTAAAGCCATCCCATCCCTAGAATGTGTGGCTTCCAACAACTTGCACCCACCAAACTGAAAAAAACTACAACAATTGCGTAGCTAATGACCATTTTCGAAAAAATTTCAAAAAAAATGTAAAAATAAAATTAAAAAGAAAAACAAAACAATAGTGATGTACATACTGTCAAAACATTATTCGAAATTCGATTACTTTTGTATGCTTTGAATAATACGTTCTAAAAAATTAATTTTTTACACACATTTCCATTGATTTGCTTTATAAATAAAAAAAATATAATTTTAATGGCTTATAAATTTATCTTAGCTCATCATTAGTTCTCTAATTTAAGGAAATACATTTTCACTTCCGATTACCGAGTCAATCGTTTACTAAATTTGTAAATCACTTACGACTTATTTGGGAGAAGAGAGAAAATAAACAATAGTGTTGCCAGTATCAAATAGAAAAATTAATTTATAATTCAAATACGATTATGAATCAAGATTTCTAATAACTCTTTATTAAGCGAAATATGTACTTTAACTATAGCAAGCTTCAAATACCAAATAATTTTTTTTTATGAATTAGCACATAACTGTGAATTCAAAAACTTTTAAAATAGCCTAATTACAGATTTTTAAGCTAATTTTCCAAAAAGAATATTCACAAATGATTAATAAGGAAAAATTTATTAAACGCTTAAAGCAGGGCATATCCTAAAATATCTGTTTGATAAAGTTTGGAAAAAGAAAACTAATGTAAAAAACCAAAAAACGTAAATTTACAATGATTAAATGAATTGTTTAAGAATCATCCACCCAAGAATAGATGGAATACTACATTTTGTATCCAACCAAAACAAAAAACCTGCAAAAACTCCAAGACTAAACTCTTTTTTCGAAAATTTTCCCAAATTTGCATGAAAATAAATTAAAAACAAATTCAATAAAATAGTGATGCATTTATAATAAAACCATACTCGATATTCGAATACTTTCTGTACTCGTAATGTTTAAAAATCGTTTTTTAATATGTTTTGATTTGTAATAAAACATTTTAATTTCCAAAATTTACAAAACAATATATTTACCTACAATTACCGAGTCAATCGTTCACTAAATTCATGTATCACTAACAATCAGTGTTGCCATTTCAGTGCTTTTCGGGTATTTTTTGGTGCTTTTTTCCTTCCTGTACCCGGTGATTTTTTACAAATACCCGTTTAAAAAAAGCGGGTATTTACGGTGCTTTTTCAGATTTTTGGCAGTGCTTTTAGTGCTTTTTTACAGTTTATATTTTTGCTATTTGCTCTCGTTTTTTTTTTACATTTTTCTTGAATTTTCTGTCAAAATTTAAAAAATAATACGAACTATACAAGAACTACATTTTTGCACAATATTTGTAGTACAATTTTAAATAGCAACTTCGTTACATTTAAACTTCGAAATATTGAAATATTAGTTTGGTGCTTTTTTACCCCTTTTTAGATAATTTTCTGAACCTTTTTTACACGATTTCTCAAAGTTAAAATGTGTTTTTGAATTCTTGATTTAAATTTTTCAAAAAATTAATATCGTGCTTTTTTACCCCCTTTTTGGTAAATTTTTACCCTTTTTACCCGTTTTCATAATGGTCACGGTGCTTTCCTGCCTTCAGGAGTTGGCAACACTGCTAACAATACAAACAGAGAATATACAAAGTGTTGCCAGAATTAAAAGCAAAATTAATAAACTTTTATTGTATGTTTTTGAATACAATTTTTTAATAAAGGTTTAATAGAGATAATGATTGCTTTAGCAAATTCATGTTTTAAAGCTAAATTAATAAGTTTTTTTTGAATAACAGCGTAAAAATTAAAGAATTGTTATTTTTTTAATTTATTTTCTATTAAATTTTGTAGATAACCAAAATGTGCCAAAATAGTATCGGTTGTGCCATTGTACCAATCAATCTTACATTGTGCTTAAAATCCCATCACTGATGTGAAAATATGTATAATTTCAGTTTGCAAATCGGCACAAATAGACATATTTATTCGCATTTAAAAGTTGTTTTTGATTTTATTCAATTAATTTTAACAAAAAACGAAGTTTCTTTTGCTTATTTCTTTATTTAATTACAATTTTTAACAGTGCTGCCAACTCTTGAAGGCAGGAAAGCACCGTGAGCATTGTGAAAACGGGTAAAAAGGGTAAAAATTTAACAAAAATGGGGTAAAAAAGTACGATATTAATTTTTTGAAAAATTTAAATCAAGAATTTAAAACACATTTTAGCTTTGTAAAATCGTGTAAAAAAAGTTCAAAAAATAACCAAAAAAGGGGTAAAAAAGCACCAAACTAATATTTAAAAACTTAGAAGTTTAAATATATCGAAGTTGCTATTTAAAATTGTACTACAAACATTGTGAAAAAATGTATTTTTTGTTTAGTTCGTATTATTTTTTCAACTTTGACAGAAAATTGAAGAAAAATTGAAAAAAACGAGAACAAATACCAGACATATAAATTGTACCAAAAGCACTAGAAGTACTGCCAGAAATCGTAAAAAGCACTGTAAATACCCGTTTGTTTTTAAACGGGTATTTGTAAAAAATCACCGGGTATGGGAAGGAAAAAAGCACCAAAAAATACCCGAAAAGCACTGAAATAGCAACACTGATTTTTAATTTAATTTCACAATTGTGTTTTGTTTATATTTGTATCAGCTGTTTTACCAAAGTTTAAAGGAAGAAAAAGTCTGGGTAAATTTTGGTAAAAAGAGAAGCACTAATACACTCTTATTAGCGCTCTCATTTACCCAATTCTCGAGTACGGGAACGCTTTTGGGTAAATTTCGGTAACTTTGGGTAAATTTCGGTAACTTTGGGAACGTACGGGAACACAATGAAAAACAAAGGATAAAAATAGCATTGTTAAATTTCGTTGATGTTAGTCTAAGTTGAGTTGTTGATAACAAATTCGATTTGCTTTCAACAGTCACATAAGTAGACGATTATCAAGATATTAACCCACTCAAAGGCGAAAGGCACTGATGATGGCTTTGTAGCGAAAGCCGAAAATGCGCATTCTGCCTTGCTGGTCTTATCGAATTCTTTCAAAAAATATTTTTATTCTTTGTAATTTTCTTGTAAAAATTGTATCATCTTTCTTTGATTTGAAAATAATTTAAAACAGATAGTGATATTAATTTATGATCTAGAGTCAAACTAAAATAACATTCATTTACCTAAAATTTACGCGAATTTTTCCCCGGATTTTGAAAAAAATGCATGTTCGGAATCATGAGAAAATTTCCTTTAATTTGAGTCAGCACACTTTGGGCGTGTATCGGTTTTTTGGACCTAGCGGATCCCAGGGGCCCGGCCACCTTAACACCATATAAAAAAAATGTTCTTTTTTTATTCCAGAGGGGGTCCTATAATTTTTTTTTGAGGGGTGCCCGAAAAAGTCAGCTTTTGTCGAAAATAGTATTAAAACACGGTTTCAAAATATGTTTAAAAGTTTTTCCATTTTTGAGAGAAAGTTTAAAAAAAAAAATGTATTAAAACTGAAAAAATATATACAGACAAGGTAAAAGCATGGGGAACATTCATAACAAGGAAAGTATCTCATGTGATAATTTCCGATCATAATGAAATTCGGATATTTTGTAGAGAAAAAAAAATTCTAAGGTTGGGATTTCTGAGATTATCGGCCACCTCGGGCATTTTGGGGCTTAAAACTGGGGTGAAAATAGATATATTTTTTGTGTTTTCCATTTATTTGTCATTTGATTCAAAGAAACTATATACAAATGTTATGTTTTCGGATAGGTATTTTTAAAGGCCGTTTTTTAGTACCTTTCTTTGGTACGTTTTTCTTGGTTTGTAGTTGTTGTAATTTTTGTTGGAATTTTTCATTACCATTGAATTTTCATTACCATTAGTTCATAATAATGACAATGAAAAAAATTCCATTACCATTTAATGGTACTGAAATATTTTTCATTAGAAAAATCATTACTAATGGTAATGAAATTACACTAATGTATAAAAAAACTAATTACAATTGATTAAAAACCATTTGTTTACAAAAAATTCAGACAAATGAAAACGAACAACTGGTTTGACCAGGGAAGTTATAAAACATACTTTATTAAGGAGGATCCATTTAATTCCGTTAAACTTTATCTGGATACAAATAACAGCGGAATGGAAAGTGATACTTAATTTCAAATGAGCATGAGCCTTAATGAGCATATTCCATTTTCGATTTCAGCGAGTTTTACTCCATTTTTACGTTTTTCTGTCAATGGAAATTATTTTATTTAATTTATTCATTATCAATGGTAATGAAATTTAAAATCATTGTCATTAATCAATGAAATTAAATTTTAGAATCATTACCATTAATTAAAAAAATGGTAATGAAAATAATTTCATTACAATTGATATCAATGTAATGGTAATGAAATTATCAATTAATTAGTCCACCTAATTAATTAGTCCCATGTATGGTTGTAAGTAATTTGTTAATTTTAGGGTACTTTATATGGACATATATAGTCCACGATCGTCAAATTCGCATACATTAATCCTTGTTAAGTTTAACCGAAGCCTTGTTTTTTATTTTTCGATATTCCATCTATTTCGGATTTTAACGGGTTTCCCTAAACACTATATTTTACATTATGGTAGCAACCCTATGGCTCTAGTATGTATATTCAATATGGGTATGAAACGCCAGCTTGAAGCAGATGAAGACTTTTTAAGTATGCAGCTAATATTTCTGCCTTGGTTTTGGACAGACTCAGTTTTTGTACCAATGCAGACCCAGTTTTTGTAACCCTCTAATGCCCAAGGCCGCCAAAAGGCGATTTTTAGATTTTAAAAAGTTTTTAGCTAAATAACAATATTTTATTAAACAACCCAGTGTAGAAACGGTAATGACATATCATTATTTTTTGGAGTACCAGTAATGACACCCACTTACCTTCTGCATTATTTTAAAACATATAATAATGAGTTACTGATAATAACTTATTTTTATCATTATTTCAAATAGAAAATAATTTTTTAGATTTTTTTGAAAATTTTTTGAAATCTACTTTTAGACTCAATATTTTTTTAAACACTGGTGAGGATATATGTAACCACATATTTTTTGATTTTTTGTATGTTGGCGAGTAAGCTTACTTGTGTGCAGCAGGTCAATTGTGTTTTTATCTATTAAATATTACAGGTCGATATAGCTCAGATGGTAGAGCTGTTGACTGGCAATCTGTAGACCCAGGTTTGATTCCCGCACCAGCAAATTTTATTTAAAAAAAAAATACAATAAAAAATATTTTTTTTTATATAATTTATTTTTTAGAAAATCTATTTTTAGACTCATTATTTTTGTCAGTACTGGTAAGCACATAGGTAACGATATATTTTTTGATTTTTCGTATGTTGGTGTGTAACGACAACTCATTATTTTTCGCGACATCGCCATATAAAGGTAATAAGAAATGTAATAACAAAAGTAACTAGTTACCATTACCAAGTATGTAGTTACATAACCACATATCTGGTAATGATTTTCTACACTGGGAAGTTGTATTATATCATAGAGTAAGAATAAACAATAGAGATTCACTTACGCTCACGGCCCCAACAAAATTTTGTGCAGATTACAAAGGTTCGGTAACGGGCTCCCCAATGAGAGAATTTCCCTCTCTTTTGAGCAAATTTCCCTGAATTCAAAGCAAATTTGTCTGCAAACTGAGAGGATTTGTTTGATTTCAAAACAAATTTCCCCTGTTTAAAAGCAAATTTGAGTAAATTTCCCATACTGAACCTTCGTAATCTGCACATATAAAAACCAAGAGAAAGGTTTTTACAGCGTGAGCGGGAATGATATGGTGTGATTACATATATCCATAGAAAACTTAATTACCTACTTTTTTGCCTTCAAATTTTTTTTGTATATGGAACGGTTTTCTAACGAGAAGCATGTAAAGTGAAAATTTAGTAAATTTGAAAAAATTAACTTTTTAAAAAAGAAAAAAATATTTGAAAAATCGCCAAAAATACATTTACGATCTGGCGTACATTATCGATAATAACAAAGCTAGTTTTTATACTACGTTCACAGTACGTTTGTTAAACACGTTTATGTAAAAGTTAAACATATCAGTTCACACTTAAAAATGAAGTGTTTAAGTTATAAACATCTCGGACAGCTTTTCCTTAACAATTGTAAAAAAAAAACAAAAATTTAACAAAATTTCCCAAAAAGTTATTTTTTCTTCGGCCGGAGGCAATAATTAATAATTTTTGGCATTATCCAACGTTATAATTGCTATAAAAAGTGAAATAACACTATCCCCCCCAGTCTGATACAAGATTTTTAAATTTTTAAGTTAAGTTTTAGTCAAACTAAAAAGAATTTTTTACGCGCATTAAATCTTGATTTTTTCGAGGAATTTGTTTCCTATGTATACTTTTGATTGTTTTTGTACAAATTTTGTTTTAGTTTTTTCCAAAATGACAAAGAATTTCCAACAAATTTTCTTTATCTTACGGATAAACCGCAATATTATCATAAAAAATTATGACAAAAAATTCAATTTTTTAATTAAAGGAAGTCAATTTTAAAATACTACTTGATTATTTTCATTCAAATGAAAAATAGAAGATACCGCTTTAATATTATCTTGGAAGATATCTTCCAAATGCTTGCAGGGTGGGTAGTTATATAATGCATCACCAATAACTTATTATTTTTTCCTTATTAATAAGCCATTATATTGTATAACACGATGTCAGTAATGTATTATTTTAAAGCCTCCAAATAAGTAGTGATATATCTCTATATCGGTAACTCATTATTTCATACCTTCCACATAAGCATTGATGTATCACAATATATGTAACGTATTACTTTAGGTTTCTAAGTAAAACCAAGGGTAAAGTGGTTCCCGATGCGTGAAAAAAGTTCGATTACCAAGGTTTTGCTGGGACGTATGTTGGTACAATACTTTTGACCGTTTTTTGCTATAAAAAGTGAAATAACACTATCCCCCCAGTCTGATACAAGATTTTTAAATTTTTAAGTTAAGTTTTAGTCAAACTAAAAAGAATTTTTTACGCGCATTAAATCTTGATTTTTTCGAGGAATTTGTTTCCTATGTATACTTTTGATTGTTTTTGTACAAATTTTGTTTTAGTTTTTTCCAAAATGACAAAGAATTTCCAACAAATTTTCTTTATCTTACGGATAAACCGCAATATTATCATAAAAAATTATGACAAAAAATTCAATTTTTTAATTAAAGGAAGTCAATTTTAAAATACTACTTGATTATTTTCATTCAAATGAAAAATAGAAGATACCGCTTTAATATTATCTTGGAAGATATCTTCCAAATGCTTGCAGGGTGGGTAGTTATATAATGCATCACCAATAACTTATTACTTTTTCCTTATTAATAAGCCATTATATTGTATAACACGATGTCAGTAATGTATTATTTTAAAGCCTCCAAATAAGTAGTGATATATCTCTATATCGGTAACTCATTATTTCATACCTTCCACATAAGCATTGATGTATCACAATATATGTAACGTATTACTTTAGGTTTCTAAGTAAAACCAAGGGTAAAGTGGTTCCCGATGCGTGAAAAAAGTTCGATTACCAAGGTTTTGCTGGGACGTATGTTGGTACAATACTTTTGACCGTTTTTAGTTCATTTTGCTACTATGTATGTAGTTATTTTTGTCAGTAGTTAAAATTGCATTATTTTTAATTATTTTTACGAAAAATATAATAATCGCCTTTTCAATTACATTTGCAGTTTTAATTGTCATTATTAGTCATTTTTGTTTGTCCATATACCAAGATATCTGTGTAGACTTGTTGCAGACTATCTTGACGATAGAACATTTGTTGTCGCAGTTAATGATACACTATCCTCTCCAAAACCAATCAAATCTGGTTTGCCCCAAGGTTCAATATTATCACCTTTGCTGTACTGAATTTATACTTCGGACTTTTCTCCTCCCTCTTACTTAAAGGTTGCATACTATGCAGATGACACTGCCCTCATTACGTCAAGCAAACTGACGAAGGCACTGTTAAAGAAAATGGAAAATGGATTTGCTGCCTGTAGAAAATATTTTCACAAGTTGAAAATTAAAATTAACCCAAACAAAACTCAAACTATCATATTCCCATTCAACAACTCCCCCAAGCGTTCACCAAACCGTCAGTTAAACCTTTGGCGAGTGGCGTACATTATATATAATGTACGTCGACTTCATCAACTCGTCACTGATTTGAATTTTAACCAAAGCGCTATTCATTTACTGTTATCGGTTCGTTATTTTGTTCTTAGTAAAATTTTATGCAGGCTGTGAAATTTCACAACAACATGAGATTAGTAGAGTGCGTTTTGTCTTGTGATCATCAACGCTGCAAAGAATGTGTTAAAAGTTAAAAATTAAAAAAAGGCTAAAGTTTAATCTCAAAAATTCTGTGATGAATAAAATTCAAAAACTCAAAAGATTTTATGTAGAGATTAGTAATAGAAAAAATATAAAAATAAAATTTTGAAAAAATGTTAACCCTCTCGGGGTCGGCAGCATGTTAATGTTTGACCTTTAATTCCAAATATCTCCGCTAGGGGGTGCTGCAAAGCCATAAAAGTAATAAACAATATTTCTATTCCCAGCCATTAAAATTCCCGTGTCAAAGGGTTAAGTTTTAAAAATGAGAACACTATAATACAAAATGATGTTAAGAATTTGCGTATGTGCCTTGTAGGGATGCCAATCGGGATTGATATTTGAAAATCCCGGGATTCGGGATTTTGTATGACTACGGGATTTTTCGGGATTTCGGGATTTAAATTTTTCTTTATTTGTAAAATTTTTTATTTTATTTAACTAATTTTTTTATAGAATAAAGCGTTTTATAATTATTTAATAGTTGTTAATTAATAATGTGGTACATTTTATGAATATTCAAACAGCTCAGTCAGAAATTGACAGTGGTACAAAAAATCAAGTACCTGCATACAACTGGGTAACCGCGATGTTAAAAATAAATAACTGGCAGAACACTCATTTGGGACGCTTTGCCAGCGTTTGCAAAAATCGTTTTGCCAGTATTTGTTTTACAAAACATCACGGCAGCGCCAAAAAAAGATAAAGGGTTCTTCAACAGGGACGCTACAAAAGTAGAAAGACAGGGACAGCAAACGACGCCATATTTCTTGCCGCTCTTTTGACATTTCTCTTCAGTAAGGTTTGCTATTTCATGATGGAAAGATATACGAGCCAACAACAAGTCGAAATTATTAAAATTTACTACCGAAATTCGGAGTCAGTGGCCTCAACGTTAAGAGCGCTACGTCCAATTTATGGTCGTTATAATGAATGGCTTCGTCAATAAACAAAATATGCGTTATTGGTCAGACAGCAATCCACACGTACTCCATGAGTCATCATTGCATCCTGAAAAAATTACGGTTTGGTGCGGTTTATGGGCCGGCGGCGTCATTGGGCCGTACTTCTTCCGTGATGATCAAGACCGGCACGTTACTGTGAATGGGAATCGCTACCATTCAATGATAACCGAATATTTTTGGCCCCAATTGGATGATATGGACTTGGAGGACATGTGGTTCCAACAGCACGGCGCCACAAGCCACACAGCGAATTTCACAATCAATTTATTGCAAACCAAGTTTGGAGAACGTGTTATCTCACGAAATGGTCCAGTCGATTGGCCGCCTCGGTGCGATTTGACGCCGTTGGACTATTTCCTGTGGGGCTACGTCAAATCTATGGTCTATGCCAACAAGCCAGCGACGATTGATGAACTTCGTACGAATATCGGCCGATTTATGCTTGGAAACCGTCGAAAATTGGGTTCAGCGTCTGGACTTCTGCAATCGTGCCCGTGGTGATCGATTTCCATACATAATGGCATCGAACGTACTTTCACAGGAATAAAGAATTTCATTGATATCCAAAACCGTTTTTGTTTTATTTAAAAAAACTTTTGTAGCGCTCTTATTGAAAAACCCTTTACATATGAACTTTTTTTTAAATTTTATTTCGGAAAATATAATTCCAAACCACGTATTTATTGGTTTTGGCAGCGTTTTGCCAAAGGTAAAAATTTTGTTTCTCCCGTACTTTTCCGGCGCTTTTTGAACTGCCGGTCCTTTTATCTATTGACGTTATCATATTGGAAATGGGAAAGCAATTTTTGTCAGTACTTGTACCACCTGTTAAAATACCTTGCCATCGCTTTCCCGTTTGTATTTTTCTGACTGGGATAATATATGAAGGGATGTCATTAAGTACACTTGCTCCCAGTATTTTGTAAGCAGATTTTAAAACAGATTCGTTGCGATAACCTTGCCCACTAAATCGTGTAATTACAGCAACAAAGTTATTTGCTTATCGTTATCAAATGTTTTCATGGAAGAATTCAAACTTACAGTCCCAGCCAAAATTAGGTTTCAGAAATCGAATTTCGCTTGGAAGAATAAATCGATAAAATAACAAACAAACTTGATTTTTCGCATGAATTACTCAAAAACTTAATATTGTTTACCAAAATTTTAAATTTTTCTGCAAAGTCTTTACATAGTTTACTCGAATAATCTACTTAATTTATAATTTTACCAATATCTTGGCATCAATTTCTTGTCAATGTGAGATTCACAAATTATACCAGATATGAATCAGCTGATTTGGGCAATATGGCCGACAGAAAGTGAGCAAAACAAAACGCAAAAATTTAAGAAAAACACAAAAGATAAAGCACAATAATCTAAAAAGAGACAGATATATAAAAAAAATGCGCAATACAAAATGTATAGAGATTTTATGTTGTTATTTCCCTCTTGACTTGACTTCCATGTAACTCCTAACATGTAACATTAAAGTAATATGTTCTTATATTGTTACTAGGGTTTGGAATTTCCCGGACTTTTTTATTTCCCGGGAAACGGGAATGAAAAAATTTGATTCCCGGGAAATATTTTTAAACAAAATTGTTAATGAAAACCACTTATATTAGTAATTTTTGTTAAAAAAAACACTATTTCAGTACAAATGCAGTCTGTGTAGTGAGAATTCAAATTAAAAAATATCAGAATGTTGAACATTTGATTTCACATAAATTACTCGCAGCACTGCCAAATGAATTGCATGATTCCAGCAGAAAGCACCTACTACTGGACTGTCGGAAACAAACCGTTTCATCACACTTGGCCCATTAGATATGGTGGCCACAATGTTATTTTCCAAAGACAAATAAAACTCTTGTAGTCTTATTTCTACAATTCTACTTATTCCATCAGCATTACATCTTCCTGATATATGTATAAACCAACCCCAGATTGTAAAATGAATTATTTCCGTTTATACATATGTTCAAATATCTCTTTTGTGATATTCTTGTCCATTCATCTAAGATTATAGTAAATCTCCTATTCTTAGAAATATTGCTCGATATTTCTTTTATCATGATATCTTTTATATGATTGTAGTAATTTAATATAATGTTCTTTACATCGGTTTCATTTTTTTGCAATGCCAGTTTTTTATTATAAAAACTTTCTCGAATAAACGAAGATCTAGTTATGGTGCGGATTGACTGCGGCTAATTTGGATACCATTTCAGGAAATGTTTGCCCTACCATAAAACCTTTAATGCCTATTCAGCTTACACTTTTTTCTTCGGGTACTTTGCTAATTTTAGCTGGAACGTTATTCTTGTTGTTGTTTTCTTTAAGACAAGTCGCATGACCATCAATTTCTTTTTTTGTTTTTTTTGTGAACCAAATTTAGATGTCGGATAACCAAATTTAGATACCACCGTTAACCATTAGTCTTTTCTTTTCACATTTATTAATGAAAACGTTACTTATAAAATTATTGACCCTTAATATAAAGGAGTATTTTAAATTTAAAGTCGACTTTATTTTTAATCAAACGGTTTTGTTCATTTTGTGTATGAAAACCTTACAAAAATATTTATATTTTCAAATATTTTGATTGGTTGAAAATAAATTAACCAATCAGAATGCTCCAAAAATAAAATAAGTCAAGGTATACTGCCACCCAATATTTTAACTAAAGTCGACTTTACCTAAATTATACATTTGAAAAATTTAGATAGTAAGGGCGATTATTTGTAAGAAACAAAGCTTTTTTTCATATTTCTTTTAAACATTTTACCAAGTTTTTAGGTTTTACTACTTAAATTTTGAATAAGTTATGCGAAAAATCTTTATTAGTTGAAATGCTCCTAATTACTTGGCAAAGATTTTATTTGTGTGTCAAATAAATGTATTCCCTTTTAAAAGATTTTAACAATGACATTTTTGTTTTGGTATTTAAAATGTTTTTATGACTAAAATTAAAAAATCCTATTCGAAACAAAAACAATTTAAAAAATTTAATATTTTTAAAATTTCCCGTTTTCCCGGGAAAAATATATTATTTTCCCGGGAATTCCCGGCAAATTTTTCACGGGATTTCCCGGGAATTCCCGGGCGGGAACCCCAAACCCTAATTGTTACCTAGCCCTCTTTTGGAAAGTACATACCTCCAATGACACCCTTGTTAAAATAATAGCTGTTGGAATAGCAAAGTAAGAGGTTACATACCTTAATTTTTTCTTACAAACCTTATTACCAGGTAATAGAAAGTTTTGCTGGGAAATAATGTAAATAAAGATGAATTTATAAATGAAATGAATGAAAAACGAGTAAAAAGGTTAAAGTCGGGCATGCCGACTATACAATACCCTACACCAGTCTGGTTTAAAGCCAACTAATGTTTGGATCCGAAATTCGAATGGGTTAAAATGGGGCTTGTGTCAAAATTTTCTATAATGTGAGTCAGCGCACCAAATTTCATTAAAATATCTTAATATTTGCGACCTGCAGTTTGTAAGCAAGCCAATTTTGGCCGACCCTTACATGGGCACTAGGTCTAAACATGGACCGATGTTCACCAAAATCAATAGGCTTCGTCCTTGGGCTGACATAGGTCGGTGTACCAAATTTCATCAAAATATCTTAATATTTGCGACCTGCAGCGTATAAACAGTATAATTTTGGGAGGACCCTTATATGGGCACTATGTCTAAACATCGACCGATGTTCACCAAAATCAATAGGCTGCGTTATTGGGCCAATATAGGTCTGTGTACCAAATTTCATGAATATATCTTAATATTTGCGACCTGCAGCGTATAAACAATACAATTTTGGGGGGACCCTTATATGGGCACTAGGTCTAAACATGGACCGATGTTCACCAAAATCAATAGGCTTCGTCCTTGGGCTGACATAGGTCGGTGTACCAAATTTCATCAAAATATCTTAATATTTGCGACCTGCAGCGTATAAACAGTATAATTTTGGGAGGACCCTTATATGGGCACTATGTCTAAACATCGACCGATGTTCACCAAAATCAATAGGCTGCGTTATTGGGCCAATATAGGTCTGTGTACCAAATTTCATCAAAATATCTTAATATTTGCGACCTGCAGTGTATAAACAGTATAATTTTGGTAGGACCCTTATATGGGCACTAGGTCTAAACATGGACCGATGTTCACCAAAATCAATAGGCTGCGTTATTGGGCCAATATAGGTCTGTATACCAAATTTCATCAAAATATCTTAATATTTACGACCTGTAGCGTATAAACAGCCCAATATAGATCTGTATACCAAATTTCATCAAAATATCTTAATATTTGCGACCTGCAGCGTATAAACAGTATAATTTTGGTAGGACCCTTATATGGGCACTAGGTCTAAACATGGACCGATGTTCACCAAAATCAATAGGCGTCGTCCTTGGGCCGACATAAGTCGGTGTACCAAGTTTCATCAAAATATCTTAATATTTGCGACCTGTAGAGTGCGCACAAGAATGCATGGACAGACAGACAGACAGACGGACGGACGGACAGACAGACGGACATCGTTAAATCGAAATAAAAAAAATTCTGAGCCGATCGGTATACTATAAGGTGGGTCTAGGATCAATATTTTTTGTGTTACAAACTTCAGGACAAACTTATAATACCCTGACCACATAGTGGTGTAGGGTATAATGAGTAATTTTTGCTTGCATAAATCTCTGAGCGTATTTATTATTTCAGTCAAGAAAAACTTGGTAAGCATAAATCAGACTCGCATATTTCGAAAATGGAAACAATGGAAAATTTTTTTTTAGCTTTTTTTAATTTTTGGAGTTCTTTAATTCTACATTTATACTTGAGCAAAAAACATCTAGTTTTTGTAGAAAACTAGTTTTTGCTTGTTTGTTTTGTTTGTTTTGTTTTGACAACCCGAGTAAAAAAATTGATCTCGCGCAATATCTAATTATATCCAATTTGATATTGTTTAAGATCTGCTGTAATATCTAGCTGATCCAATTAGATCTCAAAATTGGGTGTATCCAATCATATCGTATTAGATCCCATTGTATATGTGGGGATAAACTAAGATCAAGTTATATCTCAAAATTGGGAGGTCCAGTGATATCTTTGGGGATAAACCTAGATCTATTTTGATCCGAAAATTGGCGGATCCAGCTATATATTTGCGGATATTTTTAGATCTAATTTGATCCGAAAAATGGCGGATCCAATTAGATCCAGCTATATATTTGGGGATAAACTTAGATCTAGTTTGATCTCAATTTTGGCAGATCAAATTAGATCCCGCAATATATTTGTGGATAAACGTATATCTAATTTGATCCGAAAAAGTGGCAGATCGAATAAGATGTAGCTATATATTTGGGGATAAACTTAGATATAAATTGATCTGAAAAATGGCAGATCAAATTAGATCCAGCAATATATTAATGGATTAACTTAGATCTAAATTTATCCGAAAAATGGCAGATCGAATTAGATCCAGTAATATATTTGTGGATAAACTTGGATATAAATTGAATAGAAAATTGGCAGATCAAATTAGATCCAGCAATATATTTTGGGATTTAGTAAGACCTAATTTGATCCGAAAAATGGCAGATCGAATTAGATCCAGCTATATATTTGTGGATAAACTTAGATCTATTTTGATCCGAAAAATGGAAGATCGAACCTAAACCTAAAACCTGGATATAAATTGAATAGAAAATTGGCAGATCAAATTAGATCCAGCAATATATTTTGGGATTTAGTAAGACCTAATTTGATCCGAAAAATGGCAGATCGAATTAGATCCAGCTATATATTTGTGGATAAACTTAGATCTATTTTGATCCGAAAAATGGAAGATCGAATTAGATCCAGCAATATATTTGGGGATTAAGTAAGATCTAAATTTATCCAAAAAATGACAGATCAAATTAGATCCAGTAATATATTTCGGGATTGCGTAAGATCTTAACTTTTTCGATAAATTGCAGATGGAATTAAATCCAGTGATATATTTGGGGATTTGGCAGGATCTTAATTTATATCATAAATTGCAGATTGAATTAGATCCAGCAATTTATTTCGGTATTAAAATGGCAGATCGGATTAGAAACAGCAATATATTTGAGGATTGACATCTAAAACTATCCAGAAAAATGACAGATAAAATTAGATCCCGCATTATATTTGGGTACTACGTAAGATCTCCATTTATTTGGGATTAAATAAGATCCCAGACAGATATTGACAATAGTTCAAAAAATAATACACTGGAAGAGCACTGATTTTATAAAAATTACAATATTTTGTTAAAATAAGGTTTAAACTCAGAAGGTCTCGAGTTCGATACCTTTCACGGCTATGCATTTTTTTTATAAAAATGCGCATTCTCCTTGCTGGTCTTATCGAAATTTTTTCAATAATTTTTTTTCTTTGTAATTTACTTGTAAAAATTGTATCATCTTTCTTTGATTTGAAAATAATTTAAACAGAAAGTGATATTAATTTATGATCTTGAGTCAAACTAAAATAACATTCATTTACTTAAAAATAACAGATCAACTAAAAACATTTCCCCCATTCAAAAGAATTTCTTTTTATAAAATTATAATTTTATTTTCTATAAATGTTTTTATAAAATGTTATTTTTTTTATTAAATTGAATTTTTTTTTAAATAATTTTATTTACATATTTTTAACGCTCTACACCATTTCCAATTGTATCAATTGTTTTTAAGATTTATCAATTGTATTTCAGAAATAATCAATTGAATTTCAGTTTTATCAATTGTATTTCAGAACTTATCAATTATTTTTCAGATTTATGAATTGTATTTCAGAACTAGTCAATTGAATTTCAGTTTTATCGATTGTATTTCAGAAATTATTAATTGTATTTCCGAAATTCACAACTGTATTTCAGAAATTATCAAACTGTATTTCAGAAATTATCAATAGTATTTCAGAAATTATGAAATGTAATTTAGAAATTTTTCTCTATTAACTATGATAAACCATCAACAAGTTCTGAAATAGATTTGATTATTTCTGAAATACAATTAATAAATTTCTGAAATACATTCCATAATTTCTAAAATACATTTAAAATTTCTGAAATACAATTAATAGCTTCTGAAATACAGTTAATATTGTAGTTGCTGATGAGTTACCATATATGATGGCACCATATATGACAATATATTGTTTAAATGGCACCAATATGGAGCTTTATATGGTAATATATAACTTAGATTCATCCATATACCACTTGATCCGAAAAATGGCCCGATAAAATTGTATCAGTTCTTATTTGTATCAGTTGTTATCTAATTGCATCAGTTTAGATCTGACCTGATTAAATTATGTGTTAATCAGATGAAATTGTATCAGATTTTTGACCTGATACAATTTAATTGGTTTATATTACATGGTATCAGTTTAGGTCCAAATAGATATATTTGTATACAAAATTATATAGTTATATCCCAATTCTGACCTGATATCAGTTTAAAACTTTGATACAATTGTATAAGGTAAATGTCGGATACAATTATATTTTATTTTTATAAAATTGAACCAATTACGATCAAACCGATAAAATTGTATCAGGTCAAGAATCTGATACAATTTCATCTGATTAATACATAATTTAACCAGGTCAGATCTAAACTGATACATTTAGATAAAAATTGATAAAAAATTGATAAAAATATATCCGGCAATTCTTCGGATGAAACTATATATTTATACAGATATAACTTAATCACATATATGACTATATGTAACTATTTTTCCTCTGGTTGTTTAAATGATACGATATATCAAAGTATATGGTACTATATATGGTAGCATATATTATCATATCTGCATCTGTATTAAAAATGTCGTTCATCAGGTACCATATATGAGCATATATTGTTGAAATGGCACCATATATGACAATATATGGTTTAAATGGCACCAAATATGTTAATATATCTCTTAAATAACACCATATATAAATATATATGGCACTATATATGGTAGCATATATTATATGTGGAACTGTATTAAAAATATTGTTCATGAGGTACCATATATGGGCATATATTGTTAAATTGCACAGTATATGATAATATATGGTTTAAATGGTACCATATATGATAATATATTGTTTAAATGATACCATATATAATTATATTGCTAAAATGCTACCATATATATTAAGATATAGTTCTATATATAACTATATATGCAATAAGATCAACCATGTTATGTAATATATAATTATATATGCCATATCTAATATTATGAAGGCCGATATCTAATTAGATGAAATTATATATGGCATAATATAAGGAAAATTTTTCGGAAAAAACGTCATATATAATTATATATGGATATACATAACCACATGTCTAATTATATATTGTAATATATGCCACATATGATTATATATAATTTTTTTTACTCGGGAAGTTAAAAACTACAAGAGACAAAAATCAGGTAGTTTTTACTCAGGTATAAATGTAGTATAACTCCAAGGAAATCGATTAATCGATAATTTTATCAATTAACCGACCCGAATAACCGGTTAATCAATTTTAGTGAATTTTTGAATAATGGATTAACCGGTTAACTGCTTAGGTCGAATAATTGGAAACACTAGAAAATGTGCATCTAAAGAGGAGGTTCTTCAAATACACAAAATTTGTTGAATCGTGTAATTTGGTCGGCCATTATTAATTATACAGGTAGTATGTATTTTGTAATTTTAAATACTTTAATTATGTGTATGTCTAAACAAATATACATTTAAATCTTCATTATACATACGTACATATAAATATTACTGCTACATCTTTCAATTACTCACTATAATTTCCAATTGAACCTATTAACTACATGAGTAGTAAAAAAGTATGAGTATTTGAATCCACAATAAATAGATACACGTTAAAAAATACTTGTTTTTCAATATGACTTAATAATACGTGCTGTTCAAAGGTCAATGTTAACTATTAACGTAAAATAAAATGTAGACAAGATGAAAACTTAATTATTTTTGCTTTAATAATAAAAGTTCACAGATCTATTTTTAATTAATAAAATAGAAGCCATGGGAATTTCCGGAATTTTTTTTATTAAACAATATCTATGAATAACTATTTAAAAAACAGTTTTCCTAATTTAAAGGAATTCAAGTGTAAAAATGAATTTTAAACATTCATTATAATATGTACATTAGGGGTTTAACTTTTAACTTTTTTTGGGGTGCAAGCTCCCAAGGCAAAACCTAAAAGATAATATTGTCCTGATAATAAAAACAGTTTTATTAATCAATTTGGTAAAAAAAACCTCCCGCACCGAAAGCGATTTCTAAAATGCTTCAAATTTTTTATTTTTGTTAAAAATTTTTTTTTGTCAAAATGGTAGGAAATGATTTTTACTGATTTACTGATATTTGTATTAGAAAAACCTCACTAATTAGGAGTAAAATATTACTTTTTTTAAATTAAAAAAAAATCATTTATATAAAACTTCAACTCGTTTGGTGCGGAAATTTTTAACGATCGCGAAAACGTAAAATCGTAGTTCTTAAGCTGCCTACACACTAGGGAACATGGTTGAGGGAACAAAAAATATCAAAAAATTTTGTAAACACGAAATGCACGCTCTCAACACGCACACACTCACAAACGCACTCACACATTCACAAAAAATGCTCTCTTTTTTCAAGTATGTTCCCTAGTGTGTAGGCAGCTTTAATATTTATCTATGTTCTACTTGATTTTGCCTTAGGAGAAATGATATTTGCAAAAATTGCAAAAAGTTATATCCCTAATGTACATACATATGTATGTAGAATAACACATTTTCTTATCATTATTCCAACTAAGTTTTACAAGCATTTTACAAGAATGGAGATTTTTTTGAACTTGGGACTGGTACACAGAAAAAAGAATTAACCTAAAGTATCGAATTAAACATATTGTCGCTGCGACTAAGAAAATAGCTATTTATCGAAAAACTTTTTTTTGAGGAAAAATCTGCTTCATTTCAGCCTTTTGCGGAACTTTTTATTAATTTTTTTTTTTTTCACGCATATAAGACAAACTTCAAGCTTTTCATTTATAAAAGAATTACTTCCAAAAAACATGGTCAAGACCAGGCGCGGATGACAAAAAAATTATTTTTTTTGCTAATAATACTGCAATGGTCAACATAATTAATTTTGTAAACAGACGTTATTTCAAAAAAAAAATTTTGCATTAAAAAAAAATGCTAATTCTAAGACATTAAAAAATATCAGATTTGCAGTCATATTTTCATAAAAAAAATTACACATAGTATAAGCAAAAATTACCCCATTTAAATTATTTTTTAGTCTTTTTTCGCATTATTTCAAAGGAATTGTAGACAGATTGAATATCATTGCATATTTTATTGTGTTTTAAAATTTATTTTATTTGAAAATAACTGGCGTTTTTTAAAACTTTTAGTTTTTGATTACAAATTTATATTTAATTTCACAAGTAAATACAAGTAGTTTTCAGAAACTATTAGTTTTTGGTTAAGTGTAAATGAAGAATTAAAAATATGAACGAATTCACAGTTTAAATTCTATCGTTAGCACTTTGTAAAATAGAATGCTTTTGTCAAATATAGAAAATTGTCAAATTTATGAAAAATGACAATTAACTACATTAAAGGTATTAAACAGGGGTATGGCATCACCAAAAAAATAAGTAATAAAAAAATCGTTATCACTAGATGGCACTTTGTAAAAATTTTGACAATTTTCTTTTTTTATTTAAATTTAAATAATAACAAACAACATAGGAAAAATTACAATCAAATATTTCAAATTTTATTATTTAAATATATTCCGCGTTTGCTTCTTTCTTATATTGAGCAGTTTTCAGCAGTTTTTGAGTTTTTAAATATATGCTCAGCTTATACTAAATAGTTGCTCAGGTAATACTAAATTTCAGCGCCATCTATCGGTGAGTAGTTTAAGTTTTGATTTCCTATCTCTATAATTAATAGTCTCTGGTATTAAATATGCTAAAATCCCAAAACGTATTTAACAAATTGTGAAAAATAATCTGCTGAAGGCATGTCCCTATCCTGATTTCATTCTTGCCTAAAGAAATCGTCAGGGGACGACGTTTTTAGAATTTCTAGAAATATTTGTTAAGTTAAATTACAAACTTAATGAGAATTTCTTGTTCTCATCTAGGAGCGTTATTAAACATTTAAAATATCAAAGGAAAACAACAGCAAAAAATGTACCACAATTTGCTTTGTTATCTTCCAATATACTACTACTACTTAAAATAGTACTAACTGTGAAATCCATCAATATAAAAAATTTTTAAATTGAAAAACTCATTATTTTTAACATAGACTGAGGGAATTATCTGCATGATATTAATGAGTATTTTAAAGTTTCACTGGAACTCGTTCATTGAAAATTTTCATTGAATTATTGGAACTTTTCATAAAATGTTGTGAAAAGTTTCCTTTTATTTATTAAAAGTATCATACACTCAATGAAAAAGTTTCATAAAATATATGAAGCCCTTTCATCAATTTATTCATTTATTTTTATAAGAAAACTTCATTAGTTTAATGAAAAATTTCATTAAAACTCGTCCACTAAAATTCTCTCTGTGTAGGGATAATGAGTGTTTTGTAGGGAGTTACATCGATCGACTTGTCTTAATACGTTTTGTAACAGAAAAGTAAGAGGCTACTACCTTAACTTCTTCCTTCAAAGCTCATTACCGGGTAATAATAGAAGCTTTTATTGAGATTTAGATATATGGCGACTTTCGCCGCAGAGCTCTATCACAAAGCCGAATTTCATTAAGATCGGAAGGAACCTATCGGGATAATTTCCTAGTTAGTTCCTTATTTTTTTATAATTTCAAGGTCTTGTTTCCAAAATTTTCGTATTGGAAATCTTTAAAATTTTAAGACATTCTTTATAATTATTTTTGACACTGGAAAATTTTTTATATGCGGATAATTCATTTAAATCATGCAGATAACTGACTCAATGTGTCATTGCATACCCCTACGTACACCTAAGGGGCCTAGAGACGATTCTTTGGATGGCCAGTTCCCTACTTGGGTCATCGATGATCTAACTATCCTACCGGTCCGTCAGTCCGATAATCCTGCGGAAAGACAGAAAGACATCCATCGCAATACACCCCTAACAAAATGAAAAAAGAAACCACACAAAATTTAACAACAGAAAACTAAAATCGAAAAAACCCACCACCCGTGCAATAACATAGCCGTGTAGGCACTTGGGCAATTCCTGAAGCGCTCTCGTCCCCTGCCAAAGGGACTCATCAGCAGGATTAACCTACTAGTTCCTTAGAACCACTGCGGGACGCATATATAATATGCTCCAGAAGAAAGTGCCCCAATCAGACCAGAATAACAAAATAAATCCCAACCCATCCCAAAAAACTTTTATTCAATAGGGAAAAAAGCTGCATAGAGAGAGCTTTCTGTATAAATTTTCAATGAATTTCTTTCACGCAATAATTCATTAACATTATGCGGATAATTCATTAAAATCATGCAGATAACTCACTGAATGTGTGATTGCAGACCCCTACGTACACCTAAGGGGCCTAGAGACGATTCTTTGGATGGCCAGTTCCCTACTTGGGTCATCGATGGTCTAACTACCCGACCGGTCCGTCAGTCCGGTAATCAAGCGGCAAAACAAAACAGGAGAAAAAGGAGCCCTAAAATGTCAAATTTACCGGTTCCTCCATCCATCGCAACACACTGCGAACAAATTGAACAAAGAAACCACACACATTCTAACAACAGAAAACTAAAATCGAAAAAACCCTAGCACCCGTGCAATAACATAGCCGTGTAGGCACTTGGGCAATTCCTGAAGCGCTTTCGGCCCCTGCCAAAGGGACTCATCAGCAGGATTAACCTACTAGTTCCGTGGAACCCCTGTGAGATGGATACATATATAATATGCTCCCGAATATAACAAACAAAATCCTAACCCGTCCCAAAAAACCATAAATTAAAACAATACAAAAACCTTCCCCATCCATCCCAGTACCACGCCCGAGAACCAATAGCAGCTGGTCACAACACCCGCGGACTATAACACCCACTCGCGAAACCACACAATAAAATTCAAACAACAAAAATAACCCATCACCCGTATACAGATTCCCCAAAAAACAATAAATTCAAAAACTCACCCCATTGACTCCATGCAGCACCGACAAACAACACCTTCCGCTTCCACAAAAACCATAATACACGTTCCCACCAATCACAATCGCGACAAGAAAAATAAAATTAAAAACAAAATACCGAACCGAACAATTCAAATGAAATACAAAAAATATTTCCAAATTGTCAAAAAATAACAAACCCCATGCGATCAGGTCCCCAAACACAAATCACAATCAAGATACCAACCGTATCAGTAAGCAGCGGCAGTAACACCAAACTGCCTATCCCGTGAAATCAATCCAATAACCCCCTCACCTCCGCCTTATCCCAGTGACAATCCCAATCAACTCTGCGGATCCTACACCCAAAAAATTCCATCGGCCACATCCCCATAACATAATACACCCAAAGCCAAGGAATACAGCCCAATCCAGGCAGTATAAGAAACAAAATCACAAATCAAAATGCCAAAAATCAGTACTTCAAAAAATCATACAAAACACGCGAAAATCCCTCACTGCAAAAAACCAATGAATGGACGTCACCAATAAATTGACAAAATTAAAATAATCCCTAAAAACCGTCAATAAAACATAATCAACACATCCACAGGACCTGAGAGAGATACCTACCGAAACGTGGATTTGTCCACCAACTTTATATATTCTATCGCTCAAGAAAATCCAATTGATAAACGTGATTTTTTCTCAATAACATTTTCAAGGCAAAAATTCCTATAAAGTCAATAGGCAGTGTTAATTCCCACCTAAAGCTACATGGAGATGAATGATGGGTCCTATGAAATCCCTAGTTATACATCATAGTCCGTACCCATGCAAACAGATGTATACATGAAACATGACCGGAACAATGTTCCAATACTAATATCTCCTAAATCCCCATAGAAGGATGAATGAGCAGGAAATATGCCACAAAGTGCCCAAAACATACTCCCACTATTATCCAGGTCAAATGTTGACAGAGATCCCTCTAGCCCATGTCCACATATCTATCAAGGGTTCAGATCAAGGCATCCACTCAGCCCCTGGTTTCACGCAGAGCACGTTTTTACCGTTTGCATGCGATGTTCTGTTTCTCCTAATTGACACATATCCAACGACGAATATTCAACTCGAAGACGGTGTTGCTATCAGCCTCTTACGGGACGTTTGTACTGATAGCGGCCTACCTTCTGGTCCAGACAAAATGGGTTAATTTTGCAATCACACATTCAGTGAGTTATCTGCATGATTTTAATGAATTATCCGCATAATGTTAATGAATTATTGCGTGAAGGAAATTCATTGAAATTTTATCCAGAAAGCTCTCTCTATGCAGCTTTTTTCCCTATTGAATAAAAGTTTGTTATGAAAATTGTAGGATTTGGAGTAATTTTTCTTATTATAAAATCATATTCTGAGAATTTTTCTCATATAGAAATCTCCATTGTTTTTCCTGTGAAAACACTATTTTATTTTTAAATGATTTTTACACGTATTAAGTTTGCGAATTTAGAGGTATTTTCTTTTAAAGAGTTCGGATTCTGTACGAAAAAAGTAACGAAAAAATTTATTGAATATAGAAAAATAGTTTGTTAACTTATTACTAGGGCAAGGAATTTCATGTACTTATTTAAAAATAGAAAATATCCACCTAAAAAAGAAATATGCATTAAAAATATAAAAAGTAACTCTACTCTGCATTTCGAACAGTTAACATTTTAATCTATGCTGCGGAGTAGAGTCACTCTACCAATGTTAGAGTGACTCTACTCTGCAGCACAGATTGAAATGTTAACTGTTTAAAATGTAGAGTAGAGTTATTTCTAAAAAAATATTTGACGTTTCAATACTTACGCAGATTTTGCGAATATCTTGCCACGGCTTTCAGTGTTGTTATTATAAAAAAATTTTTATTATATATTTTATTCTATATTGAAACTTATATTTTTCAATATTTTTTTTCAATATGTATTTGCTTATATTTTTCAATATTTTTTATAATTTGTTGACAATTAGAGATGTGAACAAATTAGTGATGTGTTTTTTAGTTATATTTGTCATGTTAACTCTAGAGTGAAACAAATCCGTACTCCAGAGTCAAACAAATTTGACTCTTGAGTGGAATAAAAAAAGATAGCAAAATACAAAAATGTATTAGTAAGAAAGAGAAAAGAACTAAATTTGCTACAGATTGGAGTACTCCATCATTGTAAACGCACCTTTACATTTTCAAAACAACTAAAACTCAAATTAATTTTGTTGATTCTTCTTATAAAAAATTCCATTATAAGTTTTATGCTGACTTAACCGACAGTTTTCTTGAGTTAGCTTATCGAAGATAGACGACCACACTAATAAGAGAATAAGCACAATACAAATGGAAAAGGAATCTTAAATCGTGACGGAAAAAAAGTGAACAAAATAGCAACGGAAACGGAATCTCACTTTTATAACACAGAACACATAGAAAATCAAGTTGGTTATATTTTATATTTTTCTTCTTGCCACATTCCAACGTATTGTTATTGGTTTATATTAGTTAAAATAAAAGGTTATGAAAGTGTTATTGTGTTATTGCTATTTTTTATATATTTTAGAAATGTATAAAGTTAAATCCTTTGATATTACTAATGTATGTGCATGACAAAGTCAACCATGTAATCGTACTATACTTGTACTGTGATTGAAATTGTGTGAAAATCTGGCAATATTAGTAAAATAATCTGAGAGTAAAAACAGGAGAATAAGAAATTCCGTTGAGAAAATAAAATAAGTTTTATCTCTCACGGAAATCGTTACACGATTTTAATTGTCAAATTGTATGGAAAAAAACGGGGACCTTTGCATTGTGCTTATACTCTAAAGCAGATTTTTATTGACAAAAAACTATCTAAACATTCAAACTATATCGAAATGGGGCCAAGCGGATTTTCCCGAACTCCTTGTTTGATACCTTTTGAAACAACTTGGCAAACCTATGCTAAAACAAGTATAAAAACTTCTACTTCTAGTTCGTAAAATATCTATATATTTTTATTATATACGGTAGTCATCGTATAAGATAAAAAAATGTTTAGCCCCCATTGAGCGAATCCTGGATCCGCGCCTGCTCAAGACACAAAATAAAGATCCAATTTAGGTGTTACACGATTCATTTTTGAAAACAAATAGCTATTTTCTTAGGCGCAGCAACGATATGATAAAAATCAAAACTGTTTTAATCAAATATTTAATTAAATCAATTAATATTTTAATTGTTTCAATTAATCGTATACAATTTTCAGTAATTAATACCCAACAAACAATTCGTTCCGTTTACGCACCGTTTTCGTCCATCATAAACGGAATCCAACTCCGTATACGTACCGTTTTCTGGATCCGTATACGGACCAGAAAACGGAACATAAGGAACATCGAAACTGATTCGAATCCGTTGAAAATCCGTCAATGACGGACCGTTTACGGACCGTTATGTCGTGTTAAAAACGGACAAGTCCGTTTAAAGTCCGTCAATGGCGGACCGTTTACGGACCGTTATGTCATGTAAAAAACGGACTAGTCCGCTGAAAGTCCGTCAATTCCGGACCGTTTTCGGACCGTTATGTCGTGCGAAAAACTGAGTATTTCCTTGTCTATATCCTACCGATTTTTTCCACAAAAATAGACCATATGTTTATTATTTTCAATACACAATACATTTTTCCTTTTTTATAAATTCATTAATAATTATTATTTACAATTACTATTAATAAATTTCTAATGAATACAATTACAATATTTAGCACATCCGGCTCGGTTTACCTATCTATCCAGCGCTTAGGGACCCGAGTAAAATCCAACATCTATATGAAAAAGAGACAATAAATTAGTTATGGTTTAATTGACTGTGTACACGATGGAAATTCTCACATGTTATACAAAAAACATTAAGTTTCATAAATCTTACCTTGCTACCTGATGTTGTTTGATTAATGGTGTGATAGAAAGAATTCCCTCTATTGCATATTCTCCATATATTCCCGTTATAATAATATTTTATTATATTCAAAAATATAATTTTTTATTTTGTAAACAAACTGCAACCGATGAAATCCGTATTTAAAGGTACGGAAACCGATACAGCAAAACGGAGTTAAAACGTATTGTGTTCGAAAGCCCATTTATACGGTCCGTTAATGTTCCGTATACGTACAAGCATTGACGGATACGTACATTACGGCCAGTTAACGTGCCGTAAAAGCCGGATTCATTACTCCGTACGTGCCGGAGAGTCCGTAAAAATGTTTCTTGGGTAGTATCATTTGTGTGATAGATGCTAAATTAATTAAAGTTTTAATTAATATAATCAATTTCGTAATTAAAACTCGTTCTTAGGTTTTTCTGCGTAAATTATATAAAAGTAAGCACAATTTAACACATTAACCAGACAACAGATTCCTCTATTAACCGAGGGTGTTCTGAAAAATGAATACACATAAAATCGTTTGTTTTCATATAAAATTACGTGTTGTCGTTGTTAAAGATCGCATGATTTTACGTGTATTCGTTTTTAGAATACCCTCGTATATTCTAAACCCGTTAATTCGAATCTAATAGTCAAATTACATTTGGTTACACGTTAGTACGAAAACATTAAATTACTTAATTTTTAAATTAAGTCAAGATTGTATTTCAATTGATTTCGAGCAAGTGCAGCAACTTCTCTAAAAATGAGCACAATACAGTCCTCCTTAACCATGCGTCAAATTTTCTAAATAACTCTGGCAAGTTCTGAACTGTGCTTACTTTTAGTTTTAGATAAGTTAATCATCCCTAATTTATTTAAATTACACACAATTTACTATTTATGCTTAATATCCATCGACAAACAATTTTAACAGAATCTTAATCAAAATATAATGTTGTTTTCTTTTTGTAAAAAAATGTTACCTTGTTAAAGTGCAACATTTTAAAAATGTTGCCCTCACCCCACTAAAATGTTACATTTTTCCAATCAGAATAGAACACAATAAAATCACTGTTGCATTTTTCTAAACATATGTATGTGTTTTGTATACTCGTATGCAATATTGTTTACGCGATCTATTACTATAACTGTAGCCTAGTGGTTGTGATGCCTGCCTTTGACATGGGCTGGACGGGTTCAAATTCCAGTCAAAGTAAAAAATAACTTTTTTATGTATTTTCTTTTTCAATTACAATTTTTTTCATATTCAAACCAAAGTGCATAATTCTTTTTTTATTTATTTTAAGCCTAAAAAATTGTTAAATACTAAATAACAGCAAAACTATAAAAATCCAATTAAAATTTTATAAAAACAAAAAAAAACGAAAAAAATATTGTGCTCCAACCGGGGTTTGAACCTGCATCATAAGCCATGATAGTATCCCCTAAGCCACCAAGTTGCGAGTTAGCTAGCAAAAAACATTACAATATATATGTACACATGGCGTTGACATAAAGAAAAAAACAGGGCAACACTCTACCCCGTAAATTTTTTGAGGGCGAAAAATTTTGCACTTTTGCACTTTATTTAGGCAACATTATTAGAAAAGAACTCCTAGCCCTCTTAGAATGTTACCCTTAATTTAGAAAAGAACACAAAAAATCCAATTCAAAAGCAAAGTTCAAAAAAAGGCAACATTTTTTTCAGAAACGAAAACGCCATAAGTAAATATTAAATTAAAATTTTCGAACTTAGATTAAAAGTAGTGAGATATTAGCTGTATTTTCGTTCATACTTATCAACGTTAAGTATTTATAGCAAATCTACGTTAAACTGATTGGGGTATCAATTTTTTTTAAATAGTTAGTATTTATGATAGTTCCGGTATAATCGAACGTGCGTCAGCAAAACTTTTTAGGTAGTAACGCGAAGAAGTTACGCTAGGTGTGAAAATGTATAAACGTTGAGTTTTCAACGTTGATAATTATCCACATTGTAAGTTAGCGTGCATACGAAAAGTAATATGTAAGTTTTCGTCTAAAAAACGTTTTTATGCACTTTGTGGTTTTTAGAAAGTTAACGGAAATAGTTAAGTCGAAAATACAGCTATTGTTGTCATCCAGTGATATAAGGCAAATATTATTTTAAAACGAGTAAAAAAGGTAAAGTCGGGCATGCCGGGCACCAGTCTGGTTAAAAGTCAACTAATGTTTGTATCCGAAGTTCGAATGAGTTTTTTTTTTTAAGAGAAGCAAGCGTGTTACTTCCTTTGGAAAGAGGATAGAGAAGAAGTGAAAGGTGATGAAAGATGAAGGGCTTCATATATGGCAACACTGTAATTCCGCGAGTTATTGAATCTTAGAACAGTTGTTGTTGATGAAGAGTTGGCGAACTTTGTTGAAGCTTTTTTTTAGTTCATAGCCCTGTTATATTATTTTATTTCGGTGGGGTTAAGTGCTATGGGAACACCGAAGGAGGACCCTGCGATATGCATGAGGGATAGAAAAAACTCATACACCCAGAAAACAGTCTCAGTTGTGGCCACCGAATTTGTTGCCAATCGAATTCGTGCGGTTACGACAACTATCTTTATATTAAATTATATTTTTCGTCGTGAAAGCCAATATTCGGTTGTCTAATTCAATATTATCTTCCACATAAATAGTATTATCTTCCACAAAATTTTATTGAAATTAAAAAACTTTTTTTGAATTTTCTGGTATTGAACACGGTTATTCAGGTTAATAGTTCACACTCTTACCCACTGCACCACAACTACTTTTAATTTTCTTAGCCATATTTACTGTTTATACATATGAATATTTTATTTTAATTTAAAAAAAAAACATATAAATTTTTGTGTTTTCCGGGATTTGAACTCGGAAATCCGGCGTACTAGGTCATCTCTCTACCGACTACACCACAAACACTTATTAGTTTTGAAGTCTAATTTTGAATTTATATGTTTTGCTTGGAAAACAAATATAGTAAAAAATTCGTTTACCAACCAATAGTTGTGTGTGTTATCAATGCAATCCACAATTCGGTTGGTTCTACAGAAACTCGACTTTAAGGTCGTATTTGATTAGGATACCTGTATTTGTAGTTACCACTTTCGAATATTGAAATTTGTTTAATAAAGGTTATAGGTAACACCAATTTTCTTGTATATTCACTAAATAAATGGCTGCTTCTACTGCATAGAATTACTAAACTGATACTAATTTTAAAATTGATTGGATATACCAAAAATTTGTTAAAAGCATTGTTTTTAGTTCATTTTCCCTATTTTTAATACTTAGTAAAATATTTTTGGTGTAGTATTCAATAATAGGTAACTCCAAATAAAATAACGTCCTAGAAAATTCATTTCAATGATTTTGATCGAATTCCAACCAATCTTTTTCCTGGGTTTACATTAGGGTGGGTCGATTTAGCAATCGATATTGTGCCATCGATTTTTCGATAGCTTTTGGCATGAGAAAAAAAAGTTCCACTACGACATATCAAAAAAATCATTTTCGAGGCGCACAAATTTCAATTTTATGCAATTTTCTAATAAATGCTAGATTTGCGCCATCTTGTGGTGGCTTTTTGAAACAACTAATGAAGTTGTAAACAATATAACATTACAACCTTTCCATAAAGGTATTACTTATGAAAATCGGATATAAAATGTGGCAACTAGAGGTAAAAGTATATAAGGAAAATTATTTTCTGCTTGTTTTCATCAACATCATCATCATCATCATCACTTCAACATCATTATCATCATTTCATCATCAAGCAGAAAATAATTTTACTGCAGCGAGTAAACAAGGCAATTTTGGGGGGACCTTTATATGGGCATTAGGTCTAAACATTTCATCAAAATATCTAAATATTTGCGACCTGTAGAGGGACAGACAGACGGACATCGTTAAATCGAAACAAAAAGTGATTCTGAGTCTATCGGTATACTGAAATGTGGGTATAGTTCCAATATTTTTCGGTCTTACAAACATCAGCACAAGCTTAGTATACCCTGTCCACGTAGTAGTGTAGGTTATAAATATCATAAAATTTACTTAGTAGAAATTGCCATCACAGCGAAGATATCACATACACACTGAACCAAAAGTCGTAAGTGAAATCAACATAAAAATTTTGTTACTTTTTGATGAAACGAATTGTTAAAACAATATATTTTATATTCAAATTAATGTGTGTTTTTTTAAATCAACTACTTTTTTTTTAAATGAACATACTTATTTCCGTCAATAATTCTCTACAAAACAATTGTTGTTTTGATAATTTTTTTGTCCATTTTTTAACAAAATTTAACTTGTTAACTCTAAAAAATTTTGTAAAAAGGCTGCAACGTAAATTTGATATAATTTTTCTTCAATTTGAAAAAAGAGTATTAAATCTGTGGAAAAAAGTTTAGTGAGGTTAGTTTTGTCGCGTCATTACTCGTGCTAGCATGTGTATTTGTAATTGTCGGAAATATCAATAAATTCACATTAAGTGTTTTTGTTTTTAAAAGTATAGATAATAAACAAATTCAGTGATTTAAAGTGAATTGCTAATTGAAGATTTATTAATTTTAGTTTAAATAAATTTATATAATTTTGAACGTTCTCAATTAAATCGTACATTAAAATTTCTGTCATTAATTTTGATATTATTATCTATCTTTTTGTTATTTTGTTTAAGGCAAACTATTAATGAAAGTTATATAATGTATTTGAATTATTAATTTAAATAAAGTTATATGTTTTTGTATATAAAATGGTACATGTGTTTTAAATAAAGAGTTTTTAGTATATGCTATATTATAATTTCAATTTTATATTTCATTATTTTTTATATTTTATCAAATTCATTATAAAAAAGACATTGTATGTATAAAATTTTAAATTGGTGAAATATAAAAATAATGAAATATAAGTCTAAAAATTAATAATAAATCGATAAAAAATTAATTAAATAAAATGCATTGTTGAATTTAATATAATGCATTGGAAAAACAACAAAATCATTATGCAATTTAATTAAATATAATTGTTAAGACAACTAATTTTTGTTAATACATTTGACGATATTTTGTCAAAATAATACCACATAAAATAGTTAAACGTCAAAATATAAATCTACTAAACAATGCGTTAAATTGATGGACAGGTTTTGTTAGTTGTATAGTGATCACCCATTCATCAATTTAATATGGATTTTAGTTGATTTCACAGCTGTTTTTGGTTCAGTGCAGAAAAAAAAACAGGGGAATATTACCTAAGTGCTACATATCGCCGGCTTGCCTGCAATTAGTGCTATGTGTTTTTTAACAAGTTTTCAGGAGAGCGAAAAAACTGATTTATATTATCCTTTTAACATATTTTATTGACATCATATGCCTTAATGATTCACGACCTCATTTAGTAAAATACTGCATTAAAAGAAATCCGGATTTAATCTCTGTTACAGAGCGGTGATTGGATTTTAAGAAAAACTACACATAACACCTCTTGAAAGAGCCATTTTTCAAAATATGTTCATACTAGTTTGTACACATAACACCTATTGTTCATAGAAAACAAGTTTAATAACTCAAAAATGTTAAATTTTGGGCATTTATTAAGAAACATTGCTATGACCTTTTCCTATCTTTCTGACAACATATGGATTCCGCGCCAAAAAAACTGATCATTTTTTGAGGCCAAGAACGAATCAAGCGAAATTCGAAGTGAAGCGTATTCCTGTATCGATCAAAACAAATGGTAGTCCGACGGTGCAAGGTCTGAACTATAAGACGATTGAGGCAAAACTTCCCAATCACTATTTTCTAAATAGCTTTTAACCGGCCTTGTCATCATGGAATATTACGGCTTCATGTTTTCATTTTTCATCGCCAGTAATGATTCGATGCAAAAATTACTTCTTTTTATGGCGTTCAAGAAGCATTCCGGACATACAAAATCGTCTTTCAACGTTTCTCGGCTTCAGCTGGTGTGGTATCCAATTTCCTTGCTTTTAAATGAATCCTGCTTAGTGTTTCCAATTAATCCAATCAATTAATCCAATTAATCAATTAACCGATTCCTCTATTAATCGCCTCTATTTCGGTTAATGTCGAAACAAATAATTCAGAACTCAAATAATTATTCGACCCGAGTAATCGGTTAAAATAGGTCGATTAACCGGTTACATTTTTTATATGGAATTTTTATTTATTTTTTTCCAAAACTTTATAATTTTCTTAACCTTTATTAAATAAAATTGCAAGAAAAGCTTAGAAAAACAAATACTAACTAAAATACTATTAAATTCTTTAAAAATCGAGTGAAAGAGGTCCTTAAGCCTTTAGATACTTTCTTTGGAGTAACTCCAAGCAAGTCGACATTGCACCAATGTGTTTTAAGGGACCCCCCAATTTTTAATACAATTTTTTACAAAATATCAAAGTATTAAAAAAGAAGCTTAAAAAAGCTTTAAAATACATCGCGAAAGGCCAAAATAAAGTTTAGTAAATATAATAGACAATTTTTCTTTTCTGTTTTAATTCTTTAAAAATTAAAACTAATGTTAATTACATTCCCATGTATTTTAAGACAAGGTTGCATTTGCTTAAAAAATGTGTCACACAACTGACCTGTTAATTTTTTAAGAACTCGAACTTTTTTTACTTCTCACAAGAAAGTGTCTATAATCAGTTCAAAATTACATAAATTCTACAATATGTTCCACTGGAATACCATGGAACCCGTTTCAATGAATTTAAATTTTTATTCGAATTAAAGGAAATAAGCTAAAGTCAACATAAATTGGAAGTAAAAAATTTAAATTTTGTATGGAATTTGACATTTGTAACAGCATACTGAGAGAATTAACTACATGCTGTTAACGAATTTTTACACTGATTAAACGAAGTTTCGCTGGAATTCGTCCACTGAAACTTTTCATTAAATTGACGCAGTTTTTCAGAAAATTTAATGAAAAATTTCATATTATTAATAAAAAATTTCATATACCAAAAAAAAAACAGATTTATTAAAAGAGCTTCACACAAATAATGAAGTTTATCACAAAATTTAAGAAATTTGTCATCACTTTGTGATAAAATACTGAGTGGTACCAATCGTTTATGACAATGCGCATTGGAACTTGCCAATTGGATATAAATTATTTCGACACAATCAATGGTAGCATTCGGCAAAGAAACCTTAAACTGATACCGGTGACTTGTAGCGCTTTGTGATTACTTACTCTGCTGAACGATGTTTTCTTTGTTTTATTTTTAAATACATTTTTTCTATATTTTCCTTTAATTTTTTAAATTTTTTGTTTTTGAATTATATTTGTATGTTTTTATTTGTCAATCATACAAAACAAAAATTTTTTAAAATCAACAACAACAAAAGTATCACTTTTTGATCAAAAGTAGCAAACATTTTTTACGCTACCAAAATATGACAGCGCTCAGATTGAGCGGTTAGTGATCAGGTCGTTCAGCAGACAGTTGCACAACTGTTGTAGAGCTGTTGACTGTCAAATTGTATCTGCCGAACGCACCCAATGTGTCTACATCAAGTAATTCGACATTTCTTAAACTAGAACTGAAAAACACAGGGTTGGCAGGCAATACCGCTAAAATACCGTTATCGATTCAAAACCCTTTCAACTTACTACCGTTACCGAAATAACTGAAATACCGTTATCCTTAAAATACCGTTACCGAAATATCTGAAATATCGATAGCCTTAAAATACCGTTACCGTAATAAATGAAATACCGTTACCCCTAAAATACCGTTACCGTTATTTTTAATTTTCTGTTTTTGGTAATTGCACATGATTATTTAGTATTTTTCGTACATTAAGATGGTAGATTGGTTCTAATTTTAATCTCGTTTGTTTTTTGTAAAAAAATTGCGGGATGCATCTAAATAACTGACTATCGTTACCCTTAAGCTGCCTACACACTAGGGAACATGGTTGAGGGAACAAAAAATATCAAAAAATTTTGTAAACACGAAATGCACGCTCTCAACACTCACACACACACAAACGCACTCACACATTCACAAAAAATGCTCTCTTTTTTTAAGTATGTTCCCTAGTGTGTAGCAGTGATGGTATTTGAGAATTTTCGTTTGGTGCCTCAATGATGCCAAAAAAGTGCCAAAAGAGCTTTAAAAGTGCCACAAAAAAAAAATTAAGCAACATTTAATGTTTCAAAAAAAATATGTTCAGCTTTTATTTCAAATATTTATACATTTAGTTACTTTAACCCTTAAATGCGTGGTGTACCCATTTGGCAACATACCAGTTTCTTAATAAAAACTGCCACTTAATACATAAAACTCCATTTTGGGGCATTGGGGCCCTTCCTGCACAAAGTGCTCTTATAAACTATAACTCAGATTTTTTAAACAGTTATAGGAAAAATCTTGGTTTTGCTTCGTATGTTTGTGAAAAATCTAAAACACGCGTTTTTTTTTTACAAAAATTGCAATATTCAAAAATGTTTGTTTAAATATTTAAAGTGGTATTATCGCAATAAAATTAATTTTGGCAACAATAAATGTATAATTAATATTTCATATATTTTTTTTTGTTTCTTTTTTTCATACACGTTAAAATAATCACAATTTAGCTATTTGGCAAAAAACCATATTTTTCAATAAAAATCAACTTTTTTTTAAATAAATTTTTTTGGTATTTTTCTTGAAATGTACACGCCTTTAGAAATCATATATAAAAAAAAATAGTTAAAATTGTAGAGATCATGCATTTAAGGGTTAAATAAAAAGACAAAAAAAAATGCGGGCAACTTACCTAAAAAGTAACCCGAGTTTAACATTACCTACCACAAATATTTTCATATAAAAATGCCGTTCTTAACTATAGTAAAGCACTAAACTTACGTTATTTTAAGATAAGTTAGCAGGTCCAAGACTTTCAAAAAATTTTACAATTAAATTTGACAATACAATAAATTAAAGTTTTTCTAATTTTATCCCCGTTGCTTTTATTTTTAAATATCAAAATAATGATTAAATTGTCCCCGAAGAACTGGAAGGTGGTCCAAAAAATTGTAGATATTTTTAATGTAGCATTTGTTTTTTAATTTTGCTACCCCTTCTTAATAGGCGTGGCTTTTAATGAAAAACCAGCGATATCGACCTTTTATCAAATTATATATAAATTTTCGTAAAAAGTGCCAAAATTCTATGGAGAGTAGAGTTGTGAAATTTCGGTATTTTTTGAGTACTCAATACTACTCAATACTTTTCAATTGAGTACTCGATACTACTCAATACTTTTAACGGTTTTTTTAATTTAAAAATAAAAATGTTATGAATTCGTATTTATTATGAAAAATTATCACAATTCACATACACGTGTTAAATAACTATTGTTATTTACATTTTAATTAATTTAAAACATTTTAAATAAATTAATTAAATAATTTTTCCCAAAAATTCGTTACAAATTTCTTTGCTTCACAAATAGAGTTGTATTTTCAGAGTTGTATTTTTAGAGTACTATTTTTAGAGTTGTATTTTTATACGAAAAATACACATTTCTACGGAAAATTGCATCTTTAAAAGTATTGAGTAGTACAGTTTTAGTATTGAGTACTCAAAAAAAAAGTACGTATTGAGTACTCAGTACCGGAATACTCAATACTTTTACAACTCTAATGGAGAGTGCCAAGTAGAGTTGTAAAAGTATTGAGTATTCCGGTACTGAGTACTCAATACTGCCTGTTTTTTTGAGTACTCAATACTAAAACGGTACTACTCAATACTTTTAAAGATGCAATTTTCCGTAGAGATGTGTATTTTTCGTATGAAAATACAACTCTAAAAATACAACTCTGGAAATACAACTCTATTTGTGAAGCAAAGAAATTTGAAATTAATTTTTGGGAAAAATTATATAATTAATTTATTTAAAATGTTTTAAATTTATTAAAATGTAAGTAACAATAGTTATTTAACACGTGTATGTGAATTGTTATTATTTTTCCTTATAAATACGAACTCATAACAATTTTATTTTTAAATTCAAAAAAACAGTTAAAAGTATTGAGTAGTATCGAGTACTCAATTGAAAAGTATTGAGTAGTATTGAGTACTCAAAAAGTATCGAAATTTCACAACTCTAGTGCCAAGGTGCCATTGAATATTCAATAGTGCCACAAATGGCACTTTTGTGCCACTTTTACCAACAGTGGTGTGTAGGCAGCTTTAAAATACCATTACCGAAATAACTGAAATACCGTTAACCTTAAAATACCTTTACCGAAATAATCAAAAAACCATTATCCTTAAAATACCGTTACCGAAATAACTAAAAAACCGTTATCCTTAAAATACCGATACCGAAATAAATGAAATAGCGTTACCCTTAAAATACCGTTATCGAAATAATCTAAAATAGCGTTAACCTTACCGATAACCGCATCGTTTGGTTTACCATCCATGGAAAAACATCACGCTCAATAAAACTTGGTTTAATTTTGTTTTGAGATTAACTAAACAACCCATTGAACTAAGTCTAATTGGCATTTAAAAAACTAGGTCTAAGACGTTTTATTTTTCTTCAGAGGAGGAGGAAGAATCTTAATAAAATCTTCAAAGCTTGATATAAATATAGCATTTATTTAAATACAATATTAAATTTTATTGCGGCAGTATTGTTTTTAATCAACATTACATTACATTCAAAGAAATTTTGTATTTACAGTTTTGAAGATTTTTAAAATTTGTTTCTAACGAAATAAAAAATTTACACTAATGCCCTTTTCTTTTCTGAAAAAAGTGTTGCTTTTTTCTGCCCTTTTTTTAAAAAATTTATTTTTGTGCATAGAAATAATAAGTAAATATAAGCATATTAGGTATAAAATTAAAGGTATATTAAAGACCTATTTAACTATGCTTCAAAAATGTCCAACAATATTCAACTTATTTAACAAAACACCAAAATATAGAAAAATGTGACATTTTGTTAAATTGCACGAAATTTAGGGAATAATTAGACATATTTTATACACGGTTAGATTGATATCTGAAATACCTTTAATTTGATACCAAATTTGTCTATGTTTACCTTTTATTACTATATACAAAAAGGCATTTTGTAAAAAAAGGGCAGAAAAAAGGCAACATTTTTTTCAGAAAAGAAAACGCCATAAGTTATCGATATGCAGTGTTGCCTATTTAGCATATTTAATGCTAGATTTTGCATTTTTTTAATTCATTTAGCATGAAAAAAATGTATTTAGCATATGGCATTTTTTTCAGCATTTTTCCAAAAAAAATATAGCATATTTTTAGCATTTTTTACAGTTTTATTTTCTGTTTTTTTTTTTTTTTTTTGAATATTCTACATTAATTTGAAGTTTTGCTATAAAAATATTATTGATGCTGTTTCCGATATAAAAACACAACAAACAGTATTAAATCAACCTTTATCCACTGTTCTCGTTCAACAACTGAACTGGGATTGTTATAGTTTTGTAATAACATGTTAAAAGTGGTACTTTTAATTAATTATTTTTATTTTTTTAAACTATTTTAATTAGATTTTACGTTTTCTTTGTGTTATTTATTATATTCTCTACATTATATATTTAAACTAACACCAATTTTTTTTATTTATATTGAAATATAATCATTAAAAATCACTATTATCGGTTTCAAAATCATAGTTTATTCTCACCCTCATGAATAATCTTTATTCTAAACCTCGTTTTTGAATAATTATCTCTTATTTTACAATTTAAGTTTAAATGTAGTATGAAAAAGAAATATTTTTTTTTTACTTTTAGAGTAAGTACTAGGAACTATTTTTATACGTACACATTAATTACACTGTGCAGTCGCAAATTTTAACAAGCTGGGAACGCTACTGGAAAAGCTAATTCGAGTACGCTGAATCAATGGTGATAGCAGTTTTTCAAAGTTAGCGCTCGTATTCGCGATATTCGCAATTAAAAATTTTGACGGGTACCAAAAAAATTTTATTTTTATACTTCTGGGATCATTTTTAATTATAAATTTATCAAATTTGATTAAATATGTAAAACATTAAGGAAGCTGTAATTTTTTTCACAAAATTTTTTTTATAGATTTTTTTTCGCAAAAATTTCGCAATAACATTTTTTTCTGCAAATAAAAAGGATATGTTATGTTATTTTGTGTATATTCAATAGGGTTTAGAAAAATATTTAATAGAGTTAAGAAAAAAAATTTCTTTGAAAAAAAAATCAAAAATCGCGAAAAAAAAAATAGCGAAAAATTGAATTTAACAGAGTTGGATTGATTGAAATTCAAAAATAATCCCAAAAGTATAAAAAATATTGCTTTATGCGACAATTATTTTTTAAAGAATTTTATTAAGGTAAGCCCAAAGATGCAGAAATTTGAAAACGGTAAACAGAGCGTGCAATAAAAATCATTTAATTAATTTGGAGTAGATAAATTAAAACAGAATAGGAAATTCATATTAGCCGCCAAAGTATTCCACATTTCCACCTATTTTAGAAATAAAACATTTTGGGGTACTTTTGTTTATTCGCCTTTAACTTTTTTAGATAACATATTTTCAGTGGCACAGTTGGGAAATCAATTATAAATTTATTTTAAAGGATTTCTGAACTTTTTACAAGAATTAACTTTTGAGTTGTTTTTAATTTTTCTTTTATATAATTTTAGTTAATAAAATGAACTGAATTCATAATTGGAGATGACTTATTTTCAGTTTAAGTGTAAAGTCTCTAAAATAGTATTTTTTTAAACAAATTGAAACATTTTTATAAAATTTGTTTAGCATATTTTTTCTAGCATATTTTTTTAGTTTTTAGCATTTTTTTGCATTTTTATGCAAAAAATCTAGCATTTTTTCCTAAATAAGTTTTGACAACACTGGTTTAGTTATTTGGCTGCTGCTAGTATATCCCAGCAAAATCTCAGTAATGGGTTCTCATTACTAATATCTAAATAATAAGCAGTAGAATTAGGGTCTACTGCTTATAATTTGGTGTCAAAACTCATTATTTTTGTTCGACAAGGTCGTTTTTGTAAGTAGTTGTCCATATTCGCTGCACGAAAAAACGCACAAAATTTGTGCACCCGCTTACCCGCTGCATTACAAAAGTATATAAAATAATAAGTTACCAAAATAAGTAGTTATTCGTGTGCTTATACGCAGTTAAAAAATAAGTGGTTACAAGTTGTTAAATAATACGACTTACTTATATACTTAGTAGTAGTTAAAAAATAAGTAGTTACCAAATTCACATTATCTTTATAAATAAAAAAGTAGTCGCGGGTATGCTAGCTAGACTGTAGAGATAAGCGATATTTTCATACCGGTGATTTAATCACAGTTATTGATAAATCACTGGTAACGGCAGTGATCAAATATTTCAAGTCGCAGTTACTCGGAATGTCGTTCTTTTAATATTTTTGTACTATTCTTTCTTGCAAACTTCATTGTGCACGGTAATACATGTTTTTTTTCGATAACAGTGACTTGCTTTCACACCAGTGTTGCCACTTTTTGAATAATTATTCAAAAACGGGACTGTTTACACATTCCTTGGATAATTTTTGAATAATGACATTTTTGTGTAGTTTTTGTGTAATTTCGCTGTTTACTAAAAAGTTTACTTAATTCCATACTTTCAAGTCCCACAGTTGATAAAATAAGTTTATTTTTATAACATCTTGCACAAATTTTAAATTTCTGGTTAATTATTTTTGTAAATTTGTTCTACGCGAAACCCAATTTAGTTGGGGGAAGTCAAAAGAGTAGTTTTTTATATTATTTGTATATAAACTCAATATTATATTAATATTTTGGAAAATATTTGTTAAACTGAATGCAAAATAAATAAATATTTTTGTCTTGGGTGGCAAGACAATTTGAAATTAAGCAAAAGAAATTTGGTTTTGTTATGATTGTGACTTTCTCATGAGTGAGAAATTTGAGGGATTTGATCAGATAATAATTTTCTTATGGCAGCACAGTGCCCCACTCAATCAAAATTTCTTTTAAATAATTCATTAATTCAGTCTATGCAAAGGCTATTTTTACTATAAATGGCACTCTATAATTGATTTATAAGACCTTTGTAGGTAACCTGTGTCTAAATATTAACAGATTTTCTACAAATTAAGAACATATTGGTAGAATGTAATTCAAACAGCATTTGCGAACTTTCTACCAATGATAGTTTTTTTTTACATCTTTAAAATCTGTTGATAAATTGAAAAATTGCAAAAAATTAAATTTAGAAGACAGTAGATTTTTGATACTTGCGGCAAGTGAAATGACAGAATGAAGAAAACAGTGTTGCCTAGTAATGTTTTCTATTAATTTACTAGTATTTGGTAAAGTAAAAATTGTAATGCAACTAATTTTGTATTTATTTGTAAAAAAAAGTAAAAAAGAACACAACGGCATATCTTAATGGTAATTCAAAATATAAATTTTAAAAGTTTTTGAAAAAAAAATTGTTAAGAACAAATTTTTTCCCAGCTTTGTTAGAATATTGAATACTTGGCAATACTAGAGTGCTATTTAGTGACAACCTATGCTTTCGACGACATTTTAAAAATGAACTTGCAGCAAGTAGTGTGGACACATGTAAAATTTTCATGTTTTTTCGGTAATTTTCGAAATTTTCGCTGATAATACGTATTCTCAACTTGCAACAATTTACTTGCATGTGGAAACGGGGGCTAAAAATGTTCACATTTTAGTGGTGCCTTTCTTTGGAGCTGAGTGGCACAGATCCCGTTCGGTCTATGGTTTCAAGCCTCAAAACTTAAGCTCTCTGACAGTGTGAAATTTCACAGCAACGTAGCCAGCCGGTATTATTTCCAAATTATTGTATTTTGATTCTGGCCCACTGTGCGCAGGAGATTCCAAAGGGCCACATACATATGTGCATGTATTATGTTTTTTTTTTTTATAAAAATAACGATTATTTTAAACTAATAAAATTAATATTAATTTTTTGTGTAATTTCATACAGTTTTGGATAATTTTTGACCTACGGCTGTGTATTTTTTTGCTTTACTGGTGGCAACACTGTTTCACACTCTTCTGAATAAAATGTCTCCTTCTATCATGTCTTTGTTACCGGTCGCAACTATTCTTCTTTTAAGGCCCAGTTTTTAGGAAGTGGATTATCTTTAAAATTAGTTTAACGCAGTTTGTAACTGGAATAAACTTTGAAATGGATGACAAAATTCGTTTTCGGTTTAACTAAACCAAGTTTAACTGACATCTTAAAAACTCGCCATAAATATTCATTCGTTTATTTATCAGAAAATCGCAGTCTTTTCCATAGAAAAACCGTGATTACGATCACAGTTTAAAAGTACAACGATTTGCAAATCACATTCACTGAGAACAATGTTACTGAAAAATCGCCGCATCGCCCATCTCTATTACAAACCCGTGATCACTGTTTAAAAGAACGGTGGTTTGAAAATCACGATCACTGGTAGCAGCGTTATTCAAAAATCACCGGATCGCTCATCTCTACTAGACTGCTTAGACGGCTTCGCCTAACAAAAATAACTAGTACTGACGCCGAATTATGAGCGGTAAAAAATTTTAGTTTCATTATATAACCAATTATTTGGTAATGAAAGATTTTGCTGGGATCCTTTTTTATCGCTTCGTATTGCAAAGAAATATGGTAAATAATTAGCATGTATTTTATTAATTGTTTGGCGTGAAACGTGGCCAATAAATCTGAATCATTATAACATAGAGGGCCAACGCTTTTACAAGCGTTATACACTCAACCAAAAAAGTCTGTAATGGCTACTGAAAATTTTGTTGTTATTACGGGAAATTTAACTGTTTTGAGGCCAGCAACACATGTCTGCTGATCTGTAGTACAATAAAATTAGTAGAAAAAATTAGTAGCCGCTACTAAGTTTTAGTAAAATTTATGTAAAATACAATTCAAAATCGTTGTAAACTGTAATTTAAAATCAATCTGCTGAAATTAGCAAAAAATTGTACTAAAAAATAAAAAAAACTGTAAAATCTAAAAAAAAAATAGTTTTCTTTCGATTATATCAAGCGTATAATTACTTCATCGTACTTGAAATTTGGAGTCAAAATTGCAAACGGTTCTCCAGTTATTGGCGTTTTATGCATTGGAGATGCAATAAAATTTATTTCTAAACAACGAATATATCAATAGTAACAAATATAAACTAAACAAGAATTGTAAAAAATCAAAAAAAATATATATTTAAATTAGAATATTTTTCTGCTAAATTTAGCACTCGGTTTTCAAAAAGTAGTAAAATGTTTTGCTGAAATCAGCAGCGAAAATTAGTAAAAAAATCCGTAATTTTTAATAAGAGAATAGCAAAAATGATTACTAAAAATAAAAATTGTACTAATAATCAGTATAAAAATAGTATAGTGCGATTGGAAACTGTTTACAAATTTTTTTACAAACTTTTTTATCCGAGTGTATTCGTCCAATTTATTATTTGAAAATAAAAAATTGTAAAACTTACATTTGCGGGATCAAAAAACACCCAACTCAACAATTTAGAATATTTTTGTTTTCAAAATATTCTCATAGGAAAGTTAAACAATCTTATATTTTCTATTAAGTCATTCTTATCAAAATATGAATCACCAATTCTGAGTTCCACTGATATTTTATTATTTGAAGGTGCGGAAATCATTTGAAGAATGACCAAATTGTGCCATATCTACACCTTTTGCAATTGTAATTCAGAAAATATCAATTGAAATTCAGAATTTCCATTTGAAATTCAGAAAATATCAATTGAAATTCAGAATTTCCATTTGAAATTTAGAAAAGATCAATTGAAATTCAGAATTTCCATTTGAAATTCAGAAAATATCATTTGAAATTCAGAAAATATTAATTGAAATTCAGAAATTGTCATTTGAAATTAAGAAAATATCAATTGAAATTCAGAAAATATCATTTGAAATTCAGAAAATATCAATTGAAATTCAGAAACCGTCATTTGAAATTTTTTTTTTTTTTGATGGACCAACACTCAGGGTATGCCCCCCTATTAACGCAGTGCATTGTGTTGGTATTAGGAAAATAGGTTATGAGGAGGAGGAAAGAGGGAGTAGTGTTTGTGAATATTTGATTTAAATTTCTCAACATTGTAAGTAACAGGGAAGACTTCTGCGGGGAGTTTATTCCACATACGGCTAGTGCGACTGATAAACGAATTCTCTCTATAATGCGTCGTGCGATCCACTGGACAATCGACTACAAACGGATGTGCTCTACTTGATAAGCGAGTATTACGAATAAAAACTTGGGCTTTGGGGACAAGTTCACTTATCTCAGCTGAGCACTTCCCATAATAATATCGATAGAACAGGGTCACACAACCCACATTCCGACGATGCTCCAATGAGTCAATAGAGCTGGATACCCTATTGTCATTGATAAGCGCCGACGCCCTCCTTTGCACACGGTCCAGAAGCTCCAAAATAGACTTCGAAGCTCCTGCCCATATATGGGAGTTGTATTCTATCTTCGGTCGGATATACAGTGGGGAGCATTATTGAGTACATGTCAGCACTTGAGGAAACTTACAAGTGCAGGCATAAAAATATCGGACAAGGGGACTAAAGTATACTTTTCTGAAAGCAAAAGGTTCGCTTAATCTAAATTTGGCCACAGAAATGACCTTCCATATCAGACTTTCGAGCTATATAAATGGGAAAAACTTAACTTTTCTTCAAAATATTTCGAATCGAATCAATTAACTAAAATTTAGCTCAAATACAACTAAAATTCTGTAATTTTTTTAGCAGCTTTACTTTTGCTATTTTTATCTTACTAATATTTAGCAAAGAAAATCTGTTTATTTCAGCAGTTTTTTAAGCAAGGTAATTTTTAACTAATTTTTAGCAGCTTTAGCAAACTTTTTTACAGGCTGTTTTCTATTAGTGTACTTAATCTGACCATCCATACCACTTTTGACAGGATTATACGGCTTTTTAAAAGCTTGTGCAACCTTGAATTTTTATCCTGCTTTTACAGCAAATAATTCCGCCTTATCCCATTTTTTTATAATGATATTAAACTTTTGAATAAAGTTTTCATAATTTATTTTTTTTAGAGTTCCCATCCAGCAAACAAGACCAAAAATGAATCCGAAAAGTGCTCAAAATATACATATTATTAAACTTTAACTTGTATGTCTTTTGTTTGAATAATTTTTGACTTACTGCCCAGCAAAATATTGGTAATGACACCTCATTACTATCTACATTACGATGAATCATTACCTTTTGCATTATTTTATAATTTAAAATAATGACTTCCTAATAAGGGCCTATTGTATTCATTGTTTCTATATATATAAAATAATGACTTACTCGTTAAACTATTTATTTTATTTATTTATTTTTAAGAATCAAGTAAGCAATCTGATAACCACTTATAATTCAACTTTTTGTAAGCATGTGTGTAACCACTTATTATTCAAAACCTCATAACTACTTATTTCTCATTTTTACGTAAGCGAGCGGGTAAGCGTGACTACTTATAAAAACGACCACGCCAAACAAAAATAATGAGCTTAGACGCCAAAAAATAAGTTGTGCGGAGCTATGAATTTCTATTATATAACCACTTATTTGGTAATAAAGGATTTTGCTGGGTATTAGCTGATACACTGCAAAATCATTTATAAAAAAATAGCTAAATATCAGGAGGAAAATTTAGTTCAAGTACAGCAGAAATATGTTTTTGTGGTGAAATTGGATAACTAACAACTTTAGCTAAACAACGGATTTAAACGAAAACAACAGGAAAAATTAATTCAACTGAATTAGAACGCGTTTAACAGACTTTTGTACTAACTTTTTTTATGAGTGCACCTATACTCCCAAAAATAAATATGGGCCTGTCTCGGGACAGATCCGTAGAGCCCAAAAACCAAGACTGTAAGCGACATTTTAGCATAAATTTTTAGTTAAATCAGGTAATGTTTCTGTTGAATTTAGCTCAAATTTCTTAGTTAAGTTAACTAGAATTGTCTGTGTATTTAGCAGTATGTAAAATTTAGCTTACCTAAAATTAGCAGGCCATAATTCTCAACTTCATTGAAAATTCTGCTGGCGCAAATACACCCAGCAAAACCTTTGTAATATATGGGTACTACTATGAATATTACCTGGTAATATATCAAACCGCTTACCCTTGCATATAACTAAAATACTGTAAATTTAACAGTTTTAATTTTGCTGTTCTTATTTTACTAGTATTTAGTAATTTTAGCAGTTTTTTCCGCAGCATCATTTTTAAATAATTTTTAGTAACTTCTTCTGCTATTTTTAGATTTATTTCTATGAGTGTATAATCATAAAATGAAACTAAGAGAGATAGAACAAAATGAACAAAAATTCTCTGTACTTATTAATCTTTCTTTATCATATTCCCAATATGAACCTGTACCGGCACAGATCTGGAGTGTCCAGAAATCCAGATTGTATGCGACTTTTTAGCAGAAACTTTCAGTTAAATCAGATAAAGTTTCTGCTGAATTTACTTCAAATTTCTTAGCTAAGTTAACTAAGATTGTATGTATATTTAGCAGTGGGCGAAATTCAGCGTACCTAAATTTAGCAGACCCATAATTCTCAATTTCATTGAAAATTCTGCAGGCGCAAATACAAGTACTATTTCCTGTTATTTTAGTAGAATTTTGAACTATTCGTACGGGCTTGTTTTTATGAGTGTATATGTTGTTCTGTTACTTTAAATTTGTTACATTTAATGGACGTTCATCGCACACCAATGTTAAAAGAAAATGCTACTTAAATAAAACACACAATTGAATTTCATTTTTACACACTTTTTATTTATATTAAACCATTTTGTTTTTTAGAAAAATATTATTTTAATTTAGAAAAATACAGACTTTTTGTTGATATCATGGAATAGAAAGAAATAACAAAAAAGAAGCGAGTATATCATATTAAAAATCAAATTATAAATGAGAAATAAATCTGTTTGAGTTAGACTTTAAACAGTAATTAAAAAATATAATATAATTCATAAATTAAACTGTTTTTGTATTGCTGATAGCCGCAAAACAAAAAAAAAAAATTAGTCATTCATTTTTTTATGAAAAATATAAAAAAGAATTATAGACGTTAATGACTTGATTTTAAATTAAATTAAATTTTTTATAGTATTAATGTAAAAACATTTTATATGTTATCCCCTAAATTCATAAACGCTTTGCAAAATTATAGGAGGTTTATTTAACAAATTTTCTATGAAAATGACGTTTTGTAAACCTGCTATAACTTTACAAAGCCTTTATGAATTGAGGGGTATATATAAGGAATAAAGATAAATTATAATTAAAAAGATTCTAATTCAATAGAGATTTCAAATTTAATGACTTTTTTATAAGTTTTAAAAACAGATTTTATAAAATTACTTTTGAATTTTGATAAATTTCATTTTTGTATTAATTTCAGAAGGTGTGAGAAGGAGTTCAATTTTATTTTAAATATTACATTAATTTGTTGATTTTTATAAAAGGAATTCACTTTAGACTATTTGACCCTTAAAAAATCCGAAATTCAAAATTTATTGTAACAAAATGATTTGTCGAAATTGATTACAACAAAATTTGATGTCTTTGTTGTACAAATTATTGCATTTCCGATTTTGCGAGGGTAGAAAATTCTAAAGTAAAAACATATTTGTATTTTTGTTTCAATCATAAGAAATAAATTCTTTTAATATTTTTTTTCTAAATTAAGTAAACTTTGATACTTAGTAACTACAACTATTTATATGCATGTATGTATATGACAAACTGGAGTAAAAGGTTAAAATAATTTTAGTTCGCCAGTAAGACAATCAACAGTTTTATAAACATTTCCGATGTAATAAGTTTAGTAAATATATTTAGCAATTAAAAAAACTTATTGTTAATTATAAAAGCTAATGATTTCACGTTGCATTTTCAAAATATAGAAAAGGAAATATCTTACAAAAAAAAGTCTGAAATAAAAAAGCATAAATAATTAAAAATTATTAACAGAATTCAGAAATATATATTTAGACTTTTATAAAATAGCATACAGGACAAACACATCCGAAAATAATTCACGATTTACTAAAACACAGTAATTTATAGGCGCCAAAAAAAGTAAACGGTTTTCAAAATCCCTTAAACTAACTGAAAGGCTGAGCAAAAACTACCTAGATTTCGTACAAAACTAGTTTTTGCTGGTTTTTTATATATGCGTTTATACAATTAAAAACTAGCTAGAGCCAAAAAGTAGTTTTTCCTCAGTCTACATATAGTATTAGATAAATGCGTATTTAAGTCTTGGTTTGTTTTATTTTTGACTTGATCACCTCAAAAATTCTTCTAGACATCGAGTCCACGAGGTTTTTGATAACATCAGGTGTGATTTTGTTCCATTACCCTTTTAAAGCCATATTAAAGTCTTCCTTGGGTATTTCTCTAACTTTTCGGTCAAGAAGTTCCAAAATATGCTCTATAGGACTAAGGTCTGGAGACTGTGTTGGAAGACCAAGGGTCTTAGAGGTTCGACAGAGTAGCCATTAGCTTAAAACTTTAGACGAATCCTTAGGATTATCGTTCTGTTGGAAGATACAGTTCCCTGACAAGCCTAATTTTTCAATACTGGGGGCAACGTTGTCCTTCAAAATGTTCAAGTAGTCCATTTTATTCATTGTCGACTAATGCCACTATACAGCCCCAGACTATAACCGCCCGAGTAAAAAAGTTTATATATAGTTATATATTATTATATATGTACACATATGGCCCCATATATAATTATAGCTGACAATGATTATTTCCAAATTGGTTTATATGGTGCCATATAAAATTATATATAATTATATATGGTTCAATATTTACACCCCGGTTATGAGTTCCGAAACTCTTTAATTAGAGTGGATTTGTAAAATCACACGGAATTAAAATTTTCGGAAATTTGCTGTTTCGAACAAATTTTAGAATTTTTAAACAAATTTTTTGATAAATTTTTTGATAAATTTTTATATATTAATTGTTGCAAAAAATGTATATATTCGTTTTACTTTCACCAAGCTTTTTCTACACGAAATAAAACGAAAAAAATAATTCGGATGTGGATCACCGAATAGCAAAAAATACGAAATGTTTCACTTTAGAATTTTTTCATGTGGATTCGGAGCTTAAAACTGCGACGATAATTACATAGCCTTATATAATTATATATATTTACATATGGTGCTCTATAAACATTTTTTTTATTCGATTTTCAATAACTGTATTGAACAAAATTGACATTTAAATATTGCCAAATGACACGGGATGACAAAATCATAAAAACAAAAATTTCTTTAGAGTTGAGGACAATTCACACGTTGACTATCCCTATCTACTATTACCCGGTATAGGGGATATGAATTATCAGATTTTTGTGAATTCTCTTTTGAAAATGAAACTTCGTATCCTCAATACAGGGAAATAATAGATATGGATGGACAGAGATGCACATCGTGTGAATCAAGATTTATGATAATCGAATCCACAAATGAATAATTTTATAGTACAACATATAAGCAAAACAGAAGTGTCAATGTATTATGTGCAGAGAAGACAAAATTGCTGTTTTTGCTTTTTATGCTTTTTATTGCTTATTTTATTCATAATTGCTTCTTTTTGCTTTTTTTGGATTTTCCGTTTTTAGCTTTAAAATAGCTTTTTCCTAAGATTTGTGAGCTTTGAATTGCTTTTTTAAGACATTTTGCCCAAAAAGAGGTTTTTGCTAACAAAAAAGTATTTTTTCTCTTACCCAAGTAAAAAAGTTTTGATATAGTCATATATTATCATATAAAATTTTGTATAATTATATATTGGAACATATATACCAAGATATAATTATATAAAATTTTACGAAATTATATCCCAAATATATAAATATATCTTGTTATATATTGCACAATATATAGTTCAATATATAGAGATACATATGCCTCATATAATTATGTATAATTGTATCGAATTATATACCATTACATCTAGCTGGATATGATTATATTATATTTGATACATTTGGATGAGGACAAAATCCATATAAAATTGTATCAAACCATATCTTATTCCATCAAATTAGATCTAATTGTGTCAAATTAGATCTTATATGATAATAATACGATCTAATTTGATACAATTAGATGTTCTCATTTTTCGGATATAATTATATATAATATCAAGTCATATAATTTTTTTTAGTAGGGTAACTTTGAAATTGTTTTTCCAAGTTTTTTTACTTTTGCCTTTTTCTTGCTTTAAACACATCCGATTTTGATTTTTTCTGTCTTCTCTGATTATAGCAGTATTTGTGTGACTCTCTATCAGTGTTATCAAGAACGATTTTGACAGTTTTTCAACGTATTTCGGCATTCTATAGGAATGCCACACAAACACAGCTTATGTGTGTGTATTTAAAAATTTTCATCAAGATCTGAGTGTTCATATACAAAAACCAGAGATGGGCCAAACATTTTCATTGCCATTACTTTATATAATGGTAATACTCGTATAAAGTTACTTCTTCGCGTTACTTCCTAGAGTTTTGACGACGTACATTTAATTAGAACGCATATATTATAAACTTTATCTGTTTATAATTTGTTTTAGCTCAAATTGGTTTTACTTAGATTTCTACTTTCTACTTTTTAATATAGAAAATTGGTAAGATTGTATGAACTTAAATACTTTTTATATAGGAAAAAATCTCAAATTAAGTTCTTATTTCAATTATTAAAACCTTATGGCCCTTACTATAAGTATTTTAAATTTAAAGTTGACTTTATTTTTAATCATACGATTTTGTTCATTTTGTGTATGAAAACCCTACAAAAACATTTGTATTTTCAAACATTTTGATTGGTTGAAAATAAATTAACCAATCAGAATGCTCCAAAAATAAACCAAATCAAGGCATACTGCCACCCAATATTTTAACTGAAGTTGACTTTAACTAAAATATACATTTGGAAAATATTGATAGTAAGGCTGTATATGTATATCAATTGTAAAAAAAATTCTAATTAAGAGTTATCAACTTGTTACGATATTTATATAAACAATAAACATTTTTTGTGATAAGTTTTATTAATATTTTTCTTTCCTGAAATAGAATTTTAAGATTCTATAAACAAAAATTCTGTGATTTTGTATAATAAAAAGCACTAGTAAATTACCCCATAGTTAAAAAAAATTTTTTTTTTAATTAACAAAATTTCATAAGTTCACATTTTTATCACAGAAAAATTTTATTAATGAAAGAAAAATATTTAAAAAAGTTTTTGTAGATTTGCCTCATATTTTCATAGTACTATTTGGAAATGTGATAATTAATATAAAATTAACTAAATCTTTTTTTTTTTTTTAGATTAGGGTATAGCGTTGCCAGACGTCCCACTTTCGGCGGGATTGTGCAGCCTTTTGTCAACAATTCCCGCGTCGCCCGCAGGATATCAAATTCCCTCTTTTTCCAAATTTTCTGCTCTAACAGAAAAGTCTGTAAAAAATTTAATTAAAAAAGCTAAAAATAGTTAAAAATTACCTTGCAGAAAAAACTGTCGAAATTAGCAGATTTTATTTGATAAATATTAGTAAGATAAAAATAGCAAAAATAAAACAGTTAAATATACAACGTATCAGTTTTATTTGAATTAAATTTTAGTTAATATATAATGGCAACTTGTCCTAATAAAATCAGCAAAGAATATTGATGAAAATTATAATATTTAATTTTTTTTAATTTTTGTTTAAATTAATAAAAATTTATCCATCTAAAATCAGCAGTATACGTTTAGAAGAACAAACTGCTATTTGTATTCAACTAAGTTTAACTTAAATATAACTGATATGATTTTGTCTACTAATATTCATCAATTTTTTTTGCAGAATTCAACAGTGTAATTTGTAATTTTTAATTAAGTAAAAGTTAATGCAAATATAGCAGAAATTTTGTGATTTTAACAGTTTCATTTTTGTTGTTCTTGTAGAATTTAGTCAACAAATTTGCTAATTTCAGCAGTTTTTCGAACAATTTAATTTTAAACTAATTTTCAGTATATTTTTCTGCTATTTTTACAGGTTTATTTTTCTGAGTGTGAAATTTTTTCGGAATTAATATGTACTTCTCCGATAAAAAACTTTAAAATTTTCGAATTTTTCTTTTTTAACTTAGTAGTGCTACTCTCAAGGCACATCTACACGATATAGAAATCTCGTAGTTTGCGCTAAATTTGTCATCTCTAATATTTCTGGCACTAATTTTTATAATAAAAATACCATCGCTAGCTGTCAAGTATTTGTTTTTATTAAAATTGTTATATTTCAAAGAATAACGCTGTTATTCAAAAAAACTGTTAATTTAGCTTAAAACATGAATTTGCTAAAGCATTCATTATTATCATTGCAGTTTTTTTTTCGGTTGGTAATCGGTTGAATCTATTCCTGGGTGGATGACTCTTTAACAATTCATTTAATCATTGTAAATTCACGTTTTTTACAGTGGTTTTCTTTTTCCAAACTTTATCAAACAGATATTTTAGGCTATACCCTGATTTAAGTGCTTAATAAATTTTTCTTTATTAATCATTTGTGAATATTCTTTTTGCCAAATTAGCTTAAAAATCTGTAATAACGATATTTTAAAAGTTTTTGCATAACACAGTAAATTTTTTTCAAAATACCAAAAGGTAAATTTAATAAACTCAAATGATCAATAATGTTACAAATTAAAAAAATTGTATTCTGAAAATTGCATTTTCATAAAGTCTCGCGAGTTTTCTATCCCGTGTAGATGTACTTTTATATTCTTTATTTACGAAACAAATTATCAATACCTATATAGAGTTGACTATCGAAAAAAATAAATTTAAATTTCCCAGTCGGAAATCGCCAGTGATACAAAAAATCAAGCACTGGCATACCATTGGCTTACCACGTCATATTCAGAAGAATTTTTGTAAATAATGAATATTTTGAAGTATACTTTATCATTAAACCTTATCGAAAACGATATTATAATCTTATTGGAATATGATATGTTTTTCGGATATTTAAGGTGATAGCGATTTCGCTATCGAATCGTTCTTTGGTTTATTCGGTAGACTTGAGCATATTTTTAAACATCCTAGTCAGCAAAATTTGGATACTTTTTTGAGAGTTCTTATTCTATGAATCAAAATTTACTCAAATAAAATTCTAAAATAAATCATAAAAGACACAAAAATTTAAGCCAAACTATTAAATCCAAAAGATGGTTCAGAAATGACTCAGGAATGTAAACAAATTTTAATGTTTTGTTAACAATTCAAAAAAGGCTCAAAAACAGATTCATTTTTAGCCTTTCCAATTTTTTTAAATCTTTTTTGTTGAGTCATTTTTGAATCAAAAAAGACGGCTCTTTAGGATGAACCACTTTCATATAAAAACTTGAACTTTTAATATTTTTTGAGCTTTTTTTTTTGATTAACTTTGAGCTTGTATTTAAGCCATGCATTTTAATTCATCATATCATTTCTATCATACCACCCACATCCGTGGCATTCTGTCTAAATCAATTAATTATTGTACATTTAACCTACATAGTTACCATAAAAACAAATTGGAAACGCAATATCAATGGGAGCAGTCAGCAGATACGATGAACGATCCTTTTTTTTATAACAGCGATACATGAGCTCTCAGACTACAACGCGTTGTAGTTTGATAGCATTTAGTGCATTGCAACGCACTAAATGTTTAAATTAGAATACACCTTCACTCCTCCCGCATGTTCCATTCCTTCACAATTTGAACAAATTCAGCAATGTTTCATTATTTGCAAAAATCAGTTCGCTTGTAAATGTAAACAAACAGACCCAATAATGAATTTTAGGTGGCACGCGACATATTTCAACAAAAAATGTGTGTTTTTGGCAAGCAAGAAAAAATATTGTCATCCCTGTTCTAGAGCATTTTAAAGCATTTAGAATCATCATCATCCAAAGTATGTATTCTTTATAAAAAAAAATATATATATATAAATGGGTTTTCAAAACCTTTAAATTCAATAAAAAGTCTAACTCCTAAATTCATAAACGCTTTGTAAAATTATAGGAGGTTTATTGAACAAATTTTGTATGAAAATGACGTTTTGTAAACCTGCTATAACTTTACAAAGCATTTATGAATTGAGGGGTAACAATTTAAGTTTTCAAATTGTCAAAACGCATAGGTACATAAAAAACAAGCAAAAACTAGTTTTGTACAAAAACTAGGTAGTTTTTCCTCAGTCTAAATTCACTGTTAGAAAAGAAATATATCAGTTAAGGAAGAAAAATAATATCAGTTTTGTATGCTAAACAATATTTAACCCTGCAAAAACGTGGCAGTTAGTCGGGTTACATACAGTTTTCATTTATGTCTCACTGAACTTTTTTAAAATTTTAACCTTTATAAACTACTTCTATTTTTAAAGCTAATCATACATTATATAGTAACCAGTTAAGACCCTGAAACTATTGTTGGTTTCATAAAAAAAAGGTATTTTTACTAAACAAAATCTAATTTCATATCAATTTACCATTAGCATTTCCCCTTGTTGTTCTGTATTTGATAATAGTTGTTGTAGTATGAGAAGAGGCGGAAAATATTTTAAACAATTGTTTTACGATTAAAATATGTTACAGCTGTTAAAAACACTAATAACATAAATGAGTTTAAACTCATTATTAATGTTTGGCTACCATTACCAGCAGTTTGTTTATTGGCTTTACCAACTGAACGGCAAATGGTTTCATTTTTAATAAAACGAAACATTGACTCAACAATATTGGCGGGCGTAATTTCTTCACAGGTTTCCAATTTTTTAACAATACAAGATTCTAAATGTTCCATATCCTCGCACTGTTTAGGACCCATAACAAATTTGGGCAAAGATTTAACACTATCAATGCCCTCGGCTGGTACGTAGCCCGAAAATGTGCTATTCAAACAATTTTGTATATCATCCTTATGGGCCTCCAAGCATTCTGGACCTTTTTCAGCAATAAATAGAGCAATTTGATCACCACCCTTATGGCATACAAAACTTAATAGACTCTTTATGATACGCATGAAAACATCTTGATTTTCACGTTCTTCCTGATCTAAACAGGGCGATAGTTTTGAATTAAAATTCTCGATACATTGCACAGCTTCGGGACGTTTAAGGCAATACTTGTGGAAGACTGCGTCCAATTCTCCTTTGGGAGAGGCTTCATTAATCTCTTCCTGAATGGCTGTAAAGTTTACTATACCATTTATACATTCGCCCAAATCCATGGCCGACGTCTCAATTTTATTAAAGGCTTCCAAGCCTTTTTCCTCACCAGCCACTTTAATGCATTTATCTTTGACCAAGTTTTTGGCATCATCTAAAGTCAAATTTGTTTTGGGCAATTCTCCGGGTAGTTGACTTTGTAAATCATTTATATTGATATTACTGATATCTAGTTCAGCTCCTAAAGACACCAAGGAGAGGCTTAATCCTAGCAACAATATTAATACAAATTTGCAATCCATTATTGATTTAGGTTGAAACTTTATTGCTATTGTTCTACAAAAATCTATTTTTAAAAACTTGTTACGTTTTTCTTGTTACTTTTCTCACTTAATCTTGTGACCTTTTGATGTCTTTGCAAAAAATTAAACTTTATTCACTTATTTATTTAATTCCTCTATTTCTTTTATTAGGTAGCCATACGTTCCATTTGCTGTATATTCGAGTACTGATTGTCCAGTTTACTTTCAAACTGGCTTGTGCCCTAAATACTTTTTTAATTGCTTTGTTTGCTATTTCTTTTGTTTTATTTAGTTCGCTTTGTTGTAATCTGTTTGTTTTTTACATTTAATTTAATTACTCTTTACATAGTTTGTTTTATATTAGTACTTTGTAGTTGTAATCTTTAAAATAAGTTTTCTTTTTCTTAACCACAGCACACTACAAGTTATGATTGTTATTGCTGACGATATTTTTATTCCCTTTTAATTTCTTTTCAACAACTTGTGTCCAGGGCTGCCAGAATTGCCGATTTTTCGGCATATTGCCGATTTTTTTATTGAAAAATATGCAAAATGCCGATTTGCCGATTTTTAGTCGAAAAATGACGATTTTTTTTTTAATTCAAAAACACGAAAATTTAATTTTTAGTGATTTATTATGCATATAAGTAAATAAGAAAATAATTCTATCTTTGAAATTCTTAAAGAATTTTCTATTTTACTAAATGAATCTGAAATTCAATAAAGGCACACCAAGAAATATTCTTGTGCAACTTTTGATATTGTGCAAAAATTCATTTGATTGTATGTCAAATTGCAATTTTTGTATTATAAACGTATTGCAATATGAAAGCAAGAGGATGATATATTGGTAATAATCAGGGCACGTTTAAAATGGCACAAAAAAAGTTGAAATTGGCAGGCAAAATGGCACGAAAAAATAGTAAAATTGACACAAAAAACGCAAAAATGGCACGCTTATTCTAAAAATTTTAAAGTATAATACACTTAAGTCTCTTTTTATGCGTTTTGTTTTATGCGGATTTGAAGTTATGCGGTTTTAAAATCGACTTTTATAATACACTTAAGTCTCTTTTTCTGCGGTTTTTTTTTGAAGTTATGCGGTTTTAAAATCGACTTGCGTTGCGTTTTTTTACAACTTTTACAATTTTTTTTTTATTTAATTTAAAATCAAATAAAAACATTTGTCTTAGTTTCTAAAGATTTTCTTAAAAGAAATGGATAAAAACAAGAAAAAAAGACAGTCAATTTCGTTAGAAACAAAAATGCTAATTTTAGATCGTATAGAAAATGGTAAGGATATGCTGCTAATGAAAAATATTTTAAACTTTGAGAATCTTCAATAAGCGCAATTAAAATGAATGATTCTCAATCAAGAAAACCTGTTATTAATAGCTCACAACTGAGTTCAACATTGTCAACGAATTCTCGGGAATAAGATCGTATTCTCATTAATGCACATGTATGGATATTTATGTATCCATGTATGGAAAAGCATTCATGTTTATGATCCCACATAGCATTTTATGAAATTTTTGATCACATTCGAGTCATTTATGACTCCTCTGGACGATTAAAATGATCATATTTGAGCTCATTTTCTAATCATAAATGACTGTTTTGTCGGGAGAAAATGGTACCCTACCCGCGACTCTTCTTGATGAGTCTTTTATGACTCGCTTTTCTGATCAGTTTCGACTCATTTCTGACTCGTATTTATAATTATTTGTAAGTCTTCTTCGAGTCATTTTTTAGTCGTTTTCTAATCATTTGCGAATCTTTTTCGAGTCATTTTTGGTCGTGATTATGATCGTTTGGGAGTCTTTTTCGTGTCATTTTTTAGCCGTATTTCTAATTGTTTACATTAAAAAAACAAAATATTTATTTGATGTAAATTGTTATTTAATTAAGTTTATTAAAATTATATACAATAATATAAACAAAATTATAATAAAATAGCAAAAATGTTTGTCCATGAAAATTTCCTGAGAACTTATTTTTTGGTTCTATTAATTTTTCGGCTTCTTTTTTTTGCTTTTTAATTGTTTGGCTGACATCATCTTTTTTAATTTAAAAATCACTTTTCACTAAAATTATAATATATAAATATTATAATATTAAATTACTTATATTTACTTTTATAAAATTACACAACTTTATACTACGAATCCACTGAGATAAATAAACAAAAATTTAAACTATTCAAACATTGGACGTCTGCTTCAAAGCAAGTAAAATATTGTCCCGTTATAAGCAAAAACAACACCATAATAAGCACTTTTTCAGCTGCGCAAAATTTTATTCTAAAATAACATTGCAAACAGTCACATTTCAAGCACCTGTATAATCAATTTGTGATTGCTGTAGGTTTTGTTATTGTATTTTTAATAAATCACTTTTTTAACAAAAACAACATAACAAGCATTTTTTAAATGCGCAATATAATTTTCAATAAATCTCTTTTAAGCATAAGCGAGAATCATTTTCGATTCTTTTTTCAAGCGCGCAAGTGATTAATCAGTATTTGGTCATCAAAAGTACTCGAAGAAGACTCTCTTAGGTGATTTTTGACAAAACAATCTTCCAAATGCTATGTGGGATCATGCACCAACATACATTAAACCTGTATGAATCCATATATACAAGTGTTATTTTGTGTTAAAAGTAAAAATAAACAATTGTTTTTTAAATTTTTTATTCTATAGATTTTTTTATTCGATTTTAGTCCAATTTTCTTTCCTTATTTTAAAGTTATGCGGTTTTTGAAATATTCGGAACGCATCTCCCATTTTTGTATGATTTTTTTTATGCGGTTTTTTTTTTTGAAACGCATCTACCGCATAAAAAAAGACTTGAGTGTAGTTGATTTAAGTGATTTTCTGAATATTTTTAACAAATATACAATAATGAAGGAATTTACCGTTGAACTGCTAAAGTGAATTCGCCGTATACAGTAATTTTGACTTAGCTGCACAACCAACTTTTGCAAGAATTTTTGTGCAGGTAAGCCAAAAACGCAGCTAAGTCAAATTGTTTACCTGCCTTAATGTGCAGGTATCAATACAGACTGAAAACAAACAAAACAAATGAAGCTAATGATGACAGCTTTGTGCTTTGCATCAGATCTTGCGATTTTTATGGTTAAAAAACGACTAAAGTAGTATATTTTTGTCACAAAAAAAGTTGACAACACATTTATTGTATGTGTGTTCTTTTTTCCCAGAATTGAAAAATAAAGCAAAACACAAGAGGCAGCTAACGGTGATCTTTTTTATGAAAATAGTGTAAAACTGCCAAAAATATGAGGCAGTTCTCTTAAATGCGCCGATACAAAAAGTGCACTTAAAGAAGATAATAATTTTGTAAAACAGAAACAAAACCAAAATTGTGTACAGTTATAGCAAAAGGCAGTTAAATCAAAACTATTGTATTAATATGATTAAAAAAAAAATTTGGAATTTTATTAAATATTAAAAAAACTATCGTTTTTTTTGTAAATTTTTCCCAAAAATTATTTACAAAGTTTGAGTTTTTACTGAATTTTGTCTAAAAAATAGACAAAATGGCTTTTTCTGGCAAGGATTTGTAAAAATGGCATTTTTACAAATAAGTGAAAAAATGGCAAAAATGGAATTTAATGGCAAATGCCATTTTGCGTATTATTACAAGGTGTTTGGCAGACTTTTAAAAACATAATTCCTTAATTCTATTTGCATCATTTAATCATTTTATTGACTAAATTATATCATACTTTATTCAATCAATATTTTATCAAAAAGTCGGTTAGATTTTCGTTGACTCATTTTATAGAATCAAGCAAATTGATTCAATTTTAACAAATCATTTCAAGTAAAAATGGGTAATTTGATTTATACAAATTATTTAATCGAATCAAAATTAAAGCAATTTAAAATATCATTATATCACTATAAAAACAAAACTTTTTTATGCGAATTGACTGAAAATAGAATTATCTTATTCAATTTAAGGTTACCCATACACCAGAGTTCAGGGAAAAAATATCTTTAAAAATTGTGTAACTTATTTATGTAGTATTGACATAAATTAATATCTGATTGTTTTGTTATTACAGTCATAGAAATAAATCTGTAAAAATAGCAGAAAAGTTACTAAAAATCAGTTAAAAATTATGCCGCAGAAAAAACTGCTAAAATTAGAAGATTTTTTTACTAAATACTAGTAAAACGAGAACAGCAAAATTAAAACTACAAGATTTACAGAATTTTAGTTATATATAGGCTAGTTAATTGAAAATGGCAAATTGTACTGTAAAATCTGCAGAAAATTTTGCTAAATATTTGTAGACTAAAAATAGCAAAAATAAACCATTAAATCTACAAAATTTTTGCTATTTTTAAGCTAAATTTAGTTGAATGCAAATAGCAGTCTATTCTGCTAAAATCAGCAGAAATATTTGCTAAAAAATTGTAAACTGCTGTTTTCAACAGGCTAGATTTTTATTTGCATTTAAAAAATAAAATCGAAAAAAAACTTTGAAAATTTTAAATTTTTTGGTGATTTTTTGGGCTACTAATTATTTAGCAAAATTTTTTGCTGATTTCAGCAGGTTCATTTTCTTTCTTCATTTACAAAAATTTAGCTCAAATATAACTAAAATTCTGTATATTTAACATTGATATTTTTGCTGTTCTTATATTACTAATATATATCAAAAATAATCTGCTAATTTAGCAGTTTTTTTCTGCAGCATCATTTCTAACTAATTTTTAGTAGTTTTAACTAAATTTTTTACGGACTTTTTTCTATTAGTGTATTTAATTTATCTTAAAAACCGTTATTTTAAATTGTTTAATTTAATTTCAGTGTAAATCATTTTATTTTACACTGACATGTCCTTTTTATATATATATTTTTTTTAAGAAAAGTAAATTAAGTATTACTTATTAATTTAAGTGATACTTAATTTTTAATTGTGCCGATTTTTTGCCGATTTTTTTAACATAGGGGTTATACGATCAATTTTTGCCTTTCAAGTTTCAATACACTCACATTTTTTTACTAACACACTCACATTTTAAAAATTGAACATTGATATCAAGTTATCAATTTTTGCTTTCAAGTTTTGAGAAAACTTGACGGTCAAGTTTTAAACAGCTGATCAATTTCTTGTAAATTTGTTTTTCTTTTTACAAATATTGTGCCGCAATTAAAACACGATTGATAAAATACGGAATGTGAATATTTCGGTATATCGACGAAATGATTTAAAAATAAAAATAAATAAAAAATCAATTTCTGCAGACATGAAAATGTCTGTGGAATATGTGAAGAAAAAAATAGTCTTTTCGAACAGCCTACAGTGCGGAAACAGCCCACAGAGGCGAGCATTTTCAGTTCTTTCCTTGACGACGGCATCTTGAAAGCAAAATTGACTATCAAGTTGCATGCAGCCTACGTCACAGCTTCAAGTTCAACTGAATTTGACAAGCAGTATGTGTTATCAACTTGAAAGCAAAATCTTGATCGTGTGACTTCACTGTAAATCAAATCGCCGAAAATGCCGATTTTTTTTGGAAAAAGTGACGATTTCTCATGAAAATTATCTGGCAGCCCTGCTTGTGTCATTCATGAACGTACTAGTTCAATTGAACAATTCATTTTAACCCCCCGTTTCCACATGCAAGTAAATGGTTGCAAGTTGAGAATACGTATTATCAGCGAAAATTTCGAAAAATACCGAAAAAACATTAAAATTTTACATGTGCCCACGCTACTTGCTGCAAGTTCATTTTTAAAATGTCGTTGAAGGCATAGGTTGTCACTAAATAGCACTCCAGTATTGCCAAGTATTCAATATTCTAACAAAGCTGGGAAAAATTTTTGTTCTTAACAATTTTGTTTTTCAAAAACTTATAAAATTGATATTTTTAATTACCATTAAGATATGTCATTGTGTTATTTTTACTTTTTTTTACAAATAAATACAAAATCAGTTGCATTACAACTTTTACTTTACCAAATACTAGTAAATTAATAGAAAACAATACTAGGCAACACTGTTTTCTTTATTTTGTCATTTTACTTGCCGCAAGTATCAAAAATCCACTGTCTTCAAAATTTACTTGCAAGTTGAGCCGCAAGTCGTATAAGTGTGATAGTATTAGTGAAAAAGTGTGAGTGTATTGAGTTTTCGAACTTGCATTTGCATGTGGAAACGGGGGGTAAGAGTAGAGATACAAGCTTGCGGCTCCGGCTCAGGGCTGCCAGAATTGCCGATATTTCGGCATTTTGCCGATTTTTTATTAAAAAATATGCAAAATGCCGATTTTTGGTCGAAAAATGCCGATTTTTTGTTAAAACTCAAAAACACGAAATTTTAATTTTTGGTGATTTACAATACATTAATAAATAAGAAAATAATTCTATCTTTGACATTACGAAAGTTCATGTAAATTCATGTTTGTTATCGTTAGCTGAAAAAGAATGCTAACAAAATAGCTTTGCGATCAACAATTTTTCAGCAAAATGGCATCGATTTGTTAATGCTTGTTTTTTTCATATTTTGCTGAAAATGCATTTTTTTTAAATAGTTTGTTGCATATTGTGGTATAAATACATATTTTTTTACATTATTTGCTAAAAACGAATATTTTTAACATACTTTTTTGTATTTACTTTAAAACTGTGTTTTTGCCTATACACTGTACAAAAAATATTTTTTAAATTTCTAAATATCATGTTAGGATTTGCACTTTAGGTAGAACAATATTCTATTCTGATTTCTAAATATTTTATTTATTTATTTTGAAAAATCATTGTAAAAAATGGCAGGTTACTGAACTCTCATAAAAAACAAAGTTCAGGAACCTGTGCTGGGATTTGTCTTGTGACATGTCACAAGGGGTCAATTTCCACCTCCTATGACAACGCCATGTAAAAGTGACCAGTCTATTTCATATAAAGGGGCCAATTCGGTGACAGTTTGTAAAAATTTCCCGTAGGGCCTTTATAAAAACAACTGTCACCGCAGCCGCAGTCATTTTATTTGTTTTTTCTCTCCGCAGCGGAATCCGCAGCCGCAAGGTTGTATCTCTTCTCAATATCGGGATTATTTTTTGAAAATATGGGAACATTGTAGTGAGAATGAAAATATGCGAGTATGACAGTGTTGGCAAGTCTTTTTTACAAATCCCCCTAAGTTGTCCAAAAAAACGCCCTAAATTTGCTCTATTGCTAAAAACTTCCGCCTAAAATAAATTCTCCCAAAATTCAACAATTTTCTAAGTTTTTATTTCAAATTATTTTTAATAAATGCAAATAATTGATTTTTTTGTTCTGAAAATAAAAAAAACTTCGTTACATATTAGCTGGTTTTCTTTCCTTTCCTAAGGCACATCTACACGGAATAGAAATCTCGTAGAGTTTGCGTTAAATTTGTCATCTCTAATATTGTTGGCACTAATTTTTATCGTAAAAGTACCATCTCTAGTTGTCAAGAATTTGTTTTTATTAAATTTTTGTATTTCAAAGAATAATTTTTTCACCAAATACCAAAAAGTGCATTTAATCAACTGAAATATTCAATAATGTTACAAAACATTTTCAAAATTGTTACTAATTAAAAAAATAGTGTATGACAGCAATTGTCAGTGGTTTAGAGATTACATTTCGTAGACTTATATAGAGCTGCATTTTCATAAAATCTCGCGAGTTTTCTATCCCGTGTAGATGTGCCTCTAGACACATTCTAAAATTTTTCAACTTCAAAAATATGTAGGCTAAGAGAAAATAAAAATTTATGTGAAAAACTGTCAACAATTTGGCAAAACCAATCATCGAACTCTAAAATTTAATTGATTTTTAAGTCAAAACTACCCCTAAAATGAATTTCTTACCCCCCAAATTGGTACTCCCTAAAATCCCTCTAAGCGGTTTAAAACCCCCAACTTGGCAACACTGGAGTAAGAGAGAAAACGCAGAGAAATTAAATATGTTTTAATTTAGAGCACTGTTGGTAAAAGTGGCACAAAAGTGCCAATTGTGGCACTATTGAATGTTCAATGGCACCTTGGCACTCTCCATAGAATTTTGGCACTTTTTACGAAAATTTCTATATAATTTGATAAAAGGTCGATATCGCTGGTTTTTCATTAAAAGCCACGCCTATTAAGAAGGGGTAGCAAAATTAAAAAACAAATGCTACACTAAAAATGTCTACAATTTTTTGGACCACCTTCCAGTTCTTCGGGGACAATGTAATCATCAGTGTTGCCATTTTAGCATATTTTCTGCTAGATTTAGCAGATTGAGTTGGGCAATTGCATATTTTTTTTGTAAAAATATGCTAACTGCTTTTTAGCATATTCTGTTGGACAAAGCAGATTTTTTAGCATATTTTGTTTTATTTAATAAAAGCATATTTTTAGCATCTTTTTTAACAAAATAATTTTTTCTGTAACAATATTTATAACAATAGCTGTATTTTCGCTCATGCCTATCAACGATAAGTATTTATAGTAAATCTACGTTAAATTATTGTAGTATAAAAATTTAAGCTAGGTGTGAAAATTTATAAACGTTGAGTTTTCAACGTTGAGAATTATCCACGTTGTAAGTTAACGTGCATACGAAAAGTAATATGTTAGTTTTCGTCTAAAAAACGTTTTTATGCCCTTTCAGATTTTTTAAAAGTTAACGGATATAGTTAAGTAGAAAACACAGCTAATAACTATGTTTTCATAACTTTTTATTTCAAGCGTAATTATTTAATTCTTTTTTCAGTGTAAACTTTTTTAGTAGTATTGATAGGTATAGTACTATAAAGTACTATAATTTGAAAATGCTACAAAAACCATAAAAAACATCTTGAAAAAATTTAAAATCAGTTATGTTGCATTTACATCTGCACTCAAATCCCGAGATTTCGACTAAAATTGAGATTTCAGTGAAAATCTCATGTGAAATCTCGAGATTCCCCATACAAAGGAAATCCCGTAAATTTGCGAGATTTCGAAGAAATCTCATGAAAATTTCACAAATCTGGAGACTTTTGCAGAATACAACACTGTGTTTAACTTAATTTGTAGAGTTTTTGCTTGAAAAAGTGGCAACGATGGTCAACAGCTGACTAAAAAAATAACCTAAAAATAACACAAAATAATGAAATAAAAAAATTATTATTAATTTAATAAATATGACTTTAGACCCAATGGAAATGTATTAATGATTATAAGAAGTGTTGCGTGGTTCTAATTTTTGCTTCCCGCGAAGCATAACTATGAAGAAAGTATTGGGAAGTGCATGTCTTCCTTCCGCCAAAATATTGCAAAATCTGGGTTCTAGCTTGTCGTCCTTATAAAAAAAACAAATTTACTAACATATTTAGAGTTAGATCTTTACATAAAATAATGTAAATTGTACTCCGCCAATGAATAAAATGGTTTTTAGAAATATTTTTAATTTGAGGTTATTTTTTTATGGTACTTTGTTTACAAAAAAAGTGCAGCTGTCAAATCGAAATCTCGCTACTGTCACAAAGTGCAAATGTAAACGGTCAAGATTTCGGTTCGAGATTTCCATTGAAATCTCGGGATTTGAAAACAGATGTAAACGCAACTTTATGTTTATTGTGAAAAAATTAAATGAGAAAGTTTATTTTTTTAGTCTCAAAGAAAGATTAAACAGTATTTACAAAAAATTATCTTTTCATACGTTTTTAAAGTATCTTAGAATAAATATAAAAGTTTACCTCTCAATTCATAAACACTTTGCAAAGTTCTAGGAGGTTTACAAAACAAATTCTTCACATAAAATTTGTTCGATAAACCTCCTATAACTTTTGAAAGCATTTATGAATTAAGGGGTAAACTTTTATATTTATACTAAGATAGTTCAAAAAAGTATGAAAATATAATTTTTTATAAACATGGTTTAAAAAATGTATTTTTTCATTAATAAGATTTTATTAAATAATACTAAAAAAATTATATAGCAGATTTTCAGCAGATTTTTTGTATTAAATTTAGCAGATCTTTAGCATAATGAATATAATAAAAAAATTGCGACTTTTTAATTTAGCATATTCTAAGCATATATTTTTTATTTTAGGATTTAGCAGATTTTAGCAGAAATTTTTTAGGAATCTAGCACATTGCCATCTAAGAGTTCTGGCAACACTGGTAATCATTATTTTGATATTTAAAAATAAAAGCAACGGGGATAAAATTAGAAAAACTTTAATTGATTCTATTGTATTGTCAAATTTAATTGTAAAATTTTTTGAAAGTTTATCTTAAAATAACGTAAGTTTAGTGCTTTACTATAGTTAAGAAAGGCATTTTTATATGAAAATATTTGTGGTAGGTAATGTTAAACTCGGGTTACTTTTTAGATAAGTTGCCCGCCTTTTTTTTTGTCTTTTTACTTAACCCTTAAATGCATGATCTCTACAATTTTAACCATTTTTTTATATATGATTTCTAAAGGCGTGTACATTTCCAGAAAAATACCAAAAAAATTTATTTAAAAAAAAGTTGATTTTTATTGAAAAATATGGTTTTATGCCAAGTACATAGCTAAATTGTGATTATTTTAACGTGTATGAAAGCAACAAAAAAAAATATATATGAAATATTAATTATATATTTATTGTTGCCAAAATTATCTTATTGCGAGAATACCACTTTAAATATTTTAACTAACATTTTTGCACTTTTTGTAAAAAATCGCGTGTTTTAGATTTTTCACAAACATACGAAGCAAAACCAAGATTTTTCCTATAACTGTTTAAAAAATCTGAGTTATAGTTTATAAGAGCACTTTGTGCAAAAAGGGCCCCAATGCCCAAAAATTGAGTTTTATGCATCAAGTGGCGTTTTTTATTAAGAAACTCGCCAAATGGCTACACCATGCATTTAAGGGTTAAAGTAACTAAATGTATAAATATTTGAAATAAAAGCTGAACATATTTTTTTGAAACATTAAATGTTGCTTAAATTTTTTTTTTTTGGCACTTTTAAAGCTTTTTTGGCACTTTTTTGGCATCATTGAGGCACCAAACGAAAATTCTCAAATACCATCACTGATTTAGAGTAGAGATACAAACTTGAGGCTGCGGATTCCGCTGCGGAGAGAAAAATCAAATTAAATGACTGCGGCTGCGGTGACGGTTGCTTTTTTACATACATTCACACTTTCTTTACATGAATGTGTGTGTACATTTAGCGTATGTGTGGAGAGCACCAGCGATGGAAGAATTAATTCCTTAATTCAATTCTGAATTAAAAATTCGATGAATTAATTCACTAAGCACCATATATTGAATGGAATTAATTCATATTTGCTTTCGTTCGATTTATTTTGTTACGAATTAATTCAATTGCAATAGTTCTTTTTATTAAATCAAATGAATTAATTCACTGGTAAACACGTTCAATTTTATAAATCGAACGGAAAAAAGTGAATTAATTCCTTACTGAATTAATTCACTACTGAATTCGTTCAATTTCATGAATTAAAGAAAATAAAATTACGTTCAGTGAATTAAAAAAAAATAAAAATTACGTTCAGTGAATTAAAAAAAAAATTATAAGTTCACTGAATTGAAAAAAAAAAAATAAAATAAATTCACTGAATTGAAAAAAAATAAAATAAGTTCACTGAATTCAAAGCCTGTTTTCTGCCGTTCAGTAGAAGAAAACAATAATGTACAAATAAAATTTTTAAATAAGCAATTTTATTATTAAAAATAAAAACTTTTCAGATATAGATAAATTTGGAAAAAAATATAACTATTAATTTTTCAAACTAGATTTTTTTAAAATTTTTTGAAATCTATTTTTAAACTCAATATTTTTAAAACACTGTTAAGCATACCACATATTTTTTGATTTTTTGTATGTTGGCGTCAGCAGGTCAATTGCGTTTTTATCTACTAAATATTACATGTCGATATAGCTCAGATGGTAGAGCTATTGACTGGCAATTTGTAGACCCAGCAAATTTTATTTAAAAAAAATACAATAAAAAATATTTTTTTTTTATACAATTTATTTTTTTGAAAATCTATTTTTAGACTCATTATTTTTGTCAGTACTGGTAAGCACATAGGTAACGATATATTTTTTGATTTTTCGTATGCTGGTGTGTAACCATAACTCATTATTTTTCACGACATTGCCATATAAAGGTAATAAGAAATATAATAACAAAAGTAACTAGTTACCATTACCAAGTATGTAGTTACATAACCACATATCTGGTAATGAATTTCTACTCTGTGGTGTTTCTAGTACTGCAGTGCTTCTAAAATCATGAACATATATTTTTGCAGGGTATTTAATGGAATTTTTTTTGACTTTATATTAGGGCTAAGAAGACCAATATGCTGAACAAAGTTTTAGTAAAAGGATGTGCAAAAAAAGTCGCTTTTTGTTGATTAGTTTTTGTAAAATCCCAAATTTGGCCCTATAAACCATTTACGTCCCCACACCTGGTATATAAGGATAGTCGAAGTGTGTATTGCCCTTTATTATAAAATCCTATTACAATTTTAAAAATAAGAGAAAAAGAAAGTGTTAACTTTTACAATCACATTATATTGGTTATTTGGAAATTGTAATAGTACAAACATTTGATTATTAAAAATACGATATGATAATTATAGTAATGACAATGTTAAGTTTAATACAAGAATTTTAATTATTTCAATAAATTTTGGAAGAATTTTATTTTTGTAATGTAATGAAATTTAGCTAAAAATAATAATAAAAAAGTACCTAAAATTTACAATAAAAAAAATATATATATAACAAGTCTTTTAGTTTAAATTTGTTGTTTTATAAATTGTAACAAATGGACACATCAACACCCACCATAATGAAATTGAATACCCTGACTATGATTAAAACATTATAGTAAACAGCTCATTGCTCCATATTGAATATGCGTAAAGTGATTTCAGTACCGCTTAAGAACTTTTATTAATGTCAATGTACATCAAATTTTAATTATAAAAATTCCAGAATAATAATTTCAATTTAAAAAATTTTCAGTTTAATTTAGGAATTGTTTGATTTTAAAAGCATGCAATTAGCTTCCGATTTTTTTAAGATAATTTCTTCAAATCTAAGATATTTTTATTCGAAAAAAATTACAGAATTTAAGATGTTTTTCTGTAAAACATTTCTTAGACACTTAAATACTCTTACAAAAAATTCACGAAATCTAAGATATGTTTTCTATGGAATGGAAAATCTGAAATATTTCCTCTTTCCAAAATAAAAGATATATTCACTATAGAAATTTTATTGGAATCTGAGATATTTATCAGAATTTCAGATAATTTTTCTATAGAAAATTTTTCAGAATCTAAAATATTTTTTAAAGAAACAGAAATATTTTTCCAAAAAACATTTCTTAAAGAGTGTAACTTTAAAAAATAAAAATAATAATGATAATAATAACCAGGGGGCAAATTACCGCAGTCGTGATCGAGTGTTATTCGATAGCAATTATTGTTACTTAAAACATTACAAAGATTAAAACCAGGTTAGAGGTGAAGATTTAGTTCCTTTATTACAAATATGAGTTAAAGTTGTAACAATAGTTGTTCGTGTTCTTTTATTTGCACTTTAAAAGCGTGATTTTTAACAATTTCGAACGCTTACGACTGCGGGAATCTGGCCCCAGAGCTTACATTAACCATAGCTAATTTCACACACATTTTACATTCATAACAATTGTTAATTTAATCAATGGCTTTGTAATTCTTTCACCCTATGTTAAAAGCTTGTGCCTCTACACAGTAAATGGGCTAGTTTAAGTAAGTTAACAGGAAGTAGAGTCCGAGATAATTTTGGCAAAAAATTCCTTAGAATCTTAGATATCTTTTTTTGAATTTTTTTTCAGAATCCGAGATAATTTTTGTAGAAAATTCCTCAGATTCTTAAATATGTTTTCTATAGAAATTTTCTAGAATTCGATATATTTTTTAATCAAATTCTTTTTGAACCTGAGATATATTTTTTTTAAAGAAAATTTTTTAGAAACTGAGTGTTTTTAGAATCCCATATATTTTTTCTTTAAAACATTTTCATAGACTTTTTTTATAGAAAAATTTTAGAATTTGAGATATATTTCCTATAACAAATTTCTGAGATATTTTTTATAGAAAATTCCCCAGAATCCATTATAATTTTCCTAAAAAAGAATTTTAATAATCTGGGATATTTTTTCTGATTTACTCGAAATAGGCATATTTTTATAAAAAAAACTCGCTTTATTACTGATTCATTTTATGAATCACTGAATAATTCGTTATCACATTCAGAGCTTTGAAGAATTAATTCCTTAATTCAATTTTTCAATTCTGAATTAAAAATTTGATGAATTAATTCACAAAGCACCATATATTGAATGGAATTAATTCATATTTGTTTTCGTTCGATTTATTTTGTTACGAATTAATACAATTGCTATAGCTCTTTTTATTAAATCAAATGAATTAATTCACTGGTGAACGCGTTCAATATTATAAATCGAACGGCAAAAAAGTGAATTAATTCCTTACTGAATTAATTCACCACTGAATTCATTCAATTTCATTTTCATTCAGTGAATTAAAAAAAAATAAAATTACATTCAGTGAATTAAAAAAAATAAAATTACGTTCAGTGAATTATAAAAAAAATAAAATTACGTTCAGTGAATAAAAAAAAATACGTACGTAGGTTTTTCCATTCGATTTATAAAATTGAACGCGTTCACAAGTGAATTAATTAATTTGATTTAATAAAGAGAACTATTGCAATGGAATTAATTTTTTGAATTTATTGTTTGATGAACGCGTTCAGTTGAACGAATTCAGTGAATAACTTAAGAAAAGGAATTCATTCAATTCTAAAGAAAATTGAATTCGATTGGTAGTGAATTCATTCAAAAAAGAATTAATTCTTCAAAGCTCTGATCACATTAGATCAATGATACTGAGTAAAATGAGGATGTGATTTATCCAAATTTCAACTGATTCAATTTTGATTCCATTAAATTGTTTGTTTAATGATTTAATTCGCGAACTATAAATCAAGGCAACCATTTTTTGTTAAATTGATTTGTTTGTTAAATTGATTTATTTGTTAAATTGATTTGAAAATAATCAACAAAAATAAAATTGATTCTTTGAATAAGATATTGATTGAATAAAGTAGGAAATACGCCCTATGTTCTTCGTGAACTTTTTATTTAAGTGTTATGTGTAAACTCTTTTTTTACTACGTAATTTAAATAAATAAAGGACATATATATATATATAAAGTAGGAAATAATTCAATCAATAAAATTAGTATTGCGAATCGTTTCGTCCAAAATTGAATCAGATTTAAAAATCGCATTAAGGAATTATCTTTTTTTTAAAGGAGTGCCTACAACAGCATGCGTTTCTGTAGCTGCAGCTTGTTTGATATCTACATGTATTAGTAGCGATGCTAATTCCAATTCATCACTAAATTTATTACGTATAACAACACTACGATAACCGCTACGAATACAATTTAAAGGATAACAAGATTGAGATATAAAATGAGTTTCAGCAAACATATCCTCATCGTGTATTTCAAAACGTAACAAAGCAAAATAAGGATTGCGAACGGAAAACTGACAGGTTTCATTCCATACCGGATTAAAACCATTTTCACCAGCTCTTGTGCGATGCTTTATGCCGGAATCAAAGCTAGCTCCAGCTATTTCAACCACTACCAAAGGATTATTGCATTTACCAGCGCGAAATAAATGTCTAGCTGCTATAATACGTATCGTGATTATTTTCTCTTCCAAACGACTAATGGTTAGGGGATTATTAGGATCAAAACCCTCGACTTGCATAAATTTCGGTTTAAGTAAATAACCACATTGGGCATTGTCACGAAATTTAGCTTGATTAAGTTGCATTGCCTTGTCTCCTGTTTGATAATTTAAAGCTATCATTTGTGAACCAACATTCCAAAAGGGTACTGGATTAAAATTCGAAGAATCCAAACGTTGTCCCTTTGGATACACACGACTTATTTGTTTACGATGATAGGCCAAAAATAATGAAGTATTTTGTTGTAGAAATTGTTTTTCCGCCTTAGTTTCTGGAAAACTAGACATTTCATTAAATACCCAAGAATGTTCACGAAATGGTACACTACGAAAGTAGATTATCAAATCAGACATTTCTTTGGCCACTCGTGCTGAACGCTCCTTTTTCCGTCTTTCAGTAGCCAATAGATTGGCTTTCAAAGCTGTGTCTTGTATGGCCTTGAACCAATCGCATGCCATTTCATGATTATCAAATCCTAATTCAAAAATATTTTGCATAGTTGGTATTTGCATTTTCACAGTTAAGGCAATACCAGCTTCTTTCGATTCGCATAAACTGACTACAGCCCCATGAATTTCAATGGAATCAGTGCGTGAAAATTGTTCACTAAAGCTGTTGAAATCGCCACAAGAAGAATCAATCACCTAAAATAAAAAAAATAATGTTAGTTCCTCCTTGTTCCGACAAATTTATATTAAACAATTTTTGGTAATGGTTAAAAAAATCGGTTTAACTAAACTGACATTAAAAAAAATCGACTTCAAATTAAAATTTTTTTCTGTAAAAATTTCTCTGAATCTAAGAATCTGATCTATTTTTTATATAAATTTTTCTAAAATATGAGATAGTTTTTCTTTAGAAAATTTAAAAATCTGAGTTATTTTTTTACTGAAAATTTTTTAGAATCTGTGATATTTTTTTACAGAAAATTCTCTTTTCTGTACAAAACCTTTTAAAATATGAAACATTTTCGCATTCACGGTCCTACTGCAGCATTTTTAGTTTTATTTCAGAAAATTCCAAATATATTTCAAAATTGTCCAAAAATGTTTTAAAATTATCCAAAAATGTTTTAAAATTGTCCAAAAATGTTTTAAAAGTTTCCAAATATATTTTAAAATTGTCTAAAAATATTTCAAAATTGTCTAAAATGTTTCAAAATTATCCAAAAATGTTTTAAAATTGACCAAAAATCATTTAAAATAGTCCAAAAATCATTTAAAATTGTCCAAAAATGTTTTAGAATTGTACAAAAATCTTTCAAAATTGTCCAAATATAGTTGGAAATTGTCTAAAAACTAGAGTTGTCAAGTACACGACCTATTTGAAAAACAGGTTTTCGGTTTTTTTAATTTAAAACCGGTTCGAATAGCCGGATTTTCCGGTTTTTGTAAATAATAATTTTGTATTGCTATATATGCAAATTTTCTTATAAAACTTGCAAATAATTGCTAAAAATCTTGAAACTTTCTATTTTTTTCCTTTCTTGAGAGCAATTCGTAAATTATTCCATTAGTGCGAATCCACCTTTAAAACTAAAAGTTATTTCTAAAGGTGCTGTTTGTTTTTTTTTTAAATAAGAACACTTTCGGACAGATCTAAAAGCCTAGTATTTTGTTCGTAATTTTTGCGAAAAAAAGCTATTAACCTCCATAGAAAACAGAAATGATTTTTCACTTGCTCTAGAATTAATTAGAAATTTATTAATTCAGTTCGAGGCCAATTTCCTTATTATGAATTAACATAATAAGTACTTTTTTCAAAAACTGCTATTTTTCTTCATCAGGATATTCTCCTAACAAATACTTCACAGAGTTTTTGCTTTCACTTTCAGGAATGAAAAGACGATCGTTTCGGGGATTTTCCTAGAATTGTTACAAAATTGCGGTGGAAGTTTTTTCGCATTAATTTAATAGACAGGACCATTTGAAAATGTCGCAAAAAACAACTTTGGCCTTATAAAGATTGTAGTTTTCCAATTAATGTGAAACAATGTGTGACATTTAAAATTTTTATTACAATTTTACGGTTTCAAATCGCAAAATGTTTTATCACGGGGGGAGAAAAGCTAAAAAATAAGAAAAAATTCCTTTTATTTATTGAGGAAATGGAAAACATGAGCATATATGTATTTTAGGACAAATTTTTAGATCTTTCCTACTAAACTTATTAAAAAATTATGACTTTTTTAAGATAGAGAGAAAATGTAAAATTCTGCAACAAAAAAAAAACAGTCTCCTGAAAGAATTTCGGTTTTGACAACTCTACTAAAAACCTTTGATATTTGTCCAATTGCATTTCAAAATTGTCCAAAATATATTTTAAAATTTTCAAAATGTATTTCAAAATTATACAAATATATTTTAAAATATTACAAATATTTTAATTTTTCTATTTTTAGACTCAATATTTTTTAAACACTGGTAAGGATATATGTAACCACATATTTTTTTGATTTTTTGTATGTTGGCGAGTAAGCTTACTTGTGTGCAGCAGGTCAATTATGTTTTTATCTATTAAATTTTACATGTCGATATAGATGGTAGAGCTATTGACTGGCAATCTGTAGACCGAGGTTCAATTCCCGCAACAGCATATTTTATTAAAAAAAAAAAATACAATAAATAATATTTTTTTTTTATATACCCATGTGAAAATCGAAATATATATGAACATACATGATCATACATTGACTAGTATATGATCATGCATAGGCATACATGGTCATATACGTCAGTGCATATTTCAATGTATGACCATACATGATCTCATATATTTCCATATATCTTCGGATCCGAAATTTGATGGTAAAATATTCCTTGTAGTGTTTTAGATATGTTCGCTGAACATACCCTATACCTAAAATGGAGGATTCACATCGTTTCCTATTTTTATCCTATTTAATTTTTTTTTGTTTTAGAAAAATCATTTTAAGCGTTTAAAACGCATTTTTTATGAGAGGCAGTTTTTTATTAATGAATCGATTTTATCCAAATTTGGTACAAATATGGCTTCACCTTATATTAACTCACGTGCTAAATTTCATGGCAATCGGATAATTTTTGCAGGTTTTATAAAAATTTTAAGATAAAGGATATATGGCAGGACTAAGAGTCCTTGCTTCGATTTGGATACAAATTGACACAAACGTTTCCAGTTTTACGTGTATCCCAATGGATACTTTTTGTAATTTTACGTCCATTAATGTAGCTAATATAATATTTTTAAATTTCAGGATCTATGGGAGGTGGGCGTGTCCTTGGCCCGATATTTAAAAAAATTTAAATTTTTCTTAACAAAGGCTTCTATGTCAGTGTACAAAATTTCAAAACCCTGCCTCCACTCCTTCTATTTTGTTGTTCAAGCCATCGGCGTAGATAGGTCGTATTCGATTTTTTTAAATTCGCTTTTTTTATTTAAAGTACAGTTTTTATAATAAAAGCCTTCACCCAAATAACTAATTCTGACACAACAATAAATAAATATTTGATCACTTTTTCTCATGAAAGTGGATTGTTAGTAATGAATCCATTACAAATTGCAATATACGTGTGTATGTCAAGATAATTTGGTAAAGTGCAAACTTAGGTAGATAGACCCCTAAGTAGTTTTGTTCATTTGTATTTTGAATGAAAATAAATAACGTAAAGCAGGGTTGGCAAGCGATTTATAATATTAAAGATAGCGGGCAAAGCCCGCTACGTTGTTAACGTGCCTTAAAGTTTTTTAATTCCAGTTTATGTAAAGGTAGACCTGGCAATTCAAGTAAATTCACAAATTCAGTTGGAAAATGTAGTTTAAATATGAGAATATATAAGTTCCATTCTTTTTCTAAGTTTTTTTCTCTTTTAGAAAATTTATTTAACTTTTTGGAGAGTATGTTTCAATTAGGGTAATCAATTAATCGGCTTTTTATTTTAATCGATTAATCGTGCAAATAATTATTCGGGTTTTTTACTTAACCGGTTAATCGAACAAAATTTTAAAATTAATCGATTAATCGAAAAAATTTTCTGTAAAATAATATACATACACTTGTTGTGTTTTTAATAATTTTATTAAAAAAAGGAACAAAAATAAATTCAGTAACTCTTCTGAAATTAATAAAAATAAAAAAAGTGTAATAATTGAGACCCGATTTTGTCAATATTTTTATCTTTTCTGTCTGCTATTTCACATATTAAAATTTTATCCAAATCGGGGAGAACCACACCCAAAAGAAGAATATAAAACCCGGTACATTAATTTGTATCTCTTTCGTATGCATTGAATACATAAAAAACGTAAATGTAGGGAGGAATTCCGTTGAGAAATTGTTTTGCCTCTACGTTTCCGTACCTCCATCCTTTCATTTTATTAATTCAGAGTGCTCACTAAACAAGCTTTATTGCACTGAGCATTTATTATAATTAATAATTTTAATAATCATTAATTACAATAATTATTAATGCTTTCATTTAATATCAACGTTTAAAAAGTCGTAAAAAATAATTAAAAATTTATTATACGTAAATAGATACCACTACTTTACTAGATAAGTCACAACAACAGGGTAGTAATTTGGAAGATGACAAAGCAAACTGTGATAATTTTATATTGTTTCTGTTTTTTCTTTGGGATTTAAGATGTTTATTAACGCTCCTACTGAAAACATGAAATTCTCATTGAGTTAAAGCTAACAAATATTTCTAGAAATTCTAAAAGGTCGTCCCTTAATTATTTTCTTAGGCCAGAATGAAATTCGGATAGATACAAGCCTACAGCAAATTGTTTGTCATAATTTTTAAAAAAAAATTTGAGGTTTTAGCACATTTACTTTAATAAAAAATTTATATTTTTTAAACATTTTTATAATTTTCTACTAATTTCGATTAATCGTATGAAATTATTCGAATTATTCGTTATTCGAAATTTGGACATTTTAAATTATTCGAATAACGATTAATCGATTGAATACCCTAGTTTCAATGCTACATAAGTTTCATATTCCGTGGATAGTGTTTGAACAGGAATTAAAAGGCGTTCTTCACCCCTTTTTGTTCCTCCCAGTAAAAATCCCAAATATATATAATCTTCCCTCAATCGCATGCGAAATTTCAAGTACCAAACTTCGGCAGTTTGAGTCATTAAAATTCCGTTTGTTCCATTAATTTTCCCCTTTTGAACCACCATTTTTACCACGTTCCTGTCCAAAGTCCTAAAAATACCTTTTCGATTACAGGTTTCTAGCCGAAGGGTTCGGAGGCCATCAAGGGGGAGAATTATTCCGTTTTTACCTCTCCCGGTAGGAATTTCCAAAAATTCAGTCTTAGAGGACGTCTGCGTTGGAGGAGGAACCTACTGCATACATAATTTTAGGTCTCTATATCGAGCAGTTTGGCCAGCCCGTCAAGGGGTAAGTTTTTCCCTTTTTACCCCTCCCTGTATGGATTTCCAAACATACCGTCTTAGGGGACGTCTACGTTGGAGAACGAACCCAAATACCGAAATTAAGCTCCCTAGTTCCAGCAGTTTGGCAAGGCCAAGTTTCAACTTCCTACCTCCAGCGGTTTGGGCAGGCCTTTAAGGGGCACTTTTCGCTTCATTAATCCCCATTTTGGCAATGTGCCTGTCCAAAACTCCAAAAAGCACCTTCCCGATAAGTGAGCCCATAATCCAAGGAACACATGTTTTATATTTCAGGTTTCTAGCCAAATTTTACTATTTGTGCCCCTCTCGGTAGGAATTTCCGAAAATCCATCAACAGGGAATTTCAGCTTCCTAGTTGCAGCAGTTTGAGCAGGCTGTCAAGGGGGAAACTTTTTTTGTCCCTCCCGGTTGGAATTAGGCTGGAAGAGGAACCTAAGTACCGAATTTCAGCTTCCTAGTTCCAGCAGTTTGGACAGGTCGTTAAGGGGCCACTTTCCCTTTTTGAGCCCCCATTTTATAACGATCCTGTCCAAAATTCCAAAAAGTATCTTTTTAATAAGTTAGCCCATACTCCAGGGACCCACATTTTAAATTTCAGGTTTCTAGCCGAAGGGGTTTAAACAGGCCACCAAGGGGAGGCTTTTCTTCTTTTTGTCCCTCCCTTTAGGAAATTACAAAAATTCCATCTTCGCGGCTGTCTACGATGGATGAGGAACATTCATACCAAATTTCAACTTCATTGTCTCAGCGGTTTGGGAAGGCCGTTATTGGGAAAATTTTTCCTTTCAACCCCCAATTTTACTATGTTCCTGTTCCAAAATAGAAAAATTACGTTGCCGGTGAGTTAGTCCTACTCCAGGGAATACATATTTAAAATTTTAGGTTGGCCAAAAGGGATTGGGCAGGCCGTCAAGGAGAAGACTTTTCCCCTTATTTCCCCTCCCTCATAATTTTAGCAGTTTGGCAGGCCGTCAAGGGAGAGACATCCCCCTTTTGGGATAACCTGTAGGGATTTCCAAAAATCCAAACTTAGTCGATGTCTACGACAGTTGAGGAACCTTTATACCAAATTTCAACTTCTTACATCAAGTGGTTTGGGCAGGCGGGGGGCACCTTTCCAATTTGTGAGACCGTCTATGGGGAGACTTTTCCCTTTTTAATGTAAATTTTTAGAAAAATGTACTTTTTTTGGAAAAAAGTACTTTTTTTTTTTTGGAAAAAAGTACTTTTTTTTTGGAAAAAAGTACTTTTTTTTTGGAAAAAAAGTACTTTTTATTGGTTTATTACCAGATTGATTAAAAACGTGCCCCAAAAATTTGATTTCTGTTTGTAGTATTTTACATTTAGATTTATTAAATTTCAATCCGACCTCTTTCGCCCTCTGCAAAACTCTTTCCAAAATTGCCAAGTGTTCCTCCTTTGAAGAAGAATAGATCAAAAAATCATCAATATAAATAACCAAACCAGGAATATCACCGAATAATTTTGTCATTTCAGCGTGAAAAATTTCTGGCGCCGCATTTATACCAAAAGGTAATCTTAAAAACCGATAACGTCCAAAAGGCGTATTAAAAGTACACAATATAGAGGAGTCTTCGTTGAGGGGAATCATCCAGAAACCACTGTTAGCATCTAGTGATGAAAAATATTTGGAGCCATTTAATTTAGCTTTGCAATCTTCAACATTTGGAAAAGGAAAGTGTGGTCTTAATATAGCCTTGTTTAAATTTCTTGGGTCTAAACATATTCTTAAATCACCGTTTGTTTTCGTCACTAATACGATAGAACTTATCCACTGCGTTGGTTCACTGACACTTGTGATGACTTTTAGACGAATCATTCTATCTAGTTCAGCCTTCAGTCTGTCATACAATTTAAAAGGAATTTTCCGGGGTGGATCTACGATAGGAGAAATATCCTCACGTATTTTCAAATCACAATTACTTTGTAAGAGACCAAGACCATTGAAAAGATCTGAATATTTTTCAATTACATTATTCACAGATAATAAATTTATATTCTTAACCAACTTTAAAATAATAGCAGACTCAAGTCCTATAATATTTTTGCAATTAATGTTAACAACAAAAAATTTTATGTTATATTTTTGATTATCAAAACCTATTTTTAAATTAACAGCACCTATAACTTTTAATTTTTCACCACTAAATGTAAAAATGTTAACTTTTGTTGGTCTTATTAGATTTTTGACATTTAACAGCTTTGCTGTCTCTAAAGAAATAACATTGGCCTGTGCGCCTGTGTCTATTACACACACAACTTTAAAGTTATTTATCTTTACCTCTTCACACCATTCTGCTGCTGTTGTTGTTCTAGTAAGAGCTCCGACAAACAGGTTTTGTTCTTCGTCTTCGTCTTGATCTTCATATTCTTCATCATCCTTTGACTGTATGTATTTCACATACTTATTTTTCATATAGCACATTTTTGCAAAATGGTTGAGCTTACCACAGACGTGGCATCTGACCCCTTCGGCTGGACATTTGCTCCGATGACTCTGACCACATTTACAACACTCAATTTGTTGTCGATTATTTCCTTTAAATTGTTGATTATTGAAGTTGGCCTTACGATCTTTGCTGTTGTTGCGGTGAACTGTTGATTTATATTTCCTTAACGCACCAACATGAACGTTGTTGTGGGCCACATCTTCAATTGCCGAAGCATTTTCCCTCGCAGCTTCCATACTTTGCGCTGTTTGAAGTGCTTTGTCCCATTTAATCTCTCCTTCGGCCAGCAATTTTTCTTTTATTTTTAAAAAATTTTGTGAAAGACCACAAATAAAAATGTCTTTTACGAGACCTTCTCTTAGTGTTTCGAACTAACACGTCAAACTCATATTTTGCAATTGTGTAGCATATTGCAAAATTGATTCTCCAGGTAACTGTTTTCTCGTGAAGAACCTACGGCGCTCCATGGCCGTGTTTTTCTTGGGAACAAAATATTTTTCTAATTTTGACCATAAATCATTATAGGATATGACGTCTATGTCAATATCAAACGAATTTACAACTTGTAGAGCTGACGACCCCAGGTGGTGTAACATCACCGCAACTTTACGTATGTCTGGTTGTGTCTCCAACGCCGAAGCCCGCATAAAGATCTTAAAGTTGCGACTCCAATTTTTCCACTCTACACCTAAATTTGGTGCATTTGTATTTAGAGGTGACATCATTGTTGAAAAGGCTACAGTCTCCTTCATTTCCGAAGTTTTTGGATCTGGCTTGTTATCCGGCATTGCAAAAATAACTTGTATTACAAACACTTTTATTGTTTTATTAACGGTTTTTTTTTTATATATATGTACTGAAAAATACATATATAGATAACTGATAATTTAACTTTAAATATATTCTCTATCTTCCGTTTATCCTTTAGACTTCTGACACCATGTTAAGTTAGTTTTGTAATGTAATGACAAATGCCATTGCATTGTATCTTTATTGACAGATAATAGTGATGCCATATTTACATAATAAGTACAACCACTATGGGTCATCTATTATTTATACAACAGGATATACAGTGTATTTTTAATGGCGTTTAAACACACATGATAGCCGAACAGTTACATTAGGTCGAATGGTATATGCTTTGTGAACGAATGATTATGAACCAATACAAAAACAAAGGGATAATTAAAATTAATGAATGGTGAAACATATACAAATAATGATCTTCAAGCAACGACGACAACAAAAGGCTTTCATTGCAAGTTACCGAGAAGTGAACGAATCTACTCTATGCATATAACAATGAAGTAATGTACCTTATAATTTTGAATAAAAAAAGCATTTGTTTACTAAAAAAAGGGGATGGTTAGGTTTCTTAACATCCCAGTGTAGAAAATCATTACCAGATATGTGGTTATGTAACTACATACTTGGTAATGGTAACTAGTTACTGTTGTTATTACATTTCTTATTACCAGGGCAAGGACTTTCATGCACTAAAAAAATCGAAAATATGCACTATAAAATGGAAAATATGCACTTAAATATGCATTTATAACGAAATATGCACTAAAAACCCAAAAATATGCAATTAAAAATAAATGTTTTTTTTATTATATTTATTAAAAACTAACATAAACGTAAAAATTCAGGTATCGGTTACAATAAGCTTTTTGTTTACTTACTACAAGTTACTATATTTACTACAGCTGGAGAAATTCAATACAAAAAGTAATCAAAACTTTGCAATTGTAGTAAAAGTAGTAAGAAATTCCAGTAAACGAACACACTGAATATGTCTTCAAATACACATAGTTAAATATATTTTTGTGTGTGGCATTTTTCCTGAAAAAAACTTTATTATAAAATAGAACTTACTTTCGTAAAAAATTACTTTTTTAAAAAATGTGCAAAATATGCAAAAATATGCAATAAAAATCATAAAATATGCAATAAAATATGCACTTAAAGGCAAAATATGCAAAAATATGCATTTATAACAAAATATGCAAAAATATGCAACAACAAATCGATGCCATTTTTGTTGCAAATTCTTTGATTCGGAAAAGTATTTTTGTCAAAATCATTTTTGGGCAACTGACTACAAACATACATTTGCATGAAAGTCCTTGCCCTGCTCATTATTATATGTTTTCAAATAATGCAGAAGGTAATTGGGCGTCATTACTGGTAGTCCAAAAAATAATGATATGTCATTACCAGGGCAAGGACTTTCATGCAAATGCATGTTTGTAGTCAGTGGCCCAAAAATGATTTTGACCAAATACTTTTCCGAATCAAAGAATTTGCAAAAAAATGGCATCGATTTGTTGTTGCATATTTTTGCATATTTTGTTATAAATGCATATTTTTTCAAATTTTGCTTTTAAGTGCATATTTTATTGCATATTTTATGATTTTTATTGCATATTTTTGCATATTTTGCACATTATTGCATATTTTTTTAATATTTTTAAATATGAAATTCGATTTAAGAATTCATACCTTAAAACTAAAAAAAATTCTAAAGAATTAATTATTTGGAAGCTCTATTGGTAATACAACAATACACTAGAAAGAGAAACACAGTATACAATATGTTGTCTGTCATCCACTAACACATTTTTTATAGATATAATTTTAAAGTAACGTTTTCGGGTGTTATTGCTTACAAACAGAAAGTTGAAAAATTTTATAAAAATTATTTTAAGGAAACTTGTCCCCGAGCATTAATTTCTGCCACTTTTTTCTCTCAGTTACGAAAGTGAGTACGATTTTATAGTACACATATTTAAGTTCTATTTTATAATAAATATTTTTTTCAAGTAAAATGCCACACCCTTAATATTTACAATCGACTGTATTTCTTTTTATTTTCACTGAATTTTCTAAAAATATATTTAACTATGTGTATTTGAAGACATATTCAGTGTGTTCGTTTACTCGAATTTCTTACTACTTTAACTAAATTGCAAAGTTTTGTTTACTTTTTGTATTGAATTTTTCAAGCTGTAGTAAATATAGTAATTTGTAGTAAGTAAACGAACAAGCTTATTGTAACCGATACCTGAATTTTTAAGTTTATGTTAGTTTTTAATAAATATAATTAAAAAAAACATTTATTTTTAATTGCATATTTTTTGGTTTTTAGTGCATATTTCGTTATAAATGCATATTTAAGTGCATATTTTCTATTTTATAGTGCATATTTTAGGCGCATATTTTCGATTTTTTAGTGCATGAAAGTCCTTGCCCTGGTCATTACCGTTTATACACTGGGATTAGCTGTTTTATAAAAATTTTTTATAAATTGTAAAGCTTCCGATTGATCCATTTCTATAAAACAGTCACGTGGGTCACCGTGAAAGTTTCATAAAAATTTATTCCTGGGAATCGCTCTCGGACATACCTCATGTGAATAATAGGAGCGTGTACATTGATTAAAAACTCGTCTTGTAAAGCTTCCGATTGATCTATGAAACAGTCATGGTGACCCACGTGACTGTTTTATGGAAATGCATCAATCGGAAGCTTTACAAGACCTGGCCGTATCTCGAAAACTAAGCGAGATAGAACAAAACGGACAAAATTTTTGCAAATTTTGGATCACTGTACACGCTCCTATTATTCACATGAGGTAGGTCCGAGAGCGATTCCCAGGAATCAATTTTTATGAAACAGCCACAGAGTGACCACCCATTTTTTCCATTTATTGAATAATAGGAATTAAAACACTAAGATAATAAGAATTTACATATTAAAGGGTTTTTCAATAAGAGCGCTACAAAAGTTTTTTTTAAATAAAACAAAAACGGTTTTGGATATCAATGAAATTCTTTATTCCTGTGAAAGTAAGTTCGATGCCATTATGTATGGAAATCGATCTCTTTTGCATGGCCACCACGGGCACGCTTGCAGAAGTCCAGACGCTGAACCCATTTCAATGAAGGATACATTAACCTTCCCACCAGAATCAAACAATATCAAGGTTATAAAGAACCAAAGCCCTTACAATCTGGTCCACGTCCTATCCAGCCAAACAAATGGAAACACTTGCTACCATTGTAGCCTGTCATTCCTCAATAACAGCATTATTTTTATTATAACTTAAAACAGACGAAAAATAACAAATGATAAAATCAATAAAATTTATATTACCGATTACTTTTATTACTAATTCTTTTGTTTTAATATTACTATATTTCTTTTTAATGTTTTATATTAAAAAACATTAATTTGAATAAAAAGTCGTGAAATTTAAATAAAAAAATATGTAGTTTACAATAAAGCCGATTTTTATTTTTATACAAAAAGTGCTATCTGATTATTTGAACACATGACTTGATAAAATTTGAATTGTAAAAAGTGATATCTCCCATATCAGCGCGAATAGCGCAAGCTTAGAAAAAAAAACTTGAATAACTTAGATGAGGCTGTGAAACATATTGTAGAAGAAAGTTTCGTTATTACTTTTATATTTGATCAATTTGCCTTCTCCATGTATGAACTGGGCGTCTCCTTCTCCTGCTGCCTTGCGGATTTCATTCAATTGCATTTCTTGTGATGTCATTCCATGACCAATCCATTGTCTCAATGCATGGCCAATCCATCGTCGTGGCCAATTTACGTCTTTTTATTTCTGAGGCGATGGGGTGTTGATTGGATTGTTGCCAGAGCCTAATATTAGATATCACCCTCGGCCAGAATATTCGCGAGATCCTGCGAAGACATTGGTTCACAAACAGCTGGTTCTTTTGCATGTCTCGAGGGGCAGCTTTCCACGTCTCACAATCTTAGAGAAGAGTAGATTTCACATTGGTGTTAAAATTAGTTAACTTTGTGCGCAGGGAAAGAGAAGATGAATTCCAAATGGGTCTTAAACGGCCGAAAGTTTGTCGCGCTTTCGGTTGTCAAGGTCTCCTCCCGACCCAACATTTTTGGAAATTATGCTCCCAAGATAGCAAAAATGGCTGCCATCTTCTCTTTGACTATTGCTGATTGTAAATACCCAGTGTAGAAACGGTAATGACATATCATTATTTTTTGGACTACTAGTAATGACACCCACTTACCTTCTGCATTATTTCAAAACATATAATAATGAGTTACTGATAATGACTTATTTTTATCATTATTTCAAATAGAAAATAATTTTCTAGATTTTTTTGAACATTTTTTTAAATCTATTTTTAGACTCAATATTTTTTAAACACTGGTAAGGATATATGTAACCACATATTTTTTGATTTTTTGTATGTTGGCTTGTAAGCTTACTTGTTTGCAGCAGGTCAATTATGTTTCTATCTATTAAATATTACATGTCGATATAGCTCAGATGCCCAGTGTAGAAACGGTAATGATATGTTATTATTTTTTGGACTACCAGTAATAACACCCACTTACCTTCTGCATTATTTTAAAACATATAATAAAGAGTTACTGATAATGACTTATTTTTATCATTATTTCAAATAGAAAATAATTTTCTTGATTTTTTTGAAAATTTTTTGGAATCTATTTTTAGACTCAATATTTTTTAAACACTGGTAAGGAGTAATCTTACTTGTGTGCAGTAGGTCAATTAAGTATTTATCTATTAAATATTACATGTCGATATAGCTCAGATGGTAGAGCTATTGACTGGCAATCTTTAGACCCAGGTTCGATTCCCGCACCAGCAAATTTTATTTAAAAAAAAAATGCAATAAAAAATATTTTTTTTTATATAATTTATTTTTTTGAAAATCTTTTTATACTCATTATTTTAGTCAGTACTGGTAAGCACATAGGTAACGATATATTTTTTTATTTTTCGTATGCTGGTGTGTAACGACAACTCATTATTTTTCGCGACATCGCCATATAAAGGTAATAAGAAATGTAATAACAAAAGTAACTAGTTACCATTACCAATTATGTAGTTACATAACCACATATCTGGTAATGATTTTCTACACTGGGTGGTAGAGCTATTGACTGGCAATCTGTAGACCCAGGTTCGATTCCCGCACCAGCAAATTTTATTTAAAAAAAAAAATACAATAAAAAATATTTTTTTTTATATAATTTATTTTTTTGAAAATCTATTTTTAGACTCATTATTTTTGTCAGTACTGGTAAGCACATAGGTAACGATATATTTTTTGATTTTTCGTATGCTGGTGAGTAACCATAACTCATTATTTTTCGCGACATCGCCATATAAAGGTAATAACAAATGTAATAACAAAAGTAACTAGTTACCATTACCAAGTATGTAGTTACATAACCACATATCTGGTAATGATTTTCTACACTAGGTAACTACTGGGACGTTGCATTAACTCGGAGGGTTTTGGTTTTAGCAATATTTATTTTAAGGCCAGCCGCATCTGTTTTTGCCGTTATGTTTCACATATTTGATGAAAGGTCTGAGAAGCTGTGAGCTAAAAGGCAAATGTTATCTACGTAATCAAGATCATTCAGACGACCTTGCAGTCCCCATGTAATTCCCTTGCCGTTGTGGAGAGCACCTTGTAGAATTGTATCTAGGACTATATTAAACAGAAGGGGTGATAAAACACAGCCTTACCGAACATCGAGTTTAACTTTTACCGTTCTACTTAGCACTTTACTGTGTTTAATTCGGCACCTGGCGTTCTGGTAAAGGCACTTAATAAGTCAAATAAGTTTGATCCGTACGTCGAAGGCTTTGTCGAAATTTATAAAGCACACATTAGTCGACGATAACACGGAGACTGTTTTTATGGTCGATAGTGGATTTGTCTTAATATTGGTGTCACTCTAGCGGAGATTGTTTTGGCGATTATTTGAGCGATGACTTTGTTGGCAATGCAGAGCAAATTAATACCACGCCAGTTGTTTGGGTTTGTAAGATCTCCCTTCTTTGGGATGTTTATTACTATTCCTTCTATCAATTCGTCAAGAAGACTTTCATTTTCCCAGAAGGTGCGGATGAGTGGGTCGATTATTTTGGCGCTTGTAGGAGAATCTGCCTTTAATAATTCACAAATATTCCATATACACCTGGTGATTTATTGGATTTAAAGTTATTGATCAAATTTGTGATATCATCTATGGTGGGACAGACAGAAAAAATATTTAGATCGTCTGCATGTGATTCACATTCACAGCTGATCTGAGCACTGTGGCCATTTAAGGATAACAGGTCACTGTAAAAATCTGCCCCAACATTGACTTGTTCCCCGGAAGATGTTGCCAGTTCTCCATTCCGTTTACTTAAGGGCCTTTGAGCCGTCGCATGTTCATTGGTGAGTTTTCTCAAATACCTGTACATATCACTGGTACGATGTATGTCCGCTGCCGCTTGTGCTTCCTTGCCGATATCGTCGATCCATTTGCGTTTGTCGCGTCGTGCGCTTCGTTTAACCAATTTGTCGAGTTCGTTGTGCTGTGCCTGCAGGATGAGTTTGACACCACGGGTTTCCGCTCTGATAACATAAGCTTTTACCAGTTTGCGTTGTTCGATGATACGCCAAGTCTCAGCTGATATCCAATCTTTCTGTAGGTTTTCTTTATAGCCAAGAATATCTTTGGCGGGGTTCATAAAAACTGACTTAATTTTTTCCCACCCGTTTAAGCCGATCTCCTGTAATGCAATAAAAGTCTGGCTTAATGCCTAGGAATATGCAGTGGCTACTAATGGATTTTTTAGTCTTTGGACGTTGATAGGCCTCGTATTGCTGTTGATGTTGTTGATGTTTTGTATTGCCGCAAGCTTTATACGTATTTCCGCAACGAGTAGGTGGTGATCTGTTGCCATGTCGGTGCATCTGCGATTTCGCACATCCAAGAGGGACCCTCGCCATTTGCTGCTTATTGCCACGTGGTCAATTTGAATATCCGTCCTTTGGTCAGGAGACACCCAAGTTACCTTGTGTATTGTTTTGTGCGGGAATACGTACCAACCTACAACTAAGATGTTGTTAGATGCACACATTCCCAGGAAGAGTTCGCCATTTTCAGTCTTTCCTTGTCAAGGATATTATAAAATATATCCTTGATAGTAACATGTCGCGCCCGGGTGCGGAACCTGACGGATATTACTCTGTCGGCGAACGGTTTCCAAGAGACAAGGGCTTTTTTACTCTCTTTGTTAAGAGAAATTTAACACCACTTGATCTGGGAAGGTTTTCAGGTTTGCCCGAGGAGAGACCATCGGAAGTACATTACTTCCTCGCCCACTCCAGGCCAGCGAGTTTCGGAGATTCCTACAAATAGGAGATTGTAGTTATGCATTTCTTTGCAGAGCTGTGCTAGGCGTGATGGCTCCAAAAGCGTTCGTACATTCCAGGATCCAAATCGTGTCCTTGTTTTCATGCTAAATGTCGTCAACTGTAGATCGGATTGTTCATTTTCATTAATTGAGGTTTCGTTAATCGCAATATCTCGGATGAGCAGATGATTATTCTACTGCATCCTACTCTGATGATGGGGTTGTCATCTAAGCCAACAGACTGGCTGTTCATACTCCCCGTTTGTATAGCGAACCGCTTAATGTAAGTACAGACGCCCGCTTGCAGCCGCACTAACTAGGAGAACAGACTCTGCGATGGTTCAGGGAATATCCGGTTCCGGGAGTACAAATTGAAAGCTGGTACTCACTCACCTTGTCGATGTTGCCAACACGGCAAACATCCGCTGATTGTCCGGGGCTGCTTATTCATGAAAAAATATCTGAAGGCCGTTCACTATTCGCAACCTGTGACCCTGAATTCCAAGGAATTACTTTTACGCAATACTAAAATTGTATAGCTTTTTTTGCTACGTGTATTGCAATTGCATCACTGATACTCGAACAGCTGACATTTGTAAACAACAATTTAGAATCTTCAAACAAAATTAAAGGTATGGAGCCAACAACTCTAAATAAAAATTTAAAAAGCGAAAAACCAACAAAAAGTGGTCCCGAGATAAAATAAAAATTGTTCTGGATTATTTGGAGGAGGCAGAAAACATAGAGGTAAGTTTTTAAGAGAAGGCTGTATTTTTTCATACGTATTTTAAATCAATTTCACAAAATAATGAAACACCTTTTAGTTACACGCAGAAAAAAAAAACAGATGGAACTTTATCTAAGTGCTATGTAAGTATACAACTACATAAGTTCGAAGTAAGTTTTACAATTTTCTAGCAAAATATATGCAATTTTTCGGATATTTTCCGCTACACTTGTATATATTTTGCAAGGATTGTATATATTTTACAAAAAAAATTTGAATATTTTACTAGAACTTTGTAAAACTTCCTTGAAAATTATGTAGTTGTATAATTACATAGCTCTTAGGTAATATTCCCCCTGTTTTTTTGTGGGTGTAATTTTCACGACGAATAATTCTGTATATCAGCTGTTACCTAATTTGCATCTAGCATTGCAAAGTTGCATAAAATACCGCTCACTGTCAATGACAAAATTATTGCAATAACAAACAGTTGCAACCTAAAACACACCAAACACTGAATACCGCTACTATTTCAGTGATTTTTATGGGAGAATATAAGGGAATATACGGGAAAAATCTGAACTTTTTTTATGTAAACCTCCTTCGAAACTGAATATGTTTCGAAAAGAAACATTGCTAAGATTTATAGCGGACTTTGCTGGAAATTTTATATAGCAAACTTCGCTGGAAATTTTATAGCTCTAAAAGGGTTAAGGTTGAATTTGAAAACACTTTAGATTTTTCCTAAACTATTGTATTGAAATTTATTTCATTTGAAATTCATTTGAAAGTTTTAGAAAATTTTCACTTCAAATTTTGGTTGGGAAATATTCATATGAATCGGAGAAATTGGAATTTTGTTTCTGGTGGAAATTGAAATTTATAAAGGACAAAGCAATAAGAATATTTGTGGTAGTTGGCGATTTAATTTGTAGAAAGGTAATTCTTTTATTAAATATTTTATGCGGCTATGATTCATTAAAATATCAATTCTTACAAAAGATTATATGTTAGCATCGGTGGTTCTCAGATTCTTGTGAATGAAAAGGAATTCTGTGGGTGTTATTAAAACTTTCAGTGGATCAACATCTTTTAAAGCACGGGGGCTATTTGTCGTTATTCTGGAATAAAATTAAACATATCCTGCAATAATCGCATCAATTTTATCTTTAGCCAACTAGATCATAGTGCATTTCTACCCTGATTTCATCAGAAAAATCCTTGTTTCCGCAAATTACCAAAACAACAACAACAACAAAAAAAAAATACATCCTAAAATTCAAGAACAATCTATAAACGTCTTCAAGTGAAGCTAATCTGTTGCTTGTTCTTGATCGTGAACATCTAACTTGGGTTGATTCAGCTCTTGAATTGTTTGATTTATCGCTATGTCGATACTATATCGATTAAGTCGATATATATCATCGATTTTTCCCGGATTTTCTCATTTTTAATCTTAGATCATCCAACTACCCTAGTAAAAATGATTTTTATATAATCAGATATGATTTTTATATAATCATTTATGATTTTATACAATTATAACTTGTCGTGTATTGTGAAACATATATTTTTATATGATTATATCAAAAGATATTTAATTATATAAAATTATATTAACCAGATCCACCATTTTCCGGATCAAACCATGTATGGGTTAATATAATTATATAAAAAATATATTATTTGATCCGAAAAATGGTGGATCTGGTTAATATAATTTTATATAATTAAATATCTTTTGATATAATCATATAAAAATATATGTTTCATAATACTCGACAAGTTATAATTGTATAAAATCATAAATGATTGTATAAAAATCATATATGAATATATAAAAATCATTTTTACTAGGGTAGTAATATTATTTTAGTTTTATTATTTTATTTTTTTTAACGTTTGCTTTTTTTAAATCGCGTATACTCGTATATTAGTCAAAGAATTTAAAAATCATCCTTTCAATATTTTTTTTTATTTCACATAAACTCTTTCACTTTGCTTTAGTTATATAATTTTCTTGGGAACTTCAATAACGTAACTTTAATTACATTAGATTTTTTTACTCCTTTTGTTTTGGTTTTAATTTAAATTATTCATTCGCGATAATACTGAGTTCTTTTTAATTTAATATCGTCTATTATCAATATTTATGGATACATGTTAATACTGTAAAATTCATTTATATGTCTGAACCCATCACTTGTATTGATTTATTTTGAAATTTAAAGCACCAGCTCAACTTCATCGCCGTGATCACAGCCATGGAAAAACCTGAGTAAGTCTATTTAACCATAAATTAATTTTTAGCTAAACACAATTACAATTGACCATTAGATATATAAATCTATTCTCCTATATTTTTTTTCTCTTAAATTCAATCGTTTTCTTATATTAAAATAATTTTTATTTGTACTGTTCATTAATTAACAATAAATCTATAACATGACTTGCGAAACATTTTCTTGGGTTGACTAAACTTAGGGTGCAGATAATGACACAAACGGGACAACCACACTTCGACAAAATGTATATATAATTCCTATTTCTTTACTTTAACTATCTTTCTTTTAAAATGTGTAACGACCTGACCAAGATCCCCCCATTTTGACCTGAGCACGGTCGAGCATTTGTAAGGGTCAGAGGCGATTTTCGTTACAGACTCTGTTGCTCCTGCATGTATATTAAAAATATTCCAAAAAAATTATAGAACCAACAACAATCTTAAATAGTTTTTCTACAGGAGGAAAATTTTTAAATTAGATATTTTTCTATGTAAATATATATATCCGTAGCATGCGCTGTGCTACGGACATATAATTGGTACAAATTTAAATTGCGCATAAATTTAAGTATTTTCCAACTAAATATATTTTAAAATGCAAGTTTTATCTCTTCTGATTATTGTTGAAAAAAATGTTTGTCTTAATAGTGCTCAAATGTTCCGTTATGTTTTGCTTTTTATTTACCGTTATCATTTTTGTGTTAACAATGCTGATTTAAAGTGGACATATAAATGGCACAATTTACTTAAAATAGGCAGTAGTCGTGTAGATTTAATTCAAAGCAATAAATATTTTTCGTAGTTCAAAAATAAATATAAAAAGTTAAACAATTTTTAAAATGGGATCAGGAAAACATACCACAGGTGAGGAAAGGCGGATCATATGGAAAATGTATGAAGATAGAAAAAAAGTGGCGGAAATTGCTGAGATAATGCAAATTTCTCGCAAAAAAGTCTACAATGCAATTAATTCTTATGTTGAGGATCCCGATATATAAGTGTTTCCAATTCGGTTAATCGATTAACCGATTCCTCGATTAATCGCCTCTATTTCGGTTAATATCGAAACAAATAGTTTAAAACTCAAATAATTATTCGACCCGAATAATCGGTTAAAATAGGTCGATTAACCGGTTACATTTTTAATATGGAATTTGTCCTTTATTTTTTCCCCAAAACTTCATAATTTTCTTAGCCTTGGCTAAAAACTTGCAAGAAAAGCTTAGAAAAACAAATACTAACTAAGTTTGGTGGTAAACTCTTTAAAAATCGAGAGAAAGAGGACCATAAGCCTTTAAATACCTTTTTTGGAGAAACTCCAAGTAAGTCGGCATTGCACCAGCGAGACACGTCATCTGTTTTAAGAGATTGATAAATTTTAATAAAATTTGTTTGCAAATATTTTAACAAAATATCGAAGTTTCTATTTGTAAAAAAGAGCTTTAAAAAACATCGCGAAGGCACAAATAAAGGTGTTTTTTAAAACTTTTTCAAAACACACGACGTGTTTGGCAGGTTTTAGGAAATACAATAGACAATGCTTCATTTCTGTTTAAATTCTTTTAAATATTAAGGGTATTCACGATGGTACATGTGCATATTTGCATTTTGCTAATTTGCTATGCAAATTGTAACATATCGTGAGCGTCTTTTTTAAGATCAATTGCAAATTTGCTTTATGAGCTATTTTGTTCACTGCTGCTAACTTTTTTCCTAAAAATATCGCTAAATCAAACTAAAAAATCACTAGAAAATAGCTGAAAATGGTAAAATATCGCTAGATTTGACAAGAAAATAGCTAAATTGGCAACAGTGATTTTGTTTACGTCAAAAGTAAAAATAAATCGTATTTTTGAGAAAATTTGTGAATCATAAAAATTATAATAAAATAATAAATAAAAAAAATTTTATGTTAATAAAAAATCACAATCAATTTTTTTATTTAATTTCTTATTTTATAAATCATAATATGGCGGCTGATATTTTAAAAACAGATGTTTTGTTTTATTTGCAAATTTGCAAATTCATACATTTTGTTGTTGTGTTGATGCAATCGTTGTTTTTTTGCAATCATTTGCAACGTTTGCAATACCCATCGTGAGTACCCTTATTAAAACTAAATTATATTTCCATGCCCCTTAAGACAAGGTTGCATTTGTTTTAAAACTGTGTCACACAATTGACATATTAATTCTATAAGAACTCTAGCTTTTCTTACTTCTTTCAAGAGAGTGTGTACAATCGGTTTAAAACCACATCAATTATACGACATGTTCCACTAGAATACCATGGAACCCGAACCCGTTTAAATGTAATTAAATTTTTATTCGAATTAAAAGAAATAACCAAAAAGAAGAAAATGAAAGTTAAAAAATTGAAATTTATATGCAATTTGACATCTATAACCGCACACTGAGAAAATTGTGTACATGCTAATTATGAATTTTTACATTCATTCAATTAAGTTTCGCTGGAATTCGTCCATTGAAAGTTTTCATTGAACTGATGCAGGTTTTGATAAAATTTTATGAAAAATTTCATATTATTTATTAAAAATTTTATACACCCAAAAAAAGTTTTATTAAAAAGAGCTTCATAAAAATAATTCACTTTGGGAAGAAAACTTCATTAGCTTACTGAAAATTTTCATTAAAACTCGGCTGCCGAAATGCTATCTGCGTAACTCGTCGCGCAAACTTTATGTTATTTTTTTATTATTAATGGCCCTTAGAAAACGGAGACTGAGAAAATCAGAAAAATGTTATTCTGATTTTTGCAGCGTAAATTAGTATTTTCATTAACTGAAATTCAACTCAACTATTTTTTTTATATCGAAGTCTCGATTTTTATTTCTTCAGGGGAGAAGGAAGAATCTTAATAAAATCTTCAAAACTTCAGATATAACATTTATTTAAATGCAATATTAAATTTTTTGCGGCAGTATTGACTATTGTTCTTAAATTACTAATATTTGCCAAACCAAAAATCTTTCAGCCATCATCTTTCTGCCATTTTCAATCAAATTTTAATAGCTTTAGAAAAATTTTTGCAGACCTTTGTCTACTAAGAAAATTTTTAATTAAAAAAAAACCTCAGATTCCAAAACTTTTCAACCTTAGAATATTGAAACTTATTTTAAATATAGCGAGTTTATATGTCACGTTGATATTTAACAAAAACAGGCAGATCTTTGTGTTTTTATTGATAAAAACTTAAGGAAATACATTAATTTTGTATTAAACGATTAATCGATTAATCGCCAATTTTCTCGATTAACCGACCCGAATAACCGGTTAATCAATTTTAAGCATTTTTCGAATAATGCATAACCGGTTAACCGCCTACGTCGAATAATTGGAAACACTACGATATATTGACTAAGGGCAAAATTCGGAAGCCAAGGCCACGAAAAACAGATGAGCGTACGGATGCAGCTATAGTACGAATGGTGAAAATTGATATATTCAAGTCATCAAGGCAGATAGCATCCGATATTAATGAAAATTTTAACATGGAAATATTAAGCAGACTTGTCGGAAGAAGACTAAACGAGGCAAATTTGTTTGGGCGCATTTCCAGAAAAAAGCCCCTGCTCCCAAAAAAAAAAAAAAAATATTTTAAAACGACTAACCTTCGCCAGAACTCATAAGGAAAATCCCATTAGTTTTTGAAAAACGTGTTATGGAGTGACGAAACAAAAATTAACAGGATAGGACCAGATGGCAGAATCTTTGTTCGTCGTCCTAAAGGCCAAGGGTTTAATCCTCGGTTCACTCCGAAGACGGTAAAACATGGAGGTGGCAGTATTATGGTGGGGTGCATTTTCTTGGCATGGCGTAGGTCCGCTTATAAAAATCAATGGAAAAATGGACAAGTTTCAGTATTTAAATATTTTAAAAAACCATATGGAGCCATATGCCTTCAACTCCATGCCAATAAAATGGAATATCATGCAAGATAATGACACTAAACACTCCTCCAAACTAGTAAAAAAATGGTTTTGTGCGGAGAAGATTCATGTTTTGGATTGGCCAGCCCAGAGCCCTGACTTAAATCCAATAGAGAACCTGTGGAATGAAGTCAAGGTTGAAATCGCCAAGAAAAATTACAAAAATAGGGACGAAATGTGGTCGGCCGCACAGGAAGCTTGGTACGCCATCCCCAAAACAAAATGCCAAAAACTAGTGGAAAGTATGGGTCGCAGGTGCGAAGCTGTCATCAGAAACAAAGGCCTCAGCACTAAATATTAATATTAGTAGCATAAGAAAGAATTCATGGTAAAATGTGCCATTTATATGTCCATAGCTGTATATATATAGCATGCGCTGTGCATACATATTAGGGCAGGTTAATTTTTTTTTTTGATGAAGCGTATAGCAAAAACGTAATCTATAGGTGATTCTGAGAAATTTTGCTCAAGAGACCATAGCTCTAAGTCGGATTTGGAGCCCCCCAAAATTTCAGACACAGACGATGTTGATGGTTCTTGATTATCCATAATAACTTTGATATTATCACTGCACTCTTTGATTGTGTCACACTAAATTTAAAAATTAAAAAAAAATATTGGTATTGTGATAACCGAGTTTTTATTTAAGTATTTTGGCAAACTGCGTGCGCATTGCACGATGAACGATTAAGGAAGAAGGAAAAGCAAGCTTGGCAACGTTTAGTGTTTGTAACGTCAGTATTCAGTGTTACAAAGTTGTTCAATTGAACAATGCTGCCATTGACGACTTATTCTGCAGGTATCAATACAGATTCTGAAAGGTGATAAAAATACCTTTCCAACAAGCCCAGATTGAGAAATGTACATAATTCTATCCGATTTTATGACGAATTTAATTAAATTATTCTATGTATATATGGAAAAATATCTATTTTGAAATTTTGGGGGGCTCCAAATCCGACTTAGAGCTATGGTCTCTTGAGCAAAATTTCTCAGAATCACCTATAGGTTACGTTATTGTTAAAATGATCCCAATAAGACCGTCGTCGATGTTATGCAGTATGCTTCAGAACATTTGGGCGCAACCGTCGGAGTTTATACCGCACATAGACGCTTAAAGGAAGCAAACTTGTTAGCAAGACGTCAAGAAAAGGAACCCTTCATAAGTAAAGTGAATACAAGGAAGCGTCTCGATTTTGGAAAGCGTCATACGCACTGGGCAAAAGAACAATGGGCAAAGGTTTTATTTAGTGACCAAACAAAATCAAATTTATTTGGATCCGATAGATTGAAGTTCAACAGCAGACCACCAGAAAAACGGTACTCCCTTAGATATTAGAAACAACGCGTTAAACACGGCGGAGGATTCCTTATGCTGTGGGGTATGAAATCGTTGTCTTAAATATAACACACTAGTTTAAATTTTTATTTTGAGGTGCTTTCTCCCGTGATGGTGTTGGACCAGAAGTCAAAATAAACACAGAGGGTTACTACAAGAGCACATCGTCGGCTTGCCTGCAAGTAGTGCTATGTCTTTTTTATTAGATTTTCAGGAGATCGAAAAAAACTTTTAAAAAATAACCTTTTAAGATATTTTCTTGACATCATATGCCTTAATGATGATTTTAGTAAATGAGGTCGTGAATCATTAAGGCATATGACAACGGTGGGCAAATGCGGCCCTTTGCTGATTTTTGTGCGGCCCTTGTTGAAATTCAAGTTTAGTTTTTTTTTAGTAAAAATTTTAATATTTAATTAATATTTCATTTCGCCATTTTTTAAAGTTTTTTATTTTTATTTCGAAAATTTTTAGATAAAAATTAGGGCCAATTTCATAGTCGGAACTAAGATCGATTTGAAAATTGCTTACTTAAAAGATATTTAAAGGAGCAATAGATCTTACCCTTATGGCTATTTTAGTTAGAAAATTGTTACTTAAGTAACAAAACATGATATTTTACATTTTAAAAAAACTTTGTCACGTTTCACACAAAAAAATAAAAACTAATTTCAATCATGAAAACCGCCTATTCAATAAATTTTGTCGTTGAAAATCCTCCAATCACGAAAATTGTTCATTCAATTAAAAATTTGTAGCACTTTAATTGAATAAATTTTTAATAAAATAGTGATACATTTGATTAGGATTTTTATTGGTTTTTTATATGAGTTTGATTAAAAATTAATTCATTGGATTAAAAATTGATCAATATTGTAGAACTTCTAAATAAACTATCAGCTGGATAAAGTGGCAGTTGCCAGCCAACTATAAAAAATATACTTCTTTATTTTTAGCTTGAATGTCATAAAAATAAAAGCTGCATTCAATTTTCATTCAGTTGATAGATTTAAGCCCAAATTACTTGAACGTAAATGTAACGCGACGAATCAGCTGATTCAACCTGCTTAATGAGAAACACATAGTGCTGAGTACTAGACGTAAACGAGTCGTAACGTGCCGTTCATTTCTGTTGAAAACAGAATTTTTTCTCCGTTTTTACGTGAGAGAGCAAAACAGCTGTTTTAAGTTGCATACAAGTGATGGAATTTGTGGCACAATTGTACAATGTTTGACACAATCAAAGTTTGATTAGTACACTGGCACATTTTTGTTATTTCCAAATATTCTATAGAAATCCAGTTTATTTAAAAAAGAAATTATTTGGCAAAAACAATAAAATTTTTTTTTTTTAATTTTCATACAAAAACTTTTGTTTAAAACGAACACTTAAAATATTATATTTGAAAAGTAAACAAATTAAGTAAATAAAAACTAATTTAATGATTGAATGAATCAAATGAGCTAAATCGACTACAAAATATTTTCGATTTAAAATGAAATTGAATCCGATTTTCAGGGATAAAATATAATCCACAATGAATTTTTATGAAAGTTCTTGCTTGTTATTTTATAAAAAAGTGCAAGTTTTGGTACTATTTTTAAACTGGTTGGTACTATTCTGAAAATCAAATTTATCAATCCTTAATAGCACGTTACATATTTTGAGTAACTTAGCAAAAATAAAATACCACGTTACGACTCGTTCTCGTTACATTTACGATCTAGTAACGAGACCTTTATTTATACTTATGTGAAAAGTTCTCTCGTAGATATTAGTTTTCTTCTTTTTTTCTGAAGCTAAGGCCTCTGTTAAAATTTTTTGAAAACTAAAAAAAATATAATTTGATTTAAAATAATTTTTAATTTATTTATTTTTTAAACAAAATTTCAAATTTAAAATTTTTTTGAATTTGTTATAAAATTTTTTTTTTAATTAAATTAAATATATTTGTTTTAAAATAATTTTTAATTTTTTAGAATTTTTGTTTAAAAAAATTTTAAATTTTTAAAAAAAATTTTCAAAAATTAAATTTTTTGTTTCAAAAATTTTAAATTTTTTAAACAAAAAATTTTAAAAATTACATTACTATATTATAGTAATGTTTTAGAATAAATGAATATTCAGATTTAATATGGCAAAATTGAAATATTTAACTAAATAAAATAATAAACTCAACGAGAATTTATAAAATTTTATAAAAAATAATTTAAAATACTAGTTACTAATCAGGGATGATAAATGGGACTTTAAAAATAGTACCAACCTGCTTAAAATATAGTACTTTTTCGACCCGAAAAGTACTTTTTTTAATTTTTTATTATAAATTAACAAAAAAAACGTACATATATGAAAATGCTTTTGTACATTAAAACAAGGTTCAAAATATAATATAGATACACTTCACGCTGTATAGTGTATTTCGTTCTTTCTTCTTCCCAATTACCTTTTTTATATTATTCTATCGCTTTTGTTCTTGCATCCAATCTTCAGCGTTGACTATTATTTTGACGTCCCAGTCTCATCTTTAATATTTAAAAAGCGGGGTCAAAAATTATAAAATTTTAATCTTTTTTTTAAATTTATTTCTTATAATTAAAAAAACTATATATGGATTGGGTATTAAAACAAACAACATGCCCGAACATGTCCAATTTACTAAAAATTAAGTTACCGCACAATTTAAATTAACTAATATCAATTCAGAAAACTGAATCAAATAAAACTAAACAAAAAACACAATAATTTAAAGATTTTCTCTTAAATTCAAATAAATGTTTAATATTTTTTGCAAAATTTTAGAAACCTTTCCTTTGAATTACGTTTCTTACGATTTTTTACTATTTATTTTGAATAATTTAAAATGGTATCAAATAATGCTAAGGAGTAACATAGTACTTTTGAGGTTCTAATAGTACCATAAAAAGTACCAACTTTATCATATAGTACCAACTTTATCATCCCTGTTACTAATACATTAACATTTATAAAAACAACTACATAAATAAAGCAAACGAAAAACAACAACAATATGCTGATGTTTTTCTCTTGTTTTATGAAATGCTTTTGAGTGGTAGAATAAAAAAAAATGTCAAGCAAATTGCAGTTTTGAGCAATTATTTAATTCATTGGATTAATTTTTAATTGACACCTTTTGAAATAATTTAACAAATCGTTTTAATTGAAAAAAGTTGAACAATATTGTTTTGTGTGTTTGTCAAGTTTGATTTTTGTTTTTCATCACATTTATGAAGATTTTTATAAATATAAGCGTGTTCGTTTACTTACTACAAGTTACTACATTTACAAAAAAAAAAGTAAACAAAACTTTCCAATTGTAGTAAAAGGAGTAAGAAATTTGAGTAAACGAACACACTGTATAATGGAGGTTTTTCTTCCAGTGATACTAATATTCAGTAAAATTTGTAGCTAATTTTAGGAAATAATTTTTAAATTATTTTTTTTTTTTTCGTGTTTTATTTATTTATTGAATCTTCACTAAATATGTGTGAACTAACAATAAGTATTCAAATCTTAAGACTAAATAAAAGTATTAAGTCCAGCCAGTGCCAGACAAAAATTTTGTGCTTTCATTTTAATTTCTTCTCTATAAGTGGACCAAGTCAGCAGTATGTCTCCTTCTTAGTCGCAGGTGACCACTGCTATTTAGTAGATTCCGGGCTAGTGTATTCGGATGTGTTTCTAGTTTCTTTAAGTAGTTTTCGCTATGTCTTCTGATTTCATCTCTAACAAGGTTTACGTTGAGATCCTTATGTATGTTGGAGTTTCTTATATACCAGGGTGCACACGTGATCATTCTAAGAAGCCTGTTTTGACGTCTTTGCAATTTTTCTATGTTAGATGCTGAGGCGGTACCCCAGAGTTGAATTCCATAGCACCATATGGGTTTAATTATCGAGTTATAAAGCAACAGTTTACAATCTAAGGCAAGTAAAGAGTTCCTACTCATAAGCCACGTAAGCTCAACCGTTTTTAACTTTATCTGGGTAAGTTTCGCATCTATGTGATTTTTCCATGTAAGGCGACGGTCAAGGTGTATACCGAGATATTTCACATTTGATTGTTGGGGTATATTATTATTATTTATTTGAATCGGTGGACACGATTCTCTTCTTAAAGTAAAAGTTACGTGTATACATTTCTGTTCATTCACTTTAATTTTCCATTTATCTAGCCAAGTTTCCAATTGTGATATATGATTTTGTAACAATCTTGACGCTACTACTGGGTCATTGTGGACACTAAGGATTGCTGTATCATCAGCAAAAGTGGACGTATGGGTATTCAAGTTTAATGGCATATCAGATGTATATAGGATATACAGAAGTGGTCCCAAAATACTACCTTGCGGTACTCCAGCACAAATGTCCTGGGGGGAGCTGAAGAAACTTTTTTCCGCGAGAACGAATTTACGATTTGTTATATAGCTTTCTAGGAGCTTATGGGTGTTTGACGGTAACAAAAGTTTTATTTTAAAAAGAAGTCCCTCATGCCAAACTTTATCAAAGGCTTGTGAGACATCAATAAAGAGAGCAGAGCAGTATTTTTTTTCCTCAAATGCCTTTCTTATTACAGTGATTAGCCTATGTACTTGTTCGATGGTTTTATGTTTTCTCCTGAAGCCAAATTGATGTGCTGGAATAGTATTGTTTTCGTCTACATACAAGGTCAACTTATTCATGAGTAGCTTTTCGAACAGTTTTGATATATTCGGTAAAAGACTGATTGGTCTATAGGATTCAACTTTTGTGTGGTCTTTGCCTGGTTTGGGTATCATTTTAACAAGTGATACTTTCCATTCCGCGGGATAGTACTCAAGGCGTAAAATAGCATTAAAAATAAAGAGAATAATTCTTAATGCTATACGGGGTAATTCTACAAGCATTTTATTACTTATCTTATCGATGCCAGGTGCTTTTTTTGGGTCTAATTCAATAATAGCTTTTTCAACCTCTCGCATTTCAAACATAAGCGGGGGACATACTATGTGCTGGGATGTAGTAGGAGGCGACTCTATTATAGTACTAGATAAGTTTGGCGTAAAACTTCCTTCAAATGATCCACGAACAGATTTCCTTTTTCCGTGTCGTTTCTGGCCCAATTTCCATTTGGTTTTCGCAAAGGAGGCTTACATGTAACGGGTCTTTTAAGATTTTTTGTAGCACGCCACAAAGAGTAATCAGTTTTAGCGGATGGATCTAAGTTTTCGAGATATCTGCTAAGCGATTCAATTCTTTTTTCTTCAAGAATTCTTCGCAAATTCTTCGTGCATTCTTTAAATCGTTCCTTTAGTTGTGGAGATCTGTGCTGTTGCCATTCTCTTCGTGCAATTCTTTTATCATTTAGGAGTCTTTCGACATCTATAGAAAAAATTCTGTTTGGTCTTTTGTGTCGGCGGGGCTTTGTAGCCAGTTGAGCAGCAAGTTTGATTTGTAATTCTAGATTTTTAACAGAGAGGTCAATATCGTCTGTTGTTCTTAACCGTATATTTTCCGAACAATGAGAACTAATAAACATTCTGTATTTTAGCCAATCTGTATTTTTTCCCGTAAGCGCTGAGTCACCATATGGGGTTACAATTTCTCGGGGGCCCTGGATACAAACAATGGTGGGTGTGTGATCTGACGACAAATCTAATGACGATTCTACCTGTACTAATTCCCTTGAAATAGCCTTTGTCACTCCAAAATCTATCAAATCTGGTATTTTTTGCCTATCTGTTGGCCAGTAAGTGGGTTCTCCGCTTGATATAACATCCATACCCATTTTTGAAATTGTATTAAATAAAATACGGCCCTTGGGAGTAATCAGCCGTGACCCCCAGAATGTGTGTTTGGCATTGTAGTCACCAGCTGCCAGAAAGCGGGGACCTAACGATTTAAAGAAGTCCGTGTACTGAATTTCTGTTATCGGAAATCTAGGAGGGGTGTAAATTGATGAAATAACAAGGTTCATGTTAAATTCTTCGAGGCATATAGTGCTGGCTTGAAGATAGTTTTCACGAAATTCGGGCATTGGAAAGTGTTTTAAACGAGACTTTATGATAACCGCTGCACCACCGCATCCTCTGTCTCTGGGGTCTTTTGTGTCATAAATTGTGTATCCTTGTATTGAAAAAGAACTTCTTGGGGTTAAATGCGTCTCAGAAACAAGCATAACGTCAATTTGCTTGTTTCCGAGGAAATAATTTAGTTCGTTTTTGTGTAAGCTTGAGCCGTTTGCGTTCCAATAACATATTTTTAAAACGTTCATTTTTTATCTAAGAAAGCCTGCATAAGCATGCCTTGGTTGCGGAGTAATTCTTGCATCATTCCTTGCATATTGGCCATGAAGTTGTTAATGGTTTGAACTAAAGTTTCAATTGAGTTTTCCAGCGAGCTTTTCTGGGGAGGAGAAGGCGTTTCCAGCGAGGGCAGTGGGTATGAATTGGTTTGCGTAGAACCAACGCTTTGGGAAGTGGCGATTTGTGCATACGAAAAATTGCTTGTACTGGCACTATGAGAAGTAGTGTGTTGGGCATTTGAAGGAGTACGATCAGTCGATCGAGAATTATTGGGCAGATTTGGGAATTCTGTTGGCTGGTATTGTGGTCTATGAGGTCTTTTCATTGTCCTTTGTCTAATATTTATGTATACTGGACAGCCTCTGTAATTCACAGTGTGGTTTCCACCGCAGTTGCTACATTTTTTAACGTTTGGGTCAGATCTAGAAGATGTACATTCCGACGATTTGTGAATATCACCGCATATTACACATACAGGTGGTAATTGGCAATACCCCCGTGTGTGGCCAAATTCTTGGCAATTTACGCATTGGGGTAATCCATTGCGTTTACGAGGCTCTTCAACACTTATTCTTCTATGCAGAAGATATCGAAGGCTATAGATCGGGTGTGTTTCGTTCTTTTTAAGTTTTTTAGAATCGAAGTTTAATTCTACTCTGAACAGGGGTTGAGGAATTTTATTCTTATTGATAATGTAGTTTATAGACTTAATTTCATAGCCCTCCTTTTCTAGAGCCTCCTGAATTTCTTTGGTTGGAACGTTGCTTTCTATACCTTTTAAAACAACCATCAGGCCTTTAGCACTTTTTAATTGAAAAGTATAATAGTTTTTCTTTTTGGTATCAAGATATTGAGTAATGGATCTATAATGATTTTCAGTGAATGTTTTAATTTTAGTTTCCTGAACATTTCCCACTCGTGTTGATACTACATAAAAATTATTTGTTCCTACAAGCTCGGCTAAATCATTAACAAGATCGTTAGAGTTCGGTTCACGGAGATTTCACTGGGGTTTCTTCATTATCATCTGTGTTTAAAATGGAAAAGCGATTTTGACTTACCATATTCACAGGATCGGTATTTTTAGTTTGCTTCGGGGAAGGCTTTACTTTTGCGGATTTGGGGCTTAACTTACGCTTAGTGATCGTAATGTATCTATCGATGCCAGTTGGTATTTTTTTCGTTGTTATATTACTCGGTGTTTTAGATTTTATTATTTTAGGTATAGCACCTCTTGATGCCACCACTGCCGACTGCTTTGGTGATTGTATGTTTGATTGTTGTGTGTGTGTAGTTGTTAGATTTGCACTCTTTGTTATTGAATTATTGTTTGTTATGCTCTCCTGCTCATTCATTGTGTATGCTTGGGTTTTGTTTAGGAGATTTTTGGTAATGTACGAATTACATGTGGGAATAATCGATATAAGGGGGGAATTTATGGATGTTGTGACTGTGGTAGTATTGGGTAATTGTGTAGTTACTGTAGAGAATGATGCTGATGTTACACTTATTAGAGGAAGAGTAGCTAAAGACAGGGGATGGGGTAAAAAACTTTTATTTGGTGATGTTGTAGTTGGTGTAGAACACTCTATAGACCAAGGGAGTACTTTTTTTTGCGCATGCGCAGTGAGAGAAGAGTGATCGTATACATTTATACTGGATGTGGATGCATTTTGCGCGGGAGAGCTTTTATTATTTATTGCTGGACTTAGCAAGGAACTCGGAGTAGGCGGAGAGCGCCTAACAGGCATATTATTTGTTATTATTTTTCTTTTTTTGCACTATTGGTTCTTGATCTTTTAGAAATTTTTATTATTATTAATATTTAAAATCTTTATTTATCTTAACGTACATTTATAAAGCGTCTTTTCGCGATTTTTCTATTGTTTTTTGTTATTTTTTCAACAACAATACAAGTTTATTTAACGATTTTTGTAGAGCAAAACAAAAACACATCCGCACAATGAGAATTGAGAAAACTTTTTTTTAAATTATAGTTTACAACAATTTTATAAAATTTAGGAGCGGTTAATAATTTTTTCTATTAATTTCAATATACTGCAAATCAGTAGGCTTGAGTTGCTAAAAATAGCAAAATATACCGGAAGTTGCAAAATAGTTAAATTTCCAGTAATAACTGAAAATGTTGACAGTAGCCATAATAGACTTTATGTTGAGTGGGCGAGATTTCTAGTCAGAACAGAGCACGAGTTTAAACTTAAATTTACTTTAGTGAGAAATTTGTTTGAAAATTTTATTACTCAAGAAAAGGTTTATTAAAATCAGGGTTTAAAAAAACTGCTGACAGCATCCAAAAATATCCAATATTTGATAATTTTCATGAAAGATATCTAAAAATAGTAAACACGTTGTGATATTTAACAACATGCTAGCTAATAGCAACAGAAATAAATATCTAGCATATATAAATTTTTTGATTTATAGCGGCTATCGCAAAATATCCAACGCTTGGATATTAAACAATATGCTAGATAAAAATAGCTGTCTGTATACGATATATACGAAAATGATATTTCTGTTGTGTTGTATACTTTTAGCAGCTTTCTTGCTTGTGTGTACAACAAACGATATTTATTTTATATAAATATCTAAAAATATCTTGTTGATTTTGCTGCTATTAGCAGCGAAAATATTCTTGCATTGCTAGATATATCTGTTTAAAAATATCTTGCATTGCTAGATATATCTATCTAAAAATATCTTGTTGATTTTGCTGCTATTAGCAGCAGTGTTGCCACTTTTTGAATAATTATTCAAAAACGGGACTGTTTACACATTCGTTGGATAATTATTGAATAATGACATTTTTGTGTAGTTTTTGTGTAATTTCACTTTTTATAGATATTTCCGTAAATTTTTAAAAGTCCCGGAGCTTTTTAATAAATTAATAAAAATTAGTCGATATTTAGACGAAACGAGTTTGTCAGTGAAACATTTACCACAAATCTCCATTTACTGGTGAATTACTTTTGTGGATTTTTTCAACACTAAACGCAATTAGAAGAAATCAGAAATGGTGTTATTTATTTTTTTGTTTTGTTTAAAGCACCGCCTTTTGTTTATCTTTTGCGAAAATAATTGTCACGCTTCTTTTAAAAATTCTCTTGGTTTGCAAGAATATTTAAAAATTCAGCGAAAGAGTGGGAAAGTTTGAGTTTGTTATGACTTTCTAATGTCTGAAAATTTTTTTCCTGTAGTTATCGTGATACTGGACTTTGACCAGACAAAAATTTTGCTAACGCAGCGAGGTGGAGCAGAATCAGAATATTTTAGAATAATCTATGTAAATCCAACATGTTTCAGATTTCAACAGAAACAGAAATTCCAAAATTTTACAAATACGAATATAAATATTTTTAAAATTGTTCCTGTCTTGCCAACATTTAAAGCTAGGGTTGAACAGGGCTTATGCCATCACATTACGGACGCCATGGCGGATCTACTCCAGCCCTTTTTTTAATTCCAGCTTTGAACTCAGAAAAAAATTGGTTTAATTTAAATATAAACCGTTAACTTTTGGGGAATATGGGAGAGAATAATTAGCAAGTAAGAAATATTTTTGCATGCAGTGCATCTGAATGAAGTAGCCTTTCTGAAAAACATAAATACTTTGTTCTTATAGAAACTTTTAATATGGATAAAACACCATTTTTGTAATATTCAAATTTAAAAGCACGCTATTTTAATCCTGAAAAAAATATTGCATTGAAATTACAGAAGGCAAAAACACGGAACAGGTTATAGCAAAAATTCAAAATTTTAGTTTTAAAATGTTACGTCTTTAAAAATCGGTTTGTAAATAGAAAAATGGCAATGTGAAATTTCATATCAGTCGGTAAGCAATGGCGAAAATATTTGTATTCTTCTCCACTGTGCCCAGGAGAGTTTATTTTGAAATAATATGAAAAATATATTTTTTGTGTAATTTCATACTGTTTTGGATAATTCTTGATCTACAGCTGTGTAATTTTTTGCTTTACTGGTGGCAACACTGATTAGCAGTGAAAATATTCTTGCATTGCTAGATATATCTATCTTGTGAGTATTGGTTTTTGGTGGTTGGATATTTATTTTATACAAATATCTAAAAATATCTTGTTGATTTTATGCTATAAGCTACGAAAATATTGTTGCATATCTAGCTGGTGCATATTGTTTCTCGGTGTTTTTTTTTTTTAGGCATTTGTATAAAAGTATTAATTTTTAGTCTAAATAATGCTGCTATTGAAATGAATTTTAAGTGTGCGTGAATATATCAATAAAAAAACAAGAGGACTTTAATAACACTATGCGACAGTCAAAATCGGGATGGGATGAAACCAACGGGAAATGTTATATCGGTCAAAAACAAGTTATACGTGTCCCGGCGTTTCGCTGGGTCACACTGTGGGAAAAATGACCAATCTAGCTTATAAAAAATATTTATTTTTTTTACAAATTTATAAACCTATAGCATATGGGCATTTCCATCATGTCGAACGGGACCGTCGAACACCTTTAAAGTGAAAAAAAGTCAAAATTAAACGGATTTTTATTTTGACAATAGGCTTTACTTATATCTTTTTATTAGCCCTACAATTGGTGCTGAGGTTGATTTTTAGCAATTTTTCGTTTTCAAGATAATTGTAAAAAACCAAGGCATTCGCACGGGACAAAAACAGAAGTGGTTTTCGCGGCTAACAATTAAAATGCCGATTTCAGCGAAACCTGAAGCAATATTTCAATGTGACTAATTTTACACTGTTGTGCATTGATGTCTTTTAAAAATGGTTGTAATTTTACTCAAAAACGATTCGTATTATTATTTTTTTAATTTTATTTTATTCACTGTCGCACGTGACATGTCGCACGGGACATTTTTTTCCATCATGAGATTTATGTTGTTTCTGTTGCTCTTTTTACGAAATTATATATAAACAAGCTTAGTAAAAATGTTTTTAAATCGACAGAAGTATTCAAGGTATTTATTTGAATATAATAACAAAAAACAAACTTAAAAGAAATATGTAGTATGTATTAATCCAGCAAAATTGTCGAATGGAAAGAACCCATTGTAGAACAACTTGTATGTGTATGCAACCTGTTCTAATTTATATTCTATCATCGGTGATTTTTGTTTGAGTTTGTCTTAAAAGCAACAGGTTCTTTTCCTCCAAACCAGAACAGGTTACTTTGGAACCGGTTCTAGAACCAGTTATAGAACTGGTTCCGCGACAGTGAAACCTTCCATTTTGATTCCCAGGAATCAGTTCTAGAACCTGTTCCACGTAACCGGTGGTAAAAATACCTGTTCTAGAACAGATTCAGAGGCAACCAGTTCAAAAAACTTTTGCTTGGAAGTATTTATTTATATGAAAATATAAAACACAGTTTTTTTTTAGAATAGGCAGTCCTAGCTGCTTTTACTTCTTGACCATGGTGCATGCCAATTTTAAAAAAAATTTAAAGTATGTATTTACATAAATAAATCATATACATAAGAAAAAAAATTAAAGATTTTTAAATTTCACACTTACGATGTCGCACGTGACCAACTGTGTATAAGTACCAAGATCACAATTCTTCTTATTTTTCAGGTAGGTTTTTTTTATTTTAGTTGTATAAAAAATCTCTGTTTGTAATCAATATTTGATGAGGTTTCTGCGTGTACTTTCGACGCACTGATAACAAATGTTGTTTTTCAATGTCGCACGGGACATCGAAATATGCGACAATGCAAATCAAAAACTTACAGTTATTTTCAATCGCATTGTTTCTTATGCATTCTTTTATGACTGTTTGTACCTTTAGAAATATTTTAGAAAGCAAAAGTCAATGCATAACGTCTCTGTTTAAAAACTTTTATCAAAACAGAAAAGATGCGCTTGTGCGACTTTGCATTCGAATACCTCGAAATGGGTTATGAATAAATGCGAAATCTTTTTACGTTATTTAAATTTGATTGTTTCCCTATGAAAATATGATAAAACAAAGTATTTTCAAGAACTTTTAATATTTTAGTCTCGGTGGACCTTTCGGTGGAAATGCCCATATAATAATTCAATGATAGTTGATACAGTAGACGCTCGCAAATTAGAACCGCTTTGTTTTTGAGGCAATTCTAATTTCTGGACGTTTTTTTCGTTTCGTTTCCAATGATAAAGTGTTTTTTTTACGTTTATTTAACATTTTAAATGATACACTTTCACTATTTAATAGAGACTGCCAAATAATATGTACACGCGTATCAAATTTCACAAATAAACTAGCCAAAAATGTACATAAATGCGACAAAAAAAAGAAAACAAATAGGGAAAAACATATATAATTTGGTGATTCCCCTTTTTAGTTTTACTTTATTCAAACAGAATAAAAATAAATTGGGGATTTCCTGTGTATTCAAATAACCAAAAAACGCTCAGAAATTAGAATTTTAAATTCGAATTTCAGAGCGTTTAATGTATTGCAAACATTGATTCTAATTTCTGGACGTTCGAATTACTGAAAGCTCTAATTTGCGAGCGTCTACTGTACTTAAAACTGCATTCAACATTTTTCGATTTATATGTTAGTTATGAAAATATAGGGCTGTAAATGTATGCAATGGATAAGTAGCACGTTCATGAGTGATTTTGGTTTCACGTTTCCCCCAATGTATTATGAAAAGTTTTATTGCGCTATTGAACCTATATTTTTTTTTGATAAAACAAGTCCTAAAGAGTACGTGGACACGATGTATTGTATAGAAAATGATTTTAGTAATACCCCTTGCGAGTAAGTACATAAAAGTATATTTTTGTCAAAATTCCTTAATGTGTAATTGCAATATACGGCAATATACGGCAAAGGAAATATCGGAAATTTAATTAATATTTCTTTATAAGTTGAGTTTCACTAAGCTTAAAGCTACAGTTTTTTTGAAAATGCAAATTACTTATAAAGAATGTTTTGAAGTTTGGCGAAATGCCAATTCAAGTTCACAAAAGATGATTTTTGTGATTAGTCACGTTTTTTCGAAGCTTGGACTAGTCAATGATAAAGGAAGTGAAAAGTGTAAAAAACTTGAAAAAACCTTAAAATTGTTGTGTAGCAGATTCACAAAAAAATGGAGCGAATGCAAACGAACAACACAAGTTTTTGAACGAAATCACAAGGAATGGTTAAACACAAACATTGATTTGTCTTGTCTTGAAAATGACGATATACCGGGTCCTTCACAATACAGAGGACGCCCATCTAAAGCCTTCACAGTATCAAGCGACGTATCTAAAAAACTGAAGGTGGCTGATCTTGTAAAAACTACAAGTAAAGAGGAATTGATTTTCGCTACCAGGTTTAATAAAAGATATACAAAAATCTACAGGAAGGGCATCCAAAATTAAAAGAGCCCTCTCCATTCCTGATAAAACTTGCATACCATATACACCTGACGAAGCCTTAGAGCTATACTAAAAGTTCGTATATGCTAACGCAATCAGGAGCTAAAAGTCGTAATGCAAACATTTATCCACCATACAATGTAATTCGTGAGGCAAAAAAAAAATGTTATCCCAAAGACTCCTCAATATATGTTACAAACTTTTCTGCAGAAGTCAGTCTTCAAGCTCTAGTGGACCACACAGCTAGCAGAATCGTAGAATACCAAAAAGACGTAATTATGAAATCGAGAAATATGTCATCGTCAAAAAATATTACAATGATATACAAATGGGGTTGTGATGGAAGTAGTGGACACTCCACAATAAGCAAAAATGTCCAGAAGGTAAGTCTGATGAGAATTTATTCGCAATTTGCTTAGTCCCATTGCAACTTAAAGATAAAGATAATATTTTGTGGCAAAATCCTCGACCGTCATCAACCCGATTCTGTCGGCCGATTAAATTAACATTTGAAAAGAAACAATTGACCTTATAAAAAATGAAGTAAATAAAATAAAACATCAAATTGAAAGTATAATAGAAACAAAAGTTACAGACTTAGATCTGTACCCAGTTTCTATATCTAATGCGAGAAGTTTTCGCATCGAGAAATGCATGGTCACCCTGCATTATACAGGCTGATTAAAGACGTGATAAAATGGAATGCAGTTTTTGTTGTAATTCGTTCAGATAATGTAACTTTAAGAACTGTTGACACATGTTGTTTTGTAAAACACCTAATTTAACTAAAAATAACTTACTATGCAACGTATTACTAGCTGATTTGATTTCATATATATTTTATTGTCTGCGACTCACCCTATATAAAGCAGAGTAGGGTTGCATTTCACATGTTTTTTCCGCAAACTTTTTCGATGCGAGAAATACAGAAACGGGGTGCTGAACGTGGATCATAAATTCTGTCTTACCATGATTGATGGTAAGGCATTTAGTGCAATCGCAGAAACATCAACACAATCATGTGGAATATGCGGAGCTACTCCAAAAATCATGAATGATTTAAATAAGATTAAAGATTTAAAGCCAAATGAATCCTTGTATGCCTATGGACTTTCCACACTGCATGCATGGATAAGGTGTTTTGAGTGTATTTTGCACATAACCTATAGGCTTGACACAAAAAAATGGCAAATAAGAGGCGATGACGATAAATTAGCCGTTGCACAAAGAAAAAAAAAATTATTGATGATTTAAAAAAATATATGAACCTACTTGTAGATATACCAAAGCCAGGGTTTGGAACAACCAATGACGGCAATACGGCTAGGATGTTCTTCAAAAACTCTGGCTTGGTATCATCAATTACAGGAGTCGACGAAAAATTAATAAGTAATTTGGGTGTTATATTAAAAACAATGGCATGTGGTTACGCAATAAATACAGATTCCTTTAAAAAAATGACTGAAAGTACATCCAAATTGTACGTGGATTTATACCCCTGGTATAACATGCCATCCAGCGTACATAAAATTTTAATGCATGGGGCTGATGTTATCAAATACGCGTGTTTGCCAATTGGAATGCTTTCGGAAGAAGCAATGGAATGCAGAAATAAAGATTTCCGTAATTGGGGGCGCTGTGGTGTAATGGTTAGCGCGTTGGACTGTTACAAGAAAGGTTGCGGGTTCGAGCCCCAACCAAGGCAACATCAATTTATGAAAAATAATAATATGCATGAGTTTTTTCTATCCCTCATACATATCGCAGCGTCCTCCTTCGGTGTTCCCATAGCACTTAACCCCACCGAAGTAAAATAATATAACAGGGCTATGAACTAAAAAGCTTCAACAAAGTCCGCCAACTCTTCATCAGATGGCGCGCAACAACTGTTCTAAAATGACGCGTGAGAAAACTATGCAAGATTTACTCAATACACTGCTTTATTCATATTTATATTTCATCAATATCAAAAAAGTCATCCATCAACTATCGAGACTTGGAGCCTCTTTCCAGCGAAGTTCGTGAGCTGCTTTGTGACCCAATGATTCCCGATCAATGCGAAGAATAATTTGCAATACTTTTTTTTTCATGGAACAATTATTTTAAGTATTATTTTTTTAAGTTTTATTTATTGTTGAATGTAATTTACTTACTTTAAAAAATAAAAATTAAATAAATATAAGTTTGAATTTGGTTTTATGCAATATTTTTTTTTTCTTAATTTGTATTATATATATTTTGATAATATTAGCAAATTTTTTTGTTGATCTTTAAATAAATAAAAATAATAATGAATGAATTAAAACTTAGTATATTAGTTTCATTTATAATGTCAACTTAAATGTTGTTTTCTCTAATTTTAAAAAAAGAAGGTTTGATCCTTTTTTTGTTACGAATAAATAAAATTGTATATATTTATTTATTAAAAATATGAAAAGTTTATTTTTTAAATTTTAACTCATATCCATATTTGATGACAGTAATTTTTGATATAAATATATCTTGCAAAATACTATTTCTGTGATTTAATGTACATATAAAAAGGTTTTTAATTGTGTTTTGTTTAACAAAAAATTTTAATTTATTTTGTATAACTAAATACATTGCTCTTCGGAGCTACATCGTATTTGAAATGTTACTAAATATATTAACAGCAACCCCTATCGGTGAATGATTAAATCTATCAAATTACATAAATGCAACATAGGGCAATACTTTCGGAAAATTTTCATACCAATTTTAAAGAGATACTAAATTTCAGTGTAATTTCCACTAAAACCTTCCTTTTGGTGCACCCTGTAATTAAACAGGGTGTCTACAAATACAATATATTTAAAGAAGACTCTATTCGCTACAATCGCTCCATACATTTCTAACTTCTCAGATCAATAGTTTAAGAGATACGATTTTTTATAAGCTAGATTGGTGATTTTTCCCACTGTGCGCTGAGGCAAAATAAACTGTGAAACAAAAATTTGTAAATAAACTAATATCATACAAAAAAAAAATGCTTAATTGTTAACTATCAAAATGGAGTTATGTTGTAGATTAAAAATAATTCAAATATACATACATTGAAAATTAATGGTTTGCTGTCTTTCATAAAATCTGAGCTTCATAATACAAGTTGTCGATCAGAGTTGAATTTCATCTGCTTTTTATGAATACATTGAGAATTAAAGTTTAAAACAAAAACAGTAATAGCAGAGTATAAAAACAGCATTGTTAGATTTTCGTTGAGGTTAGTCTATGTTAATTGAGTTGCTTCGAATTTCTTTATGTGTATGTTTCACATTCAATTAATGTTTTCAATTATTCGACATATGCGGTTAACCGGCTAATGCATTACTCGAAAAATCACTAAAATTGATTAACCGGTAATTCGGGTCGGTTAATCGAGAAAATTGGCGATTAATCGTTTAATAAAAAATTAGTGTATGTCCTTAATTTTTTATCAATAAAAACACAAAGAACTTTCTTTTTTTTTGGCAAATATCAGCGTGACATAGAAGCGCGATACATTTAAAAAAGTCTTCGATTCAAAAAGTTCGTCTGCACCAGAGAGAAAATTGCTAGAGATATAGCAAAAAACACTTCTACTTAGCTCTATTTTGAATAATTTAACCATCATCGGTCCCAACCCTCATCGGTCCACGCACACGCATACAATTTTGATCTTTAACCTTGAATAAAATAAAAACGGTTCAGCGGAATGACCTTGTATTTTGCAAAGTAGAATTATTTTGCCTGAACAATCAAAACAACGAATCGGTCCCTGTGTATGTGCGCGCATAAGCAGGTACCTGGAATTGCCGCTTATTTTTGTGTGTGGATTTATAGCACGCTCTTATTTTTTCGTTTTATGAAATTCAGTTTGTTCTGGAACACACATAAGTGAAGTTTGTTTGCGCATTTATTTGAATTCTGGTTGTGTTTCGAAGTATTTGATAAAAAATGGATAGAGTTTTACGTGAAAGAAGGCAGCGAGATGAGCTAGAAATGGATTTTGATTTGGAAAGCGAAGCGGGCGAATCTCCGATAGTGACGATGATTTTGCATTATCAGACGAGGAGAATGAAGAAAGTGAAATTAGCGTGCATTCGGATGAAGACGACATTGAGCCACTTGAGCAAAATTTAGCTGAAGAAAATGCAGCAAATCCTGAAAATAAATATTTTTCAAAAAATAAGAAAATTGAATATTCATCGCAACCATTTGAAATAAATCGAAGAAATTCATTTCGACGTGCAGAAAATTTCACTTCAGGTAAAAACCTACCCTCTTTGTTATGGGTTCATGTTCATTATATGTTTCATTTTTGTTATAATTCAGGTCCAAAAGCATTAGCAGCTGCTAATATAGTTGATGTTTCGTCTGCATTTCACATGTTCCTTGGACCGGTTGAGAATATTATTTTGAACATGACGAATTTATATGGTGTGCGAAAGTACAAAGACGAATGGGAAAACATTGATTTGGACACTCTGCACGCATACTTTGGATTGTTGCTGCTTTCTGGTGTGTATCGGTCATACGGTGAATGTGTCACTAAACTGTGGAATGAAGAAACTGGTCGGCCAATATTTAGAGCAACAATGTCTTTGAAAATGTTCAAGCGTATCCATGGTTGCATTCGATTTGATGACCGCAAACAACGTATGGCCAACACTGCATCTACAAGTACTTCTGTTCGTGACAAATTGGCACGGATTCGAAATGTATACGATAAATGGAATCATAATTTGAAAGCTGTATACACACCAGGAAAAAACATTACCGTAGATGAACAGTTAGTTCCGTATCGTGGGCGATGTCCGTTTCGTCAGTATATTCCATCCAAGCCGGCGAAATATGGCATCAAAATTTGGGTGCTATGCGACTCAAAAAGCTGGTATGCATACAACACACAAATTTATGTTGGTGGGAATCGTAATGCCACTCCTGAACGCAATCTCGGACGGCGTGTTGTTTTGGATTTGGTGGAAGGACTTTCTGACAGAAATGTAACGTGTGACAACTTTTTCACTTCGTATGAATTGGCAGAAGATTTGCATAAGAATCGCATGACTATTTTGGGAACAATAAGGAAAAATAGGACTGAAATTCCTTCAGTTCTACTCGACATGCGTCAAAAGCCAATTTATCATACAGAAGTTGTATATGAACATAAATTGCAAGCAGTTATGTTGTCATATGTTCCTCACCGGTACCGATTTGTGACATTGTTCAGTACATACATACAATTTTGTCAGCATAAATGAGAATAGTGAACAGAAGAAACCTAATATCATTGAAGACTACAACAAAACCAAGAGTGGATTTGATACTATGGATCAAATGGTGGCTACGTACACATGCAAATACGTCAATCGGTGGCCAATGGCAGTATTTTGTAACATGCTTGATGTTAGTGCGTTGAATGCATTCGTGACGTTTATTGCATTGTTCCCGAATTGGAAAAATTCTAAAACGAACCATAATATTCGTCGTCGCCTTTTTATCGAGGAGCTTGGATTGAATCTCATTGAAAAACAGATCACTAAACGTAAAAAACAACCTCAAAGTAATGATGCTTCCAGTGTTGTTCAAAGAATTCGGGAGATTCGCCATTTAACAAGTACATCAAAACGAGGCCGATGCTACATCTGCACATATAAAAATAACAAAAATCTTTTTGCTACACGCTGTGAAAAGTGTAGAAATTTCATTTGTGCTGAACATAATTTCAATTTACGCGAAAAATGTACAAATAATTGACAAAAGTTAAAAATTCAATTTTTTTTTCTAACATATGTAATATTCTAATTTTAATTTCATTCTAAATCTACCTTTATGAAGTTCAAATGTATTAATATGATAGTAAACAATATAAAGCTGCCTACACACTAGGGAACATGGTTGAGGGAACAAAAAATATCAAAAAATTTTGTAAACACGAAATGCACGCTCTCAACACGCACACACACACAAAAGCACTCACACATTCACAAAAAATGCTCTCTTTTTTTCAGTATGTTCCCTAGTGTGTAGGCAGCTTAATAAACATAAAAAATCGCAAAACATAAATGGTTGTTAATTTTTTTTAGCTTTTGAACAATTAAATATATATGTGTATGCGCGCGCATACAATGGGACCGATATGTATTTCTCGAGGGATCGATGAGGGTTAAGCTATTTTGGGGCGATTTTTTCTCTATCTCTACTAATAGTAAAAGGTATGTAAAACTTTTGCTAAAACTACTAGAAATTAGTTAAAAATTGTAAAAAAAAAAACTGCTGGAACTAGCAGGTTGTTTCTTGCCAAATATTAGCAAGTTTAGAAGAGCAAGCCTAAAACTGTTACATATTGATAACTCAATGCAAATTTTTTACTTGTTTCGAAAAAATTTCAAAACTTTAAATGCAAAACTTCTTTGAATGCATTTACATTGAGCCATCGATATAAAAAAATTAGTTCCAATTTGAGTAAAATTTTAGCTATTAGAAAATACCAATTTACTTCGCAAAAATTTGCAAAAAAAATTTCCTGAATATTTGTAGACTAACTGCCTGTTTTTATAAAAAGAATCGGAGGAATTCGTTAAAATATTTATGTGAAAAACACAAACTTAAAAAGATTTATCTTCAAATTTTTTAAGCCACATTTGGTCTACATTTGGTCTTAACAAATGTGTGCAAAAATTTTGAAAGAAAAACGTTTTTAAATTAGTGTCTTTCCCACAAATTTGTTAATGAATTCATCTGATTCTTTTCATAAAAACACCCAGTAAGAATATCTTAAAGAATTGTTAAATTCTCAGCTTTTTCGTCTTTTAAGGGCCGTTAACAATAAATAAATAAAAATTTTATTTCCAACAATTTTTTTTGTTTAAATGTTTGTAAATTGTTATTTTTCATACAAAAATTGGATTTACAAATTTTATTGTTGGTGTCTTTTTAAGAAGTTTTTTTTCTTTTTTTTGTATTTACAAAAACGGTATGATAAAGTTGTTTAATAAGGTCTGTTCGACGTCGTTACCGCGGGCACCCGCGGGAACCCAATTTACCCGAAACAACAACAATTTACACACAATTTTGACAGCAGAAACGCTTTCTGCTAAAATTGGGTACCCAATTAACAACACTGAAATTTAAATACGGAATACCTTATACTATAACGTAAAAAAACCTTGACTGATTTGTTATACCGCGCTAAGTATAGAATAAGCCCATTCACTTTAAAGTTTCAGTGTTGTTAACTTTATTTTAAAATCGCTAAAAACAAAGAAAAATTTGGTCATGTTTAAGGCACTGTAATTTTAAGTGTGGCGACCATTTGTAGAAAAAAATAATGCAATACTTAAGGAAATTTTATTGGAATTCCAAAAATATACAGGTTTTACAGAACTGATCAGTACTCGCTAAATTTTACTATGCAATTTGATAGAAGGTCGATATCGCTTATTTTTCATTAAAAGCAACGCCTACTTAAAACAAGTGACAAAATAAAAAAAAACAGACATTACGTTAAAATTCTGCACAATTTTCTGAATTCTCTCCTTGTATTTTGGGGCGAATTTATCCAATATTTTGATCTTTAAAAATAAAGGCAAGCAGAATAAAATTAGAAAAAAACTTTAATGTCCCTATTATATTGCACATGACTGTATGTATACATAATTTATTTTTTAAAAGAATTAAAGCAGAATAGATAAATTGTCTATTGTACTGCCTAAAGCCTCTATATAGCAACTTCGATGCTGCTCCATCCAGACTAGGGATGCCAAACGGGAAATCCCGAATCCCGAGATTTTCGGGATTGGCAAAATCCCGATTTTCTTATTTATTAATATTAATATGAACGCAAATAAACAAAGTGAGCAATTTTAGATTACCGACGTTTTTTCTTGAATTTTCACATATTTACAAGAATTTGATGCCAATATATTGGAAAAAATAGAAATTAAGTAGATTATTCGAGTAAACTATGCAAAGACTCTGCAGAAAAATTTTAAAATTTGGTAAACATTATTAAGTTTTTGAGTAATTCATGCGAATAATTAAGTTTGTTTGGTATTTTACCGGTTTATTTTTCCAAGCGAAATTCGACTCCTGAAACCTAATTTTGGCTGGGACTGTAAGTTTCATATAAACATTTGATAACGATAACTAAATAACTTTGTTGCTATAATTACACGATTCAGTGGGCAAGGTTGTCGCAACGAATCTGTTTAAAAAACTGCTTGCAAAATACTGGGCGCAAGTGTACTTAAGTGCAGACCTTCATATATTTTCCCAGTCAGAAAAATACAAACGGGAAAGCCATGGCAAGGTACTTTAATAGGTGGTACAAGTACTGGCAAAAATTGCTTTCCCATTTCCAAAATGATAAAGCGTCGGAAAAGTACTGCGGAAACAAAATTTTTAACGTTGGGAAAACGCTGGAAAAACCAATAAATACGTGGTCTGGAATTATATATTTTCCAAAATAAAATTTAAAAAAAGTTCATATGTATCTTTTTTGATCCTGCCGTGATATGAACCCAGGCCGTCATATTGGCAGACGACAGCTCTACCTACTGAGCTAACTAGACATGTTATACTTGGTGGCTAAAAACGTAAATGAATGATAAAAGCCGGACAACTACAGGCTGTAGTAAAATTCTAGCACTCGCAAAAAGTTTTTGGGAAAAAATTTAAATTAAAAAAAACAAATTATTTTTTGCTTGCAACTAGATTGAACTCGGAACCTTCTCACTACAAACTTTTTTAACGAAGCGTAATTTTTATAAAATCATTGCTCTACCAGTGAATTGATTATTATACCCCAGAAATTTTTGAATACACGGAGGAAAAAGACGTTTTTGTTTATGTTTGGAGGTAATTATATTATATTTACATATATGTATTTGGAGTATGCTTCCCATTATATTGTTTTTATAGTTACTATACATATATTTCCCGGTAAACATGGGTTTGTTTGTAAATTAGTCATATTTTGTCATCTAAGAATACATATTTTTGCATTTTTAACTTTATAATAATTATATTTGTGGGATACAATTAACATATATTTGGAAAAACGGCGAATTTCCATTCTTGATACATATAAAATTGTATGTAGCCAATTATAACTTTTGTAGTTGGTAATAATCGTTTAGTTTAGCTAGACTGCATCTAGTCAGAAAATTTAGTGATATTTTTCCTTTATTTATTAATTTTATTGTGAAAGATGTGAAAAAATATAATAAATTAGTATAAATAAAACATAAAATTGTGTTAAAAAGAAAAAAAAATTATTCAATTGTGTATATTAAAGTATTAACTTATTATAAGAGTTTTTAATTAATATTTGTTAATAAAAATAAATAAAAGATAAATGAAGAGATTGTAGTTATTGTTTTTCAATGAAAGATTTGTATTAGATGTAAAATTCAATGTGATTTATAATATATTTAGTTATTAAATAATCGCCAAAGAGTAGATGTATTAATTTTACTTTTTATGTTTTTCCATTAAAATATAGAGAAATTTGGAGAGTAGAATAAATACGCCTATTGTTTGGCATATATTAATAACACTGTGAGACAAATGGTAGGGGTCAGGCATATATTAATAACACTGTGAGACAAATAGTAGGGGTCAGAGGGTTCAAACTAGCGGGGAAAGTTATATCGGTAAAAAAGAAGTTATACGCGTCTCGGCGTTTCGCTGGGTCACCCCTAGGAATCGAGATATATCGATTTGACCTTTGGTGGTCTTTTTTTGACATAACTCGAGAACCACTAGTCCGATTTTGCTCAAACAATTTTAAAAAAATTAAAAATTACAATTCCTTTAATCTGTTCATATAACGTTTTTCTATATACTCAACAGTTTTGCCGGTAAAAATAAATGTATGAAGAAAAAAATATTTTTTGCCTAAAATATTAAAAAAAAGTAATAAACAAAAGGTTATTGATTTTTATGGTAGCGGTAACAAACATTTATTTTTACCGGCAAAACTGTTGAGTATATAGAAAAACGTTATATGAACAGATTAAAGGAATTGTAATTTTTAATTTTATTAAAATTGTTTGAGCAAAATCGGACTAGTGGTTCTCGAGTTATGTCAAAAAAAAGATATATCTCGATTCCTAGGGTTGACCGATATAACATTTCCCGTTGGTTTCATCCCATCCCGATTTTGACTGTCGCATAGTGTAATTGCTTTATAACTAAATATATTATTTATATATAGTATTTGAATGGAAATATAATTTGTTTATGACACACATATTATATGTTTGCTGCCAAACATATATTTGTCGATATCGTCATTTCATTTCATCCAAACATTATATATTTAAATGCAAACATAATATATTTGCTTGCAAACATAATATATTTGCATGCAAATATATATTGTTTCTAGTAAAAACACGGCGAATATGTTTAACAATTTCTCCAAATATATATATATTACCAGCAAAAATATGTTTGGGACAGGCAGTTTTTTTTCAGCGTGTAGGTAGTAGCACTGGATAACCACTTGTTGTTAAAGTTAGGATAGCACTCGAAGCCCATTCATTGCCAGTGTTTTTTTTTTATAAACCACTGAAATTTTTGTAAAACAAATAGTGGCAAAACGCTTTTTGCAAACGCTGACAACTCGTCCGAAATGAGTGTTCTGCCGCCAGTCATTTATTTTTAACACCGCGGTTACCCAGTGGTATGCAGGTACTTGATTTTTTGTACTACTGACAATTTCAATATTCATAAAATGTACCACATTATTAATTAACTACTATTAAATAATTGTAAAACGCCTTTTCTATAAAAAAATTAGTTACATAACATAAAATTTTTATAAATAAAGGAAAATTTAAATCCCGGAATCCCGAAATCCCGTAAAATCCCGGGATCCCGAAAAATCCCGAATCCCGGGATTTTTAAATATCAGTCCCGATTGGCATCCCTAATCCAAACACGCCATTTGGAGTTGTAAAAAACATCTTTATTTTGGCCTTACTCAAAAAAGGTATTTAAACGTCTGTTTCACTTATTTTAAAAGAATTTCATGGTATTTTAGTTAGTTTTTGTTTTTTCCAAGCTTTTCTTGCAACTATTTCGCCCATAGTTAAGAATGTTATAAAGTTTTGCGAAAAATTTCCATAAAAAATGTAACCGGTTAATCGAATATTTTATTTTAAATATAATTTATTTGAAATTTAAATTATTTGTTTCGACATTAACCGAAAAGAAGCGATTAATCGAGGAATCGGTTAATCGATTAACCGAATTGGAAACACTACATTCAATATAAATATGTATATCATCATCAATTATTAATCCATAATGACATGGATCCTGATGATGGGTTTGTAGCGAGGCCCGAATGCAATCGAACAAAAAACCAAGAAGCATATAAACTAGGAGTCCCAATTGCTATCGGATCGGACATCGGACAAAACATGTGGGTCAATGATGACATGATGCCATGGTGGCACAAGCGAATATAAAGAATTTTTCGCTAAGAAAAATAAAAATGTGGATAAAAAGATGAAAAAAATCTCAAAATTACGAGAAAAAAAAGAAAAATATGGTTAACATCGGAAATTAAAAAGTGCAATTATTAATGAAATATGTGAAATTTAAAAATTTTGAAAATTAAATTTAAACATTAATTTTTGATTATTTTTTATTTTCATAATTTTTTATTATCTTTTTTCTTAATTCTAATACATTTTTTTATTTTTGTCAGTTTTAGTATCTGCTAATTTACATCAACGTTTTCCTTATTTTTCGATCGACTGTCTGACAATCCCATAATGGTTCTGTCTGATGTCCGGTCCGATCCTATAGGGATTGTATCTCCTAGTTTATATGCTTCTTGGAAAAACATTAATTTAATTATTCTTACCTTGACATAATTTGCTGGAAAAGCTCCCTGTATCTTACCGCCATAATCACCTTTCCACCACATTGTAATATTATTTATTTGTACATTTGTTATTATGGCATGTTTAGATAACGTCAATTCATCTGGTTTAGAAGCTACATAATCATATAAAGCTTTACAGGTAATTGTATCCTCTAGACTGGGATCCATGTAACTAGAGGCATCACTAAAATCATGATCACCCAACAAAGATTTACAAGCTAAGAGTTTTTGTTTTAGTATTTCTTGTGAAACTGGATACATTAATTTGACCGTACGATATAGTGGATTACGCATATAATATTTAATTAACGATACCAATGACTCAAATTGATTTGTATCCACTAAAAATAAACGGCCCTCTTGCATTATGCGGCAATGTTTAATTTTATGATTAATAGAAAATGATATAACAAAGGCATTGGCGCTTTGTTCAGATGGTCGTACGAGAAATGATCCAACATCCAAATTAATTAAAACTTGTTCAGCTTGTTCTTTAGTCGTATGTGGATGAAACCATTCTTGGGATTCATGTTTTTTAGGTTGTGGTACAGGTTCTTTGAGAGTTATCGAAAATTCTGAACTGCGTAACATATTTTTACGATAATAGCTGACTAATGAATAGAGGGATTCGAACATAACATCATCTACTAAATGATATTGGGTGGTACCATCTGTATGTTTTAGCTTTATGCGACAATGATTTGGTTTGTTACGTCTCAAAAATGAGAGACTATAGTCTCCAACAAATGTAGCAGACTCACGTACTAAGAAAGTACCATCACCGAGATGTTTATAAGCTTCTAAAAGTTGATCTGCTTCGTGACGACCACCTTAAATAAAAAAATTTTTAGCAATATATTTTATTTGTTTTATATTTATATATTTTATTATAGTTTTATATTTTTCAAATACCCTAAACAATTGTTGCCTAAAAAGCCGGATTCACAATGCTGGACCACTCCACTCTGCAGAGTCGAGTGTACTAAAATAGAGATGGAATAATGCAAAACATTTGTAAGTGCGTAAAAGAAAGGAACAAAAATAATTTTGCATTGTAAATCTGGCATAAAGACGCTTAAGAGTTCCTAATATGAAGCTTTTTATAATATACAATCTTAACTTGCGTTTACACTTGCATCGAAATCCCGAGACTTCAATATTCACCACTGCAAAAAACAATGAAAGAGAGCAATCACGCAAAGAAAAAAGTGTATAATCAACTAATTTTATTGTATAAATTGCCTAAGTTTATTATATCCCTACGGGGAATGAGGGGTCAATTGCCCTGAAAGTACCTATCCTGTGAGTGGTTAAATCAAGACTTGTCACAGGATTGGTATAATTTACCATTGCTGTGGGTTAAGCAGTGACAATTATACTTAAAGGACTAGTCCCATGACTGGTGAAACGGTGGCATACCACTTAATCGTCCTCAAAGTACCTATCGCGTGACTGGTAAAAATAGGACATACCACTAAATTGCCCTCAAAGTACGTATCCCGTGACTGGTTAAAGAAGGACTTGCATCAGGACTGGTATAATTTACTATTGCTGTGGGTTAAGCAGTGTCAATTATACTTAAAGGACTGGTCTCGCGACTGGTGAAATGATGACACACCACTGAATTGTCCTCAAAGTACCTATCCCGTGAGTGGTTAAAGATGGTCTTGTCGCAGGACTGGTATAATTTATTATTTCTATGGGTTCAGCGCTGTCAATTATACTTAAAGGACTGGCCCCAAGACTGATGCAAAGAGGATATATCACTTAACTGGATAAGTGTGTTATAAAAAAACCCACAAGTAGACTTTATTTTTTTTTTTTTTTAAGAGAAGCTTCCTTTGGAAAGGGGATAGAGAAGAAGTGAAAGGTGGTGAAAGACGAAGGGCTTCAAATATGGCAACACTGTAATTGCGCGAGATGTTGAATTTTAGAACAGTTGTTGCGCTCCATCTGATGGTGATTTGGCGAACTTTGTTGAAGCTTTTTATTTCATAGCCCTGTTATATTATTTTACTTCGGTGGGGTTAAGTGCTATGGGAACACCGAAGGAGGACGCTGCGATATCTATGAGGGATAGAAAAACGCATACATATTTATATTTTTCATAAATTGATGTTGCCTTGGTTGGGGATCGGACCCGCAACCTCACGTGTAACAGTCCAACACGCTAAAAATTACACCACAATTGGTCGGTTTCCCAGTACACTGATAGAATTATCCTTCATGATGAACAATTTCATAGAATTGTTTTCGTAAGTTCAATGAAGAATTTCGTTAAATTAAATTATCATAAATTCGTAATTTGTGAAAAATTACGATTTTTTGATAAATTTAGTTCTAGTTCTAAGCACTTGGAGTTTTCTTTAAATTTTAGCATCAAGAACCCTGAGCTTATTGCTAACAACTTCAGCTCCAATCTTTTGGAGGATTTTACAGGAATTTTAGAATTGGTAAAAGGTTCGACGCATATATACATATATATTATATCTTAAAAGAACATCTTAAAAAAGGAATATGTATTTCATATTTTATTTCTGTGAAAAAACATACCAAAATTCTTCAAAAAAAAAAAAACAAATTTTTATATTTTAATTTGTTGACAAATGAAAATATTTGTGCTTTTTATTACATAACAGTTTTGTCAAGGTTTTGCTGTGAAAATTTTACTTATAATACCAAAACCATAACAATTTCCATTCATCTCAGTTTTGTCACTGTTTTTGTCAGTTTTGTAATGGGACTGGTTGTGTATCAGTTCCTTTTGGGTTAGTTGGGTGAAATGTCACAAAATATACAAAGTGTGACTCATTCTTTGACGTATCCTTTTGGGTTACTTCGGTGACATGTCTCTTTAAGTCAGTTAGGCGACATGTCCTTTGGGGCTAGACCTTGCGAAAGGTGTCTAATCTGTGGCAATACGTCATTTCCAATGACAGCGCCATGTTAAAGTGTTATGTCTCTTTCAAAGAAAAAGACCGATCAACGACCTGTCTCTGCCTCCTTGGGACGTATCCTGCGTGTCATCAGGGACCGGTCCCTTTCCCCGTAGGGATATTATACAACTACAAAAGTTTAACGACACATTATACAATGCCCTAAATAAATATAAAAAAATGTAACGACATTTATACTTAAAACTTAGGCAAATTAACATTTTTTCTTTTAATAAAAAACAAAAAATATTTATTGTATTTTTTTGTTTTAACTATTAAGCACCGTAAAGGCTGAGTTACGCAACCGTAAACGTATCTGTAACGAATCAGCTGTTTCGAAACCACAAGAAGAAATGTATACGAATGGTTACTAACATGTAAATGTAAACGTACTTGCCGGATCATTCTGTTGAAATCAGAATTTTCTATCCGGCATCGAAACAGCTGAATGATTTTAGTCGGAAAAAATATGAAATGAATAAAGAAAATTGATTCAAACAACAAATAAGAAATAAGAATTAATAAATAAATGGAAAAATTTAGAATAAAATATAAAACCACATGAAATAGATGCTAAATAGTAATGTCGTTTACGGTAATCTATAAGTGTACTTTTTAGCTACGGCACGGTACAGTTACATCACATTTACGTTTACGGTCCCACAATCCGCCCTTAAGTTGTTTGAGTTTCACGTGAAAAAACTGTTATACTCCATATAAAAAAAATGATTTTTCACGACAATGAGTTTCACGTGAAAATTGTGTAGAGTTTGTTTTCACGCAAATTTAATTAACAAGACTATTATTTTTCTTGGGAAAAAGTGACATTTTGTGTTTATTGTGATTGTGTCTTTGTTATAAAATTAAAAAATTGTTCATTTGCTTAAATTAAATTGCAATTTGAGGCATTTAAAGTTCGAGTGAAATTTTTCCACGTGAAAAACAACTTACGGTGCTTTAGGAAAAAATTGTTAATTTAATTTTTTGTTTCTCGTTTTACTTATTCCACACACAAAATCTGGCACGTTGATTAAATAAAAACCATTAATGCTGTAAAATTAAATTTTGACTACTTTTTAGGGTATTCAATGCTATAAGAGGTTTTAGGATTGTATTTTTTCACACAAATATGTAATTTTACCATTAAAACGAGTAAAAAGGTTAAAGTCGGGCATGCCGACTATACAATACCCTACACCAGTCTGATTAAAAGCCAACTAATGTTTGGATCCGAAATTCGAATGGGTTAAAACGGACTTGTGTCAAAATTTTCTATAAAATGATAAAAGAAGAGAAAATCGAAAATATAGCCCACATGGGCGATAGGTCCAAATATGGACCAATCCTATATAGAATCTATAGGCTTTGTTCTTGGTGGACACTTTTATATGTTAAGAAACATAATTATTTATTTTGAAAAATAAAACAAAAATAATATTTTTTATTTCATATACGGGAAGTGTTATTGTTGATGATTATAATTCATTCTTTATTTAAATAAAAATCCTTCAACTATCTCTATATATAAAAGAATAACGTGACTGACTGACTGACTCAACATCGCCCAGCCCAAACCGCTGAAGCTAGGAAGTTGAAATTTGGTATGTAGGTTCCTCTTTCGGCATAGACGTCCGCTAAGACGGGATTTTTGGAAATTCCTACCGGAACGGGCAAAAAGGGGAAAAGTCTCCCCCTTGGCGGCCTGCCAAAACCCCTTTGGCTAGAAAGCTGAAATTTAAGATATGTGTTCCTTGGAGTATGGGCTAACTTTTCTGGAAAGTACTTTCTGGAATTTTGGACAGGGACGTTGTAAAAATGGGGGTTAAAAAGGGGCCCCTTGACTGCCTGCCCAAACCGCTGGAGGTAGGAAGTTGAAATTTGGTATAAAGGTTCCTCCACTATCGTAGACATCCACCAAGACGGGAGTTTTGGAAATTTTTACAGGGACGGGCAAAAAGGGGAAAAAGTCTCCCCCTTGACGGCCATCTTAAACTGCTGGAGCTATGAAGTTGAAATTTGGTATGTAGGTTCCTCGACCGGTGTAGACCTCCGTTGAGACGGCATTTTTGGAAATTCTTATCGGGAGGGGCAAAAAGGGGACAAAAAAAGTACCTTTTTCCAAAAAAGTATCTTTTCCCAAAAAAAGTACCTATTCCCAAAAAAAGTACCTTTTTCCCAAAAAAGTACCTTTTTCCAAAAAAAAGTACCTTTTTCCAAAAAAAGTACCTTTTTCCAAAAAAAGTACCTTTTTCCAAAAAAGTACCTTTTTCCAAAAAAAGTACCTTTTTCCAAAAAAAGTACCTTTTTCCAAAAAAAGTACCTTTTTCCAAAAAAAGTACCTTTTTCCAAAAAAAAGTACCTTTTTCCAAAAAAAGTACCTATTTCCAAAAAAAGTACCCTTTTCCAAAAAAAAGTACCTTTTTCCAAAAGAAGTACCTTTTTCCAAAAAAAGTACCTTTTTCCAAAAAAACTACCTTTTTCCAAAAAAAGTACCTTTTTCCAAAAAAAGTACCTTTTTCCAAAAAAAGTACCTTTTTCCAAAAAAAGTACCTTTTTCCAAAAAAAGTACCTTTTTCCAAAAAAAGTACCTTTTTCCAAAAAAAGTACATTTTTTCAAAAAAAGTACCTTTTTTTCAAAAAAAATACCTTTTTCCAAAAAAAGTACCTTTTTCCAAAAAAAGTACCTTTTTCCAAAAAATGTACCTTTTTCCAAAAAAAGTACCTTTTTCCAAAAAAAGTACCTTTTTCCAAAAGAAGTACCTTTTTCCAAAAAAAGTACCTTTTTCCAAAAAAACTACCGTTTTCCAAAAAAAGTACCTTTTTCCAAAAAAAGTACCTTTTTTCAAAAAAAGTACCTTTTTCCAAAAAAAGGACCCTTTTCCAAAAAAAGGACCCTTTTCCAAAAAAAGTACATTTTCCCGAAAAAAGTACCTTTTTCCAAAAAAAGTACCTTTTTCCAAAAAAAGTATCTTTTTCCAAAAAAAGTACCTTTTTCCAAAAAAAGTACCTTTTTCCAAAAAAAATTCCTTTTTCCAAAAAAGTACCTTTTTCCAAAAAAAGTACCTTTTTCCAAAAAAAGTACCTTTTTCCAAAAAAAAAGTACCTTTTTCCAAAAAATGTACCTTTTTCTAAAAAAATGTACCTTTTCCAAAAAAAAGTACCTTTTCCAAAAAAAGTACCTTTTTTCAAAAAAAAGTACCTTTTTCCAAAAAAAGTACCTTTTTCCAAAAAAAGTACCTTTTTCCAAACAAAGTACCTTTTTCAAAAAAAAGTACCTTTTCCCAAAAAAAGTCCCTTTATCTAAAAAAATGTTCCTTTTCCCAAAAAATATACATTTTTTCAAAAAAATACCTTTTTCAAAAAAAGTACCTTTTCCAAAAAAAAGTACCTTTTCCCAAAAAAAAGTACCTTTTTCTAAACAAATGTTCCTTTTCCAAAAAAAGTGCCTTTTTCCAAAAAAAATTCCTTTTTCCAAAAAAGTACCTTTTACCAAAAAAAGTACCTTTTTTAAAAAAAGTACCTTTTTCCAAAAAATTTACCTTTTCTAAAAAAATGAACCTTTTCCAAAAAAGTACCTTTTCCAAAAAAAGTACCTTTTCCCAAAAAACATACATTTTTTCAAAAAAATACCTTTTTCAAAAAAAGTACCTTTTCCAAAAAAAAGTACCTTTTCCCAAAAAAAAGTACCTTTTTCTAAAAAAATGTTCCTTTTCCAAAAGAAGTACCTTTTCCAAAAAAGTACCTTTTTCCAAAAAACATACATTTTTCCAAAAAAAACACCTTATTAAAAAAATACCTTTTCCAAAAAAAGTACAAATAAAGTACTTTGTAAAAACAAAGTATCTTTTTCCAAAAAATTTCGTTTTTCCAAAAAGTACCATTTAAAATAATATATAATTTCAAAAAAACTACTTTTTTCCCTCCCCCACGGATATCTCCACTAAAACAAGGTTTCTTGATATTCGGCATAGACGTGCGCTAAGACGGGATTTTTGGAAATTCCTACCGGAACGGGCAAAAAGGGGAAAAGTCTCCACATAAACAGTCTCACAAATTGGAAAAGTACCTGCCCAAACCACTGGAGGTAAGAAGTTGAAATTTGGTATAAAGGTTCCTCCACTGTAGTAGACATCGACTAAGTTTGTATTTTTGGAATTCCCTACAGGATATCCCAAAAGGAAACTCGGTGAGTTCCTCCTTCTGTGTAGGCGTCCGCTTAGACGGAATTTTTGAAATTCCTATCGGGAGGGGAAATAAGGTAAAAGTCTCCTCCTGACGGCTTGCCCAATCCCTTTTGGCCAACCTAAAATTTTAAATATGTATTCCTTGGAGTAGGACTAACTCACCGGCAACGTAATTTTTCTATTTTGGAACAGCAACATAGTAAAAATGGTGTATGAAAGGGAAAAATGTCCCCAATAACGGCCTACCCAAACCGCTTAGGCAATGCAGTTGAAATTTGGTATGAATGTTCCTCATCCATCGCAGATAGCCGCGAAGATGGAATTTTTGTAAATTCCTAAAGGGAGGGGCAAAAAGAAGAAAAGCCTCACCTTGGGGGCCGGTAAAAACCCCTTCGGCTAGAAACCTGAAGATTAAAATGTGGGTCCCTGGAGTAAGGGCTAACTTATTAGAAAGATACTTTTTTGAATTTTGGACAGGGTCGTTATAAAATGGGGGCTCAAAAAGGGAAAGTTGCCCCTTAACGACCTGTCCAAACTGCTGCAACTAGGAAGCTGAAATTCGGTACTTAGGTTCCTCTTCCAGCCTAATTCCAACCGGGAGGGACAAAAAAAGAAAAAGTGTCCCCCTTGACAGCCTGCTCAAACTGCTGGAACTAGGAAGCTTAAATTCCCTGTCGATGGATTTTCGGAAATTCCTACCGAGAGGGGCACAAATAGTAAAAGTTGGCTAGAAACCTGAAATGTAAAACATATGTTACTTGGAGTATGGGCTTTTTGGACTGGGAAGGTGCTTTTTGGACAGGGACATTGCAAAAATGGGGATTAATGAAACGAAAAGTGCCGCTTAAAGGCCTGCCCAAACCGCTGGAGGTAGGAATTTGAAATTTGGTATTAAAGTTCCCCCTCTATTGTAGACATCCGCTAAGATGAGATTTTTGGAAATTTCTACAGGTAGGGTCAAAAACAGGAAAAGTCTCCCCCTTAACGGCCTGGCCAAACTGCTGGAACAAGGGAGCTTAAATTCGGTATTTGGGTTCCTTCTCCAACGTTGACGTCCCCTAAGATGGTATTTTTGGAAATTCATACCGGGAGGGGTAAAAAGGGAAAAAAACTTCCCCCTTGACGGCCTGGCCAAACTGCTGGATATATAGACCTAAAATTGTGTATGTAGTAGGTTCCTCCTCCAACGCAGACGTCCTCTAAGACGGAATTTTTGGAAATTCTTACCGGGAGGGGTAAAAACGGAATAATTCTCCCCCTTGATGGCCTAACCGAACCCTTCGGCTAGAAACCTGTAATATATAATATGTTTTCCTTGGAGTATGGGCTAACTTATCGACAAGGCATTTTTAGGACTTTGGACAGGAACGTGGTAAAAATGGTGGTTCAAGAGGGGAAAATTGTCCCCCCCCTTAACGTCTGCGTCTTTAGCTAGAAACCTAAAACTTAAAGAACAAGTGTATATGAAACACTAAAATTAAGAAACTAAATAGGAAACGAGTGGAATGAAACACTACACAAGTGGAATGAAATAGATATAAAGGTTGAACGAGTAGAATTGAAATTATAGAGAATGCAAATGGATTGGAAGAGGGAATTACCTGTTCAAACACTATCCACGGGATATGAAACTTATGTAGCTTTGAAACTTACTCTCCAAAAAGTTAAACAAATTTTCTAAAAGAGAAAAAACCTTAGAAAAGGAATGGAACTTATATATTCCGATATTTAAACTTCATGTAACGAAGCACCGGTGGAAGAAATCGACGCAGTAAATTTTCCAACTGAATTTGTGAATTTACTTGAATTGCCAGGTCTACCTTTACATAAACTGGAATTAAAAAAAAAAACTTTAAGACACGCTAACAACGTAGCGGGCTTTGCCCGCTATTTTTAATATTATAAAATGCTTTCCAACCCTGCTTTACTTTATTTATTTTCATTCAAAACACAAATGAACAAAACTACTTATGGGTCTATCTACCTAAGTTCGCACTTTACCAAATTATCTTAACATACACACGTATATTGCAATTTATTATGGATTCATTACTAACAATCCACTTTCATGAGAAAAAGTGATCAAATATTTATTTATTTTAAACTCATTGTTGTGCAGAATTATTTATTTGTGGTGGCTGGGTGAAGGCTTTAAATAAAAAAACTTTAAATAAAAAAACTTTAAATAAAAAAACTTTAAATAAAAAAACGAATTTACTAAAAATTGTGGGAGGGCGCAGCCCCCCCCCCCCTTAACCTTTAAGGCACGCTAACAACGTAGCGGGCTGCGCCCGCTAGTTTTATATATATTGGTAAATATGTATGTTCGACGAATGCTTCGGATCATTGTCTGCATAAATGTCCACTTAACTGGCATATTTTTTGTTTCTTTCTTTCTTGCTTTCTTTATTCATTTATTTATTTATTTATTTATTTATTTATTTATTTATTTACTTACTTACTTACTTACTTACTTACTTACTTACTTACTTACTTACTTACTTACTTACTTACTTACTTACTTACTTACTTACTTACTTACTTACTTACTTACTTACTTACTTACTTACTTACTTACTTACTTACTTACTTACTTACTTACTTACTTACTTACTTACTTACTTACTTACTTACTTACTTACTTACTTACTTACTTACTTACTTACTTACTTACTTACTTACTTACTTACTTACTTACTTACTTACTTACTTACTTACTTACTTACTTACTTACTTACTTACTTACTTACTTACTTACTTACTTACTTACTTACTTACTTACTTACTTACTTACTTACTTACTTACTTACTTACTTACTTACTTACTTACTTACTTACTTACTTACTTACTTACTTACTTACTTACTTACTTACTTACTTACTTACTTACTTACTTACTTACTTACTTACTTACTTACTTACTTACTTACTTACTTACTTACTTACTTACTTACTTACTTACTTACTTACTTACTTACTTACTTACTTACTTACTTACTTACTTACTTACTTACTTACTTACTTACTTACTTACTTACTTACTTACTTACTTACTTACTTACTTACTTACTTACTTACTTACTTACTTACTTACTTACTTACTTACTTACTTACTTACTTACTTACTTACTTACTTACTTACTTACTTACTTACTTACTTACTTACTTACTTACTTACTTACTTACTTACTTACTTACTTACTTACTTACTTACTTACTTACTTACTTACTTACTTACTTACTTACTTACTTACTTACTTACTTACTTACTTACTTACTTACTTACTTACTTACTTACTTACTTACTTACTTACTTACTTACTTACTTACTTACTTACTTACTTACTTACTTACTTACTTACTTACTTACTTACTTACTTACTTACTTACTTACTTACTTACTTACTTACTTACTTACTTACTTACTTACTTACTTACTTACTTACTTACTTACTTACTTACTTACTTACTTACTTACTTACTTACTTACTTACTTACTTACTTACTTACTTACTTACTTACTTACTTACTTACTTACTTATTTACTTACTTATTTACTTACTTATTTACTTACTTATTTACTTACTTATTTACTTACTTACTTACTTACTTACTTATTTATTTATTTATTTATTTATTTATTTATTTATTTATTTATTCATTCATTCATTCATTCATTCATTCATTCATTCATTCATTCATTCATTTATTTATTTATTTATTTATTTATTTATTTATTTATTTATTTATTTATTTATTTATTTATTTATTTATTTATTTATTTATTTATTTATTTATTTATTTATTTATTTATTTATTTATTTATTTATTTATTTATTTATTTATTTATTTATTTATTTATTTATTTATTTATTTATTTATTTATTTATTTATTTATTTATTTATTTATTTATTTATTTATTTATTTATTTATTTATTTATTTATTTATTTATTTATTTATTTATTTATTTATTTATTTATTTATTTATTTATTTATTTATTTATTTATTTATTTATTTATTTATTTATTTATTTATTTATTTATTTATTTATTTATTTATTTATTTATTTATTTATTTATTTATTTATTTATTTATTTATTTA